>CM060561.1:50941943-51595443 GCA_030625065.1 Alectoris magna
TATGGCAGGAAAGATGAGAATGTGTCTTCAGAAGAAAGTTTTTCATAAGATCTGGTAGTAGATGAGAATTCATGCTGAGCAATAATTTCTTCTAGGCCATTCTTAATCTGCCCATCCATTTTTCTTACCTGTTGTACCCATAAGAAATATGAAGCAGCTGCATTACTGTGAATTAATTTCTGGGTTAAGTGTGAACCAATCAGATACAGTGATGTTCAAGTTAGGCAGGTCACTTTACCACCTGCTTTGAATCAAATCTGAAGTATGGATCCATTTTGGATATGTGAGAATTTCAGTCTGTACCTTAGATATTCTATTTCTAGATGGTTTTAGAGACTGTATTCCTTCCATGCAACTTTCATAATTCCCCTTGAGAGCTCTTCAGCTGGGTGGCTTTCATAGCAGCTCCTGGCCATGCACTGGAAACTTGCACGTCTTTCTGCCCTAATTTAAGATTTTGTTTTCCCAGAAAGGAAACAGTGGATGTTTCCTACACTGTGATTTTTCTTTATTAAAAATAAAAAAAATAATAAAAAAAAAAAAAAGAAGAAGAAGAAGGAAAAAAAGAAAAAAATTAAGGGCACCGTAGCACCATATAGAAAGTTGCATCTCTTAGTATCCACTGTGCCTCCAGTTCAGAACTGTGGGAAGAAGAAAGAGAAGCTGGAGCTGACTGTACTCCTTCCCACCAAGATTAGGGGCAGCAAGAATAATTTACTTTGATGAATTGTGTTCTTTCTTGCTATGCAGTGTTCCCTAAAGATGATTGACCATATAATGACTTAAAAGACCCTTTATGATGTAAATCTGGATGTTTCGGCCCTAACTGAAGTTTGTGTACTATGCATACAATGAGATGGATTTACAGATACTGGGAGCAAAGTGTTTGTGTGTTTTCATAGAACTAAGGACTCTTCATATAAGCACAGGGAAATAAGCACACAGTATCTGTTACGCACTTGCAAATGGAATATAGATCATCATATATTTTTAAATGGAGGAGGATAAGAGTACATCTTCAGAAGTACCCTCTGAGGGTTCAGTTAGATATGTATTGCATGTCAAAAGTAATACAGAAGGCACTGGAAGTTCCTATCAAATCTGCTTTATTGTACGCAAGAAACGATCAGGTGTAAAGTGTAAAAAAGTAGTTGTTTTTAGACTGTGTGGTCTAAGGCATTGTAAGACGGCAGCAGGTGAGCAGCATAAAATGTTCTTCTTCAGTCTTCCTTGCAATTGTACAAAAATTCTGCAGAGCATCTTTCTACCCTGCCTCCCCAGGCCTTAAGGTGCTCCATCCATTTTGAAAAAAGGTCGCAAAGAATGATTTTGGGGAATCCAGTGTTCATGGTTGTTGCATATAATTCGATTCAGAGACAAACAGAGGTTTGAATTAGCTATGCTAAAATAGAGAAATCATACAAATGAAACCAAGCCATACCTCATGGTAATCATAGTAAACCAGTCAGCAGAAATGTGGAATGTATGAGCCAGAAAGTAGCTTGAAAAGCCTTCAACTTGCCAAGAGGGGCAGAAAGGTATTGGTGGAATGAGCTGTGGTGATGACTGCGAAACCGTGGATGACATTGACTATCGTCTTGTGGTAAAGACAGCGACATCGATTAGTTTGTTCTGGAGAGATACCAGTGAGACAAGATGGCTTAGCAGAAGGACTTGGTTCCATCTGTCTGGGATGACAAGGGTGGAAGTAGGCCTGGAAAAGCAATAATTGGGTTTTATTGGAAAACTTTTGGTTGTTGTGGAGCTGCAGATGAAGTGCAAGTGTTTCTGTGATGCTGTGATGGAGTAGCATTAGCCTGTAGTTCCTACTGTAGTGTGTTTCTGTGTCTTGTAGTGAGTTCGTGTCTGTTACTGTGGTGTCAGTATGTTGTGTGGTGGCCCTCACATTCAGGGTGTTTTCTGTTCCTCCTGTAGCACACTCATTACAGAGAAAAAGGAGACAAAGAATGGAAGTCAGCAGGATATCAACTTCTGTGTTGATTTTGTAGCAGTGTTGTTTTCCAAAACAAAACAAAGCCACAGTTGTGCCACAGGCTGCACCCAGCTGATTATATGGTGCATAGAAGCATCTACCAATGCACTGTCAGGTGCCTTAGCTGCATATACAAACATCACTTGATGCATTTTTACGTATTCTTCATTTATTATCCAGACATTTAGCAGTAATCCATTAGACCCTTAAGCAGCCTTATCTCCCTTGATTTGAGCAGTACTAATCCCACTGCTCCTAATAGACATGACATTATGTGAAATGATAGGCCATGAAGAGCCCTCTGGTTGCGCTGGAAGAAGAATGTTGTGCAGCTCTGCAGTCATGCATTAACTGCTTTTCAACACATTTACCACTTATAAAAATATATCATACTTAAACAGGCAAGAGCAATTGTAAAAGGATTTACACTCTTAGGTGTGCATGTAATAGTATATTTGCCTTTATGATGCATTTAATCTCTTCCTAGTAATTTCAGATGCTATCACGTAATTCTAGTGCCCAGGTTGCCTGGAACTTGGCTTTGCATGGGCTGCATGTTTTTAAAAAAAAAAAAAAACAACAACAAAAAACTGCACCAGTTTATCATTTTCATGTCCTAATTTTGCAGACATAAGATATTCCTAGTGTATATGTAACTGTGTAATCCCAATTAGCATTAGTCTAAATTGCAACATATGATCTTGTAGCAAATTGTTGTTCATTAGAGAACACAAATGTGAATAGTGAAAAAGTCAAACCTTACCTTCCCGGTAAAAGCTTTTGCTGCTCTGATTCAGTTTCTAATTTCAGGAGTCCAAAGACAAATTACCTTTCTAGCTGCCCAAATATGTAGTCCTATGACTGCAGAGAGAGTCACACTAAGATCAGTTATACTTCATGTACATTTTAAATTAACAACGTACGAATTTTTACAAGAATTGTCCTGTTTTCATTTCTTGAGGCATGCTACAAGATATTTTTACATGATTACTACCCATGGGACGGAGTTGCCATGTCTAACTGTTTCTGTCAGATAGGCTTGGCACAGTTGTGACTGATTTGGAATTCACAGAAAGAGGGAGCACACATTTTTTAAATTACACCTGAATTAACTAGGTACACTGGTTCTTGTTTACCACATACCTAATGAGTGGATGAGAGTTAATGTGTCAGCTCACTCTTGGTCACCTTCTGATGACTTTTTGAATGCTGAAAGTGTCAGTTCTTCACGTACAGCACAGACATGCACAAGTCAATGAGGGTGTCATAGAATCATAGAAGGCTTGGGTTGGAAGTGAGATCGGAGATCATCCAGTTCCAGCTCCCTGCCCTGGGTGGGGTTACCAGCCACTAGATCAGGCGCTACATCAATTGTCCAGTGGAGAAGGAACTTAGAGGGCTCAGAAAGTAAACATAAGTGACTTCTGTTCCTCAGCAGAGAAGAGTTTCTTTCCTAGAGGAGGAGAGGAACATCTGCTCTGCAGACAAATGCTTCTGGAATAATCAAAACTGCCCCGGTAGGGCTGCCACAGCAGTAGTGGCTGAATTTGCTCTTCAGGAAGGGAGAGGAGAAGGGACACGGAGCTGGAGGGGGACAATCCAGCCTCTGAGAGTGGTCTCACAGCCGGCTTTAAGGCCTTGCAGCTGCTGAGGCTGCAGCCTGCTGGACACTGGCCAGCAGAGAATTTGGAATTGTGCTCTGAAGCCCAAGGAGATCTCTTCTCTGAGCGTGTCTTTACTCAGAGGAGCAGGTGTTTGGTGGCAGAGTGTTTTCTGTGGTGGCCCTGTGGGTGTGTGCAGAGAGCCAGGCTGAGCAGCACGCCGATGCAAGCAAAGCATCCAAAGCGAGAGAGACAAAATGGAGGACACAGAAAGTGCTGATCAGCAATCCAAGTACTACATGATTAATTGCTGCAGCATAAATAGCAGGGTCTGTGACTCTACCTTCTTGGGTCTTTATTTTTGAATTAAGAAACTGTCAGGAGCAAAGTGGATGGGGTGCCAAATTTATATTCAAAGTAAAATTGAAATTACTAAGATTAAAAAAGTGTTTGACCTAACAGAGCGATCCTTAAGCGTAACAGTCAGATCTCAGGCTCACCTAACTTGTCACTGTGACGTTTGTGGAGCAATTATTTTGAGTAGAAATTGCAGAATTAAGTCGACTTGTGCAGAGAGCCGTTCTGTGTCTGAAGAAAGGAACTTTATATGCTCAATTACTTTAATAAATGCTATCTCATTAACTGTCTAATCAAAAGTACAGCAAATGAATAAATAATAAGGTGCAAAATGTGTACATTAGATACATCTTCTGCAGAGATGTTAAAATTCAATAGCTCTGATTATTATAGTAATATATGCTACCAAACGTGGAATCCTGCAAATAGGAGCTGGTCTGGCAGATGGCATTCATGGTGAGCTGTTTCACTTCCTTTTGCTGTCCTGGAGCAGAGGCCTAAAGGAAGGAATGCTACAGGTGGCACCAGCATCACAGCTTTAGCCTTCATAAGAAGCCACACAGGACATTACAAAACACACTTAGGACATTGCTCTTTATTTGCACACTGTGCTTTGGTTTTAACTGTTGATAACCATGAGTTGTGCAGATGTCTGTCCTGCGGTTCTTCTCTTTTTCCCTTTTTTTCCACAACCGAAACCCATTTTCCGCTAAACCCATCCCTTTGTCCTGCTGATCAGCTGAGGGATTCCAATGTTTTACCTGTACAGAGTGTATCGATACAGGAGCTTCAGGCTCAGCTTGAGCAGGAGACAAGACTTCACCAGGAGGAGCAAGAAAAGTTTACAGAAAAGATCATTCAGGTAAATACGAAACCCGGCTGCTGGGAGACGTGTAGCCATGACGCGTGGTGTGGACCATGCTGTCCTGGTGGAGCCTTGTTGAGCTCCCTGGGAGAGCTTGGAGGCTGGGGAAATGCAAGCACAAACTTGTTTTGCTAATTTGAATCTGGTTTCTCCGATTGTTGAAGAGGAGTTTTGTCTTCCTGTGTGTAGACTGTGTTAGAAAAAGTCCATCGCACTGGCCAAAATTGAGCTGTAAGGCCACCCTGCCAGATAGCCTCCTCAAGAGAGGAGTGGAAGTTAAGGCAGGGGTATGGAATAGTGCAGAGGTTATATCAGCCCTGTCAGCTCTCTGTGAGGACAGGAAGGGTGCATTTGATCTCTGGGGGCATGTTGGGTTCTGTGCCTTATTCAGACCCTTCCTAGTCCAAAGAAAAAACAGCTTTTCTCTGAAGCTGGAGGAGTTGTACTTCAGTGACTAAGACACAAAACAGGATCTTTTGTATCCCTCAGTGCCCCATGTTTCTAACCTCTTATTTGTAGTTGGTGAACAAATCATATTTTGTTATATGGGCTTCCCCGCTTTTTTGAAGGCTGGAACATATGAGCTAATCCTTTTGTGATCTCTAGCTCCTAAAGCAAAACAAACAAGCAAACAAACAACTGTTATTCATTTTTGCAGGCTGTTTGGCTCTTAAAAGAAGTTTTCTTTTCAAATTTACTCACAGACTAAATTCGGCACAATTACTGCAGAATGTTAAGTATTTATCCTTGTGCCAGCTAATCTCATTATGCCCAAGTGGCATCTCTCATTTTTCATAAGTAGCTTTAATTTTCGGTTGATCTCAATAGGAGCTTGAAGACAACCCATAAATCGATTTCTTTCCTAATTGCCTCGGCCATGAATGCTATTTGGATGTTATGCCCGCCTCAAAGTTATTTTCTTTTGCAGCAGCTATCCATTGAAAAAGCACAAAAATATTCTGCTATCTCCACCAGGACTTTCTGCAAGAATCTGTGACTACATGGATTTAGATCGTAACAGCTAGTAAAAACAATGAGAAATGCAGCAAAATCAAAGATAACCATTCATGCTTTCAGCTAGTAGGAATAGAATAATAAAAGTATCTCCTGGATTCTTTATTTTTTTTCCAGATTATGGCCATCCTGTTGATATTATTCCTTTTTTTTAATCATCTTCCGGGACTTCTGGTGGAAATGACTCATAGATCTTTGCTGTATTTAACCATAGCTTCATTTGGTGGAAGAATTTGCATCAACACAAAATCCGTTTATTTATTCCCTTAAAATTTAAATATAAAAGAAAGAACTCCTTTTTTACTCACATTTTTTTTGCAATATTTAATGACATTATGCTGGTGTGTGGTAGCAGTGTATAGTCCCCATGAGTGCCATCAGGAGTTGCATGTATGGTTTTTGGGCCATTTTATCTGATATTGTTTCAGACTACTTTTAAGATACATTTTAAATCCATAGGAGTTAGTAACTGCTGTGAATAATTTAATCAGGGATATTTTACAAGCCTTGTAGTTCCTTAAAGAATTATTTATTTATCAGTTTTTATTATAAAGTCCTCCAGATCGTCTAGATCAATGTTATGGATGTATTAATGCATAGTTGCATAGATGTTATAAATTTGTGTTATGCCAGAGCACATCATTTAAAGGGCAGGAGAGTCCTTAGTAAACAGTCTAGTATGGAACAGTAGCACCTGAAGGTTGCCATGAAAACCAATCATGTAGTTGTTAGCAGTACTAAGTGCTAGGGGCTCCAGAAGAAGAATCCATGAAGCATTCTTCACCCTCGTGTGTTGTTTCTTGCAGGGTATGTTACTTAAATCATCATGGTCATTAGTTTACTTTGGCTTTCATAGTTTTCATCTATGGAGCTGGTCAGGCAAGGGAAAAGCCCTTCTACAAAATGGAAACTTGTAGAAACTGGTGTCTGTAAGCAGTGGCTCTGTACTCCTTTTCTGACCGACCTTTATTGATGAATCAGAACGACAGCTTGGTTGAATGGGAAATGCCATCTCATCCGTGTAGAAGAAGAGATCCTGCACAGCAAACCTACACAAGTGTTATGGGGCCAGTGATGTGTAGTGGTTTGATTTTGACGTATTGAGGGAGAAGTCACATTTAAAGAATATTGTTTCAGATTGGCTTGTGTTGAAACAGATGTAATGATATGTTAGCTTTGAACAGTGATCTTTTCCTGGTGCTTCTGGTACTGAAACTGAAACATATTGAAGGCCAAGTTGCAGCCTATTGCTGTCTCTTCAGTTTCTGCCTGTGTCCCTGACCTAGAAGTATTTGTTTTCTAGGTTCAGAGACATCTGAGTATGACCTGTGAGAAGCGAAGGACAAGGACCATTAGCTGTATCTGAGATACTGGATGCAGGTCTATGGGGAGCACTGCCCTGCTAGAAGGAGAAGGAGATGTATTCACAGAGGAAGGGATAAATCTGTGGCCAAGGAGACTAGGATAATATTTCAGGTTGTCTGAAGGGCAATTGCAGTCCCACCTCCTAGAAATAGCTTCAAATACATTTAGCAGACGTGATGTATATAGCACTTAGAGTGGTGCCTGTTCCGGGAATGTACTGCAGGGATACAATCAAGAGAGGGAAGAAAATTTGATGGGTATAAAACATTTAAGCAAAAGCAGAATTCTCTTGCATCCTTAGAGTAAACAAACTGTCCCATTCCACAGTACGTTACTTAGATATGGTTATCTAAGCTAAGTTTATTGGCTGCTGTCCCGTCATTTTCTCAGCATGACGGTCATAACTGCCGAGGAACTTGTTGAGCCAAACTGAATAACTATTCAAGGCTGATGAAAGTTAGATATTTCAATTTGTCTCAGCCAACAAAATCCAAATCCTGGAGACCCCCAGCACACCAGCACATTGACACGGTGTCTGTTGTTCCATTAAAGCTGGAAGAGGAGCATATGCAGACCCTGAGGAGGAAAGACTTGGAAGTGCAGAGCTTGACTTTGCAGAACAAACTGGAAGAAAAGACTTGGAGCCAGGAGAAGAGTTTGCTGCAGCAAGAACTCAGGCATTTCAAGCAGGACACCTTCCTCGTATATGTCAAACTGAAGTGGCTGCTGAAACACTGGCGGCAAGGCAAGAGAATGGAGGACGATGGGGAGGACATACTAGAGGTAACTGGCCCACCACCACTAACCCATTGAAATTGCATTGGATGTTCCTTCTTTAACTGTAGATTTTAAATATGATGTGGCATCACCAACTGTACATAAACTTAGATTTTAAGAGGATTCAAATAAAACACAAAGGTTTTTTCTTATTACTGGCTTGTGCTAGAGAATATTTTGCATTATACCTATCTCTGTGTTACACATCACCTATCTTTAAATCTAAACCATTAAATAGTACAAGCATTTGGCCTTAAAAAAAAAATCTCCCATAGTAAATGAAGATTTAATTAGGTCTCTAAGATAATAAGCCTGAACAATTTCTGGAAAGAAAAATATCTTAGTGAGCTGACGGAAACAAATCTGTTTAGATGGGTGAGTGCTGTCATTTTTGTCATTGTGTGCAGTGTCTTCCTTATAAAGCCTCAGTAATGCAGATGGAGGGAAGCTCTGTTTTCATGTTGGCAAGAGAATTATACAGTCTTGTGGGAACTCACAGTGAATCATTCTTGTTTGTTCCCTTTCTTCATACATAAGTCTATCACCGTCAGCAGCAGTACACCAGTAGTCATCAAAGTAATTTTCCACGTAGCAACTAAATTAAGATAAGGAATTTCAAGAGCACATTAACAACCCGGAATCCCAAAGCTGACACATCTTAGCAGGGATGTGATGGCAGAAAGTGCGCTGTGGAAAAGGTGCTGCTATATTGTGTCAAGCTGCATACCCAGAATTACAGTTTGCTTCAGATATCTTGTGTAAAGGAAACGTAACAAGAAAAATGCACTTACCCATTCTGGTATTTTAACCAGAATTCCTGGAAATCATAGAATTATCCTGCAGGATCATGCAGTTCTAAAACATTTTGCTAAGGCAGCTAAGTAATTTTTTCAGTATTTCAGATATTTATACACCAAGTGTCTTTCAGTCTTTTGCTACATTTATCAGAACAAGTAAACTTTCAAATCTAGTAGGAGTAGCTCCACTGTTTCGTATTCCGTATAAAGGGTTCTGTGGTGTAATGAGTCAGAAACAAGGGCTGACTATCTATTTAGAAATAATTCCATTCTACTTTATTTCAGCGGTACTACTTTGTTTGTGTGTAAAGTAGCTCATCTTCTAGTATCAGAAGAGCTTTCATTTTTTTATTGTTTGGATTTTTGACTGGGTAATTTGCAGTCAATCCATCTACAGTCATTACTGGTGGCAAATGATTACCTAACACAGTAGAGAATATGAAGTGCTAGATTGGGATACTCCTTGATATCTGCATTTTCATTATACAATACCACCAGTGTCCTGTATGGCTTTTCGTTGATGCATGGCAGACTGTATCCACCGTACTGCACTTCTGCTTACCTAAGTAACTGGCAAAGAGAGTGTTGCTATGTCCTACCTCTTGCATTTCAGATTGAGCATCTTGAAGCCCTCCCAGAATTTGGCATTCTTCAGTCTGAGCAGAAGGCAGATGATGCAGAGCGAGAGGAGGAGGAAGAGGATGTTGTGTTTGCACTGACAGATTTCTCCCAGCGTCCCACTGCAGAGAGTGCGAATCATGGACCACAGCTGCAGACTGCAGAGTTACTGCAGCAGCAGAAGCAGGTACCATACCATTTGTATAATGTGTCCTAGGAACGGAAACTGTGGATGTTCCTAGGGAATTCATTTTTTTCTGCTGCTGTGCTAAGTCACCTAAAATCACACTTGTAAAAATACTGCTAGCTGCACAGCAATTACAATGGACTTTGTCCATTGTATTTATATTTAATCAGGAGTCATGCGATTAGTGTTCTCCTGTTGGCAGATGCTATCAGTGAAAAATCCTATTTCCTCCTATGGCTGTTTGCCCAGAAACATCTATCAGTATGTGATGGTTTGCAGAATTCACATGCTCCTCTTTCTGAGCACATCTATTGTATTCTACTGTCAAGCTTTTAGTGAGTAGAGGTGATTTTGTTTCCTTTAAATTATTTAAGAAACTAGTACGTTTATTTAATGTTTTCCTTAGAGATGATGAGAAAGCAATGCAAAAGTTCCTTCCTGTAACTGGACTTGTTTTTAGATACCTAAAAGCAAATCATGCTGACTTTTCCTTGACATCTCCGGTGCCCTGCCTACGTGTGTGCCACATATGCCAGCTTTTTGCGTTGAGTATACCAGCAGTCCTGCCAATAGCAGTACACATACAAAGGGGACAAAGTTAAGGCTTTTATCTGTTCTTCATACACCCCTTATATTTTTTGCAGTCAGAAGGCGAATGGAACAAGAACTCTGTGCAAAACACAAATCTAATGAAAAAAAGTCTTGAAGGTTTATTCCTTATGCTCAGTCTCTGCCCAGCCCCTGACTTGGGAACCCACTTCACAGTGAGACCACTCAGACACTTGTGTCCCTATGACTGTGTTACTTTGCTCGCTGCAGGCTGTGGGGATGGAGTCTTTTCATTTCAGTTCTCTGTCTTGAATTCTCCGGACTCTCAGGACAACACACAATCTATTTACTTATCATCTATATGGTCTAATAGATACACTGCAAGCAGTAAATCTCTGTCTTTTAGTAAGGTTTGGCTGGTGCTTTGGAGATGCATAAGCTACATTGCAACCAACCTTACTAATCCAAGGTGTAACTTCATGTACAATTTCTGTCTGAATTAAAAACACTAGAGAACAAAAAAAAAAACAACCCAACAGTGTTCATTCCACGTCATATTCTACTTTGTATTAATATACTCTTTCACTTTCCCTCCCTGACAGCTCCACTCTCTGGCTAAGATTTTCTGTGATGTGTGCTACCAAGGTAATAATAAATTGATCAGATTGCCATCTGGAAAGGACCTAGTGTTACTAGTCCTATGGGAGGTCAGACATGGCTGTTTTTTCAGAACATAACTTGCCGGCTGGCAAGACCCATCCGTTTGGCACACTCTTCTCTGGCAGAGGCTGAAGAAGGCTCCTGAGTAGGTCACTTAACTGCATTATATCTGTAGACTGGCATGATCTAAAACGACTAGAATAAATGTACACTATACTATCTCAGTACAGCCTCTGTTGTATACTAACTGTCCACAGATATCTCTTAAAATGACCAAGAGTATACAAATAAATTAAGTCCTCTTTGAAATAATCATTGCTTTAACATTAATCTCAACTGAAGCAGTAGCAATGGGAAGCAGAATTTCATATAACTCATTTTAATAAACTTTTCAAGATGTTCTAATGCAGCAGTTCCAGCTCATCTTGCTTAAATGAATGAGCCATAGGAACAGACCAAACCTCACTACCCTTCTTGATATTGAGTAGTGCATGATATCTAAATGGACCTCTGAAAGTAAAATAGATTTCTTGCCTTCCAGCCAAGAAAAAAAGTGGTGTTTCAGCAGTGCGAGGTGAGGGAGATTGCTAAATATTTCCCATTTTAAGCACTGTTACATGTTTTGCTCACTCTCTCTACATTATAGAACACTGAACCTTCAGAACAAACACTACATTTACTGTCCAGCAGCATGTGAAAAAGGGCTTGTATTTGTCAATGGCAAGGGATTATGATTATACTCTGGCTCAGAAATAGGAGACCTTAATGTATGTTAATTCTGATTCAAACATTGGAAGTGTCTTCTGGAAGATGGTGACAGAGGAGTCACTGAGTGCACATCTCCCGTGCCCTCAAGGCTCTCCTCAAGCACCTACATATCATTTGGGCTTGAACTGTCTGTCTTGCTATGGTGGACAGCTTGGCCCTGCAAACCTCTTGTGTGCAGGACCTGCCCCATACCCACCAACCTCAAAAACCTGAACCTTGCTCTACGTACATTACAGGCTTTCTCCTATAAATGGCAGCTCGGCTTAATTCACGTGATCCCAAAATGCAAGCTTGTTAATGCATCCATTAACTAAACAAAACTAGAGCGAGAAACCACTTCACCTGTGTAATCTAAGGTCCGAAAGCTCTGAGAGTATCAGAAGACCCAGAGCACATCTTTCTGAAGGGCGGCATCAGCAGCACTCACTTCCCAGTACAACACTGTCTGGTCAGACTGCACTAAAAAACCACCCAGGGGTTTGGAGAAGGTCTTCTGTAGGTCTCTTAAACTCTCAGCTGGAAGTAAGCACTGTTTATGTGG
Organism: Alectoris magna; assembly: GCA_030625065.1. NCBI lineage: Eukaryota > Metazoa > Chordata > Aves > Galliformes > Phasianidae > Alectoris > Alectoris magna. The sequence goes on from CM060561.1 coordinate 50,954,036, forward strand.
GGAACTCAGGGTGAGTGGTGAAGCTGGAAGTCTCCAAGGTCTGCCGCTGCCCAGGAGAGCCATAAGTTGCTGCTTCTGCCTGATGAGTTTCAAGACAAAATGCATCAGTACTTGGTTCACATTAGGAAGGAAATCTTGAAATAGTCTAGAAGTAGTTGAGAGGACTAGGTCAGAAAAAAGAAAAGGCTTCCTGTAACTTGAAGTAATCCATTCTTATTTTTAACATTTAATGTTACTATTTAATGCCTTGTATTTTCAGCCTGTATTCCTGTTTCTGACTTTCTTGCCGTGTGTGGAGAGTGAAATTGCTCTGAGAAAAATTATAAACCCCAAGACCTTAAAGAAGCAGTCTCTGATTTTTTATTATTGTGATTTGTGGTACTCAGCTTGATGGAAAACACGTCTCACTTGTCTAGGATACTTATGTGGCTCCCCATGGAGGTGGTGCTGTCCCTTAGCTGATAGCAGGGACATATTGCAGAGAGTGTTTTTTAGGCAAGAAAATGGCAAGGTTCAAGAGCCACGAAGAAAGTCTGGTGAAGGTCAGAAGTCAAGCAGGCTAATCAGGGGTTGTTATGGGCTTGCTGTAAATGAGCATTTCAACATGTGCAGTAAGTGATGAGGAAGAATTGGCTACAGAAAAGCAAGTGCTTTGGTACAGCTGAGTAGAAAGAGTGAAATGTATGTTGGATGTTTAAGATAAGGGAAGTAAGAAGAAGAGTTTATACATTTGTGTTTCAGTGGAAAAAGCATTAAAAAGCAGTACACTCATATATATTGATGGTGGTGGAGGATGGTCAAGAAAATCCCCAATTAGATCTTTTTTTGCTCACACAGCATTTGTTTTCAAATCATTGCTAAGGAAAAGCCCAGAGGAATAGTAATTAAGACCTAAGTGTACCTGATTTGCATCAAGATGTAGCTTCACTTTTGCCTTTATCAATGCTTATAAATATCTAATGGGCAGGAGTCAACTGGATGGGGCCAGGCTCTTTTTGGTGGCGCGCGGTGACAGAAAGGGGCAAAGAGCACAAACCAGGACAAAAAAGGTTCCATTTGAATGTGAGAATGGCCTTCTTCACTGCAAGGGTGACAGAGTGCTAAAACAACTGCCAAGAGAGGTTGTGGGGTCTCCTTCTCTGGAGATATTCAAAACCTGCTTGGACACCTTCCTGTTCCACCTGCTGTAGGGAACAGCTTTAGCAGGAGCTGGGCTGGGTGATCTCCAGAGGCCCCTTCCAGTCCTTACAATTCTGTGATTCTGTGATCTCTGACTGTACAGAAACACACAGTCCTTGTTTGCTTGTTTAGGCTCCTGACTTTGTGTTTTTAATTGACTGCTCTACTAAACAGTTTGTAATACCAGACTGTGGAATTTAATAGAGCTTTCCTACGTGAAGCTTTTACTTGTTTTCAGCTGTTGTTCCCTTCAGCTATAAATTCTGGGCTGTGGAGGCAACAGCACTTCTGTAATTCTTCTGTCCTAGACCAGCTGTGAGTCACTCAGATTCCTCTGTGCTTGAAATTGCAGTAACTGGTCAGTACTACAGAGGCAGATCCTTGCATGGTAGCCTGCCCAAAGAATTACAGTAGTGCCCCATTTCTTCTGCCTTCATGACATGTCTGGGAGGAACAGGAAAACTGTAACAATCTTTGTTTGGTATCTGTGGGACTTATGCAGAAGCTGTTTGGCAGTTTCACCAGCAGAAATCTCAGACATGTCTAGATGTAAATGTTGTATTTCAGAACACACTGTCTCAGAAGTACTTCATCTGTTCTCTCAGTACACTCTAGTTTGGCAAAACAGAAAAATAGTCTCACAGAACTCTCCAAGTTCAAATTGTAAATACAAGGCCATGCAAAAGAGACATCTCTGCAGGAATTAGGAGCAGGTAACCAAAATTGGATATTTATTGGCAAGTTAATTAAAATCCCAGCAAGCCCAGGGGGCACCTGGGGTACTTGTCTTCGTAACAGTGACATTGCTGTAATACCCCTAGAAATAATGCCTGTCCTCATCCCAGTAGGCTACAAACCTGTAATGAGGCTCTTTTGGCACCTCTCTGCACTAGTCTATCACTTCTTTCTTCACAAAACCTAATTTTGCAGTATTCCAAAGCTAAAAAATATATGCATGGGAATAAGGGATGTAGCTTGCTTCAGTTGTGTTTGGGTTTATTTTTCTTCTGCCTCATTTCCCTTGTGCAGCCTTTTGATTACTTTGCCAAATAAAGCATACCAAAAGCACAGAATGTGGCTCCTGAATAAAAGTACTTCATAAACATGTAGGGTCAGGGTATTCAAAAGCGAGTGGGGCCGGAATTTGAAACACTTAGTACCCAGCAGCTCCCACTGTGACACTAAGGACAAATCTTCAAAAGAACTCTTATTCTGATTACTACAAAAGGGATTGAGATATTTAGAGAATCTAGCCTTAATTGGGTATCAAAATGAGAATTCGTGGTGAAAACATAAAATCTCTTTACGTATTGTGAAGTAGGAGATCTTATATGCATGATGAAGACTGCTGCTGTATAGTAGCAAACTGCTAATTGGCATTAAATGTTAATGGAATTAATTCTGCTTCTGTGAGTGTGTTTCTTATAAAACCCCACATTATACACCATCACATTTCATTAGCCCAAACAAATTATACGTCGGTCAATGAGCACCTGCAGTCATTTCTCTGCGTCTGGCATTTTTTTTGCTGATGAACCAAATGGCTTGGAAAAAGTAGAGCACGCTTGCTTGTTTGTTTCTTAAAGAACAGAAAAAGGTTCCGTGGCGTGTCTCATTAGTGGTTACAGAAGTGGGTGAGGTGGGGTCAGTGATGCCAAAAATCTGGTCAGCGCATGAGATCAACTTAGTTGTACGCACAAAATGTTGTATGTGTTGTCGTTAGGGGAAAAGAAAATGCTTAAAAACCTATTTAGATTTTTTGTACGTCTGTTTATTGGATTTGCCCACAATGAAGTCCCTGCGTATACACTTCATGACACACCAGAGAAGAGGAATTGCAGGAAGCCTCCACTTGAACAAAATAAATAAAAAATAGAATGAATTAGACTATCATACAGGAATCGAGACAGCTAATTTGAGTTAGGTTTTTCCAAGGAAGCTAGTTTGTTCATAAGAACTAGGTGATCAAATGCTGAGTTTGTTGAGTAAGCTTTCCCATTTTTTTGCTCACGCTGTGCCTGCTAATCAATAACAATTTTCTTAAAAGTCTTTTCTATTCAGAGTAACTTTTCAGATACAATCTCTGGCTACTCGTTGGTCTCTGAGAAGTTCGTTGGGAGTGTTTGATTAAAATCTTGGATCTTTTAAAAAGATCAAAATGACAGTTTTTGCAGATGTTCAGAGAATTTGCAGAAGGCTTATGCCAAAACTAAGGGAAAAAAAACTTCAGAGATTTGGATGCATGTGTCTTTCAGTATTTTTGCCAAGATCAGATGTCATCACTAAGTTAGACTTTTCATTTGGCTCTGTTGTTTGCTTCTGGCTAGTACAACAGCACAGAGACCATTTAAAATATGACCAAGGCATTCTCAACAAGGTGCGAATGGGATCTGTGCTTTGATCCTGTTCTGCAGGAGGGAAAGCAGCCTACCTGGCATTTGTGACTTCACTACCAGAGTGGGTACTGTTGCAGAGCTAACCTGTGTGTAGATGCCTGGAACTGAAGATAAGTGTGAAGTGCAGACTAGTGAAACGCCTTAGCAAAGATACTCAAATCAAAACCTCTCATTTTTTTTTTCCCCTGTGTAATTTTGTCTGATAATACAAAAAGCTTTGAAAGTGAGTCACTTTTTGTAATTTATAGTTTGCAAATACTTGAGATTTGATGCTGAGCCATGAGTGTATGTATGAGACGAGCATGACCCAACAAATCTCAGCAATGATACCTTAGTCTTGGATTATTGTATTGAAAGAACATTATTAGAGATGGCCTCAATAAAGAAAGGTGCATAGCACCTTTTTCAGTGTGACTCATATCTTTGCATGGGTGCTTCGGAATTAGGGCTAGCAAGAAAAAAGTAGGCACAGAAGGCATCGCTATTGCAATGGACATGGAGGCATTTTTTCCTCTTACAGATGAAACTGGAGGCTGAAGGGATCTGATGCCAACATATGTTTTGCTTTGTTCTGGCAGGCAAGTGAGAATCGGAAGCTGCTGAGTGCTGTGAAGGGCCTGCTGGATGACTTCCGCTCGGAGCTGCGGGATGATGAGCGTGAGCGCCACGGGCTCCAGCAGCAGTACGCCCTGGACAAAGCAGCCTGGGAGGTGGAAATGACTGAGCTGAAGTGCCACCTGGAACAGGTACTGCATTTGCATTAAAAAGAGCGTGGCCAGCAGGTCGAGGGAGGTGATCCTCCCCCTCTACTCTGCCCTGGTAAGGCCTCATCTGGAGTACTGTGTCCAGTTCTGGTCTCCCCAGTATAAAAAAGACAGGGATCTCTTGGAAAGAGTCCAGCGGGGGGTCACAAAGATGGTGAAGGGCCTGGAGCATCTCCCCTATGAAGAAAGGCTAAGTGAACTGGGTTTGTTTAGCCTTGAGAAAAGAAGACTTAAGAGGGAACCTGATCCAGGTCTATAAATATCTAAGGTGTAGGGGGCAAAGTGGCGAGGCCAGACTCTTTTCAGCAGTGTGTGGAGACAGGACAAGGGGAAACAGCCAGAAACTGGAGCACAGGAAGTTCCGCATGAATGTGCACAAGAACTTCTTTACGGTGAGGGTGACGGAGCACTGGAACAGGCTGCCCAGGGGGGTTGTGGAGTCTCCTTCTCTGGAGATATTCAAGACCCGCCTGGATGCCTACCTGTGCGACCTGGTGTAGGGAACCTGCTTTGGCAGGGGGGTTGGGCTCGATGATCTCTGGAGGTCCCTTCCAACCCCTACGATTCTGTGATTCTGTGATACTGTCCCACGTCCAGCACCCTGGAAGGATGCTGGAGTCACTTAATGACTCTCTGAGAGTCAGGAGAGCTGCTATATTTATTCATTTTAGCCTGGTGTTTGGAAGCCCCCCTGAAGCCTGGACAATGCTTTGAGTCGTGAGTTGCCTCTTGGGTTCCAGTTGTCCCAGTATGAGTGCTTGTTAGTAGGTATTGTGTAGCATAAGTAAAAATGAAGGAACTGAGCCTCTTCTAGCTAAATGTTCTCAGAACATCTGTCTGGTAATGTATCAGCTACAGTAATGAGACTTGCAGGTGTCTGTGCTTATTGGCATTTGTAGGAGAGAGAATGTCTTGGTGTTGGCATGTTGACAACTGTCTCGTCACTGCACCTTGGCACATAGGAACTGCAGTATTTGATGCTTAAGAGAAAAGAGTGACTTAACAATTCTGAAGCATTAAATCAGCTTCGTAATGTTAAACCAGCCAGTCAAAGCTACTGTTAGTGATGGGTGGTACCCTGCTGAAGAGAGAGCTCTAGCTCTAAGCTGCTATTAGAACTACATATATAAAGTCTGGGCCAGGTGCTGCAGTGCCATGTACTAGTGTTTACAGAAGCTGTACAATTTCTGAAACAGACCAAAAAAAAGTCAGCAAAAAATCCACAAGGATTCATTTCCAAAGCTGGTGGCTTAAGAGCTCTAATTTACCGTATTGAAGAAGGGAGGAGTGGGAGAAAGAGTAAGTTCAGATCGTGAGAAAAAGACTTGCAATTGCAGAGCTTCTCTGCAGAAGATATAATAAAAATATTTGCTGCTGAGAGGGTGATGCATTTAGGAGAATTTACTGAACATTGCAGCACTGTCTGGAGACTCGCTCTGACGCACAGAGCTGAAATGTGAGCACTTATTTTTCTGTACAGGTACTTGAAACTTGTTTCCCAGAATGAAGACAGCAGCTTTCATTTTAGCAGTTTTCTCTCAGTGGACGCAAATTCTTCGTTCAGATCATCTTAGTGCATGAAAATTTCCAGAGAGCAGGTCACTTGAAAAGAGAAACAAAATCAATTGCCATTTTTTGTTCCTCCCAGAATAAACCACGGATGACAGTCCTACCTTAAACTAGAGATGGCAAAGGACAAAGCCTAGGGAAAGTTACTTTGAAAATTAACTGCCAATTTAAAGCTCGCGTGTTCTGTTTTCATCAGTGATTTACTGCTGGGCTGCCATTTTGGTTGTGGCTTGGCAAGCAGGACAGTGCTGCTCTCCCTGCCCAGGGACAAGATAGATTTATACCATTCCTTCTGGTGTCTTTGTCAGGCTCTTTGCCATCTCCACTGCTCTACTGGCAATAATCTCTAGCATATGCTAATTACTGAGCCGTGTTACTTTTTGCATTTTTTTCAAGCAAATGAAAAGAATAAAGCTGATCAATATTTAAGACGTAAAACTGACTTCCTCAGCAGATTCCCCAAACTGTATTTATATTTCACAGCAAAAAGAGATCTCTTGTGAAGCAGCAAAGAGAGAGCACATAAATCATAAGAACGTCAATTGGGATAGTGCTAACAGCGCGCGCGTCCCGCTGAGGTCCGTTGTGTGTGCTCACAATTACAAGGAAGCAATTAAAAAACTAAACATAAAAATAGTAATATCATAAACATGAAATACAAATATTATAAATATGGAATTGACTCAAACAAATGATTATGATTCAAAATATGGGGTTTTTGCTCTTGGTTAAATTTAAGGTTCGAGATGGGAAGAGCTAGCAAAGAACACCTAAAATATCAGCATTACATATAGTCACATTAACATACTCTTCTGTTCTGTGCCAACACGTGGACTAACAGCTTTAGCTAAACAGCCGAGACTGCCGTGGTGTGAGGGTAGGAGGGCCTTGCAGGATGTCATTTTGTCATTTTGATTGGCAGTGATGAGGCAGCAGGCTGTGCAGCACTCCCACCATAGGGGGCTACAGGGCTGTCCAGCCCCTAACAAACCCATAGAGAATCACGGCCTTTCTAGTCTCCACTTTTGTCTGCACTGCCACTGTTTTCCACCTTTTTTTGTGAAGCAGTAGATCAATTAGCAAGAGAGTTTTCCTCGAGAGTCACCTCCTAATTAATGGTTACTGACAATGATTTTGCATTTTAATGCTTGAACTCTGTATAGGAAAGAAAGAGCGAAAGGAAGGAAGAAAACTCCTTTGTTACAAAAGCACTGCATATATGAGTTGATAATGTACTGTTCCCTGCTGCTTTGTGCTTTAGCACTGTGTGTATCATTAAAATAAAAGTCTTGGCTGTCAGAAATGAATGTACATCTTATTTGGCAGAAGGCTTCTTAGGCATTGTTTTTAAGATAAGATAAGATTAAGATATATAATTAAGATAAATAATGAGGTTGCTCCTAAGTATGGAATCTTGATAAGTCTGAGCAATAAGGAGTTGCAATAATTGTCAGCCCCCAGCTGGTGGAAGTGAAAAATTCCAGTATTCTGGGAACTGTGAACAAACCCAGCACATGTATTGAGAACTGGCACATAAGGACATGAACCTTCACTAGGATTTAAACCAATGATCAAGCTTTGGGATCCTTGAGGGGAAGTATAAGCCGTGGAGCTATGGGAGAGGCATCCAGCCACCTTACCAGTCAGTAGGTTTAGGACTTAGACTTTCATGCTAAGGAGCCACCAATATGACGTGAGCCCTGTCATAAACACAGAGACAGAAGGACTCTCCTTTCCAGGAGCATTGTTCTGCCTTCCCCAGATACCGAGAACCATCTTCTGAGTGTAAAGGCATCCCCTCTAACTGGGAAATGTTTTGTCTCCCAAATCACAGAACAACAGGAAATCGTTCTCGTTTGCCTTGGTTTTGGACTTATCATTGTACTTAATATATTCTTCTCAAATGAAGCAAGCAGCAGGGTTCTGGTCTAGATGAATGGTCTGGCACAGGATAACTGACAGTGTTTTGGTAGCTTGGGCAAGGCACTCCAGTTCAGCCAGGCATTCCTGGTATTGCTCTTCTGGAGCATGTTCTTTCGCCTCCTTGCCTTTATCGGCTTTCCTGCTCTTTGCAGGCAGCAGGGCCTCAGGAGCACTGCCTTTCTTGTTTGTTAGCTGAAAGGCTGAGAATTTGCTCAGTGGTGGTTAAGAAGTCAGTGGTATAAGGGAAGAAAGAATGTAAGTTGAGTTCAACGTTTTACTATTTATTTTTCTTTTAGATTAAAAAAAAAATGGAAGAAGGAATTTGCTTTATAGGGTACTCAAACTATGTTGCAACAGAGCATTTGTTTTATGTATGGGTTTGCTTTTAGTATTTTTGAGCTTCATGCTGGCTAAAAAATTTACTGCAGACGTTTGTATGTCTGGCAACTTAGCATGTTAGCCATAGTTACTACTGTAAGTGGCATTATTTCCCAGGAGACAGCAGAGTTGTTAGGTGGAGACTAGGCACTCCAGCCTGGTTGAATTTACTCTAGGCACTCCAGCAACATCTGTTAAGAGCTCCTATTGCAAGACAAGAAGTCTGCAGGGGTATTAAAGGTCCTTGAAAGGTGAATAAACAAGTCCTAAATAGCTCTCTGTCAGGCTTAGATGTAAGAAGACTGTACAGTTTATGTCATTTTAGAGTCTCTTAATATTTTGGATTTTATCACGTAATATATTACGGTAAGTTATTATTACCTTTGCTTTACAGACAAGGAATGTAGAAGTAGGGTGTACTCCAGTAATTCCAAAAGGCAGGAGAGAAGCATTGTGGTTGGCAGCAGGGTAATTTTGGGACTGCTGTGGGCAGCTCCCATACCCTCATCTGCTGGTCTGTTCTCCTGCACCCACCTGCTCACCAGTGCCACCAAGGTCAATGGGATTTTTACCAGTAACTGGGTGGAGCATCAGTAAAACAATGAACTCAAGGAAAGAAAAAAAAATATGTTTGAATATTATGTAATTAATTAACCCATTAATCTTTCCAGCTTAATTCCATCTTGAAAATACTCTTAATATCTTCTGCTTTTTTAAAAGAAAGATTTTCCACATAGTTGATGTTATTTCTTTTGCTCTACGTCTGGTACCAACCTTTTGATTTGTTTACTGTCAGCTTGGAGTTAATACTGAGTGAAATGCTCCACTGCTGTCAGATTTACCTTCAGGAAGGTTTTACAGGTGTGAATAGTTGCAGATGAAGGCCCATCAGTATCTAACATATGTGACTCCACAAAATATCACACAGCTGAGTCAAAAGTTTTCAGCACCATTCTGGCTCCACAGATTTACATTGCATAATCAGGTTAAGGGAGAGAAGATAGTATCATGTCAACATTCATAGAGTTGCAGAATGGTTTTGATTGGGAGGGACTTTAAAGATCATCTAGTTTCAACTCCCTCACCATGGGCAGGGACATCTCTCACTAAATTAGGCTGCCCAAAGCCCCATCCAACCTGTCCATAGGGTGCTGCTTTTTTATAATTGATTTTTATGGTTACTTGCCTGGTTTGAAAACAACCGACTTCGGAAATTAGTGGTAGAAGATGCAGGTATTTAAGGTCTCCCTGTGATGCATGTGATTATAACAGGCTGTTCTCTGCAGCTCAGCAGACAACTCAGGCAATGACCTCTCTGCCGTTTATTTGGGAAGGCTGTGCCAAAGACAGATAAGCTTCACTCCCTAATCCAGTCTGAACTTCCTTTTGCTCATAGAGTTCGAGCTTACATTCTGCTTCGAACAATTTGAAAGTGCTGTCCTCCCCTCTTGCTAAAGGAGTGTGTTTCCTAGGAAACCTGCTGCTTCTGCCTTTTGAAGACAACTTCAGAGGCAGAAATGAGTTTTTACTGCTCTTCTCTCTTGGTTGCTTGCAGAGACAGACCTATCCTGACTCATTTACACATCTACTGAGTTGTAAACAAAAGGTCAAGTTTCAGGTATGAATTCTTCCCTCTCTTGAGCTAACACAATGACACTGAGCACCTTTTTTACTCTGACCACAGTCCAGCAGTGGTCCACATTTGCCAGAGAAGCTATGCAATTTCTGACCTTTGAGGTTTGTTGGAAACGGAACAAAGCCAAGAGCTGGAAGCATGAGGTTGGGTTGGAGACATCCTTCCAGCCCATCACAACTACATTTTCCGATGATCCTATTACTCTGAGCCAGCTCTTCTGATCTAATGGAGCTGATCTTTCAGTATGAAGTAAAGGAGAAGGAATAGAAGGCATCATCAGCAAGTAGCCACATAAATGAATTTGGTTACCATGATCTCAGTACATCTCTTTGTGCTGGTCTCTTTGCTGGAAGGTATGAGGAGGTATACAGTAACACACTGCTGAAGGCTGTTGTGGGCAGAAAGTCTCTAGCACAAATTCCTTTCCTGAGACAGGGTTTTACCTGAGAAAGTTTGATGTTCTAATAATATTTTGTTTCAATGGCAGCTGGAAGGGAAGAATGAGAACAGCTTAGGAGAAACAGGCGTCACTTCTGATGCAAAGGGAGCTTTTAAACGGGAAAGAGAGGAGCATAAGAAGCTTCTGGCTGAGACTCACGGCGTGGTGATGGACCTCCGCTGGCAAATCCAGCACAGTGAGAAGAACTGGAACCGAGAAAAGGTGGAACTCCTGGACAGGCTTGATAGAGACCGGCGAGAATGGGAGCGCCAAAAGAAAGAGCTGCTCAGGCGGGTAGAGCAGGTGAGGAGTCAGCTTTGGAGTTGGGATGGGCAGTGGTTGGCTGCTAGTGTGAGGTATTACACTATTACTGCACTCAGACCAAGGTCAAGAAACAGTTTAAAGGAAAAATGTTTTAAGAAACAGCATAGGAGCAATTTTGGTTCCTTGGATACATCAGTGTTTCCCAAGATACAAAACAATTCACGTACACAAGGGAGTAAAGGGGAAATGCTCATAATCCCTCTAAAGCCTATGAGAAGTCAGCTCCAGGTTAAAGGCCATTTCCTGCTTCATTTCCATTACCCTAGACAGGGATGGTCACATTGATTCATTCTGTTTGAAAGCTTATGCGCATCCCTTCATGCTTAAACACTCAATCCCACGCACAGGGTTATTCAGGGTTGGATATGCAGCTTCCTGCCAGAAAAGTCTGTTCATCTGTGAATTTGCCACCACAGATACAGCTACCGTAACTATTTGTGAAGAGCCCTGACTGATAACAAATAAGCAGTTTGCAATGTTAAGTATTCAGAAGACATTTCTGACCTTGGTCACATGAATTTTGTGCACACCTCTGCTATCATTTGCAAATCTGATAATTACATACCTATTCCCTTGTTTTTCACGCCCATCTGCACTTTCATCTGCTTAGTATTAGAGCTTGATTTGAAAACGTTGATCTAAATTATGCTTAATGGATTTATTATCTGGCTGGAAGCCACACACGCACAAAAAAAAAGGAAAATCAAGTTTAATGATGGAGAATTAATATACCACTTTTGACTGAACTATGTTCATCTCTGAGTCATGCATTCCAGGAAGAGTAAGAAAAACAACTGAAATTGGGGGTGCTCAATTAACTGAATACTTCCTGTCTTTAGGACATCAAAAATGGAACTGCATCACATTTGTGCATGCTCTCTAGGGAGCAGTCCTGCCTGAATGAACTACAAAGTACCATCTCATGTTAAGCTGATGAAAGCGTGGTGTAACTTCATGACTGGTTTTCGGAAAGGGTTCTTTGTCTGTGTCTCATGGTCTCAACCCTGGGCTGCAGCAAGAAGAGAAAAGCCACCAGGCTATAAATATTAAGAGTGCAAGACTAAAACTCATTGTAAGTGATGGCTGTTAAACCCTTATGGAAGCATTTAAGTGAATGTTGTACTCTACAGGGATTTCTATGGATCTGAGTTGGTGGTGACCAACATGAAAGCTTTACAAACCAAGAAAGATGATTTTAGTTCCTTGAAAATATCAATAAGTGATATGCTGTTCATCTGAGAGTTTCCGAGAATACTTCATGCTGCTTTGTGAACAAGCCCTTACAATGCCTTATGATACAGAACTGTAGAATGTCTCTTAAGATAAAATAACCAATGCACATGAGCTAAGAAGGGGTGTAGCTGAGCTCTTCATCAGTCATCTTGTTCCAGGATTTCACTGGCTGAGATCTCCCTGTTTAACTAGGCTGGTTTCTGTTGAATATCTGTGGATGCGTCATGCAAAGTGAGAATTAAGTGATGGTTAAAACATTTCCCAGTATACTAAGGGCATGGGTATACACTTTTGCTTAGAGTCACCGGTACCTCTTTGGATGTTTATCCTCCTGTCTCTGTGAAGTGTATTTTTTAATATTGTCTCTTCAGTGTCTCCTCGGTAGCCTGAGGGAGTTAACCTTGTTCAAGACTGCTTACTCTATTCCCTGGGAATGAGGCACATTGAAGGGAGAAGAGAAATCCCTGCTAATGGTACCTAGCCTTTAATTTTCTTCAAACCTGACATAACCTCTCAGTGTCATCTTGAGAGAGTCTGCAAAATAGATCTTAACTAACCCTGGAGCTGATTTCTTCTTTTACTATTCTGAATCTTCTAGAGTCCCACTATATTTTTACAGTACAAGAGTTGTACACAATATTAGCAGTAGATATGGAAAATAAAAAATATTATGTCAAGCTAATTTCAGAGGACTAGATGACCAGAAATAGCACTTGAGATCTGGGCTGTCTGCCTGCAAAACTTCATAATCCCATCTTTGCTTATAATCAAACATTTCCCTGTGTGACAGGAAGCTTCCAAATATTTGCAGGCTTTTGCTGAATATCCTCTCAGATTGCAGTCATGCCCTGCTTTGTGTGGGAGCAATTAGTATTTCTCTGAAGTCCTTCTCCTCAGTGTTTTTCTGTGTGTATTCCATGTATGGCGATACTTGGAGGATGAGGAGACTATACCAGTGTGTATATTTGAAAACAGAGTCTAAGGGATAACTGAAGCGTGTGTGCCAAATTTCCTACTAATGCTTTATGCCTGTCTGCTTTAACATAGCTGATGAATAATGCAAGTCTGATGAGAGGGAAGCTCACATCAATGTATAAAATATATAAAATACTTTACTCTGGATAGTTACAGGGATACCACTTGCATATAAAAAACCATGATGACCTACTTCTTTCTGAGCTCAGAGATTTATTTTTATATTTTCAAGTTCACTGCCACTTTGTTTTCCTGTAGTGAATCTCCCTCCACTGTGCTCCCAAACCTAATTCTGCAGAGATCTCACCAGTAAATATTTAAAACTACAAGGATGGTGGTTTACTCCAGGATATCTTGAGATACATCCTCCAGACCCTACCTTTATAGGACATCTTAAATTAGCTCCTTTTAATAAAACACTTTCAGATTTTGTGTGTAATGAACAAAACACTGAAGATACACTCACATTCTTGTGCAAGTTCCGCAATTTGGGACCTGGCCTAAAATCCTCATTTGACCTACATTAGGCACAGTGATGTTGGTTTATTTTTCCTTGTTCCATGTTGTGAGTACAACATTAGAAGACTGTTTTGTAGGTCCTCAGTCCCCAAGATCCTAGGGAATGAGTTGCATTTGCAAGTTATTCTCAGTGACCTTAAGCAGGTTGCTCCAGCAAATCATGGGAGTTATGTATCAGATTCCTGTTGTCATTCATTGTGTTTGAATATATCATTCACCTCACCTACTGTAAATTGTATTTACAATTAAAGCAAAAGTTGATCACATAACCTAATTCTAACACTGATGGTGGTTCAGTGTCAGTAGCGACTGGCCCTCTCTTCATCCAGACTTTGCAAAGTGTAGAGTGAATAGCTTTGATGGTCCTTCTGTAAATATGTATTTTCTTAAAAAATGCTTTACATGCCTAATTCATCCCTTAAAAATTTGTTATTCTCAGAAATAGTCAGCCTTCTAGTTGTGCATTAGGGGTAGACCACCTTTAAAACAAAGCTTTTGCCTTTTGTTAAGAGGAATTTTCCACCTCTGGAAACAAGATGAGTGGTGTACATTAAAGTGCAAGTCTCATATAGCTAATCAGAGGAAAATTTGGTTTTGTTTTCATGACACTCAAAGTCACTCACCCTTATTTGGGCTTCTGCTTGTTTTGCATTATGATCTGATATCAGGACTGTTTTTAAATAACAGTGTTGAGTTGATTTGTTCCTTCAAAAATCGGATTACAGGCAGATGCATTTTGTGTGTATTTATGCAGTGAACATACGTACATGTATATAGGTAAACAAGCAAGATGTGTGTAAATAATCAAAGGTAAATATGTATTTAATCATTTGTGAGCAATAGCATCAAAGTCCTAGGTCCCACTCCCATTGCAAAAGGACCAAGGGAGCAAAGCCAGCATGCCTGGAGCCATGCAATGATCTCAGCCAGCTTTCTACATTGCCTTGCTCCTGGGGATGGATAAGAAATGCAGAGTGCCACACGTTGCATGAATAATTGCTTGTTCCTTCCAATCTGCTTTGTTCCCAGCTTCAGAAAGAAGTGAGTCCACGAAGAGGAGGGGGCTTTCTATGTGACCAGAAGGAGAGTAACCTTCGTCCATTTACGACCCAGGGGAACCTTCACATGCCCCGTCCAATGGGGTCAAGATCCTACTCTGACTCAGATGCCATTCAGTTTGATGACCGGTCACTGTCCAAGCTGAAGGAGAGCGATCGGTGCAGCGCCACAGAGAACCTCTTCCTGGAGTCACTCTCTCTTGATTCCCCCGATGAGTTGGAGGAACATCGCTCCCGGCAGCTGGAGCGAGAGAAATTCATGACCGGATTAACAGAAGTACGCGCACTTCTAACTTTTGTCAAGCCTGCCTGTTGTCTTGTGTCAGAATTGGTACCAAGCCCCTGCTCTCAAAAGTGAGACGCTGTTTTTCGGTCACTGCTCGCAGTTACTCAGTAGGGAATTTATAACAAATGGGGTTTGATCCTTGTTAGGAGCCGATCAGACAGTTGTATATAATGTGAGAAATGGGGAGCCAATCTAAAGGCTCCAAAGATTACATCATCTGGTGGCCATTCGTATTATGTACAATAACTTTATTAGATGTAACATGTTGGCTCAAAAGGCCTTAAATCTCATCCTGTTGTAAATGCATGTATAAGTATAAAGAAGCATGGGCTGTATACTGCTAGTTAAAATTTGAAGTGCTGTAGAGAGCTACGTCAGGTTCCTCCATTGTGGCTGCCTCCTAAATAGGTTAGTGGGAGGAAGTGAGATGAGATTTTGTAAAAATAGAAGTATTCATCATCAGCAAAGTGTCTGCACTCAGATTGTACCATAAAGCTGCAGAGATCCAAAACACAGTGCTAAGAGATGCTGTTGGACCATAGAGAATGTATCATAGAATCACAGAATCATCAAGGATGGAAAAGACCTCCAAGATCATCCAGTCCAACTATCCACCTACCACCAATACTTCCTCACTAAATCATGTCCCTTAGGACAACATCTAAACGGAATGTAGTCTGCGTCCTGCTAAAATCTACTCCACAGCACTCTCTGAATCCACTCACTGGATTCAGGTCTTCACAGTTTTGTCAGATATTCAGCCTGTACTCTGAGCACATCAGAGCTTGAGTGGACACACTGATAGCTAACAGGGAAGCAGAAGCTTTCCAGTAAAAAAAAAACAACAAAAAAACTGTATACTCAGGCTTGAAAATTTGACCACTTACTTAGGAAAAAAGTCTGTCAGCGGGTCAGACGTCAGACTCCCTGCAAGACGGACAGAGTTTCACCAGTGTGTCATGACTAGAACGCGTAAGCCTGCAACAACATGACCAAAGCATTTCTTTGAGATGCATAGCATCGTTCTTTAGCTAAAGGATTGGGACATCAAGTTCTCTGGGAGAAAAAAAGAGAAAAGAAAGATTAAGAAAGGCAAGAAATGTGGCTGCAGTTCTTGTGTTTTAGGTAGCTGGAGCTGCATATGCATTCCAATTTGATTTTCCTCCCTCCAGTAGCATAAAATTATGGAGAGCAATGTGGGATTCTGTATTTATTATCTCTCAGCTGATTATTTCATACACATTCAAGTGCTCTGTGTAAAATGTTGATACCATTGTCAGGGATCTACATTTTGTGTTTCATTCTGATTGCCATTTTCTTTACTTTCAATTCAGCCTGGTAGTTAAAAACAGAAATCTCTCCAGATGCTTTCCATTTTCAGACATTACCACCACTGACAAAAGTGTTGGCAGTAAAATTAGGTCCTTGGTGATATCTGCATAGCTTCTTCCTTTCAAAGCATACTTTGGTTAAACCTGTGCAAAGTGATGTTGCCTCAGTGGGTTTGTTCAAGCGAAGCTGATTGGAGTTTAATGAATAGCTTTACTAAGGATGCACAGAGGCAATCGCAGCCTACTGACTGTTCCTCACCACTGTGTTTTCTTTGTGGTACTAATTGTAGCAAAGTCAATCCAGCCTTCAGCCTGATTCTCCATTCATTTAGATCAAATTCACTCTGTAATAGCTGCACTGAAGCCAACAGATTTATTCCAGACTTACACCAGCATAAAACTCTTATTTTTCTCTGACTCTGGATAAATACCGGAAGGGTATTTGCTGAGTGAAACAGTGCTCTTTTTGGATAATTATAATGAGAAATACACTTCCGTGTTGGCAGCGTACTTGAATTCATGAGCTTGTATAAACATAATAAGCACTAATACTCTTTTTTGTTTCTGATCATGTTTTGTATTTCCTGTTTTGTTAGAAATGTAAACAATTAAAACAATGACTGCAGACAAGTTGCTTCAGAACTATCTATTAAAAAAAAAACAAAAACAACAACTAATTGTCATGGAGAAGTAATTACCATAAAAACATCTTAATGCCATTAGCAAACTGTAGGTATTCCCCTTATGAAGCAAGTAATAGTCTTCCCACGCATTTAATATAGCTAGCTTAATGGGTTTCAAATGGTGCCATTTGATGGTTCCTAAAAAACATATATTGAAATCTTATGTCAGAGGAGCACGTTTTATCTCTTCAGCACAGCAAGGCCTCTGACATGAAGCAGATATTAATTCCATGAACACGTTCGCTTATAAATAAGTAGTCCAAAACAGAACATTGTACACGTGGAAAAAAAAGCCATTTGCTGTGCTGAGTTGGGCAATTGCAAATGGTAGAAAGCTACAAATGGCTTTTTTTTTCCATAGGTACAGGTTCAGGGCTGTTCTAGATGTAGCATACAGGCTTTCTGTGTGCAGGCTGTCATCCTAATGGGATTTACCATTTTGCTGCCTATGTGCAAAGGGAAGAGTACTCTCAGAGGCAATTTAAGATTCCCCATCTGAGAGAAAGCTGCTTTTTAAAGCCAGACATACCCGCTGGAACCACCTAGAAGTGAATGACAGAACATCCATGAGTTAATGCCACAAATAGGTTCAGAAGTGACTTACGCTGTTTTTGTTTTTGTTTTTCTTCAGGAGGAAGAAACACACAAAGGAAATCTTCAAAGGTGAATAAAACTTGCAGAAAAAAACCATCAAGCAGTCAGATAACCAGAGTTCTGGCTCTCTTGCGCCTAAAGCACAGACCCCAGGCATAGCTGTGCCACCTCCTAATCAGCCAGCAATCCAGATTAATGGATTTAGCCAGGGATTAATTTGTCTCAATATGCTTCTATTTTGCTCCGATTAACTTGGGCCACATTCAGCTGTGGTGCACAAAGATCAAACTGTCTGAAAGTTCACAGCGCTGCTGCTACGTTAGCAAGTAGTACAGACCTGTAGACATAGATACATAGAGGAAAACCGTTGGTGCTGAGGACCTGACATACTCCTGCATGTCCAGGATGTTTTGCTTTGGACTAGTTCTGGTCTGATCCCATGGGCTGAATGCCCATCTGGCCCTAGAGTGCCTTCCTGTGCTTCTGGAGAGCATCTTCCAGGTCATTTTTATCCTCAAATGCAAACAAGGACGTCTAAGAAGGAGATTCGCTTCAAAAATGCATTCCTGGTGTCACCTAATTCTCTAATGTAGATGCAACCAAACTCTGCAGCTGGTGCACTTGATCAAAATCTCATAGCATGATTTTACTGTATCCTCCAGAATATTGCTGCATAAGAATCACCATTTCCTGAGACCTCATCCAGATTTAGAGACCACATTGAGCTGACTCTCATAACTATACTCATTTATGTTTTTTAAGAATTCCCATCGAGAAAGATTGTTTTGTTGTTTGATTTTTCCTTATAGTGAAGCACTAGGGCAACTCAGGTCTTTGATTTGTATGAACCAGTGCCGTGTGGAAAAGCCAAAAATCCAGTGTTATCACGTAGAGACTCCCTTCTCTCAAAGTACAGCATGCCTGTTAAGCGTAACTTCATCTCAGCTGTGTGTCCTGCATCCCGAGCACTCTCAGGAATGGGGGTGGACTTGCTGATTTCACAGCACGTCAGAAATACTCTGTATTTGCTTTGAAAAGTCTGCCTCATATTGTCGTTAAGACTCATTTTCTGTAGATAATGTATTTCTGAAATGCACCCTACTGCTGCATATTTCAAACGTTTGCCAAGCAGTAATCCATGAGAAAGCAGTAAATTAAGAAGCATTGATAAACTGTTCAGTACTTTTAATAACACATCAGGAATGCTTTCGTTTCACAGCTATTTAAAAAACAAAACACAGGAAAAGTGGGTCTCAATGAAAAGAAAGCTAATGTGGTTTTGTATAGAAGCAGACAGTGAAAGTTAGTTGGATTTTCTCAGTCAGTTTTCTGTTGAAAATAGTAGCTCCATGAGAATTTTCAAGGCTATGAGTGATACTGTTGTGTTCCTCTCTGCAGGGCCATGTCTGTTTCTTCCATGTCAGAATTCCAGCGCTTGATGGATATTTCTCCATTTCTACCAGAAAAAAACTTGCCTTTATCCAGCAGCAAAGATGACATAACCCCTCCTTTGTCTCCTGATGATCTGAAATACATCGAGGAGTTCAACAAAAACTGGGATTACAGTAGCACCAGGAATCATGGGGGGGCCACCGAGAAGCCTGCAGAAGGGTGGATAGAAAGGACAGAATCTGGGAAAGCTGGGAATGATCCTGCTCCAGATCCCTTCCAGGCCTCATCGTGGTACCTCACCACCAGCGTCACAATGACAACCAACACCATGACCAGCCCGGAGCACTGCCAGAAGCAGCCCACAAGGAGTCATGGTGTAACTGAAAAAATGGGAGTTCGGATCTTTCACAGCCCACCAGTGGTCCGTAGGTTTGATAACTCAGTGATAGCCGGCAGTGAAGGGAAAAACCAAGTGGAGCCAGATTTCCTGTTTTCTATGACCAAAGCTATGGGGAATGTTGCTGAGACAAAAGGTCCTTCCTCCGATATGTTTGGAAGATGGTCTTGTGACCTGACCAAACACCATAAGGATTTTCTGGAGAATGGTCTTCATCCCATTGAACGTCCTATTTGCACTACTGTGGGCTTTGCCTCACCTTTGCACAGCTTGGAGATGTCCAAAAACATGAGCGATGATATGAAGGAGGTCGCTTTCTCTGTCCGAAATGCGATACGCTCTAACTCTAATTCAGGAGAGCCTCAGTATAAGGACACTGCGTGTCAAACCAATGGTATGAGAACAACAGGGACGCAGACCACCCAGACCATCAGTGTTGGCTTGCAGACAGAAACCCTGCGCAGTATCACCAGCAGTCCACACAAGTGTCTGACACCAAAGGGGGGGTCCACGCCTGTCTCTTCACCATCCAGAAGCCTGAGAAGCAGGCAAGTGACCCCTGTCATTGAAAAGGTCCAGGCTAAGTTTGAACGCACATGCTGCTCCCCCAAATATGGCTCTCCAAAGCTGCAAAGAAAAATCCTTCCCAAATCAGACCAGCCAAATAACAGGACTTTGCCTGGCACACCTCAGAAAGGATTCAGTGAGTCCGCTTGGGCTAGATCAACTACTACGAGGGAGAGTCCCGTCCATACCACCATCAATGATGGCCTCTCCAGTTTGTTCAACATCATTGACCATAGCCCCATCTTTCATGAGACCTTCCAAAAATGCCCCAGGTCTAGCAGCCGATCCAGGTCAGCAGAACCCAGACCAGAGCTGGGCCCGGTGCAGGAGCCATGTACTAATGCCCGTGGCAGATCACCCAGTCCTCTTCGTTTGGGTACAGAGACACAAAAGGAAGATGGGACTGAGGTGACAAGTATCAGGCAGGACTTATCTGCTCCTCCAGGGTACACACTTACAGAAAATGCTGCCAGGATCTTGAATAAGAAACTTTTGGAGCATGCCTTAAAGGAAGAGAGAAGGCTACCTTCACACAGCCCACCAAATCTTAGCAATGACAACAGCACAGGAGAAATTGTCAAAGTAGATCCAGGGTCCATAGAGGTAATGAGTTTGTTTGTTTTTCCTCCTATAGCTAAATGCACTCTCCTTTGATTGATCAAATGCATTATGAGGTATCTTACAGTCCTGCCGAGCATTTACAGTGAATGTCTTAGTCCTTTATGGTACCACCAGTGAGTCCCAGTCATGAAACTATCGGATTAGTCTCTGAAGAACTTGTTAAAGAATTGAGTTTCTATCCTGACAGCTTATCAGGCTTGAAAATATCAGTAGAGCTTTATCCTTTACAGGATAAAGATGGTTCTCCCCTGAATGACTGGGATAAGGGATTTCTGTTACAAAACACACCATGCATTACAGATGTTCTAGGGTCTGTAGGTCTGAGAAAATTTCTTTTTTATGCTGGATGGAAAGGTAGGCTCTTTCTCCTACGCAACAGTGGGCAATATCAAGTTTGCATGAAAAATAGTTGTTACTTCAGTACCCTGAAACAAAACTTCAGGGCCTTCAGCATACCTTTACCTTTTCTGGATATATCTGAGTAAGTTTGGTTCTGGTCTGTGGATGTGATTAAATGGCATGAATGAATGTGATTAAATGGATTTGGTACTGACTGTTGCTGCCTCACAAAAAAAAAAAAAAAAGAGAGAAACAAAAAGATAATCAACTAGTCTAAGCACAAACCTACTTAGTTCTTAAGAGCTTTTTATTGCTATTTTGTTGTACTGCCACAAGTGTAACAGCCATCATCTGTCTCAGCAGGTATGCCCAAGTACTGGGGGTCAGATCCTCATTTCCAGTAATGTGCTACGGCAATCAACCAAAAAGAGGGTGTAATGATGGACAAAGCTCTTTCAGTTACCACATTTAAGTCTGTTTCCAGCAAACCTTGTGTGTGAGAGAGTTTTGCCCCGAGGAGGCCTGCAGAAGCTGAGTTAGGCCTAGCCCTTGCTGGTGGTACTGCATCAAAAGGGCATATGCCCTGCTGGTCAGTGTGTTCCCCAGGACACAGGCAGGAGAATTCATCCTCTCAGCTCCTTTTAGCATCCCAGTGCTTTTTTGGGACAGCTGCTCTTCCTTGACCCTGGTGATATCCCAGAATCCTGACTGGGCCTTGCTGGGTTCGATCCTACCACTCCTAACTCAGGGAGCCTCAAGGGAAGGTACAGATCCCATTTCCAATATCAACAGTTGAGATGATGGAGGATTTGTGGAAACTTGAGTGCTGAGGCTTTTGTTCTGCATTTTGCCTTGTACAAGCAACTTGCTTGTAATGGACATGATCAACAGATCATTTGTAGG
Source organism: Alectoris magna (assembly GCA_030625065.1). Classification (NCBI taxonomy): domain Eukaryota; kingdom Metazoa; phylum Chordata; class Aves; order Galliformes; family Phasianidae; genus Alectoris; species Alectoris magna. The sequence goes on from CM060561.1 coordinate 50,975,542, forward strand.
TGCTGTTGAGGGGACACAATCTTTTTTGCCTAACAGTGCATCCAAAGCTGAGGATATATTCCCTATGTTTAAACAGATGTCAATAGGGAATTTTGTACGTATAAAAAAAAACCCATGTGGACATTTTAAATAATAATGAATGAAAGTAAGCTTTGCTCACAAACCTCAGAATGAACTAAAGCCTCATTTATTTCACTCTCTCTCACTATGTATTTTGTTGTTAGTTTGAAATACCAAGAACATGCAATGCCTTATTAGAAAGTGTACACTTTATTCTTACAGGTTCAACTCAGCTTTGCCTTCCAGGCATCACTGAAAACTCTTTATTTCCTCCTGCATCTTTTAAATGTCTCAGCAGATCTCAAATGTAAATAAATGGATGTCATCCCACACCACCACACATTGCTGCTGGCAAAATACAACCAGTGTCAGTACCTGAGTTTGATGCGTGGAGAGATTGACGTCAATGCTGTTTAGTAAAATCTCCTTGACCATCAGCCCGGCAAAAATTTGCCCTTGTTTGTGAATTCTCAGTATCTTCTGCCTAATTTTTTGAGTTCCAAGCCTCAGAGCTAAGCTTTGCTCTTCCTTGCAACTCTTACCCAGTTGTTATGACTGCTGTCTGGTTGCACAGGTGCACTGAAAAGGAAGGTGGTGGGCAGTCATACAATGGGCTTATCTTATCCAATGTCAGTTGATGCTTTACAGTATGCTCTTAATGAAGTGTGGGTTTGCTGCTGCAAACAATAGCTCAAATGCCTTTAGACTTTGCAACACCTTGGGTTACTTCTGTATTATCCTGGCCACAGAAATTATACTTTACAAAAAATTGCACATAGCACACGATGATCGAGGAGGGGGCAGGCTGTGTTTGCGGCAGCTCCAATGTCAGTTCTGCCCTTGCCATCTTCCTGCAGATCCCTGCTCAGCTTCTCCATCACATTTTGCTTCTGGCCAAGACAAGTGACCTTCTCACCACAGGGCGCCTTCTTTTTTTCTGCAGTCATAGCATGGTGTATTGATGATTTTTAAAGTTGCATGGAGCATCTCTTGGTGATTTTTCCTTAATTTGAGCTTCTGGATGCTTTAGTTACACAATTCACTTTTACATTATTGCTGGAATGTGAAGTCTAGTTCATGTGTATATTTATATATTCACATACATATGTATGTATGCATGTGAGTGTATATGCATACATAACAATAATAACTGTATTTTCTAACTTGCCCAGAGCTGCTTACAAATAAATTCATATCCAGCCTAGCTTAGAAGTCTCTTACCCTGCTAATTCACCAAACCACTATCTTACTTGCTTATCATGGGATTTACAAATATTACCATTAAAAAATGCAGAATAATTTTCCCTCACTAACAACATAGAAGCATCATGAGCGTTCTCCTCTGACTAGCAGGGGCATAAATGACACACCTATCCCAGTCAGAGGGCTCAGGCCCATTTCTGAAGACAGCGCTGTGGAAAAGGACCGTCCCCAAGGATCCACGTAGAGGGTGGAACAGTAGCCACGCACTTGCTACTGAACAGCTCAGCATTGGAGGGGGAATTTTGCAGAGAAGGGGAGGTGATGCCAGGATTAAAGAGCTTTTGCTCTGTTTGAGTCTGTCTCCCAGAGTCACTGTTAAATAGGAACGGGAAAGAAGTCTGAGGCAAAGAGCTGTCATGAAACCTTCAGAGAGGCTTCTGAGCAACATAAATATAAGAGGTTTTTTTTCTTGTTAAAGATGTCCTAAGCAGAAATTCTCTCTCGAAATCAAACGAAGGGAAAAAAAAGCCACATCTTTATTCCTTCTTTGTGGTAACGTCATTTTTCCCACAGCCTTAATCAAGGTTGGCAAAGGATAATGGGATAATGGATGTCTTTCTCTGCTGAGTAGAAATGTTTGGATTGTTTAATGCTCTGTCCTTCTATATTGTGCCAGCATTGTAAGGGGTTGGTGTGTTTGCTTCCTTCCTTTCTGAATCTTTTTCTGCTGGTGGCTTATCCTTTACTTTTATTATTAGCTTCCCTCTGGTACAGCGGTAACATGATCTGAATGGGTGGTAACATCTGGAGACTTCTTTGCTGGTGTGAAATCCTCTCTTAAAAATATATATATTGATTAAAATAATTCTTTCCAACCTACTTGCTTTCTTTTTCTTTTCTGTCTGTTCTGTCCAGAACCAAACTGTCTTATTAACTGCCCCCTGGGGACTCTAACCCTGCCTGCCTCACTGCTGTAAGTCCTTTCTACCTTGTTTCCACAACTTTCTGAAAGTGGTCACTTTGAACACATGTGGTATTGAAAGGAAATAAATGACCGCAGCTACAGCAGTGCTCACCTGACATCTCCGTGTAGTCCTTCGTACAAAATGGTCTGGGAGTGCTCAGAATGGAAACCTGAGCTACTACTTCCTGTGGTAGCATGGGCTGGGAGCGTGCATGGTCATAGAGAGGTGACACAGGTCAGAATTTGTGTGGTTGGGTTTTTTGTTAAAGGCAGAACTGAAGAGCAGTTTACAGTACCCAAAAATGTTGGGGAAGTATTCAGATTTTTAACCTTTTTTTTTTTAAGTCACTTCACACTCCTGTGTGGGGCTTCTGGCTGCTGTGTTCCCTTAGGCTGTATCTGTAGCAGCAGGTGGAGAGAGCTGGGGAGGGGGTCTCAAGCACCAGCCTCTGGCTGACAGTCACATTTCATCATTAAGCTGCTTCCAGCACAGTTTTGGCCAGTGCCAGCTGGCTGGCTGGACCATCCACTCAGTCTCAGAGCCAGAAAATTGCCTGTTTTATGTATTCCTGTAGGCATAGCCACAGTGGCTGGCAGCCTGGCCTAGGAAATAGCTGGAAATTAAAACAAACCTTCTTTCCCAAATCCAGTCTAAGAGGTGCTGCTTCTCCATTCACTCCTCAAGTAACCACTAAAGTAAATCACCCCTAGGACATCAGATTTTTTCAACATCACTAGCTTTTGCAGCTGCACATGTTAAGGGAGGGCATTTGGGATTTCAAAAACCACTCCTGACAGTTCCCTTTTGATGGTTTGATTTACTTAATACACTCTGAGAAAGTTAGTATCTGCCTTTGAGGTTCCCTTCTTGGCATCCAACATGATGCCTACAGCATTGGACTGCCGGTCCCTCCTCTGCAAGCTGGCAGTTGGTATTGTTCTGGGCAAGTGCACGGACCAGTAAAATAGGATGAGCCTAATCCTGCCATTCTGAAAAGCTGGCCAACATCTGTGAGTATGCTCCATCCTTGGAGGTGTTCAAGGCCAGGTTGGACGGGGCCTTGTGCACCCTGATCTAGTGGGAGGTGCCCCTGCCCATGGCAGGGGATTGGGACTAGATGGTCCATAAGGTCCCTTCCACCCAAACCGTTCCATGCTTTAAAGACACTTACCAACTGGGTGACAGCAGTGGAAATAAATTTTGTTATCACACTGCTGACTCTCATTTCCTCCTGTGAAACTAGGATAAAGCAGCCAGAAGCAAGCAGCACTGTAAAGATGCCATTTTAAGATTCTGGTTAGAGAGAGTCTAAGGCAAAGCCCACAAATTACGCAGCCTGGATTCATCATGTTGCATGGCCTGTAGGGATGGCTATGCATACAGATTCCAAAAATGAGTGACAGCTCTCAGACCCTGGGAGCGATGGGATAGGGTGAAGTAAGGACATGGAGTCAGGTTTCTCATTAGCAGTGGTTTAAGTTTCAACGAGGGCCACATCTGAGCTCGCAGCGCAGGGCTGGGGGAGAGGACGTGAAGTGATAGTGCACATGTAAGGCCCAAAGCCATGGCCTAGCGCCCACGCGGTGCTCCTGCTGCCCAGCACTGAGGGCTGACAGGCATGGCTCTGCGTGGCAACACGTTGCAGCTGAGCTGGTCGCATATTGCTCAAAGACACTGAGCTCTGGCCCTTCACAGAGGCTTCCTTGCCCCAGTCCTCTGAGGCACTCTCCACAGACTGCACACGCCTGCACAGGCTCCATTTCCAGTACTACTGCTTCATGTCTTTGAAATCAGTCTCTCTGTCATGTATCATCCCAACCCAACCGAGATGTTCGATGGCATATCACCATGTTTGTTCACTGCCCATCACATCATGTTACCTAACCCAGTATTCTCCATTCCCTTCTCTGTTTGAAACACTGCACTGAGTCTGCTGCTTCCTACTGTGTTGTTTTACTGCTCCCTTGGTTTCCCTTTGGCTTACTGTGCCAGAGCTTGTCTTTTGCACTGTGTCTCCTGATCTCTCTCCTCATTTACCACCAGCTTGTATTCTGTTTTATAGACTGATGTTTATTTAACTCTCTTCAGTGTATGCAGATCTGTAGACTGATAGACTCCTCTGACTTGTTTTGATAAATGCTGAAGTATGCAGAGAAATTCAGAATTTTTCCTTTGGCACTACAAGCCAGGCTTGCTCCCACAGTCAGTCACCTTGATGCACTGAGCACAGAGAGTCAGGCAGGAAGCCTGGCTGTGCAGTCAGTAGAGCCCGTAAATACAAGAAGCAATTATCAACCTGGTGCCAGGGTTAAAAATGACGAGTGCAGATGATTTCAAGTAGCACAGATAGGCTGAACAGTGGAAAACTGGTGGAGAAATATAATTTCAGTTTTCCTCTATTTCTGTAAATGTCATCTTCAATGTACAGTAACACTGATTCCTGTAATTCAAGCAAAAGCAGCTGGCAGTGAGGAGTCATGTTCCAGAAGTTGAAATCTGGAGGTAAGCCTCATGCTTAATCCAGCTGAAGTTCACAGCTGGTCCTACAGTCGTTATTCTTCTACTAAGAAGTCTTTCCTGCATGTGAGTCTGAAATCAGAGGCAGACAGGAGTCAGTAGTTGATTTTCACCTTGCTTCCAAATGCCAGACCAGGCCCACGCTTGGAGAAATGCAATGAGTATAATGCATTATCATGATATTATCATGCAAATGTGTTTTTCTAGCTCAAGAAGAATTAGTAAATGGAAGCTTGTCAGCTGCTTCAGTTCATCCCAGACCTCTTTCTTTCATTCTCTTCTTATCTGTTCCATAAATCATGGACATGTACACAAATATCTGGAGCCAACACACAGAAAGATGTTCACTGCTTGCTTTTGTCCTGTCACTTGACAGATGCTTAGCTTTAGCTTGAATTCTACTTATTTTTTAATTCTTTGCACATCCAGATGGCCTCTAATGCTAGTTACTAACCACTGTTTTGCTCTCTTGGCTGCCAAGGAACTGCCTTGTTCTGCACTAGCCCCATCCCTCGAACCCTGCTTCTCCCGGCCAGAGAGACCAGCGAACCGGCGCCCGCCGTCCCGTTGGGCTTCACATTCCCCTACTGCCTCACAGTCACAGTCAACCGGAGACCTGACTTCCTCGAAGGAAAGCAGAGGCAAGGAGCCGCCAGCGGAGGCTGCGAGCCAGGGAGACCAGTCGGCGTGAGCGGCTGTGGGCACCGCGCCAGGGCTGGCCTCTGCAGGGGGCCCGACAGAGAAGTCCTGTAGTGGAGGTCAAAGAATGTTCTCAAATGCAGCTGCTGAATGTCCGACCCGTGAAACCAAGGTGTTTCTAGAATGAAACAGTTAATGTGCCTGTAATAACTTAACAATTTTTTTTCATAGCTGAGAAAACTATTTTTGTCTCCATCTTTTCTACATACAGTATATTAACAAAAAAAAAAAAAAAAGTAAAAATGATATAAAGTAAGATTTAAAATAAAATGTAAATTAAGTTTTAAGGGAATTTGAATACATGCTCACGCTCTCTCCAAATACTGACTGCCTTTCGGTTATATTTGCACTGTTAATTTTTCAGTTTCAGTTTGGTTGGTTTTTTTTGAGTTGTTCTTGTTTTTGTTTTGTCATGTAAAACTAGAGTCTTAAGTTAATTTTATTCTATTTTAATGTCAGTGTTACCAGTTTTTAAATGTAAGTTTCTTAAAGGTGCTTCGACTGTCTGAAGCAATACCTTTTAAGTAGCGAAGAAAGCCATTAAGCTAGTTCACTAGAATTGTATTAGCTGAAATGGAGGGGAATACAGGTAAACACAAGAAAAAGTGTAAAAAAAGAATGCCTCAGAAAGTCGTATGGCTCTAGCTGTAAAATACACCTACGATACTTGACTCGCATGCCTCTGGGTCCTCGCACTTTAGTGCATGTACATACTGCTACTGTACTTCTGCCGTCACATAAACGTGAGTCCATCTGTTCCACTGTAATATTGTCGTGACTTTAACCTGTACTGTACTTTTATTGTTGGTATTCTTGCATTGACTATACAAAAGGAGTTTTTAAATTACTGTTAGCAGTTCAACTGGCTATGTACAGCGTTTACTGAGAACTTCTTTCATTTTGGGAAAACCATTGAGAACTCTGGGCGTACCGACTTGTAACTGGCCTTGTTTAGGAGTCTGTCGGAGACCATGTGAAGTGGAAATAAAACCCTCAGTATTTACAAGTTGGTCAAGTGCTTCATGGTGTTTATTTCCGATGGTACTTCCCAAGTTCATTTTACTTAGGAGAAGCAGCTCCCAAACTCTGCCTTTATTCATAGGGGAAGAAAATGTCTTTATCCTCTTGCAGTCAGGGTGAGAGGTAATGGCTTCAAGTTGCACCAGAAGAGGTTCAGGCTGGATATCAGGAAAAAATTCTTCTCAGAAAGAGTGGCACTCAGTGACTCAGAAGGAGTCTAGTTTTAGTGCAAGTTTGGGTCACACCCACATTGGGCTTGCATAAAACTGGTGGCTAGCGTTGGGAACTAAGTGCCCTCCCAAGAGGGGAAACCTCCCTGTTGGTTTTGCCTGGCACCATCTGTTTGGCCACTCACTTTCTCTGGGAGCCTCAGATCTGCCCTGACTAGTTATCTAGAGGTGAAGTGGCTCATTCCCTCTTGATTTCCCTTGCCAAGGCTTTCTGACGCTCATTTACTTAAGAGCACCATCTGGGATCCCTAGAAGCCTTCCTGGTTAGCTCTGCTGAGCGCTAAGTCCCTCTCATCCTGTCCTGCTGCTGGCTTTCTAGGAACTTTAATTCAGCTGTTAGATGAGAGCAAACCCTAGCTCTTGGGTCAGCTCCCAAGCTCCACCTGCTTGAGGTCTCATTTCTGCCGCAAGTTAGGTCCGTGGCTATTAAGCCGAAATTGAGATGTCCACCTCAGGGTTATCATTATGAAAATTGCTGCTTACTGAGACCTGCAATGGCTGAAAAGTCCTATTGTCCTGTGCCCCCATCAAATGCAGCGGTGTCCATTGCTGCTCGTGGGTAGCAATGCTTCCATCATGTGCAAATTATCTTCACAGATATCTCAAAACTCTCGCTGTTAACGTTTTTCATTGGCCTCCCCAGAAGTCTGAATCCTTAAAATCATACACGGAGTCCGCCTCACTTATTTTTCCAGTGCTTGAAAATCTTGTGGCTGCAGCACTTTCATGACTTGTTGCCAAAACTTCAGTTTGGGCAGGGAAAGAGGAGCATGCGGAAGAGCTGCTCAGAAGGTCAAAGTAGAGTCGCAGTGGTTATTAAAGAAGGCTTAAACCACAAATGAAAGATCCTTGTTTATTTCCAAAATCTTAATTACCAGCAGCAGCTTTGAAGGCAGAGGGGGAGGGTTCACTGCTCCCTTAAAAGCTGTTTCTCCTACGTGAAGTAAGTTGGAAGCTACAAATGAACAAGCAGTGCTAGACAGCAGCAAGCAGAAATGCTGTCCTGCTTTTTGTGACAGCTGTAATTTTTTTTAATGATTCGGGTGGCTGATGTGTAGCTTTGAGACCAGGAAATGACATTTGCCTTTCAAATCAAGAATATGCCAGCCTGGAGAATTAGCTGCTTGCCACTCTGAAATAGGAAGGGATATGGGGATAAGCAGCTGCCTGTGGTTTGTCAGGTAAACTGCTTATGGAACAGCAGGGGTTGCATAGCATAGCAGAGCAGAGCAGAGCAGGAAGGAGGAGGTTAAGCACACGTAGAAATTTGTGTATGACCTTAAAAAGAATCACATTAATTAAACATAGGTTCCTTTCTAGTCTAATTAGCAACTCCAGTGACATAAAAAATGTCTCCTGTTTCTACTGGCTCTTTGGAAACACCAAGGCTTTTATCTTCCCATGCTGCTGCTGCTGAGGTTGGGGGATTTTTCCCCCTCCCATTACTCCATCACATTCTGTAATTACTAACATAAATCATAACATAAATAATGGGTCTATAGTCCTTCTGAGGTTATTTTAAAAGAATCTAAGACAAAATAGAAAGCCTTTTCAGAAGGTCTGTGTCTCACTCCATGTCTGTATGGTAGCTGAATTATTGCCTCATGAATAATCAGGGCAGGAGAAGCCTTGAAAATTGCCACACAAATTAGATAAGGGGATGTGGATGCCTCTGCTATAGATTCTCCTGACAAGGCTGACAGAGATAAATAGAATCATAGAATCATAGAATGTTTTGTATTGGAAAGGACCTCAAAGCCCACCCAGTCTCCCCATGGGCAGGGCTGCCCCCCAGCAGCTCAGCTGCCCAGGGCCCCATCCGATCTGGCCTTGAGCGCCTCCAGGGATGGGGCACCACAGCTTCTCTGGGCAGCTGTGCCAGCACCTCACCATCCTCTGAGTTACGAATTTCTTCCTAGCACCTAACTTAAATCTCTCCTCTTTTTTTTTAAAACCATTCCTCCTTGTCTTATCACACTCAAACTGTGTAAAATGTTGGGCCCCCTCCTGTTTATTAACTCCCTTCAAGTACTGGAAGGCCACAATTATATCTCCCCAAAGCCTTCTCTTCTCCAAGCTGAACATGCCCAGCTCCCTCAGGCTGGTAGGAGCAGGTATGCACTACCGATACCAGCACCACTTCCCTCTGTGCAGAGGAACCCCCATGTATACAAGGTGTGTCTTCCCCCCTTACTCTCCTGAATATCTGGAGCCCCCAACCTCCCTCATACTCTCTTTGGAGGTACCACATCTCTTGTTTGCTCCCTGTTCACCTGCTTTGACTTCCTTTGAAGTAAATCACTGCAGCCTCCCAGAGTACTATTAAGCAGCTGAGTACATATAATTTTCATATGAAATGACAGCTAATGTCTTTTCAGTCTCCACATATCCCAGCCTGCCTTCTGGAGAGGCTTAATGGCTTTGAGCAAAGTCTGCTTCCCTTCCCTGTTTATCATCTTCTTATCCATCTTGCAGGAGGATGAGACACACTGCCCTCAGGTCTGGGTGAGGGAGATTACTGCCCTGCTATTGATGTCTCTGAATTAAAAAAAAATCAACATCTGTTGCTCAGAATGACCTTTTTCTTAGCAGAGCACAGATAGGACTTCACCTTTCATTACTCATTCTTTTCTGGTGCACAAACACCTTCTGGAGGCTCCAACCAATATCTGTATCATCTGAAAAATTGGCGACAAAAATCCTGAGAGTGCTCAGTGATCAGGGCAAGATTGTTTGGGTGAGGGACAGCACAAACCCAGCAGGATGTCTCCACCTGGAGCTGGTCCTAAGAAAGGCACTGCTCCCCGAGGCAGAGAAAAGGCTGGGGTTGCACAGACCCAAGAAGCCCCTCAGACATCCCTGATCTAGCAGCCACCAGCTGTGGGCTGGAGCTGTGGGAGGTCATGGGGTGGGTGGCACAAATGCTCCCCTGGTTCCCAGCTGGGCACAGGCCCACCACATCCCAAGGCTGGTCTGCGGGTGGTGGACTGAGATCTGAGGAGGGAAAAAAACTGCAAATAGATGGATATCTGAACAAGAAGAAAAATAGTCGTTTGGATATTGAGTTTTACATGTCTCTTGCTGACAGTAAGTCTGGGTGAGCAATGTAAGCGGATACCGCACTAGGGGAAGAGCATAGCTAGGCTGTGCAATGTGAATCCTATTAAATGCCAGGACCAGGAAATTTTGTTTTGTCTTGCTAAATCCACAGATTTTTTTTTCTATACTATAATGGGATTTTTCAATCCCTACAGTAAAACTTTAGATGAGGTTTGCACAGAAATTGTCATGGATGTGGGTACATCCCTCATTCTGCTGCTGCATCTCTCCCTGCTGTAATCCCTCTGGGTCAGGCTGCAGCAGAGAGAGCTGCTTGCAAGTGGACAAGCTCATCCCAAAGGCACTGCTCAGCTGGCTTGGCATTCTTGTGGGTTTGGTTGGAACCAAACTGGCCCCAAGATACCATGCTCTGCAAGTAGGCACCATTTTTGGATGCTGAAAAAGTTGGAACTGGTGATGCATAGGAGAGGAGACACCCATACTTTTTATCTACCAAGAACTGCAATGCTAAGTGCTTAGCAATTAAGAACATAAGTCTCATTGATTTCCTTCTCATGTAAGTGGCTTAGGTAACTTAGATGCATGGGGAATTTTTATCACGTCTCCTTCCAGTACCTGACCTGTAGGGAGTTTATAAACAGGAGAGAATCAACATATTTACATGGTCTGAGAGTAGTAGGACAAGGGGGAATGGCTTTAAACTAAAAGAGGGGAGATCTTGGTTAGTTGTTTGTTAGGAGAAAATTCTCTACTCAGTGGGCAGTGAGGTGCTGGCACAGCTGCCCGGAGAAGCTGTGGTGCCCCATCCCTGGAGGCACTCAAGGCCAGGTTGGATGGGGCCCTGGGCAGCTGAGCTGCTGGGGGGCAGCCCTGCCCATGGCATGGGGTGGGGCTGGGTGGGCTTTGAGGTCCTTTCCAACCCAAACCATTCTGTGATTCTATTATTCTATTATTCGGTTATTCTGACTATGGCTACAGACTCTTAGTCTTTAAAGCATGGACTTGATTCCTGATATTCTTAGAGAAGACATGCATTGTATTGTTCTTTGCTAGATTTTCTGCACACTGCAATGGTAGGGCAAGAAAAAAATCCACTTTGCATATATGAATGAATGGAAGAACAATGAAGGCCATGATTTTGTCACAGCTATTTCCATGACAAAACCAAAGATTTTTGAGAGGGTATTTTCTTAGTACAATGTCACTGTGTTTTGTCATGGAAATCACATCTTAGGCAAAATCAAAGCCCTGCCTTCACAAACGACTGTGTTTCCCTCAGTCTGTGATGCTTCTGACAACATCAGTACTTCACAAGTTGCACATAAAATACAAGTTGAACATATCATGTTGTGCAGGCTTCTTAAATGTTTTACAAATAGGAATGGATGAGCAGTTATATTGAAAAACCTATTAAAGACATTTTCTATAAGGTAGTAGAACAATGCAGTAGCTAGAAGAAAAGCAGCAATAAGAATTGAGGAACAGCAGAACTAACCCCTGGGAACCAGCACACAGGCTGCATTTAGGGAGTAACGGGCCTGATGGTGGTTTCCCTGAGATCAAGCCTGCAAACATGGCTCAGTGGAAGCAAACAGTGAGCTGTGCTGCAGTACATGAGACCTCATGAGGCATGGGCCTCACCTGCAATAGCACTGACAGCATCTGTCAGAATCAGCCCCTTTGGCTGGCAGGAAACCCAACGCTGACAGAGCCATTGCCTACTGGACTTGCTAAACAGCCTTGAGTTTGCACAGCCGCAGCTTGTCCCACCGAGGGTGACATCCTGGAATGGTGATGGTCCTGGAGATGACATCCCCTGGAGGGTGGGGGTGGGACACCATTCCTGAAATACACAGCCTTTTCACATCAACAAGCAGAATCATTTTCAGAAGCTGCAGCTTGATGGTATAACATGTCCACGTGCAACCTGACCTGCTGTAGGTGTCCTGTTCATTGCAGGGGAATTGGACCAGATGGTCTTTAAGGGTACCTTCCAACCAATTCTATGTTGATGATCCGACTATATTAGTTGCTATTACCATCTCCCTTTTACTCAGCAAACAGTGTATCTTCGCAGCAAAGAGCTAAATAATTTAGTGGCCACGTTTCCCTGCTTAGCAGAATCTGCCCAAGCTCTCTGTCGGAAGGGCTCAGGGATAAGTGATTAGCAGACCATGAGTCAATTTAATCCTTCCTGAAGAACTGGAAAGCCTCCACCTGCTGCAGACCCCTTCCTGTAGGCCCTGATCAGCCACAGCTGGCTCTCAGTGGCAGAACTGGTCTGTGTAGATGGCCCAAACCACCTGGTTCCTCCCAGCCGGGCGAGTTATCCAGAAACCACTCCAAAGCCATGCGGAGGATCTTTCCGGTGCCGGTTCTTCAGGTTAGGCAGAGGTGGCTCTGAAACCCCAATGAAGCGGGATGGGTAAGGAATGAGCCCGCTGTCACCTAAGGCCACTTCTGACCTGAATGAAATTAAAAAGAATTAAACCTGCCCCAAAATTAAATTATCGGTTGAGCTACTTAACAAGTTCACTAAATTGACTGTGACCTACATACCAGAAAGCATTAGATATTTGGAAATACTTCTTTCTGTGGGAGTCAGGTCACGCAGTAAAATCTAGTTTAAAAATTCACACGCATTTCTCTGAAGCCTGCGTGGGGCTTAAAGCAGAGAACGGCTGATTTGAAAAAGCAATGAGACAATTTTAACCTTGCCATCTATCAGGTCGGCCCTGCAATGATTTGAGTCTCTTGTCAGGGCAGCAGACAGCACTGACAGATGAACTGATTAGCTTTGGTACATATCGTAGTGCAGATAGTAATTACAGCCTAGAAACGATAGCTTAAACAGAAAATAATACATTACATGCAGAAAGTTCGTTGCCAGCTGCCTGGAGGCAGGACCTCCACAGCTACTGCTCAGAAATAAAACACATCAGGCAACACGTTGAGAGTTCAATCTTTCTTAAAGTACATAAGCTGAAGAGCAGCCATTTATAAACAGCTGATCCAGACACAGGAGGGAACACAATTAAATGTGTATTTTGAAAACAGGGTTCTAGAAAAGACAGATAAATATATATATGTCTGCCTACCTCTGTCTGTCTATCTATCCACCTATCTATCTATCTATCTACCTTTGTATTTATGTATACCTATTTATCTACATGTCTGTCTGTCTTTAAAACAGAAAGTCTATTTTATCTTTTTACACCTACTTAGAGGACTGCTCTGTATATGCATATACGCAGGAGTAAAAGCAGATTCCTTGCATGGTCTATGGCACATCATTCTCCAAATCAGGGCAGAGGAGGCGTTCTTCAGACCAGTACTGAAGAAGACCAACTGGACTTCTCCATAGCTCTTAGCCTCGCTTCCTATGCCAGGTCAGTATCATTCAACTTTTAACTGCAGACTACCACAAAGCTGTTCTTCGGAAATTAAAGAGCTGAGTCATCACACAGTGCTCATTCCCCTGCTTTTAAACAGCATTTGTGCATAAAAGCTCAGCTCAGATTAAGAAGATAAATACAATGCAGAGCTTTACAGATAAGTTAAATGAACAGTGAAAATTGCCCTTTAATCTACTTAGCAGGTCTTTGTGATTAAAGTCTAGTATGTTTTTCTGTGCTGCCGAAGGAGTAGGCAACATGGTGACTGAAGAAATGTCCAGGAAATAGCACATAAGTCATGGCTTTTTTATTTTGTTGTCACTTCTGTTTTAAAATCATTTGCACTGATAAATTCCAATTTCTTTTCCATATCTGGTCAGATGAAGCATACAGACACCATCAAAAGATACACACATTGGTTTTCAACCTTCATCACAGTGTTACCCTTTTCCAGCCAGCATCTGAGCATGCTACCACATATGTAAAGCTGCTTTTGATGCAGGCTTTATGCAAGTCTTAGCTTTAGGGAGCAGCAGGCCACGAGCTGGCACGTACATCAAACGGTATGCAAATCCTTCCCACTGAAGAATCGGTTTATAGTGTGCCACTGGATTGTAAAAACACAAAACATCTGCCAAATGCCGCAGAGCTATGGCAGCTAAAAACAGCCTCTCATGCCAGTAAGAGAAGATATGTTCTGTAAAACCTTCTCTGAGACACCTATACCCTCAATAGTAATATTCAGAAGCCATAGGGAACAGTAATTAGTCCTCCAGATGCTTTACACTGAATTAGAATTCAGAGAAAACATGCAGGTATCTCAATTTAAATACAGTGAAATGGGGTTTAGTTCATCCATTGGATTTGCTGGGAAACAGCTCGAGCAGCAGGATAAAAATCGTATTGGGCAAAAGATACTGCTGTTCTCTGAGATTCTGGAAAGGCCAGAGGCAATCTGGTTGGAGCAAATGCTCTGGGAGAGGATGCATCTCTTGAAGTGGTTAGCCCCATATTTTCCAGGTGAGAAATGGAAATGAAGACTTTTGTCCCAAGTGAAATAAAGAAGGCTTTGTGTGCTCACCTCCCCTGAAAATGTGGTTATGAAAAACAGACACCTCCAAATGTATTTCTCTCTTCCATTTACTCCTGCCACACTTACCACATGAGTATTTGAATGCCACCATCCCATGGACTAATGAGCTGCGTGACTAACATCTGTCCCATAACTTACGTGCTCATCCTCTCCCTCAGGGAAGACCTGTGTGAAGTGGAGACTCTTTATTATGAATACACACTAAAAACACTTAATTATACAAGCACACACATGTCAATATACGTTTGTTGGAGAGGGAAAGATGAAAGGCAAGGTGCCTCCGCCTCAGAGGAGGGCATGCTGAGGTCTGAACTGGCCTTTGTTTCCTGTGGGAACGAGGCAGCGGGGCCAGGAGTGCCCCAAAAGGGCCCAGTTCTGCACAGGCACTTCCATGAGTTCCCTCCACATAATGTGACTTTTTTACTGGGGTCTTGTCTTCATGTGAATGCAGGAACGTCTGTTCAGTACTGTGCTACCAGAGTCATCTACAGAAAAAGGAGTTGTTTCCTTGGCATAGCAAGATGCTGTCATTCTAATTAAATTTGAGCAAGCAGAGGCAGGAAAAGGGAATTTCTTTGTTTCTCCATTTTTGGCCGTGAGAGAAAAGGATTTACAAGGAGGTTTTTGGAACTTGGCCTCCTCAAATAGGAAGAATCTATACCCACTCCAGAAATACATCAATGCAGCAGCAGTACTATGTAAGAAAAGAACAACTTAACAGTTGTTTTCATAATGCGGTCTGGATGCCCTCTAGCTGGTCACATCTTGCCCATTCTCTGAGGCGTGCGCTCTCTGTCAAGATGTCTTTACAATTTTTAAACTTGAGTAGGAATTGAGAAGTGGGAAAGCTGCTGACCCAGAGGGCCAGAATGGCCAGCAGGTTGGAGCAGAAGGTGTCGGGAGCACCCCAGGTGGAAACAAGAATGGCTGACATATGAAACTACAGTCTCATGTCCCACCTCCATAATAGGCCAGAGCCACCAGAAGGACTGCATCTGACTTTACGTCTTTTTTTCACAGTAACTGTTGGAATTTTGAAAATGTTTTCCAAGTTTGGATGCTGTATGAGCCCAGACAATGCTTACTTACACTGTCATTTGCTTCTTGGGTGGTGATGGCTGCTGTTTGGCCAGCTGGGAAATGGAGGGGTTAGAAGTTAAATGCTGTATTTAATGAGGTGTGGCAAGGCTTGGAAAACAGCACCTTCCTGCTCCTTCCTGTGCTGAGCTGAGCTTGCTAGGCTGCCTTTGCACTTACAGTGGACCAACAGTAAGGTTTAATAACAAATTCCAGAGTCTGTGTGTTTTCCCATGAAGCACAAAGGGGCCATCAGGCTAGAGAAGACCAACCAGTCTGCATGAGGAAAGCATTCCCCTGTAACTAAGAGCAGATCTCTTGGTGTTGCAGAGCACTGTAGCTGTTAAGTGCCTCGAGAAAAGTTACTGAAACATGTCTTTTACAACCTAAATTGAGAGCAGACAAGGCATCATGGCCTTGGTGTCACCTCCAGCCTCTGTAAGGGGACTCTGCTCCCACTCAAGGAGAAGACACTGGGGCAGAGGCCCCAGAAAAAGCACTTCAACTTGTGAGGAGACAGGTTGTGACCACTGATGATGCCCCACCTGCAGCTCCCAGGTGCCCAGATTCACTTCAACCAGGCTGCTGCACAGTGGGATCAGCATGGAAGCAGAGCAGAGCAAGATGAGTAGGGCAGCAGAAGTGGGAGTACTGGTGATCTGCCTGCATTAGAGTTCCCTGCTTCTTCAAAGATCATGGAATCACTAAGGATGGAAAAGATCATTATGATCATCTTGTCCACCATGAATTTGTTCCCACCATACCCACTAACCACGTCCCTCATGCCACATTCACACAGTTCTTGCACACTGACTTGCAGTGACTCCACCACCTTCCTGGGCAGGCTGTTCCAATTCCTCACCACTCTTTCTGAGAAGATTTTCCTAATATCCAACCTGAACCTTCCCTGGTACAGCTTAATGCCGTTATTTCTCATCTTAAAATCAGCTGGGCTTTGCTTTCCTCTGGGGGAAATAGCAGCCACGCTGCTCCTGCAAAATGAGGACTGTCCTCAGAAATGAGGTTGCTGGCCGTAGTAATACCTGAGGGTGACTTTGTGCGTAGAATGATCCCTTCATGCTGTCCTGATTTCAGCTGGAACAGAGTTGTTTTTTCCTTCATAGAGTCTGGTGTGATGCTAAGGGCTTTAGGAGAAAAACAGTGTTGATAACACACCAGTGTTTTAGCTGTTGCTGAACAGTGCTGCACGGAGCCAAGGATATTTCAGTTTCTCAGCTTCTCATACTGTCCTGCCAGCAGGGGGGAAGCTGGGGGGATCACAGGGAGCTGGAAGGGACAGAACCAGGACAGCTGACCTAAACCGGCCAAAGGGATTTTCCATACCAGATGACATCAAAAATCTTGAAAATGGTGGGGAGTTGGCCTGGTGGGCAGCTTTTGCTTGGGGACTGGCTAGGCATTAGTCAGTGGGTGGTGAGCAACTGCTTGTGCATCACTTGTTTTGTATATGTAACTATCATTCTCTATCATTCTTATTATCTTGTTGTTTGGTTTTTTTTTTTTCCTCTTCCTTTTCTGTTTAATAAATAGATTTTATCTCAGCACATGAGTTCTACTTTGTTTTTTTTCCCCAGTTCTCTCCCAGTCCCACCGGAGTGGAGCGAGTGCTGAGCAAATGACTGTGGGGTGCTTAGCTACCTGCTGGGTTAACTCACAACACATGCCTTCCTCACGAGATCAAAATTTCAAACTTTAATTTTAAAAGAGATGTTTCTAGATAATATTGATATGGTTATGATTGAGCAGTTACGCCATTGCAATCATACTCTCCTCCAGCATCTACACCAGGAGGATGAATTCTGCCCAGAAGAATGGGGAGAGTAGAAAAATCACACTCTGAGAGTCCCGTATGTTATTATATCTAATTTTGCTTGATTTATTAAAAAATGATTTATCCCTATTCTTCTCAAATGTCACCTCTCTGTTTCTTCATAATGCTTCACTGAAGTTTTAAACATACAAGTTAGAAATAGAAAGAAAGCAGACACTGAATATTACAGATTGCCTCTCCCTCTCGTGGTTCAATAGCTTTTCCCAGTTGCACTGTTTGGGATCCAGAATTGCCAGCAATTCAGCCATTTCTTCACAGAAATAGGATTCTCTTTCTTCCTTGCTCTTGAACCCCAGCTCTCCACCCAACGTATAGCTGAGGCACTTGAGGGATTTGGCCAGGTGGACAATACAGGATGACGGCCAGGGAGGCTGAACAGCATGCAGAAACCCACTTTCCACTGAGCCAGCAGCTGCTGGCATTTGCAGCTGCTCTGGCAGCAGGATCCATGTCTGCCACAGGACAGCAGTGGCACGAGAGCAGGGCACAAGGCCGCATGGGCTCAAGGGACACTTCTCACAGCCTTTGAGACTTGCACCCAGACTACTCATTAGTGGTGTCCTAATTCATTTTGCACTCCATTTTAAAAGAATAAAGACTACATATGCCCTGCTGAAAAGAAACATAACTGACCTGGTGCATCTGAAACCTACGTCACTTCAAAAGAAATGAAGTGGTGGAGGATTTAACTGTGGATTTGGCAGCTATGGTGATGAAACTAGGACCCTAGCAGATGCCTTTATCTGCAGCTGTTCTTCCTCCCAAGTGCAACCCTCTTGTCCATCCATGGGTGTACACATCCCACATGCTGACTACAGCCTTCCCACAACTTTTACCCTAAGCAGTTCCCTAAGGCACTAAGGGACATGATTTAGTTACTGGACTCCACAGGTCAGATTAAAGGCAGGACATGAAGACCTTGGAGGCCTCTTGCAAACTAAATGAGCCTATGGTTCTATGATTCTATTTCCAGCCCAAGGTTCAGCTGATGCTCTATTTCTAGGAGAACCTTCATCAGGTCTCTAAATTAAATTAGATATTAGAGGGAACTTTTTCACTCAGAGTAGTGAGGCGCTGGCACAGCTGCCCAGAGAAGCTGTGGTGCCCCATCCCTGGAGGCGCTCAAGGCCAGGTTGGATGGGGCCCTGGGCAGCTGAGCTGCTGGGGGACAGCCCTGCCCATGACACGGGGTGGGACTGGGTGGGCTTTGAGGTCCCTTCCAATCCAAATCATTCCATGATTCTATGATTCTATGATCCTTTATCCAAGCTAGGACAAGAAAGTGCCCAATATTAACCTTCATTTTACTTTTACAGAAGCAACGTTAAGACGTTAAGCCCCAGTACGAGGACAAGCCTTGCCATGGTTATAAGTCCACTCAGCATTAGGACTACATTTACACTTAGCCTTAACTCTATTGTAAGCCCAGGCCAGAAGCTCAGGTTTACCCACAGTCAAAATGAAATGCTCATCCGCTCCCCATTCTTTACTGGAATGCAAACCTTTCAGATTTACACTAAGACTCGGGATGGTTCCAGACATTCTTCCCGATCTTAAAACTTTGGCAAACAAGTATATTGCAAGGCTTGATTCTCCTGGCAGCTCCTGAAAGCATTTACATCTATGCAAAAAGCCCATGGGCAAAATTCTTTGTAGAAATTTTTCTGCTCATTCCACTGAAGTGACTAAGGCAGAGAGTTCAGCCCAGTCACTTCAATTTAGTGCCAACTCTATGCTCCTTGTGCAGAATGGGAAAGAAAGCAGCATGGAATGGGGCACAGTTAGCCACATCTGCAGGACCTGCAATGCAGAGAACAGGGTTTATCTAAACCTCCGCTCCCTTCCATTCAATTTCCAAACATAGCCAGAGAGACTAATCTTTCCCATTTTCATCATGCTTAAAAGGTTAAATTTTGGTGAGAGGTATTTTAGAATCAAAGGAAAACTTTATCTGATTTGCAGGGTTTTTTGTTCCAGGAACTGTCTCCTAGACTGCTCAATACCTGGCAGCCTTGCATTACTTCAGCTGTGTTGTACTAAACATGTTATAATTCAGTGTGACAACCAATGCTTTTCCATATTTGGGCCATAGCACAAAAAATATATGGTGCCTGGGGAATGGAAGGCACTCTGTCAGTGCCACAAGTTTCCTTTGTTTATATATATTAAAAAAAAGGTTTGGAGGGGGGGGCTGAATTTTAGTTTCCACTGGGTCAAAGTGTTCCCTGTAGTCACGGATAGTCAAGAAAAAATGCTTTGAAGACCAGTTGAAGTTCTCAAACTCTTAAACAGTGCTAGAGCAATCCTGTTTCTTCAGTTAGCTTGGCCAAGGAAGGGTTTTCATGGGCACCCAGTCATCCTGATCCTGTTACAGGACTCTGGTTTCAAAAAGGAATAAAGCGGAATTATGGTGGAAAATGCCATTAAAGACAAACAGGCTTTGATTTTTGTTAACTCTTGATAAGAGCCAATACACTATCTATTTCCTGCTGCATACAGAAGGGATTTCTTAAATACAAAGATGTCATGGAGGCTCTATGTATATCAAAACTATAAATAAGCATAATATCAGAAATAAGACATCTAGCTATCACAGGAGCTCTCCCCCATGAACCAGAGAGAGGGGAGTGCTTAGTCCCATGGAGGTTAACATCTGGGAAAGCGCTCAACTTACAGAATCCACTGAATGACTGGCAGCCCACATTAAATTTGTTGTCTTGAATCAATTGAGAGGCCCCACAAGGGATATTATCCCGTTTGGCCTTGAGCCACTCACTGGAAAATGTGCATATTGGAGGTGAAATAGTATTGCATAGATTTGTCTTCTAAACATTCACCATATGCTCTCATAAAAATAAGCACCAGCACCGTTATAAAAATAAATTGTTTATTGTGTAGCTGTTTTCTTTAGGCTTTGACTCAAATCCTCAGTATACAACATAAGTTCTAGAAACATTTGTCAGATACTAGATGTTAAATGAGTTTATTCCAAACCTTTAGAAAGGAAGCCTTGATAGACTGAGTGCTTGTTTACACATTGATTGTGCTGATTTATGTAATTGCAGTCATGCTCCAGTCCTTCAGCAGTTTCAGTTTCTCTCTTCCTGTCCTAAACTAATCTGTACTGTCTCAGCTATTGTAGAAAAAGGTAAGAAGAGACCTCAGTTCTGTTGGCATTAATAAACTTGTAACATAGAAAAGTAGCACAACCCATTCTCAAGTTAATAACATCTTGTGTGGTCTATAGAAAGCTGGCAAGCCAGACTGAGATTGTGAGCTGTACAGAACATATGTACAACTGCTATCTGCTAAAACAATGTGAGTGTTCTAGTAGCTCCAGCTGCACTGAGTAGCAACACAAGAAAAACACTATAATGACCTCAACACCTTGGCTACACAAAGCTAAAAGATGCTGCAGGGTCTCTGGCTGCGAGATGTCAAAGCAAATAGAAAGAACTTCCACTGTGGATAGGCTTGGCTTACGTTAAACTCCTACATGACTTGTAACCTTTTCTCAGGGTCTTGTTAAAATAAGTTTTGTTTGGTTTGCACAAAATGTCTGGAGTGAGGGGAGATGTGAATGATAAAGAAACTCCACGGACTAATGGAGCAATGTCTTCCTGAAAGAACTTGCAGTATGCCCAGCCAGAAGTGAGGAACTGACATCTCAGGGTATAGACAAGGATGACAGGGGCTGAACAGAAGATCGTGGATGCTTGTGCTTTCAGACAAGAGGTACTTGTATTCTTGGAAGTAGCAGAAAATAGAGATAGATAGTTCACATTTTCGTGCAGAACTGCAGAATGTCAGTTTTCTTTTCTGAAGCACTGCTAAAAGGCATCTACAAAGATTGGTGAGAGACTGAACCCCAAACATCGGCTCCTGTGAGAATGAAGGCCAAATTTGTCCCCCAGATGCCGAACATCTGGGCCATGTCATTACAAACAATTTTGGCTCTCTTTGAAGGTAGCCCCTAATGGATTCTGAGGATGACTTGCTGCAAGTTCTAAGACATGCTTCTGGTAGAGAGTGGAGAAGGGCCATGACTTGGGAAAAGAGACACTGTTTCTTCCCTTCCACCTCTTGCCTTAAGTACAAGTAACAAAGCCTAAGACTTCACAAGTCTTTCTGCATAAGGTCAGATTAAGAATGTTTCCACATTTCAGGGGGAAAGTTTCCTTTGCAGGACCTGTAGCCAGCCTCTCAAATCAAACACAATATCAGTATATTGCGCCTTGCACTTGGCAGCTTTTGTTACTGTGATGCTCAACTTCAGGCACTGTTCTCAGAAGGAATTTCTCCTCCAACACAAGGTAAGAGTACAGAAGCAGAGAAACAGGTGTTTTTAAATAAAAGGGGGGAAGTTATCCTTTAGAGGAACATTTTGCTTTATTGCATGATACTCAATTTGCAAATTATCTGATATTTTTCTTCTTTTGTTCACCCCATTACTGAAAAGGTTCCCAGAAAAAAAACAAAACACTAAGAAGGATGGTTTGGGAATGTTATCTCAAGGTGCGAATACTTGCCTACGTTTGTTCTGTCCTCTTGTTGTTGTAAAAGATGTTGTTGATCTTACTTATTATGGACACTATCCACACAGTAGCTCTTGGTGTATTACTGCTCTAACGTGTTTTACTTAGTATTCTCCTAAAAAATTCACCCTTGAGAGCTTAAGCATTTATAACATTCAACATCAGAAAGAAAACAAAAACAAAACAAAAACCCACAACTCAACAACATTTAGATTTCAGGGCAACATTATCAGTAGAGATCAGATGATTTACTTTGGGTTAACTGAAACTGGCATATGAAAAGTCACAGAGTCAAGTCAATTCTTGAACTTATTGCATGGACTTCAAAATAAGACTTTTTCAAACCTAAGCCCATGTGTTAGGCAGATGTTTGTCTCCAGAAGGTGCTATGTAGGTGACTTGTTTTCCCAAGTTAGTCATCATTCTTGTGCCCAAAACCAATATTCAGTCAGGAAGACTGAATGGTATTCCTGTACTTAAAGGGAGCTTATCAACAGGAGGGAGGCCGAGTTTTTTCACCATGTGACAGTGTCTGGACAAGGGGAATGGATTTAAAATAAAAGAGATTTTTCATTCAGAGGGCAGTGAGGCTGCCCAGAGAAGCTGTGGTGCCCCATCCCTGGAGGCGCTCAAGGCCAGGTTGGATGGGGCCCTGGGCAGCTGAGCTGCTGGGGGACAGCCCTGCTCATGGCACGGGGTGGGGCTGGGTGGGCTTTGAGGTCCTGAGGATTTCAAGTTCCTGAGTGGTGAAACAGAAGGGAAGAAATGGAGAAAAGATGAAACCAACCCTGGAAGGAGGTACCTTGAGTTGTGAATTGCTGAAGAAATGTTTACTTGATCTTCCTATTTCCTGCATAATGAAGACAAATAGTCTTTATAGATTTACCAGGAATGCAAGAGTGATTCAATGCCCCAAACCACCCTCATGCAAGTGTGAAAACAAAATCTCTTTGAAAATTTGGAGAAGAAAAGATGAGGCAAGAATCCTAGACCGGCACACAGAGCAAAGACATCATCTCAAAAGACAAGGAAATTTGTGTGCCGCTACATTTATCTTCAATTCATTTGGGGTTCTATCCATTTTATTCTGTTGAGAGGAAAGAAAAAACCACAGCTCTGTAACAGACTGAAGTACCCAATCATTTCCAGAAACATCCATGAGGTGAACATTATGTGATGAAATGTTCTCGGCATCAGCGCTGCCTGTATAACAGAAGGTGCACAGGGACTGTTCCAGCAAATTATTCATGGGCAATAAATAATGTATAACATGTCTCAAAGGCAAGGGAAGTGCACCTCTCTGTAATGTACACAAAATTTCGATTCCAGACAGCATTCTTATTGTGGTTTGGGTTATTTTTTTCTCAACATTAGCTACGCGGGTAAGCCTGACCTTGCATAAGGTTTTCTCCACATGTCATCTGACCATTTACCCATTTACTACACGAACTGAAAGAATATTTTCTTCTTGATCCCAACTGTGTTAGGGTTTATTATTAAGTTAATATATAACCAGGCTTATTTGTTAGCTCAGTATGTACATGCATTTTCCTGGGGATAATATCGTCTCCAGTACAATACTTCTGTTGGGATTAGTGGCAGTACTAGTGTTAACAATACTGGTTATAGAGCAGGCTCCGTAGCAGTAAGTACTGTATCAGCCTCACATAAAATATGCTCTCCGACCCTGGGAGCTCATAAACTAGGTTATGATAAGTTGCAGCTGGCTGATGAGGTAACAAGCGAACAAGATATCATATCCTAATTAAAGGAGTTGGCTTGCTTTCCACTTGGCTACTGTAGTAAAGGGAGTTACTTGGAAAGCTGCTTGTTTTCCTACCTTGTGTTTGAATAATGTTTATTAATCATTGCTGATTTCTCAGTGCAGTTCTTCCCCCCCACAGCCTGTGAAACGGGAGAAGGTCTTTCTCTTTCCCTTTTAGCATGACGTTGGCAGCCTGGGTGACTCAGGATGAACTTTTATTCTTCTCCTTTCATTTCAGGTGATGCATTTACCATATTCTGGAGTGGTCTGCAGACAGCCCAACCTTTCTCATTTAGAAACAAGCTAGACTAAACTAATAGGTACATTTGCCTAAGATTCCCAAGAGCTATTTTACTTTTATTATCTCTACAGCAGTTGAGAAGTGAGGTGATACAGTTCAGATACTCTTTCAGAGGGACAAACGAACTTACTTTGAAGCCATAACTGTCCTATAAATAATTTTTTCCAGGAGAAAGTCTCTAATCCAATTTTCCATTTCTTTTAGGCTCTCAGGTATAAGGATTTAGTTTTGCCTTTCTTTTTATTTAGTACATCTAGATAAAGAAGTGAGAGGAAAAAAGTTACTTTTTTTTTTCCCCCTCACATTTTGAGTGTTTTCTATTGTACACAAATCTTAATATATTATAAATCTTGGCACAAGTATTTGAACAGTGTCTGACTACTCTCCAGAATTAAACTGGTAGCCATTAACAGAGCAGGCTTAGAATTATGAATTCTAAACTATGCTCAATCCAAATGTCATAAATGCCAGTGATTCACCTAGTAAAGACACAGCAACAATAATATATGAGCAATAGAATTGAACAGAGTACATATTTTTCATTTGAGTGTACATCATTTGAATCACATCATTTAAGCATTAGGTGGGTTGATTTTACAGGTAATTCAAGAAATTTTCAGTGTAGACACACTGAAAAGGAAAGGAAATTTTATTTATCAAAACAACAAAGTGACTCGACCTGATTTAACCCTAAATTAATTGCTAATATTGAGTCATCAGACTGCAGCTGTAGACATCCACGGCATTTCTGAGTTTTCAGATTTGTCTTTTATGAGTGTTTTAAAAACCTTTTCTCTTGCTGAAGGGCACACATGCAGTTAATGAGACTGTTGTCATCTCGTGCTATTGCTACCTACTCTGTTCCAGTCTACTCTCAAATCGACCTGTTTTACTCTTCAAGGGTAGGAAAGTGCAAAGTAGTTGTCATGCCTGGTAATATGAAGTATCAAACTTAGTGGAATGTAAGAGTTTGAAAGAAAGGTATGTCTTTTATTAGAATAATTAAGTACTCCAGGGAGTTTACATTAGTGGAACTGCTCTAGGAGAGAGTACTCCCTGGGAGAGCTAGAAGGAAGAAGTACCTCATAGGTCATTACACCTAAAAACTATCAATGGAAAGTTAGATGTTAACTAGTAAGAACATGCTTCTTCCATATTGGCAAGACTGGCTTACTCCTCTCTAAGACCACAAAATACGTGACCCCTCCTTTGTTTGTTCTCTCTAATAAATTAGCGGATGCAAAAATTCTTTCACAGGCTTCAGATATAATTCTAAGACTGCATTATGGCAATCTACCATGAACATGGTCGAAGTAAGAATTCTGATAAGGATCCAGTTTGGTCACTCATAGAATCATAAATATCAGATATCTTCTTGGTTGGCACCAAGTTCATACCAACTCCACTAACTGGATGAAAAAAAGACATAAAATGCAGCTCTTCAAACCACTGGCACACTGAACAGAAATAGTGAAAAGGCTGAAGATAAGGATAGTCCTCACACAAATTTCAGACTAGGCAGTCCTTGATCTCATTGTATCTTCTCACTCTCTATGCAGGAAAAAGGTCTTGGCATAGCAGAATAGAGAGGCTGAGGGGTCTCCTCCTTGGAGATCTTCAGAAGCTGCCTGGATGCGGGCCTGGGCACCCTGCTCTGGGTGGCCCTGCTGAAGCAGAGGTTAGGCCAGATGGACACAAGCCATGCTGGAATCCTGGGATTCTGTGAAATGAAACCTCCCACCTCATATTCTCCCAATTCGATTTTTCTCTCTTGGACTAATTGCCATCATTTAAATCTTGCCATTCCTTCAGGCTGTAGCATCACACCTACTCATTAAAAAGAGCAATCATATTAAAATCATCTTCTGCAGACGTAAAGACTGTGACTAAGTAACCTCTAATTTAGCACAATATTCCTATCTTTCAAATGACTTGACAGTGCTAAAAGGAACTGCTGCTGTAAGCCCTTGATCAAACAAAAAATATTTTTATACTTCCATATTGTTTATTTTGTCCATCCTGGTGTATTCCATGAAGAGCTATCATAACATTACCCAGGTAACAAATTCACCTAGAAGACTTAACATATTGCATGAAAAACAAGCAGTGATCAGCTAAAAAATGTCAGACTGGGGAGATGTTACTCATAATGGTGAGCAGCTGCAGTAACTGCAATGATTCACACAAGTCAGTCACTGCTCAACTATGCCTGTAAAGATCTCACAATTTTGCTCAGATCCCATGGAGACCTTATAGAAGACTTCCAGCTCCTGATGCATGTGGTATGGCATGCTTTCAGAGAACAGATACATGTGCTGCAGTGGGAATGGCTGGTCACGAACAGACAAACTGCCTTATTCAGTGTGACAATATGCATGTTCCCTAGTACTCTTCAGCACTTGCCAGATGTTGTCAGTTCTCTCTTCAAAAGATGAAAGGGCTAAGAAGATACATAAATCATAGATGATAAGATGCAACTACAACCCTTGGGTCTGACAGTTGATATCAGGCTGCTCCGATGCCTTTGCCATCCTCAGTACATTGCTCTCCACAGGGCCTAATGACACATCCTCCTGGTTTTCACACTCATAGAACAAATTCAGCTTGGCATGTAATTTACAGAGAAGTAACATACTAGTATGAGAATGAGCTTGTACCTCAGGAAAGTCAGGATTTAAAATTAATAATATTTTTACAGATGCTGTTGAGTTTCACAGCACTTTGAAGTACAGATCAATCTGCCAAGTATCAGTGAGCATAGAAGAGTAGCAGGACATGGCCCCCCAGCATATGTTTTATCATTTGTTCAGACAGGTTAATGAAAAATTCTTACTGAAATCTCTTTCGTGCACTCTGCCTGTTGGTCATAGCTGAGAGCATTAGCATGAAATATATACTCATCTAGAAACATGGAATTTCATTATAAAAATGAAGTCTATTTGTCCTGCAAGATCTGAAACAATATTGGAAACCCTGGGTTTCATGTTCAGCATGAAGAAAACTGTGCTGGAGGGTGTGTTCTTCCTGACCATTTCCTCCCTTCCTCCATCCCATTTAATGTGCCCTTGAAATTCCTTAGAAAAAAATGACCCTAAAGCTAAAAGCCCATCATTTCATTTGGAGAATGAAATGCATCAACATAATGATACTACTGTGGTTTCACCAGCGGGTGCTTCTCATTGTCTGAGTGCTAGGGGATCTTATTTGCTATTTGTGAGCCAGTAAACCCACTTATAAAAATACAATTTATGCAAATCCCTTTAGTATACAGCATTCTTCCTCCTTTTCCTTTCTTTTCCTTTCTTTTCCTATCTCCTCTCCCCTTCCCTCCCCTCCTCTCCTCACCTCTCCCCTCCCCACCTCTCCCCTCCCCACCTCTCCTCTCCTCTCCTCTCCTCTCCTCTCCTCTCCTCTCCTCTCCTCTCCTCTCCTCTCCTCTCCTCTCATTTTCCTAATCCTTAAATCTGTTTTACAAAGGCAATCAGTGCATGTTACGTATGAAAATTTGCTCTGTATGCCACTACCTTTGTAGAAAGGGACAAATTGAAATTTCAAGAGAACTTGACTATGTTTTTATTTGAAAACAAACTCTGGATGCAATGTACCAAGTTTCCTTTTTTTTTTTCTTCCTTTTGTGCACTAGATATCTGAAGTCTATTGTCCTCCCATCATTTCATTACAACACAGTGTCTCCAAACAGCCCAGTTATAGTCTCCAAATCTTAAACTTACCTTTCTTAGCTGCACAGAGGTAAGGTTCTGCTCATATGTCTGTGAGCTGAAACAGCCCAGCAGCTCTTAACTTACATCCAAACTTATGTTTGGCATAAACAGAACTTTTTCTCGGCAAAACTAGAAAGAGCTAGGAGAATTCTCACATAACACCAGATCCAGTATAAAAGGGTGCATCTCACAGAAACAGAAGCTTTCAAGCTTAGTTTTCCAAGCACAGAGCTGAGGTTGGGAGAACAGTATCTGATCCATCACCTCAAGGAGTATGGCTGAGCTCTGCCCTTCACTGGGAACTCCTGGTGTAGCAGTGAGATGACTTGGGGCCTGGCTGACTGAGGTGTGTCAAGTATGTTGAATGTGTTCATGTGTCTCCTCTTCAAGTGAGACTTGATGGAAATGTACATAATTCAAAACTAATCCAAGGACAAAAATAATTCATCTGGGCTCAAGGTATGCAGGATGTCAACATACTGTCTCTAAGAAAATGTATAAGCCCTGTATAAGTCTAATTCCCCACATACATCTGTTATTTGTGTTAGAGAGACATTTTGCAAGTGATAAATGAAAATATACACACCTTGTACAGCAAAATCTTTTTTCTGCAGGATACAGTGAGCAGGGAATCCATCTTACATTAAAGAAAGAAGAATCAGCATGGCTCAGATATGGACAGATCCATCTTGTTTCCCTGAAACCTGAAACAAAGACAAAAAAGAAGTCAGTGGGAGGGAATAAAGAGACTCTTCAGGAATCTTAAGCCTACACTTTGTGCACTGTGCTGAGTTCAGAGAAGCAGTGTGCTTATCCCTGTGATGACAAGTGAAGATTAAATGAAAGTATTCACCAGACAATTCCTCCAGTGTTCCCTGATTTGAAATACGCACTGAACATTGTGGAAGATGGGTTAGCACTTCTGACTCGGTGTAAGGAAAGCCTACAGCTCTGGCAGCATCAAGGAGCTAAACAATGCCAAGTCTGGAATATCCCCACTTTGAGGCCCATGCTTCCAGATTGGCTGAAGACTTGCATGGAGCTTGTCCCCATGCTGAGATCTGTGTTAGCCATGGAGAAAAAGTATACAAAGCTCTGGTGTCTGGCTCTAGGTGCAACCTGGAGCTTTCCAGCAGCTTCTGAGACTCTCAAACTTTTTGGTGCTCTTACAGCTCTTAGAGCTATGCCACGCTGCTCAAACAGAAAATTTGTTTGAAACATATGGATGATAGGTTTTATCTTCATGGCCAGCTATTGATTCTAACAAGGCACGCTTTCAATTTTGCAAAATGCATTCTGGTTTTGGGAGAATCCAGGAAATCCTACCATGTAACTCCCCATTCCAGACAATTTCTAACCAAGGCCAGGCTTCAAGGTAGCTCCAGGTTTTGCCTCAGTTATTCCAGCTGCTGCTTGAAAACTCATCTGTGCACAAAGAAGCCTTCAGGGTGGCCAGCTGAGAATGGAATGCATTAAATAACTGATAATTAAAGTTATTTTAAAATAGTTTACAGTTAAAAGACTGGATGGGGCAATAGAAATCCCCTCCCCTCCCCTCCCCTCCCCTCCCCTCCCCTCCCCTCCCCTCCTCTCCTCTCCTCTCTACTTTTCTCATCCATATCCTTGTTTTGCTCCATCTATGAGGTGCACAGGTTTGGGCTTACTCTTCCTCTCCATCCACCCTCCAGCTCCAGCCCATCCCTCCCTCCCAACAGCACACAGGGGCTGGAAGTGCCACCTCTGCCCTCTTTAAACAGTTGCCTTTTCGTTAATCCAATCTGTGTGTATGTGTGTGTGAGTGCTTGTGTATGAGTCTGGACAGCTGCAACTTGGCATTCTTGCTTTGACATTTTCTTGGAGCAAAGTTTGTTAACTATTGGACATTAGTATCCAGCTCTTCTCCATTCAGGTTTAAGCAAACAGGAATTTGGCCTCAGTAACTAAGACTAATGTGATGTTAATTCCTGAAAGTAAATACTCCCCTGTTTTTGCCTCGGTATCCTTTTTTAGTAGGTACTTTTCTTGTGCCACACACATATACATGTCATTTTCATTAGTATTAAAAATCTGATTTGGCCAAAAGATTGTTTTTGGCCAAATAGGTCACATTATTAGAGATGGTCACCCTTCTTTCTTTACTCATATCTGCTGTCTCCATCTATGCTGTCCCTCTACCTGCGGCTTTAATTCCTCAGTGATTTTCTAGGATAACTCTCACTACTCCTTTCTGGACAATAGATTTTGATCACAATCACCCTGACATAAATTCAGATCAGCTGTGTATTTAATGCCATTAAATGTGGGTACAATGAAACTGTGTGATGCACAAAAGTAAGGTACCAGAGACATCAGAAATGGTGCACTGAGTGAGGCCATTTATACAACAATGAGCAAGCATTAATAACAGAAGTGATTAGTGCTGATTTATGGATCTGTAGTTATCATTTTCCAAAGGAAAAGAAGCCAGGAAAATGTGTCACATTTTCCAGCAATCCACATGAAGCCTCAGCATACTATCTGAAATTCAGTATCCTTGGTTTTCTTATCCATAAACTCCAGCAATCCCTAGCGTATGCCAACAGCCTAAAAGAAAACAAGAATCAGGAGACACCACTCTTTGCATACGGTAGTTGGCCATGCCTCATCACACTCAAACCCAATTCATCATCTTCCAGACACTATTTCATACCAACCATTTTGCTGTCTCTTTAATGCATCTGTCTGTTTATCTATTCTCAAGTACCATCTGCTTGTCCTGCTCTCTTGCACCGCACATGTTCACAGCTACTACACCTCCAAGGTGACAAATGAGCAGTCGAGCTAATTTCATTGGGATAAACAAGAAAGCAAGAGCCAGATGGAAAGCCATGGAGAGAGCCAATGGCACTGGGGGGAGAAAGAGTGCTGGGAGAAGAAATCACCATAACAACGGCAAGTGCAAAGAGGGGGTTCTATTCTGTCTATACCACTAATTGCTATGAATATTTTATTCTTGCCCTGTGGTTTAGTCATGTCCAGCACAATGATTTACTGCCATATGGTATAGTTCAAGGCATTTTTTTTTTTCTAGTAAAGTTTGATCGCCATTATTTTCATTGTTATTTTCATGAGGTTTGGGTGTTTTATTCTGTTTTTGGAGTGTAGGCTATTTTCTTCAGACACTCATAGGGAAACAGGGCTCAGGGGAGTTCAGTGTTGTTATGAATTTGGAAATTACAGGTTTTAATTACTCTAAAGACACAAGCTGATGATTGATAATGTTAATCAAGATCCTGCCTCCTGATAAGCTTTAGTGACTATAAGTCGTTTTTTCTATATGGCACTTTCAGCACTAGCACAGCATAAATATTCTACAGATAACCCTGGCTATGCTGGTGGAAGTCCAGTTGATCTCAAAGCAGTGGGATTTCACTGCCTGACAAGATAGAAAGGTTGTACCTGATTAACTAAACTGTTCTGAAAAACTCTTCAGTTAAACCATTGCAAAACTGAATGCATGCGTGTGTGTATAGATTTAAAACCATCCCATATTACAGAATCACAGAATCACAGAATTATCGAGGTTGGAAAAGACCTAGAAGATCATCCAGTCCAACCATTACCAATACTTCCCAGCTAAATCATACCCCTCAACGCAACATCCAAACGTTTCTTGAACACTCCCATGGTCGGTGATTCCACCACCTCCCTGGGCAGTGCATTCCAATGCCTGACTACCCTTTCCGAGTAGTAATACTTCCTAATGTCCAGCCTGAACCTCCCCTGGCGCAGCTTGAAACCATTCCCTCTAGTTCTATCACTGATTACACGAGAGAAGAGGCCGACCCCCAGCTCACCACAACCTCCCTTCAGGAAGTTATAGAGAGCTATAAGGTCTCCCCTGAGCCTCCTCTTCTCCAGGCTGAACAATCCCAGCTCCCTCAACCGCTCCTCATAAGGCCTGTGCTCCAGACCCCTCACCAGCTTCGTAGCCCTCCTCTGAACACGTTCCAGAGCCTCAATGTCTTTCTTGCAGTGAGGGGCCCAAAACTGAACACAGTACTCGAGGTGCGGCCGCACCAATGCCGAGTACAGGGGGACAATTACCTCCCTGTTCCTGCTAGTAACACTGTTTTTGATGCAAGCCAGGATGCCGTTGGCCTTCTTGGCCACCTGGGCACACTGTCGGCTCATGTTCAGCTGAGCATCAATCAGTACCCCCAGGTCTGTTTCCTCAACACAGTCCTCCAGCCACTCCACCCCAAGCCTATAGCGCTGCCTGGGGTTGTTGTGGCCAAAGTGCAGGACCCGGCATTTGGTCCTGTTGAACCTCATCCCATTGGATGAGCTTTAGTTTACCTCAGCTAAAGACATGTCCTAAAGTAAGAGAAGACAGCTTAAGATAAACTAAATAAGCTGAAGGAGGCCTAAGCATTAAATGGCTTTCTAAAACATTTTAGCTCTGTTCAGTGTAGTTTCACTTAATGTATGTTTACCTACCACAAGACAGATGTGCCTTACCTGTTGTGTGGGAAGTTAACTTAGAGCTGGAAGCAAATGCTTTGCCCAGGCTAATAAGCACCAACTTTGCTTGAAAGTGGCATGGTGCAGTGTTTCACAGAGATGCCTGTGCTAGGTAGGCATTCCAACACAGCAAAAGACAGAACTCACTGCCAAGGAGAATCTGATTTATAATTCCTAGTGGCAAACAAATACACAGCTAAGCCAGTAGACTGGAAAACCTCTCAAGTTCACTGTCATTTCATCCAATAGCAGCTCATTAAATTTTACAATACAGACACTGCAAATATTTTCTTTTACTAATGTGAATAGACAAGGCACTTTCAAAATGTCTCTTCTTTTCGTACATTACCAGTGTCATTCAGTGGTAATTGCTCCTATTTCTCAACATGTAATATTCAGAGATAAATAAGATGTGAAAGTAACCTTATCTAACTGAAAAATCCCTCTCCCCTTGCTTTCCAAAGTCCAATCTCACTGCTGTGTACGTTCAGGGATTTCTTCAAAGACCAATCTATCTGCATCAGAAACTCTTATTTCAGGCTTTTCAGGGTAATGCTTGTCAGAAAAAAAGATTTGCTCCATTTCCCAGTGGAGTGTAAAGTTTCACATTGAAGATACACTTTCAAACAATCTCCCCTATAACTATGAGAGTCATTCTTGATGTAATACAAGTGTTTATTGTACTCATTCCCTTTTAAAATCAGTTTTAGCCTCTGTAAAAATAAGGGGTGCTCTGTTCTCATCAAACCAGAGATATTCCGCCACATGGCACAGAATCTCACTGTATCCTAGAAGGCTTCATGCTTTGTCTGCCTTCTCCTTCTAAACGCATGGCTCTCCATTAGCTTGCTTGACCAGCTAGCTTTTGTTATGTTAAACAATCATGGAAACGCCGAGGCTCTGATCCATCCTATATTACTGTCCCTTCCAACTGCACTCAGTGCTATTTGCATGAGAAGCAATGTTAGGGCACAGTTTGATTAAATTTTGGTCATGGTATTATGTGATGTGGTTGCACATTAAAGTGGAAGCTTGTGCTTAATGAACAGAAGGGTCCTTCCTCTTATGCAGCCTACGTTCCGAAAAGAAAGGGCACTCATGAGAAAAAAGAGATCCTCAATAAAAACCCCATCAATGAGGAAACTGCATCCTTAAGTTCTTAGTTAAGACTTTTCTCCGAGGCGTGTTGCAATCCATGGAAGACAATGTCATGGTAAATCTTAATGTGTGCTCTCCTAATTATAAATAAAACAAATGCAGTTTGCCTGGAGAACCTACCCAAACCAAGAACCTCAAATTAATGTTTTTGGGACTGAGAATACTGTGTGTCTATAAATCACTTAATGACATTCATATTCTTTGCAGATGGAACTGAAATGGGAGAAACTTGCCATAAATTTAGCTGCTGTATGTAAGTCTCTGCATGTGGCCTGGTACTGTAAGAAAGAGACTGAAGTTCTGCTTTTTTAAGATATATCTATAATCTCTGTAGCCATGCTGTTTCATGAGAAAAGACACCTGCCTAAGTACAACTTAGAGCAAGACTATCCCCCTTCCTTACTGCCCATGAAGTGCCCCAGGCCCAGAAAACGGAAGACCCTGCAGTAGGTCACAACCACTCCTGTGTGAACATCAGAAGTTCTGGAAGATAACAATGGTCAGCACCTGCCTGATGGGGCCTTCTGCAGCCTGCCAGAATAACAGCATGAGAGCCAGACATTTGCAGCACACATCTCAAGGTGTTTCTGAGGATCAGGTTTGGCCCAGGTAGCCTTGGGTACATTTATAACCCCTTGACCTCTTCTTCCTTTTTAAGCTCTGTTATTTCTACTGCAGTCTCCTCCATCCAGTGATGAACAGACCTACCACTGGTGACCTTCTCTTCATTGCTAAAGTAGAAAAAGTCAATGGACTCATTAAGCAGGAGAAATTTGCACACACATTGCTTGCAATAATCAGCACATACGCCAGATAAAATGACCACAGTCCATCTTCTCCCTCTGAACGTACAAAGCCTTTGGAGCAGCAAGCAGCTCAAGGGTGATTGGTGAAGCAGCTGCACAAGGTGCAGGTGCTCTGGAGAGAACTAGCTCTTCCCAGAGCTATCATGACTGCCTGATATACAAAGCCCCGCAGAAAAAGCATTGCAGAGCTTTAAAAATATGTCTCTACATCCATCTCTTTGTTAATCTACTTTCCTTAGTGCTGACTGCACGTCCTTGAGGATATCACCCAAATTTAACCTGAAACAAGAGATATGTCTTTCGGCAAGGTCAAAGACTGAAATTTATGCTATGACAAGAACCTGAGAAAACTCTTGAAGATCTGTTTTCAATATAAAAATCAAGTTTTGTTTAACTTTGTCAGAAGTTTTATTTGACTAAGATTTACATGAATACACATTATTTCAAAATTGCACAGCTCTCAATTCAAAGTACAGTCTTAATAATATCAATCTTCAGCTTTTGCTGCATAGATAGTCATAGATAGTCATAGATACTGGAAAACCTACTGTTGTATATACCAGGTTCTGAAAATGAATCATGCAAAAAACCAACCAAATAAATAAACAAAAAGAAAAGAAAAAAACCCAAGCAAAATTCTGCACTGAAGCTGTGACCTGGAAAGAGATGCTGCTGCTGTACTCAGACCATCTTGAGCCACCTTCATTGGAACTCTCTGTACAAATACTGTCATCCTCCAGCCTGCAAAGCTGAGTGTCTGGGGAAGAAGTTCTGAATTGGGGTTGCCAAACTAAATAAGGTTACTCTTCTAGTGGTCTCAGCAACACAGCTGTAACTTCACTATTCCTATTCTAAATCCTGTAAGACTTCTGGACTTTTTCAGCTTTGATGCCCCCATCTAGAAATACTGCCCTTCCTCACAGCAGCTTTGCAGGGCTAAACAGGTTAACACAAGCACAGCATTTTTAAGATACACATTATGCTCAGCTTTACTATTAAAATGACAGATGTTCAGTTTTCCTAGGAAAAGGTACCAGGTCTCCTAAATAAAATACTTTGATGTATTTTATGGAAATAAAATTTTAAAAATAGAACACTAAAGACTTGCTTTTGACTACCTTTTATCTCTGAATACGCTCAACAGTTAAGCACAGCTTCATTTAATTATGCATTACCCTAATTGCCGGGTACCTACCATGTCCATCTGTGTGCATTATAATGAATACATGCACCAAGGGCTTAATGAGTCAGACACCTGCTCAGATGAACAAATGGCCTAGAATTATCACTGATATAGTCATTCATACATTTAAGCTTCCCTTAATTTTAAAGGAGTGGCAGCACATGTTTATGTACAAAACAAAACTAACGGAACTTATTAGACTATTCCAGTCAGGTTGCATCCACCAAAAAAAATCCTGAAATGTCCCCAGGACCATCCTCTAGCAAACTAACCGGAATGCGTGCACCCACATTATTAAACTGTGAGAGCCTTCAAAACAGGGTAATCCTGTTGGGAACGTTCCTGCTAAATGTCCCTGAAAATCTGGAAAGGAGATGCTAGTTGACCTGGATCACAACAATGACAGGGACTACTTTAAATTTGTAACAGAATAAAAAAAAATATCTGCCAAGAAATTTTCTCTAGTGCTGTTTAATCTACCAGTCTAATTTCCTAGTGAGCTCAGACCAGCAACAGCGTCTATCTGAAGAGATGTGCAGAGCAGACAAGCCATTTCAATTCAGCTCCTGTTACACAGATATACCATCTTCATGTTTTTGTACCATCAATAAAATTTTCATGCAATTTTCTGTTCTCAGAAAAATCTGACTGTTAAGTAGCCTACTCTAAGTAATTGCAGATGCTCACAAGTCAAGCATCCCAAACAGCCTCCTACGGCCAACAGAGTTGTCATGCTTGTGTTTATGGTGACATTTCAGCAAAATACTGCAAGGGAATAATGAACAAAAGCATTGATACAAAAGGATCATAAAAGCCTACTTCATAGTCAGTACATAAACTGGCATTCCCAACCTCATTATCATTTATGCTACTTGAAGCATTTAGCTGACATTTCTCCCAAGGCTGTTTATAAAACTTGAAGGAACACAGCTTCCAATGCAGGCCTTTTTCAAAGCCTAGAGCAGATTTTGCAGCAGTCAGTTCATACCCTCTTTTCACCAGTGTGATATTCCTATTGCCCCAGTCCACCAACTGGCTTTTGTTAATTTCAGTTCAACTCTACTACTACACAGCAAGTTCACTAAGCTATCTATCTTCTTCTTCCATAATACTTTCTTTTTTCATCTTTCCTTCCATGTTGGCAGAGGTAGGAGAGTCTTGGCTAAGAGTTTCTTCCCACTACTTGAATATTTCATCCTCTTCCTTCAGTCAATACCAGCTTTAGATGCTGCATCTGTGGGTTCTGACATTTCAGCACCTCTTGCGCTACAACATCAAATTTAAGTCCCTTTTTCTTTAATTCCTATTCATTCCCATTCTGTCCTGCTTGAGAGTCATATCCTTTAATGTGCTGAATCACCCTGCTGGCTTCCTGCACCTTTTCTCTTATACCAGTCTGATCAACTAATGGGAAAAAGGAGCATGCCTTGCCCACTCACACCTAGGCATGTTCTTCCACAACTACTGTCCAAACACAACTCCTGCTCTTCCACCAGAAAAGCCCTGAAGTAATTAATATAAGCGGAAGGTCTAACAGAGACTGCTGATATTTGGAAGGTTTTTGATATGAAAATGAGAGAGTACTGTCAAATTCCTGCCTGTAGGTGCTCAAACACACAGGTTAGAAACACGTTTGTGTACACTTGTATGCCTATAAGTGCATCTACCAACCCAAATTATTATTCCTGTATCTTACTTCCCTTTCCACACATTACTCATTGCATTCCATTTTTACATATTGTAATGCTTCTTTCTTTTATAATCAGAAACAGCATCTGTCTCAATATTACTGAAGTCTCAGAGGGGCTTTTAGATGTTTTGTCATCACATTTTGTTTTAAAAAAGGCTGCAGTAATGGCTTACTGTAAGATAACATGGGCAAGTGGAATATGTCCAAACAATGTGATTGTTCCTTGATTTCATCCAGTAAGAGCACGAAAAGGTTCTATCACCTTTAGATAGGACATTGCTACCAAGAAGATTTCAAGTACATTGCTATTAGTAATATCTCATATAAACGCCAAAAGTTTAAAACACCCACACAAAAAATCCCTATTGTTTATTGTCACAGTGCTTCCAAGAGAAAATATTTTGAGACAAAACAATCTGAAAAGCAAAGCCAACTCACAGCACTGAGATTTAACATGTGAAAGTACTGACAGATGATCGAACATTAGCAGTTTTCTACGTTTCTATAAAGAAGTCATTCAGTGATACCACTGTCTTAATATATATTAAATAATTCAGTCTTCCTCTTTAATGAGTGATTTGTTGTAAAGAATGGATTTCCAATATTCATTCTATGCCCTTCACTGGCTTTTATGCATCTATAAAACCATGACATAAATCAGAACACAATCCATCATGCAACATAACCTTCTGTAAATAAGAGGCACAGTTTGGTTCTTATTCTACAAATAGAAGCACTGAAGTTGGAACGCCAGTGACATACAGCTTTCTTCGTGCGTGTGTGCGTGGCAGAAGGAAAAAACATCCACCTTTATCCAAAATTGAATGAGATTCTAGTCTGGCATAGTTGTTGCAGACTATGTATGCCACCGATAAACCAGAAAAATCAATCAATCAATATATAAAAGTTAAGCTTTTAACCTTATAGTATCATTTAAACCTTTTTTTTTTTTTTTAAATTTATTATTGGCAGTCTTCATGGGCTA
This sequence comes from Alectoris magna, assembly GCA_030625065.1. NCBI lineage: Eukaryota > Metazoa > Chordata > Aves > Galliformes > Phasianidae > Alectoris > Alectoris magna. The sequence goes on from CM060561.1 coordinate 51,013,361, forward strand.
GAAATTCAACAATAGCTGCACACTGGAAAAGGTTTGACATTGGACAATGCAAAGGACATTAGATGAAAAGAAACAATGGGCTGGTGCAGAAAGGACTGGCTTACTCAGTGCACAACTAGGTATAACGGAATTTGGTAAATATGGTATTTCCTCTGCTCAGGTTTCGATTTGCACAGTTATTTGGGATTGTAAAATGTTATTTACTCTATTGTTGCTCACACCTCTGAACAGAGTGAGGAAATGAACTGTATTTCAAGTTGAATGAAGGCATTCTTCTTCTTCCATCCCTACTGGCTCAGGGATTTCCCTCAGATATGGGTCTCCTCACAAGTGTCCATACTGCTGAGGGACCCAAGGAGCTTAATGGAAAGCAGAGCAGAATACAGTTACTCCATAAGTCCTTCTAAGTGCTATGCTAAAGGATAAACTAAGTTTTAGCTGTAAGATGCACACTTTCTGTATTGCATTAGTTTAATGGATAAAACGAGGAGACAATTTCATCACGATAGTGACAGTCTTTGACACGCTGCCTAATCTGAAGCTGGGTTAATTGGAATAAAAATCCTTTTTCTTCTGCCACAGACAAGAACAGAAACATTTGGGCTTCAGAGTCCATCATTCAGCCTTCTGTTGTCCTAGAAAGAGAGTCTTTAACTGGAGACTGCAGAGCTTGTGGCAGAGAAAAGTTTAGGAATTGTTATATCTTATCTCAAGAATTGTAAATAAAGTGTGGCGTAGCATAAATGCACCGCAAGACAAGTCTGGCCCTACTAGAAATCTCAAGAATCAGCACATTTTTATGGAAGGTAAAAATTCTTACAGGACGTAGATGCAACTTCTTTTTATTACATTATATGTACATACTCAGCTATACCGCTATAGACAGTATATAATGGAATATTTGCTACATGCTCAAGACTGCCAAATGTTTTCCATAACCCCTCTTTTTATTAAAATATTCCAAATACATCTGTACTGCACTAAATCATATGCTGCTATTTGGCATAAACTGTATCTTCAGACTGCTCTGCAGAGTTAAACCATGCCAAGACTGAAGTATTGATTGCTACTTATTGCACACTGCATACTAATAAATCCTACCCCTATGCCCTAGCCAGCCACGTACATACAGCTCCGGAGAAATCACTTCCACATTTTAAGACTCCTGTCCTAATGGAACGAGGCTAACTAACTACTATCTCCCATAATTATGTGAGATGAAGAAATTCAGCCAGCTCATTAAATGCACATACATGCAGGAAGCAAAACCAACCAGTTCCACATGTCCAGCTCAGCTCACAGTGCTACAACAGGGGCACCTGCACCAAGCTGGGGGCTGTGACCTCCAACAAAGAGAAAGAGAAAAAATTTCTCAGTGGTCTATTATGAAGGCTAAACTTCATACTGCAGTGCTCACACTATATTTTCATATGATTTTTTTTTTTTTTCTTATACATAAGCAGACATTGTCTCCATCTTTTCTAGATAGTTACTGTTTAACTGAAAGAACTGTGGGGGAACATTCAGAAGAACAGTTATTGCATGCCATACTCTATAGACATACACCTGTGTTTCAGGAAGACTGACTCAGGAATCTGGTAATACAGAGACTTTACTGTTAGATCACTCTGTCCTGTTAAGCTTAAGACTAAAAGTTGTTATCTTTCTTTAATTTCACTCTGAACATCACTGTACTCCATCTAATTGTCTGGAGATGTACACCCACTTTGGAGAGACTATTAACATACCTGTATTTTGTCAGAAGTCTGAGATTTGGGTGTGAATAAATGGAGAATGATGGAGGGATCATTTTCCAGGGTGTTACTGCAATTGACTAAATGTTTGAAGCAGCTCACACAAGGGTATTTTTGTAACTATAACAATTGTCAAAACTCAGCTGAATAATACTCAAGGACTAATTTTACCCATTGTTTCAAAAACCTCCTCTAATATTGCGTAAATAACAGTGAAATTAAGAATGTTCATCCTTAAATCCTACTGTGATCAATGGTCCATAACAAGGTACCCCAAGAAGGTCAGACCCAAGAGTTTTATCAAGTAATTCTGGCTCAGTTTTTAAGGACAGCTCCAGGTTCAGCCTATTCTAAGCTTCCTATTTACAAATATCTATCAGTCACATGCACTGTGTTAGCATTGTCTACAGAATTTAATGTCTCAAAAGCTTGCTAAAATCCCTTTATCTTCTTTTTAAACTACAAGCTTAATGCATTTATTCACTTATTTCTTTGGCTGCTCACTTTGAGGTACCCCAGAATTCATCAGAGGAACAGTGAGGCTGAGTAGTTCTGTTAGAAACTCCAATGGAAGTGGTAGAAATGAGAACAAAAGACATCGGAATGATCACCCTGGGAGAAATGGTGACCATGGTGTCACCGAGCATGAACCTATGGTCCTCTTCTACCTTCAAGTCCTACACTAGCTGCCCCCACATCTGGAGAGGCAGAAGCAGGACTGTGGGCCCCAGGTCTTAAGATACTGCACAAAGGCACACAGAATCATGGAATGGCTTCGGTTGGAAGGGACCTCAAAGTCCACCCAGTCCTAGTTCTCAGTTGTGGGCAGGGCTGCCCCCCAGCAGCTCAGCTGCCCAGGGCCTCATCCAACCTGGCCTTGTGAGACTCCAGGGATGGAGCACCACAGTTTCTCTGGGCAGCTGTGCCAGCGCCTCACTGCCCACTGAGTAGAGAATTTTCTCCTAACATCTAACCAAGATCTCCCCTCTTTTAGTTTAAAGCCATTCCCTCTTGCTCTATCACTACTAGACCATATAAAAAGTTGCTCTCCTTTGTGCTTACAAGCCCCTTCAAGCACTGGAAGGCCACAATGAGGTCTCCCTGGAACCTTCTCCTCCCAAGCTAAACAAGCCCAGCTCCCTCAACCTTTCTTCATAGGAGAGGTGCTCCAGCCCTCTGAGCATCTTTGCAGCCCTCCTCTGTGGACCAGCTCTAACGGTTCTGCATCCTTCCTGTGCTGGGGGCCCCAGGCCTGGACACAGTACTCCAGATGGGGCAGAGCAAAGTGTGGCAAAAACCACCAGAGATCCTCTGTCAAAGCAGAGGGGTTACGCATGTTCCACGTGTTCTGGGAACAGAAATGGGTGTAGAAGTAACACATCATCCTCTTTATCTGGCTCTTACACCACTGGCAAGTGAAACAAAAACACAGCAACACATTCTCATCCATTCTGCCTGAAAACTCTGAGTGCTTTTCTACATGTAGCTGCTTAAAATTGCAAATTTGCGAAACTGCTTGTCATGGTGTATTTGACTAAAAAGAAATAAATGCCTGGGAATTTGTGTAACTGCAGCGCTTTCAATGATTCTTGCTATCTGCAATTTGCAGCTCTCTCTGTCATTGCTGATATTTAGTTTGTCTCTTTCAAAGCCCCCAATGCATTAAATCACTTTGTAAATTAAAAGAAATGTGCTTTGTCCAGCAGACAAATAGCGGATAGGAGATCTTCCAGGGTAACACCAAGCCTGCAAAAAGCTTTTGAAATCTCATTACTAAAGCGCCTAATGGCCAGAGTAACAGTCGCTGTATGGTCTTCTCTGTTTATTGTGCATTGTGGATGACCGACACACAACAACACTCACGATGTTAGCAAATAGGTGGACAATATGCCAGATCTGATTCCCCAGAATACAGTTTCCCATAAACGTAGAAAATCAGTGCTTATATGTTATAAAAATACTGAATGTGGTTTTTGAGGACTGACATCATGTGTATCATGGTATTTTTAAATACTATGCTCAGAGAGTCCCATCTCCAACACCTCACCTTGCCCACTGCTTAACATACTGTTTATAATATCTATAATTTTTCCCTTCTGTCTGTCTTGGAAATCTAAAGTCATATAAGCATGACCAAGGCTCGGATTCATTAATGGCTGATAAAGAATGAGTGCCAGCTGTCACCTTGTGCAAATCAGGATACTGATTATCACTTTCTCCCTCACTCCTCCTTCCCATCCTCTCTCTCCAAAATGAGGTCTGACTTCACACTAATGTGTTCTTGACAACAGACACTGATAGAATCAAGAACTTCAGGCTGCCTTCTGTAAGATCTGACTGAAACGACAGAACAGATTCAAACTGCATAGCTGACAACACATACATAATTCTGACCTCCTGAATTTCATTTTCTTACCAAGCTGGGTTAAACACCACTTCAGTATGCCTATTCCTGAATTAATACACTCGTATTTGGCAAAATATACTGAGATACCACTACATATTTCTTATGCTTCCAGAAATGGAAACTCCAGAAAAACCAATGGCAGCATTTTCAAAAGCGCACTACATTCATCTCCTTTTCCCAGCAAGTCAGTGGTGAAACAACAAATGATTCCAACAGGGCAACTTCTGAATTCGATTTGAGTCATTACCAAAAAAACAATAATAAAACCAACCACCCAGACTCATTTGCCTTGAGAGGTGTGCGAGAGCAGGTAAGGGAGCCGTGGGCCTGCATGGAGAGGAGATGCACTTCAGGCCCGGAGAGTTTTATGCAGAGCAGATGGGATCAGCAGGGATGAGAAAACACTTTTGAAGCCGCTGCTGTAGGGAACTACTAAGGGATGCAAATCGGCTCAGTTCTGAAGGCGGAACCAATGGGTCCACTCCCTCTGTTCAGAAAGAAGGGCTGTCTCTGTGTAGGCATACAGGGTGATTAAAACAGGAAACAAACTTTGGAACAAAACCAAACATCAAAAAATAACATTTTTCTGTGAAGTGCTCTTATTTCAGGGAACTATGAACAAATGTCTTCAAATTCGGCATCCATTATTTATCTTCCAACAAGGAATCTGACTGCTCCAAAAGTCCCAAACACATGATGCTGAACAATTTAAGCTGACTGAAAAAAGCAATGAATCAAGAGCTGAACAAATTTTGTATAGGGGAGCAGGCTCAGAATCGTGACTTGTGAGTTGTAGTACGCTGTAGTCCCGAATGTGGCAATTGAGTCCCATGGTCAGATTTCACTCTAGTTAGGGAAGCAGTCTGAGCACACTGGTTTGCATCTTCCTTTGGAACTAACAAAAAAAAACCACGGAGAACTACCTTTGAAAGGCAAACGCACAGATTTGTTTTACTTTTCAGGCATCAGATTTCTTGTACAGTACTTTTCTTAAAAATCCAAAGTTTAGCTCCCTTTGTTTACTCCCTTCTTCACATCCAGTTCTTGAGACATTTGGTTCTTTTTACACGCTTTTGAAATTCACATGCATTCTTAGTGGGAACAAGAATGACCTTAAATTCCCTAGTGGCTGGGTGGCTCATCAGAACTTCTTTATGACTAATGAATTCTTCTCGCTCTCTCAAAGCTTCATCATTTGGGCTATTGTTTCCCCAAGGGTATGTCCTTATGCATTCGCAAACTGCATGAGATCCTTCCCACGTATGCTGTGGCTGATGCAGCTGAGTTCCAAGCACGTGGGGCAGCTCAGCAACTTTGCGTCTTGGTATCAGCAGTTAGTTGGTAAGCTCTTATGCAGCTGTAAGGATAACTTCTCACGTGAGTACCCTGTTATTCCTCTTTTTCTTCCTATTCTCATTCAACAGTGTTTATGGCAAGGTTATTGAATTTCCAAAAATAAAAGACCATGCTTTGCTCTCCAGCTGAGAGCCATTAGATGCAGAGATCTACCTGTGAAACTGCAGGTGGTGACAAAGTAGGATGCCTGCATCCTTGTCTCCCCCTTCTGCTGTTCAGCTGCCTCTGACCTCTATCTATACCTCAGTATTCCCATATATTTTAAAGGAAAAACAAAACCTTTTTGGAAAGGAGTGACCACGTTAATCACAAAGGCAATCTTTTCTTCTCTGATCTTCTGGATCTGAAGGATCCATTTGCTCCTGACACAAAAAGCGTCCTGTTCGTAAGTTTGTGAGGGTGATGAAGTCAGGAGATGTCCAGGCTTTTGCAAGTCCTGAGTGATGACAAGCGAGAACAATATTTTTCCTTTCTCCTGGATTAACTTGAAACTCTGTGAAGTTCTTAAGTTTTCCTCTGAAAACACTGGCTGTTTGAAGTGGCTCTAAGTGACAAAATGCAATCCTTTTCACCTTTTTTGATGACCTAATATTAAGTAATAGTTAAGATTTTTAGAAGTGCCAGAAGAGGAGCTATTATCCACTTTCCACATATTTAGTTGTTATACCAGTTTCTCACACTGTCTACACCTTGCAGCTGCTATTGTTAGTGGTTTTTAACATGCATTCTTTATGCCTCCTCCCTTCCTACCACAGATTTTCCTCTCTTTCCAGATGCCAAGCCTTCAGGCTTACACAGCTTCACACCTTACCACGAGGGACCAGGACCTGGCACAAATAAATACCCTTGTTCTTCATACAGCATCCTTAGAGAGCTCCACTAGGGCAGCCACGAGGAAGTGCTAAGTATCTCCCAGCTCCCAGGCCCTCTGTCCACCAAACCCTGCTCCCAGGCCTGATTGCTCAAACAACCCCCACACCTTCTCCCTTCTGCTCTCTGCTCACATTTCTGCCAGCCCACCCTCTGTCAGGCAGAAGAGATGCAGCTGATGCCAGGACATAGCCTATTGCTCCACAGGAAGACTGCTTCTGATCTCAGCCCACAGGTTTTGGGGCTATCCAACGTCTTGCTTCTGCTACTCTCATTAGTGATACGGGATCAATGCTATCCTTTCTTTGGGAAGGGAAACACAAAGTCTGTCTTCTCTGAGCAGTTTGCAGAGTAAGATGCTGGCCGATAGCTCAAGGACTTCTTTCAAGACACAACAAAGAGTGTAAAATGATGGGTGTTTGTGTGGGTTTGGGCGTGGACGGGGAAGAAAGAGGCTTTGTCAGCCTTTATTCCTCATTCTTTCTTCTCTTTATTGACCAAGCTCTCTAACTACACACAAATATGAGCTGCATCTTACACACAGCTGCCGTTTGTGTTCTCAGTGCTGTGCTTGGTACTAGCCTCGATCTTCACAGCGTATGCAACTCACATCTACAGAACACTGACAACACTGCAAAGGATTTTTGGAGAAGTCAAGGGCAAAATTAGCCGAGTCCCCTTCAAGTCAATGGAAGGATAATGAATGCCAGAGTGCTACCTTTCCTGTTCACAAATCGGCGCCATTAGGAGAAAGTGCATACTAATCAATAAGCGTTGGCACTTAATGGCTCTGAAGTATCGGTGGGCTGACATTTACATCTGCTCACAGCACTGTAAGCACCCACAACAATTTACTATCTTCTATCCTGTTGAAATCCACCTATGTAAACTGTCAGGCAGGTACTACATAATCCTTCCAGTCTCAGAAATGACTCTTATAAAGGTCTGTTTTGAAACCAATACGTCTCATGCAAGGAATGGGTGAGGAGGCAAAATGCTGCTAATTAAAAGGCAACTGTTATAAACTAACATCATTATGTTTTCCCAATCAGATTTCCTTGTTCCTCAGAATATCACTCAAGGTACTCACACGCCCTTCTGAACTTGCAGAGATGAGTTTCCAATCTATTTAATCCCACATGAAATGCTTGTGTTCTTCAGGTCTCCTGAGAGCCGTCTTCCTTCTCCTGCTCAGCTGGAAGAGCTCTGTAACATTTTGCAGTCCCGGGCTGAGAGCAAGAGGGAGATGCAGAACCCATTTCCCCATGGCACAGGCTCTTAGGGATGGTGCAAGGAAGTCATCAACCCAGAAAACACACCTGACTCTCACGCTCTGCCACAGCAGCAGGGAGAAACTGGGTGCATCCTGGCCAACTTGTCTACAAGCTCCTGCTTTCTAGTCTAGAGATGGTAAACCTTGCCTGGAATTCTTTGCCTCGCTTGGTATGACATATGGAGAGAGGGCACAGTGTGGTGGAAGTTCATGGTATTCACACAGCCTAGCATTAACACAGAATCACAGAATCGCAGGGGTTGGAAATGACCTCAGGAGACAATACAGTCCAACTCCCGCTGCATCTAGTTCAGCCACTCCACAAAGAAGCAAAACTCAGGTCTGGGGATTATTTACTACAGAAACCAACCTGTATTCAATCAGCTCCAGGGTGTGCTTGCACAAAAAAATAAAAACAAAAAACAGGTTCCACCCTGACTGCTTCTGCAAACAGGCACCTAGTATGGCTCTCAGAATGTAGCTAACCTCAATAACAACTGGTTTTGTTTGCTTTCTTGTCTCTGAAATTCAACTTTAGCAGAAGAAATACAAGAAATAAGGCACATCACAGAGCCTCTACACTCCTACCGCAGGCTTTGAATATTTACATTTATTTGAGATCATCTCAATTAATGCCATAGAATTGAGCATTTAGCTTTAGGACTTCACCTTGAGCTAACTTCCTTTCTCATCCATGCCCCCATTTTCTAAGATACAATGTTTATTTGGGGCTGGTCAAATGAACTATGGTCTCCAGGTTCAGGTGGTCACTGTACAGACATAGGCCTGGGTACCCTGCTCTGTGTTGCCCCTGCTGAAGCAGGGGTTGGACCAGGCAGATCCAGAGGGCCCTTCCAACCTCAACCCTTCTGTGATTATCTTATTTTGTACTTTAAACAGAGGTACTCAATGAGCCGCACAGTACAGCAGGCACCGAAAGTTTGGCACAGCTCTAGCAGCTGCTCCCTCCAACAGGCACAGAAGTGCTGAGGCTGGACTAGTGGTTGTGCAGCCTCCTGGTGGAAAGCATTTGGTGACTTGAGCAACTTGCATATGAGGGATGCATACAGTGTCACTGTGTCCTACAGAAACTATGAGGATATGCCCAAACATTTGCTTTATTTCTGTGTTCATATTCAGCCTATTCACCCACTAATAAATACTATTTGTCAACCGCATTCCAAATACATTCTCAGTGAATCAAGTTAAGGTGCACTAGAGATACATTCAGTGTTCAGATAAACTAGTTTAATTTTAGCAGGTTGCTACTATAATCTCATATTTCACCCTACTAGCAGATTTATACCTAGGGTTTTTATTCATCCATTATTCCTTGCACTATTCATCAGTTTGTTTTTCTTGCCCTTATTATTAGCAGATCGGCGATGCATACAGATCTTTAGAGACAAAGACACTTCCAATTCTTCCTACTGCATTAATAACACATACAGACAACTTGTCTTCTGAGGGTTTTCTGCTGTATTTTGTTGCCTCACGTTTTAAGAAAAGATATACTGCTACGAAAAACTCATTGTAGTCATTTTCTCCTACTTCACCCTCAGGGTACTGTCACTGTTATCTATTACCTACAGAACAGCCTGAGCTTTTCATATTCCTTTGCAGCCTTGTTTATTACTTACTGCTCCTTTCACTGGAATATCAGCGCATCTCTGCCCTTTGCTATGCATTGGGCTTTAATCATCATAATTTTGCATTGTTATTTCACCATCTTCTACAAGAGCACCAAGAGAGGGGAAAACCCTCTGCCCTTACGGCTGTGGAAAACAGTTGAAAATGAGCAGAGTCACCCCGGCTGGTGACTCAGCAGCACGAAACCGATCGCAAGGCTGCCTGATTCGCTCGGTTTCCTAATTCCTAATCTGCCCGCCGCTACTCCTCTGCGTACGCTTTGTCCTGTCTTCTGAGCAGCCCGTTTTCTCCCCGCGTTTAAATCGCGGCAATGCCCTGACGTCCATTCCGTATATACAGGCACCTACAAGCGCTGCCCGGCCCAAGGGCGGGAGGAGTGGGCCATCGGCCCCAGCCCGCCTCACTACGAGGCGCTCCCGCGGCGCCATCTTGCGTCGTCCCTTCGCGGGCACCGGCAGCGTGCCGGTCCTACGAGGAGAGAAGGGCTGCCCCCATCAGGGTCCTGCTTTTCATCCAGTCAGCCCTCTCCAAGAGCCTGGGCCCCTCTGGGCTCCTATTTAGGGCTGGTTCTCTTCAATGCTTTTACAAGCGGCCTGAACGCAGAACTAATTAGCTTTTCAGCCAGTAGTAAATTGGGAGCAGCTGTTGGCTCTCTTGCTTTGTAGCGGGACCTTGGCAAATGACCAACCTCATGAAGTTCAAAAGAGCAAGTGCATCTGGGACAGTGGGGTCTTGGGTGTGTGTACAAGGTGGGGGATGAGAGGATGGAGAGCAGCCCTGTGGTAACAGGCATTCTCAGAGATGAGGGAAGTGAAAAACTTCCCAAGCACAGTAACGCGGGGGAAGCGTTGTATGGGGGGAATGAAGTGAAGGAAACTCAAGAACACGGGAATATCATAGAATGGTTTGAGTTGGAAGGACCACTAAAGATCACCTAGTCCAACGCTCCTGCAATGAACAGGGACACCTACTGCAGATCAGGTTGCTCAGAGGCACATCCAGCATGACACTGAGTGTCTCCAGGGACGGGGCATCCACCACCTCTCTGGGCAACCTGTTCCAGTGCCACACCGCCCTTATTGTAAAACACTTCTTCCTTATATCCAATCTAAATCTCCCCTTTTTGAGTGTGAAACCATTTCCCCTAATCACAACAGATCCTGCTGAAAATTCTGTCCCCTTCTTTCTCATAGCCCCCTTTAGATACCAAAAGGCCTCTATCAGGTCTTACTAGAGCCTTCTCCAGGCTGAACAGCCCCAGCTTTCTCAGCCTGTTAAAAGGAGGAGCTAAAAAGCCCGGGTGTAAATGGCTACCCTGCAGAAAAGGTGTAGGTTTATTTGAACATTTGGACTATTTTTATTTAGTTTCTTCACTTCTTAGTCAAAAGCCATATGGCTGACAGTTGAAAATGTGGTATGGTTATGGTACCGTTTTATTTTACAGATTATCTCAATATACACTTTTCTAGTGCCACTAACTTTTGGATATATTTCCCTCCTATATTCCTCTGAGATAATGTAAGTATGTAGTAAGTAGGCTTGGGAAAAGGTAAACAAAAGTAAAGAAGGTGAAAGAGCGTAACCAAACTGATTCCAAGCACCCAGCATCCGTGTATGTTAATGCTGTTCAGGAGAGTTCATGACACAATACTTTCTGTTCTTTATTTTTAAATGTCTATGACACTAAACATTTTTCATACTATTAAACATACACCAGTTAATAAAAGGTCGGTGCTTATTTTATAACAAAAAAATGTAAGCCCTTTTGTAATGTCCCCAGACTCCTGTTTGCAATCTAGAAAGTCTATGCCTCCTCATGTCCAGTTGAACAGTTCCTAGTATATATAAAAGCTGATAGATTAGCTGCATATTTTTTGACAAAAACAGAGTGTTTCTGCTTTTATAGTGTTAATGATGAGAATATGGAATAATAAATCGACATACATTCTTCAATAATTGACTGTGCCATCTTGAAATGACCACAGGTAATTTCTCTTGTTATGTGATATCTGGTAGTGATTATCAGGAGCTTCTGCTTAAAAAGCTATCAAATGTATTTCATTGATTTTATTTCAGGAAAGAAGGATCAAAGGCTGCTGGAAGAAGACGAGGAACCCAGCTGGTTATTTTACACGATGCTCCCTGTATCAGCCATCATCCTTACCCTATGCCAGAATGGCTCTAACCAAACAAATCCCTAAAGCCTCATTCATTCTCCTAGATCAAGCATGCTGACATGTTCATATATGTGAAGAAACACAGATGAAGGTGGTTTCATTTCCCCACCTACTGCAGGGAACCTGGTTTAGCAGGGCACTGGACTTTTATGATCTCCAGAGGTTCCTTCCAACCCCTATGAATCTATGATTCTGTGCTTTCAATGGTGACAAAGAGACCATAAGTGCTCAGCAAATGTACTATCAGACTATTAATGGTTAAAGAGTGTAATTAGGGATTTGGGCATCAAATCCTTTGTGTGATGTTTTGGAAATGGTAGCTTCAGCCGGTTCCTTGCCTGGTAGCACCCAAATGAGTTCAGTGCTTCTCCTCAAGTCGGACAGGTGAACAGATTTTGCCTTGGTCCCTTGGGCAGCAATAGTCCATATCAACACTGCATTAAATGGATGCTGAGCACATCAGTGAGCGGAAAAAACTGTATTTGCTGTCACAAATCTGTAACTGTGTGTTGGTGTAATCAGCACAGCTATTGTGGTCTCCTTACAACTTTATATGGTGGAGGATAGATCAAATTTTATTATAACCTTTTGGGAGACTGTTTTCTTCTTGGGCTCCTTGACGATAAAACTCCATGGAGATGGACTACATTGTGCTGCTAAATATAGAGAGGGATAGTAGCACTGGCTCAGCTCCACCATCAGCTCTGCATAATTAATAAATATTTTTATTTGCTCTTTTCAGTCTGTACCATGGCTGGTTGGAGCAAGCAGATCCAAATGTACTTTTGATGCATGCATTAAGGAAAGAGAGGAAGCAACTCAGTCATAACTCGGAAGTTCTTGTCACCCATAAAATCAATGTTGAAAAACAAAAATAGAAAGAGTAATAAAAGAAATAAAATATACAATAATGGATGTCAGCGTTGCACAAGCAAAACAATGAAGGCACTGCTTTACTGTAGAACTGGTGTGAAGCAAAGATCACAAAGATGGACTGTCGATTGTGGACAGCACTCTGCATTGGTCTTCTGTGGCACCAACTTGCCCATTAGCATGAAACTATCACACACTCTAAGGTGCACAAAGAAGGGACTGGATAGGCTAGCTCTGCAACCAGCGGTAACTGTTATTTTCTGATTTTTTCCAGCAGATGTGGCATTAAAGATCTTTCGTGATGTTCACACCTCCCTGAAGCCTTTTGTGCTGTCATCGGCTTTTTATTTTGAATTCCTGAGTTCATGGATCATATTACCTTACGAGAGTGTAAAAATTTTATGATGTCTGACTTTCCCCCTTTTCATATTCCCTACATGCAATGCATAGAAGCTCCAGTGTTGATTCGTTTGTTACCGAAATACACTGTCAGCTCTTTGAGCGCTCAGGGAGGTTTTTGCTTTACATTCTGAAGTCTGTAGAACCCTACATGCAATTTGATTTTAGTGTGAATTTCATGGACTTCCAGAGGACACGCTGTCTTCACGAGGGAAACACTGCAGGAACCAGGCTAAAACATGATCTGCAGTGTGAGCTGGCTGGCTGAAATCCTGTTGGCTCAGTTTGTGACAGCACAGGTAGAACTCTGTGTGTCCCTTTGTGTATATGTGTGCATGCATAAGATGTGCTCATAAATATGTTCTAACTGTTAGAGAAAGCCAAATGATAGCAGCTGGTAGGAGATGGTAGTTTTATAGCTGCTTGCTAATTTTTCCATAGCTTATTACAGGGCATTTTAGAAGAGTGATCTTGCCAGTAAGTGCCAGTTCTTTTCATTCAGTTCAGTTTAATAGCTTAATAATGCATAATTGGAGTTCTTGGGTACTGGTAGTAAAAGGACACTATGCTCCATTAAGTCCAGGATATTTATTTTGAGAAAATGAGTGAGTGCACAATTTTCTGGGAGCACTAATAGACTTAAATGGATTTCAAAAAGCCTTTTACCATTACAGAATAAGACTCAAATATGGGTCACATGCTCTGCTCACAGGATGCATCCAGGACAGAGTCTGTCACTCACTCCTTCATTAACGAAACTCTGTGGCTCTTGCTGGCAGTGCTCCTGATTTGTCCATCTGTGAGTGGGTTCAGCCTTAGGCCTGCTGTGTTTAGAGTAGACAGTGCTCTTAACGTAAAGGACATAAGGTTTTGAAGCAAGTTAATTCAGCATTATGGTTGCAATGCTCCTTGCTACAAATGCCCCCTAAACATTCTGTTAGTGTCTGAAGATTCATCCATGCAGAGGGGTGTTAACCTCAGGGTGTTTTTAGAGTTGTTTTATTGACCAATGTCTTCTTCATTCAGACTTCCTACACCTTATCCTCCAGATCACACCCTCATGCTACTTCCTATGAACTCAGCATCATGATTAGGTGGCCACAAAGTTACAGAGGTGCTTACATGGACTGATGGATATTTGGAAATTGTTTGGCATTTTCCATGTCTGTGAAGCACCACACCCTTCCCACATTTAAGACTTCTTAGTCGTCAGTCTTCAGCACAAACGCAAATTCAGCACTTCTTCCCCAACTTCTGATATTTCTGATTCATTGGTATTTTGTGCGGTGTGTCATCTCAAGCCTCCCAGACTGCCCTAACTGTTTTGCTGAGAACAGGAAGAGAAAATCTGGTCAAAGAAATGTGATGTACATAGTACAACCCATGTGGTACTGTGTAAGTTTTGCTTGTGATTCCTTTATGTCACTGGGGGGAAATGGGGAGAATTCCTATTGCTCTAGCATAGGAATGTTATTCCCTTCTGATCAAGTTGGGTCATCATTCATCTCCCCAGCATCTCTTAGTTATATCTTGTTAGATAACTTGATTGTCTCCTCTTCTCCTTCCTGGTTTCTAAAAATAATGTCCTCCCTGTTGAGGAGATGGGACCTTTTTTTTTCAAGATGCCTTGTATAAATTCCCACATCTATTGCAAGATGCACACATCTGTGCATCTTGCTTAAGCATAACAAACTGTTTTCTCCATTGCTACTAGAACTAGTATTTTTTTTTTTTTTTTTTTTTACAATCTACCCATTTTACACCCATATCACTCATCTCATGTCTAAATAAAAACCAGATTAAATTAGAGAGCCAGAATGCTCTATATGCTGAGCTGATGCTTGGCATATAAACAACTGAACAATAAAACTTATAAACAATACTAGAACTAAAAGCCTTCACATTTCACTTTTTATTACATCTTATTTTCACTTGTAGCATGCATTTGGAATATTGTCCTGCAACAATATTTTCATTTTCAATTTCATTTTTATTGACTGTTTTTCTTTTACAAATCCCACTCACATAAATATGGTAATAAGAGTTGTCTACGGATTATTCATTTATCCTGCTGACAACTAATCTGTCTAATGAATTAGAAACAATCACAGCTCCATGACATCTAATTATACTTTCCTTCTTTGTTTTCTATGCTTTAGAGAAAAGCAAGGTCTTATTATGCAATGTTGCATATAAAAAAGGGGCTTTCATCTGAGTTAAAATATTTTTCTTTTAATTTTCTAGCCAGATATCACGAAGATATACGATCTTCTGCAGAGAGTTGTAATGTTCTACTGAACATTGGAATTGTGACATAGCATGAAGTTAAATTAAAAATGTGAAATATTTCTGCCCCTAGCTACTGTTCCTCCATATGTAACAATGCTTATATTTGAGCAGATTACTTCATCCAGATGAGGATTTGGTCCATAGCCCAATCTTCCCACCTCCATGGATTGTATTTTTCTCTTCTCAGGAGATTTGAACTCCCTCATCTCTTGGACCTGGAGTCAGCCTCCGGTGTCACTTAAAGAAACATGGGAGCAGCATTCGTCATACACACCACCAACGATTTCAAAGGTAGTGGTGCTACAGAGAGTTTCTTAAACATGGTCCTGAGGATGGATGGAAAATGAAATTTGAACCTGTAGTCCATGACACTTCTGAGAACAGGAAAGTCCTAAATAGCTTCCTTCATCACTAGCCATATGGGGGGCATGGATGGAACTCCTTGCTATTGAGTATGCTTCTGCTGTGAGAAGCCTTCCTACAAATCCAAGGGCTACTTCTGAGAAACATGATTTACAAGTTGGAATCTTCAGTATCTATATGAAGAAAATCAGTAGAAATAAGACATGTTGCAGAACTTCAGTGTGAAGTGGAAGATCTCCTCCTTGCAAGCTCATACTTCAAAGGAGGTAACCTACCCCAAGCAACACTTGTCTCTAATTTGATGACTGCTCACTGAAGGAGAGGATTCAGATATCCCTGTGAAAATTATTACTTTAAACTCCTATTAAGACATTTTGCACTAATTGAACTGTTCAAATATTGGCCCTCATCTAGCTAAGAACAGGGAAGAGTGATGTTTTGTTTAGTTCCACATTCATCCATACAGATCCAAGTCCTACAAAAGCTTTTATTTTCCAGCTGGCAAAAAGCCATGAGCCTTATTGTTTTATCATGCCTCCAGTCTTTGCTGAATGCTATTGCTGACACCAAGGTCATTGTGCCTTTGTGTGTGCCATTGTCCCTTTTGCCAGCAGAGATGTGGGGTGCCTGACAGTCACAGGAAAAGGATGTGGTGAAGAGAAGCAATAGGCAGACAAACAAGTCCTGCTCTCCAGAACTAGAGTTTGGGCTTTGGAAGAGGTGTCAACATTATCAGTAATGTTCTTAAAAGCACACGTTCTTTTTCTTACATGCAGCATTTTTACCCACTGTCAACTTCCTGCAGAGTTCTCTGCACTGGTTTTCACTCAGGTGACTAACAAAAAATTTCACCCACCGACAGGCAAAGCAATGAAAACTGTCCTACAATCCAGCTGAAGGAAATCAGGAAGAAAATCATAAGATTGTCGCAAATCTGCATATGCTTTAAACTTAATAAAACACCAAGTTTTATTAACCACAACTAAATGTGTTGTGGTTAACAACAGCTCAGAAATTGAAGGCTAAGAGCCATGAAATCATCTAGATTCACAGTTATGATTTAGCTTCTAAGCCCCAGGATAATTGGTATTGACTATATCTGCTAGTCAATCTAAAGCAGATGTTGGAAATTAGAGGCTAAATCATGTAATCCTGGATGCCAAAAGTTTACCCAAAAGCCCTATTTATGGCATAGCATTGTTTTGTTATGGGGTTTTTTTTTTTGCTTTTTTTTTTTTTTAATTTCAGTAATAATTGAAAGATGTGCTTTAAAACCATAACTGACAAAAGCACATTTTAACAACTATTCTGGGCTTATCTCAATGTGCATATATGAGGATGCCTGCTTGGAGGATTTCTGGCTCTTACATACTCATTTAATAACCCTTGCTGATTTTGGCAAACAGCAATATAAAGGCGAACACAAAATTTTCCTACAAGTTTCCCATAATCAGTTACACTACAATTTACAATGTTACATACTTTAAGAGAATGTTTGTTTGCAGGGTTATGGGACAAAGATGCAGGATTGTCCCCAGAAGAATTTGAGTAAGGGAGAACAGCTCTGGGAAAGGATTTGGTCAACTGCTTCAGCCTGCCTCTGGTCACAAGGGTCCTTACTTACATTTTTAGAGGATTCTTTCCAAAATTTGGGCTGAATACATTAAAGCATTTCAGTGACCGTACTGGCTTTTGAAACCTAATATGGCCAAAGATTTCCTCGAGGTCTAAATGAGTACTCTGTCATTTAAACTGGATTTGTAAAATAGTACTTGCAGAAACACTGTCTGACAGCTCTCACAACACTGAAGTTGTTAAGTCTTCATGGAACTTGGTAGAAAAAAGACAGAAGCTAATTCCTACCAGAAAGTAAGGGACATAGAACGTCTCATTTCTTTGCAACCTATAATGCAGGAGCGAACAGGCTTCGTTGTAACAGTGGAGAAATCAAGATGTATCAACACAATCTTCTGAAATTCTCTCTTAAAAGAGTGATCCCTGCGCAGATACAGAGGGATACGCATGCTGTAGAATTTGGAAATCTCTTTGCACAGTTGCGTGCCATAGATACATCAGCTCCTGGATAGCTCCACTGGCTTTAAAAGTAGCTTCTACAAAGTAAATTTCTTCATAAGGTGTTTATTTATTTAATTTTGAAAATAAATTGATTGAATGTGAAACCGTAAGGACTGCATTTTATATCTGTCCCTTGACTTTGTGCGCTAAGTTAGCGTCGCAGCTGAAGGAATGATTATGTAACCACTAACAAGACAGCTGCTGGTTATCATTTCTTCACACTATCACTATAAACTCATTTGTAGTTCAGAAATCACCCAGGGGCTGATAGAAATCTTCCAAAATCTATGTGAAGAATACATTGAGCCATATTCTGTGACAGTCATCTACACAGCAGCACAAGTAATTCAAACATCTCTTGAAAAACCCTTTTAAAAATAGGGTTTCCCACAAACATTTTGCTGGCTGAATATGCGGAGCCTGACTGGGCTATTCACTTAACAGGAAATAATTCCAGCCCCATCTACTGAGCCATTCTAAATTTGCAACAGATCATACGTCTAGAGAAAACACACAGAAAATGTACAGCATTTGTCTTCTTATGTAAACTGTAAGTTGTTCAGAGAAGAGGTATTTTCTTGCTGTAATAAAAAGAGCTCCAGTAACGGTCTTAAAGCATTACAAAGCTCTTAATTAGCGAACAAATGTGCTAAAGTTCTGAGGCTCACTGAGCCAGTGTTCTTTCCTGTTCCTCCAAACCTATGCGAATGTCTGTAGCAAAGCAACACAAGTATTACAAGACACCTCCTCCTGCTGATTATTGCTTGTCATTTTCTAACCATTTCAAGAACAGTTTCCAATGACTTTACATTACTTTCATCTGCAACCTTCAAGTATTCCACATTAAACAGCAACAGGGACAAAACCAGCCAGCCTTTTCCAGAATTTACTCTTGAAATTTCAGTCTAGGTAAAGCCTGGGTGTATATGAAGTAGTTCACATCTTGCTGGTGTACATTTATGATCTCGTTATTGGGGAATACTTAAGAACACTGAAAGAGGATGGAGATACAGTTAACTCAGACTAGGAAAATGTAATTAAATATGCAATCCTTTCACTGCGGCACCATTGTATTTTACAGCTGGACAAGTCCACAGAGAGGGCTAGATTCCATCCCACACCAAGGATTTGCACTGCTTTCTCCATCAGCACAAAGTTACCTCAAAGACTTTGTTGGTCACATCTTAGCTGGCTGCTGCAGGGTTCATCTTACAGCTGTTGTTGGCAGACAGTCCCCACACCGTTACTGCTGGCCTTCTCCATCTTGGGCAGTGACCTGGTACCTGACATCCACTCACAGCCATTCCTGGAAGTCCGAATCAATTTTAGAGGTCAGACCAGCTGCCAGAGACCACATCTGACTTTTGAGGACCCTATACTGGAAGACTCAGAGGTAGAGGGGCAGCTCCAATGAGACACCTTGCTGGAGCAAGCTGTATTTCCACCATCGAGACTATAATATGAAAACTAAAGCTCCTGACGCCAGGGAGTGTTTATGGGCCTTTCCCCTCCAGCAGTGGCAGATGAGTTCTTCATGCCTTGAGTGCCCTTTCCAGTGAGAAACGAGTACCTCCAGCAGCAGAAATAAAAGTTCCATGAAGCACTGCCTACAACTTTAAGCTGAAATAGGGTATTGCAGCCACAAGCTGCACATTAATAGCAGAGAGCAACTCAAGATTCAATATGTGTCTGCCCAGCAGTTCTCTGGGGTAGGAGGTGCAGCATGCCAGGTTTGGTACACACTGGTGTCATACAAGAATAATAATGCCAAGCACCTTCAAAACACTTTCTAGAAGCTGGAAGAAACATATGCATCAGCTCTTGCCTCAACACAGTACTATACTGCAAGAGAGTTATATGGAAGCTCTTCCTATTCATTTGTTTCATGAACTGTGTGATACAATGCCAGGAAAAGGCTCCTTTTTTTTTTTTTTTTTTTTTTTTTTTTTTTTTTGGACAACCAGAAATGTTTCCTGAATTTCTTTGATTGCAACTAGCTTTGCAATCATGTGCTCATACCGGCTCTTGAACTCTCTTTTGAATGCTTTGACATGAGGATCTATCTGGAGATCCCCTGCACAGTGCTACACCAAGGAGTTAACCTGGAGCTTTGCATGACTCATGTTATGTTGGTGCTGTACAATGAATTGATTAGACTGAAGAATCATCTCCAGACAGAACAAGCCCAGCTCTCTTTAGCCTTTTTTCATAAGAGAGGTGCTCCAGCCCTCTGAGCATCTTTGCAGCCCTCTTCTGGACCCGCTCCAACAGCTCTGCTTCCTTCTCATGCTGTGGGCCTCAGACCTGGCTGCAGTACTCCAGGTGGGACTTCAGGAGGGCAGAGCAAATGGGGACAATCCCTTTCGTCTCCCAGCTGGCCACCCCTCTTTTGATGCAGCTCAGTTGCAGCTGGCCTTCCAGGCTGCAGGTGCACACTGCTGGCTGATGTCCAGCTTTTCATCGACCAGAACTCCCAAGTCCTTTTCTGCTGGGCTGCTCTCAATGAGTTCTTCTCCTAGTCTGTACTCATATCTGAGATTGCCTGATCTGAATGCAACGCCTTGAACATGGCCATGTTGAACCTCATTAGGTTCTCAGTGGCCCACTTTTCATGCATGTCCAGGTCCCTCTGGTCGGTGTCCCTTCCTTCTATTTTAGCAGCAGCACTGTCAGCTTGGTGTCATCAGCAAACATGCTGAGGGCACACTCAATCCCACTGTCTAGGTCATTGGTAAAGATGTTGAAGAGCACTGGTCCCAAAGCCGACCCCTGGGGGACACAACACGTGACTGGCTTCTGCCTGGATGTAGAGCAATTGACCACAACACATTGGCTGTGACCACCCAAGCCATTCTTTTTCCACTTAATATTTCAGCTTTCAAATCCATATCGTTCCAATTTAGAGAGCCTTTTCCATGTCTGTTGGAGCCAGTTCTCCCTCCTCACTTATCAGAAGGGTTATATTCTCCTTTGTGTGTCTCTTCTGACCAATGTACCTATAGAATCACTTCCTGTTATTTTTCACATCCCTTGACAAATTTAGTTCCATCTCCACCTTGGCTTTCCCAATCCTGTCTCCGCATGTCCAGGTGGCATCCCTGTATTCTTCCCAGGCCACTCATGCCTGTACTTTCCTTTCTTATCCCTCAGTCTGACCAGCAGGTCCTTGTTCAGCCATGCCTGTATCCTGCCTTCTCTACTTGATTTTTTCTGCTGGGGGATGGAGAGTTCTTGCGCTCTCAGAAAGCCATCCTTAAAGAGCTACCAGCTCTGCTCTCTTTCTGTGTCCTTAAGGACAGTTTCCCAGGGGGTTCCATCTAATAATTCCTTAAACAGCTGGAATATCACTCTTCTGAAGTTCAGGATCCTGACTGTTTTTTGCCAGGCCCATATTCCTTGAGATCATGAACTCAACTGGGTTATGGATGCTGCAGCCCAGAAAAAGAAAGCAGCCTTGGTGCTGTGATTAGACTGCATTTATAAGACATGATTCAGACACCTAAATTTAGGTGCGTACACCGTAGGTGTCTGTGATAAGGCAGCCCTCTGTGGTACCATTATCATAAATGTGATTAAAAAGTTGATTCAGTTTCCTAAATGTTAGCTGCCCTGTGTCATCTGAGATTCTCATTCGACATTCTGTTACTCAGTTCACATAGAATTTGTGGCCTGCTGCAAGGCAAAGATCCAGCCAGAGACCAGGAAGGATGTACTTGGCCTGGGACTCAATTCAGCTGCTCACACACAGGCATCTATTACATCTGAGATCCCCTCAGAAGTCCAAGAAGCACACAAGGCTGGAAGACATGACACACAGAACCTCTGTGAGCAGTTAAATGTGTCCTGGTCTCCTCAGCTGGCTCTAGGTAAGTGCATGACTATGACCGAATGGCTATGCAGATATCGTGGTCTAGGCAATTGAGTCATATCCCTAGACAATACACTTGGGCAAGAGACACTGACATTTGACGCATTCATTAATCTAGACTCGACTGCAATGAAAGGTTCTCAAGGAGGCACAGGGAGGATTCAGAGGATTCAGGGCCTTGTTTCGTCTTTGGAGGTGTGAAGCATATTGCTTTGTGTGGAACGTTGCTGATCCAGAAGAGGAGTCTACCACTGTTGGGGCCTTGTTTTCAACTTCTTCCCTCAGCTATGCTGAAACACAAGTAGTAACTAAAACACACTTCAGTTCTGAGAAAAGACCAAACCTATTCCCTTGATGCTGAGCAAATCTACCTTCAGGGAATATGCCTGCCAGCAGATTCCCAGAAGAACTTTCCTAGTTCAAGTCCCCCCCAGCACCCAGGATCACAGAGATGTGAGGAGAGAAGCCCAGGGGACAAAAGAGGATGAATACCTGTCTCACTTGAGAGCCCACTAGAGAGTATCCTCAGATGGAGTCCTCCAAGTGTCCTTAATTCTATATCTGCTCAGTGTGCCCACGGTCTCATCTGATTTTTGAGTTTTGCTGTTTCTGATGTATCTCATTATTACCTTGGCACCTGGGGACTGTGATTTGCAGTACAAGGTCTGTTCCAGCCCATGTTGAACTATATCAGAATTCCAAGGCATGTTTGGCAGCCGCTAATAGTGGCTGGCTATTTTTAGATATATTTTTTTATGTACTTCTCTCAGTTCAGATCTGTCCTATTTAAACTCTATTTAAAAATACAGATTTCAGACCAGCAATATTTTTCATTCAATTTTAGGGTTATACTTCTGCTGCTTACAAAAAGGCCTTTTTAATTACCTTGCCACCAATTCAATTTTTCTAAAACTGTGTTGTAATTATTTTGAGCCTAAATTTTTATCTCTTTCTCACCAGAAACAGTGTGAAATTGTCTCACAGGAAGAGGACTGAATTCCTTCTTGAACCCTTTGCACAAAGGGGAATTTTTTCCACACATCCAGCGATACCTATTTCTGAAATCTAAACATAAGCAGGTCAGCAGATATCAGTCTTTTTGATGGCCTTGCCCCTCGGTCTTTGCTGTTTATTTGAGTGCTGTCAGATTTCCACTGCTCTAATTCACAAAGCCAAATTCAGTGACCCCCAGTGCTTGACAATGGCTGGGGCGACTAGTTGAGCTCAGAGCAGCAGAGGGAGTAAGATCTGGCAGCTTCAGTGCCGGTAGCAGCAAGCAGAAGAAAACTTTTTCTGTCTTATCTCCGCTGAACCCACACTGCTATTGCCCTGCATGGACCTAATTTTGTCCAAAACTCGTTGCTTTAGAAAACGATAGAGGAAAAATGTTGAGGGAAAATGTACAGTAGATTTTCCAAAGCAGCTGCCAAAACAGTCACAAACATATACATACAGAAGAAATAATCGCGCAGTACTAGTGATGCTAGATCCTCTCTCAGGCTGTTTTTAGCATTTTGCTGAGTGATGACAATCCCAAAGGAAGGAGGTGTGCTCTGTAGTCTATCAGCAAAGTATGAAATGCATTAATAGGTCATGCAAAACAGATTTGGCAAAATCTCCGATGTGAACACAGTCATTCCCATTTTGGTTACAGCTTCAAGTTTGTTGTAACATAGGAGCCACATACACAAACACATGACAAAGTGATAGATAACAAAGGGGGATTCTGCAACATGTAGTGCTATCGCATGTACTAAAGCACTGTCTTCACAAAATAATTTCCCTAAAACATTTTAAGCCTACTTGATTTCTGACTGCAAGAGATATCAGCTCCCATTTTCTAATGCTAGATTTCTTTGGAATGTGCAATGGAGTGTGACAGCAGATGAAAAATATGCCTGTTTAGTGGTATGGCTTGGGGTTGAACATTAGAAAGGGGAACTAGCTTTTTTTTCTTAGTAGATCACTGCTTGAAGCTTCCTCAGTATTGTGAAAACACTTACAATGATTACAATTGCAACTACTGCAAATAAATTTATAGGAAGGGAAAAAGAAAGATAGAAAGACAATTTGAATAAAATGACCTCCAGCTGGAAACATAGGGATAGACTGTTCTCTCTCTCTTTCTTGTATAAATTGGAATTATTCTAAATTTTAAAAGAAAAAGAGTTTACCCTGTTACAAATTTGTGAGATCAAACAGTGTCTTCCGATCTGGAGGTGTATAAAATATTTGATTTTTTAAAAAAGGAAGAACTATTATTTGTCTGCACTTACTTGAAATATCTGTAAAGTGAATGAACGCATTAGCTTGAGAGTCACAGAATTCCAGCATTGCTGAGGCAGGCAGGGCCCTTTGGATCCCTCTGGCCCACCTCCCACTGCAGCAGGGCCACCCAGAGCACGGTGCCCAGGCTCACAGCCAGGCGGCTTCTGGAGACCTCCAAGGAGGAGACCCCACAGCCTCTGGGGCTGTGCTCCTGCTGTTCAGAGGGAACCTCCCGTGCTCCAAGTTGTGCCTCTTGTCCTGGCACTGGGCACTACTGAAAGAAGCGTGGCTCTGCCTTCCTTGCACCCTGCCTTCAGGTACTTGCAGACATCGATGAGATCCCCTTAAGTCTCCTCTTCTCCAGGCTGAACTGCCCCAGCTCTCTCAGCCTCTCCTCATCACAGAGGTGTTCCAGTTCCCATTATCTCTGTGGCACTTCAATGGATTCTATCCATTATGTTCACACCTCTCTTGTACTGGAAGCCCAGAACTGGACCCATTACTGCATGTATGGCTGCACCAGTGCTGAGGAAGTGGGAGGAATACATGTATCTTGCAGTAAAATCAGAAAATCCACATGACTGAAAGGTTTGTCATTTCAGTCATAGTCCACATCCGCGGTAACTCAAACAGGTCCCTTTTCTCATCTACATGTGAGAGGTCCATATGGGACATAGAAGTCTGTGTCCTGATGGCTTTTTGGCTGGCAAAACAGAAGAAAAATAGAAGGTTTATTTATGTGTCTGACGCTGCACAGATGGTTGCAACCATTTCCTAGCTACACATTTGACATACTTTTTTCCAAAATTAGCACTAATCACGACTCGGCCTAGTCAAAACTGCCAAAACTGCCTCAAGAGTACTGTAAGGACCTCTATCTAACAGCCTGTAGAGAAAAACCCGAAGTGCTGAAAACCCAACACAGAGTTCTGCTCACAGCCAGCTTCAAAGGGGTTGAAAGTGTCAATAAGCACATCCGGGCCACTGGAAAAATCACATAAGTGTTTGCTACCGTATCAAGGCTACTGCAAGAAAGATCTCATCCTTCTTCTGTTTTTTGTTTGTTTGCTTGCTTCATTATTATTTGTTGTTTGTTTTAGTTATACTCTATCTTCTTTGAGGTAAAGGAACCAAAACTGCACACCCTATTCATGGATTGATGCTGGAGCATAGCGTTGTATCCCGTTTTGCTACTTCCTCCTTTCTCAGTAATTTCTGTCATTTGATTTGCCTTTTTCTTTCCACTGATGTTTTCAAAGAGCTAAATGCAGGGAATGCAGGATTTCTTTCCCGGTCATAATCGGTAATGACGAATCCCTCTGTGCAAGTATAGGTAGGATTATTTTTCTCTAATGCGTTAGTTTGCATTCCTTAATTTAATCCGATTTGAATTCATTTCCAGGCTTCCTCAGCTCATGGCTCCTGCTTCTCATGTACACATCTGTCTTTCTCTCCTCCAGACACAACCAAATAGTGTTGGCTTTCACACAACTTCCAAGCGTGGATGTTTAAAATCTAAGTTTATTTCCAGCAAAGCTGTGACTTTAGCTCCTAAAAATTCCTCTGTCAGGTTTCTTCTCTGTGCTACCCATGCCGGTGAGGTGCAGTCCCTCAGTATCAAACATAAAGCGTACAGCTAGTTCAGAGATGTCAAGCCAAACCTGCCAAGAGTACAGACTGGCAGAGAGGAACCTGCAGGGACAAGGCAAGACTGAGGGAAAGCCAAGCGAGTCAGACAGGGTCAGAACCACCAAAGCACCAGAGCTGGCACAGACCTACCTACAGATAACTCGGGCAAAGACCAAGGGCCTTTAATGAAACTCCCAAGTCAAGGAGGGGAATGTTTTTGACTAGACTTGTCCCAGTTTTCCACACAACCCTTTTCATAGCAGTTCAGCCCTAGATTAGCTGCCAATGTTATATCAGGTCTGGCCTTCAGCCCAAACAAATGAATCAAGTTCAACTAGCCAGATTTTCTGAGTTCGCACAAAAGGAAAAGGTGCAGTGTATTATTCTTATGACTAAAACATTTATTGTACCGGGAAATAAGAGAAATAAAGTTAAATTTATGATTGCGAGACCAAGCTCCTGGACTACGGATTTGATTTAATTTGCTTTGTTCTCCTCATTTTAGATGTAATTCCACTGTAATGTAAACAAGACTTTTGAAACCAGTGTAGAAAGGCACTTGAAAGCAAGCTCTCTCTTTCTCTGAGGAAAGCCTCCTTGAGAATCTGAATCATGATGTTGGAGGTAATCACTGAATTCTTAGCAGCTCCACTCTCAGGAAGAGTTGAGTGGGCTGAGGTCAGGTTGTGTAGGGGCAAATATAACTGCCTACATGAAAGTGATTTTAATTTTAGCTCAATATCGTTAAAAATGGCTAAATTTGGCACGATGTTGGCATAGGCTGTGCTGACTGA
Source organism: Alectoris magna (assembly GCA_030625065.1). NCBI lineage: Eukaryota > Metazoa > Chordata > Aves > Galliformes > Phasianidae > Alectoris > Alectoris magna. The sequence continues at coordinate 51,039,407 of CM060561.1, forward strand.
AAATCAGCACCAGCATTATTGGTGGAAAATAATTATTACTCTATTTGACTTTTTCATATTACCGTTACAGTGGGAAAGATTTTGTTTACTGCTTGTGAAACTGTGCAGAATGTGAGCAGATGCTTTTGTTTTTCTTTTTACTTTTCTTCTCCTGTTTCTTTTTTTTTCTGACCAAGTTTGTGTCACTCTGTTTTAAATTCCAAAATTAGGTCATAGCAGATTTTCTGCATGCAAGAGCTTCTTCCTTGCTGCTCCAGTTGCCAAGAAACGCAAGCAATTGTAAATTTCCATACAAAGTTGAATCCAGAAACAACAGTTCAGATTTTCCATAGCACCTATCAGGAAAACAGTCATATCCACTGACTTAACAAACAAAAAGCTGTAACATGGAGCACACTACATACTGACTCCAGTTAGAACAGCAGTAAGCCAAGTTTGAGAGGCTCTGACAGTCTCATATAGAAGAGATAAAAATACCAAGGAAAGAAGAACTGTCTGGCAAGACAGAAGTACTTGACAAGGAACTGGATGTTAAAACTGAAGTCTAGAATGGTCTAAGAGGAAAAAATATATTTTAATCACACATGAACTGCAGACCAACAATACATACTGTTAAAATGTGAAAGCCCATTGCCTGGGATGCTCAGGGTGAAATGAGTGCACTTAGGGGTACAATGTAGGGAACAATTTTGTGCTAGCAGATGACAGTTCATCATAGGCTTTCCTGCCTGGCCTGTTCATCTCTTGACATAGAGACTGATTTTCACTTTTTTCTTTCTTTCTTTCTTCTTCTGTTGTCTTACAGGCCTCCCATTGAAAGAAGGGTAGGAAAAAAGATACTCCGCTCTCTCTCAATTGACCTAATCTGTTTTTAATTCTCTCCTTCTATTTCTTCCTCCTGGTAAATGATGAGACTAACAAGTATTCTGATTGTTTTCTAAAGGCACGACATATTTTGATATCCGTATTTCTATAGTAGGCAGCTGGCTTTATTCCCAATTGGTCAAGCTGATGGATGTTAAAATTGCTTCAGTATTGCTTCATTTGATTTTGACCATTTTTCAGCAGGAGATCCTTCTTAGAAACTACAGTGAAAAAAATCTGGAGGAAATATTGTATGTCATCGCTTTTTAAGACTTTGTTCTCTTCTCTCTCATTGGCATCCTTTTTAGCCTTTTAAGTGAGACAACACAGAAGTTAGCAAATATGAAAAATAAGACAAGTGACCTTAACATTTTTTTAATAGATCATTGATTTTGATAGAATGTCTAATTTAAACATACTCAGAAAATAATATACTCAGAAAAAATACAAAGTGTTGTTTTGATACTCATGCTCTCTAGAAATTGTAAGATTTCTCACTGTTCAGTCAGAAGCATATCTGAGTTGTGAATAAACATCAGATTTTAAAAGCAGTAAACTTTCTCAAAAGCTGATTCAGAGCCCATGGGTACTGATGGAGAATACTCATTTATATATATATACATTTTTCCTTCTTTTCTTTTTTTTTCTGATGGATTGGGATCTTTGATTATCTTCCTCCTTTTCTCTAACTTGCATTTTCTTGTATAATTCCATAATTTTGCTGCGACACAGTACAAACAGTAGATGATAAACGGTAGTAGAAACTTTACAAATAACAGATATTATAGATACATTCTTATGAAGCGTTACAGCTGGGATCCTTGTTATTTTAGTACACAGGCAAAGAATCCAAGGGGCATGGAAGTGAACTGAACAATGTAATCAACAGATCAATTTTGACTTGCACTTCCTTTGTCCCAGTAGACAGAGGATTTCAAGCTGCAGGAATGTGACTGTTAATAAATATGACTCTTTATCAACACCAAATTCTTCACTCAGAACTGTTTTTAAAATGGAAAAGTGACATGAAGCATTTCCCTGAACATTTTGGTTCTCCTCAGCCCGTCTTTTGGGAAAGAAAGGAATCAACAACTCAGTTGTCTGTAGCGCAGGCTGAGATGTGACAGTATGCCAACATCGCATCACTTGTATGCATGGAACACACAGGAAAGAATGTAGTGATGTCTGCAGCATTTCTACAACAAAAGCCCAATAGAGTATCCCAAATTGGCAAGGTTAATGCCAGGTACCTGAATTTTCATGGGAGTCTCCTAGAAAGATGGAAGGAGGACAGTGCCTAGAAATCTTCACATAGTGATCAAGCTTGAGTCAATATAAACGTGTTTATTTGTCTAAATTCTTTTGAAGGCTCAGTGTGTAAGACATCGGAGTATGGCTAACACACATACATCATATCATGCTTCTTGAAGGAAGAGGTGTAGACTAGCTTAAATAAAACCCTATAGTAGCCTGCTATTAGCACAGCAAGTCATGGAGTGAACACCCATCCTTCACCCGAGGAAGTCAACAACTCCTTTAGCAATCCTGCTTCCCCTTCCTCATGGCAAGAGAAATTTGGTCCTAAGTTACACTTACAATTTTTCTGTTAAGTCAGTGCAGTCACAGAGATGAAACTGGGAGCCAGGTTTGATCCCCTGCACTCAGTCCAACTTTTTGCCTTGACATCACCCCAAGCAGGAATGTTTCTTGATAATAATAGGTTCAAATCAAGTCTAGGATATCAGTTATTTTTACCTAGGTTCCAAGAGGCTTAGGAAGCATGCTAGATATCTTGAAGTCCAGGAGTCCTCCTCAGAAAATTACAGCACTTTACTTAACTGCAGTAAAAGAATCAAAAAGAGGCAGAGAGGATCTGGGGCAGCACTGAGTTCTGTGGTGCTCCTGTGAGATTTGTGCCTCACAGTTCAAAAATAATTATGTTGAAATATATTAGGAAGATCACTTGTGAGAACCACAGAAATAAATTATTCATTTAATTTTTTGATTGCAACTTCATCCATGTACCTATTCCCAAGGTGAGCCAAAATACCTCCTTTTCCTGTCAGAGGCTTACAGCCTAAATTTTCCTTTTATATACATGCATTTTACAACTCCGTAAATCTGGCAGAACGCTCTACAGTTACAGCAGAAGAAATAGGTGAATAGGTGGCTAATCAGAAATCCTACCTGAGATTGCCATGTCCTGACCAAGAGATTTGCAGGGCATTTACTCCATGGGTTTATAACTGAAGGGGAAGAAACTAGTGCAGCTGCTATCCTGGCTTTAGGATGACACTTCAGCTGTTGCCTTGCACGTAAGTCTTAATTGTCCAGACAGAAGGATCAGTTCTTATGTTCTCTGCATGCTGGCAGCCTGAATTGAAGCCTGCAATCCAACGATAAAATCATCTGGGTCACCTTTTTCTAAAATGAAAACCTGAGGACTTCTGCTTCAAAACATTATAGGGCATTAAGCTAACAGGATGGAATGTTCAACATTTGTTGCTAGTTTCTCAGCACTAACAACTTCATCAAAATCACATTCCACTTTCAAATCCTTTAGAGGAGAAAAGCGGGGAAGGTGCCGGGGAGAACTAGAAGCCCATTTATACCTCCAAGCAAGGACAAAACTCTTCCCTCTTCCTCTGCCTGCTCCCTCATTCACCATCCCACCTCATATTGTGATTACGACTACTGAAGCTGCAACAACATACACTCTGCACTGTAGCGTGTTACAGTTGCATCTGCTACTCACTTAGGGACTGGTTCTGTTCTTGTGTCCAACTGTGCAGAAGGCACGTCTTCAGAATCACGGTAGGATGGCACTACAGCATGTTGTGGCTGCACTCAAAACTGGTTCTGGGAGCGGGTCCTGCGGTGTGAGTGTGGACTTTTCTCTCTTTCTTCTTCTCCTGTGGGTGTGTACTTCCCAACCATTAAGAAATTAAGTCTACCTCCTTAGACCATCTTGAGGAAAATGAAGGAGCAGTTTCTGAGATATACCTTGGAAGCAGACAGCGGACCTCTTGCAGCCAGGAGTAACAAGTGAAACTGAAGAGAAAGAAAGTAAAATCTAGAATGAAGAATCACTCTGGGTAGGGTAAAATAAATAGGATGGGGGATTGGAGAAACATACAGAGTTGAGAGTACATGATTCCATGATTTTACATGATTGAGATGAGTAAAAATAAAGTGAAGAAAGAAAGCCGGACGGAACCAAAAGTAGGGAGAAGGGAGCTTGAGCTCAGATAGAAACCTGGCATTTCAGGGAACTATCTGATTTTCACATAAATATGAGAAAAATACTCTGTGATGAGAACTTTCTATCTTCCTAATGTACAGACTTGCACAAGATAAGTCAACCATACTCTAAATATTGTACCACTGTCTTTTGCTTTCAGTTCCCAGTCACTGGTCACCAAGTCCTTAAAAAATCTGTGGTCTTCCCTCAGTTTTATCCCCAGAACAAGGAAAATGTTTTTTTCATATGGTACTCTTCCTCTCAAGATGAAGCCAATAACCTGCTGCTAACTCAGATGCCAGATGGTGCATTGAGATTTGTTTAGACATGACCCACTTCACAGGAAGGAATGTTGCTCATATAAGATGATACCTGATAAAGGATCAAACTACAGTAGACTGACGAGACTGAATGTAAGGTGATGATGGGCCCAGCACCATCTTTCTGGACTAGATTTGGGAAGAAAGGAGTGCTGAACTGGAGCAGAAGAAAGAAGCTTTAAGTGTTTATTTGTGTTTGTTTGCTATGACTATCTGAACGGGGGCTTTTGCTTGTCTGCCTGAAAAAGATACCATGGATCTGCCTCTGAAACTTGCTGGTGTCATTTCTCAGCCAAAGGAGCCAGTTTTCTCTTCAAAAGATTGGAATAGCATGTAGCCTTTCATGTTGTACAGGAACTGTTAGGTCAGGGCTTGAGCTGGTGATGGAGCACCTGGTGAAGAGGTGTGGCTAGGCCAGGGAGCACAGGCAGATTGTTTGCATCTGTGCTCTCCATGTGCCCAGAAGAGGTGGACCCAGGGTGGAGCCCCTGTGGGCTCATATAAGAATTGCCACAGAAGGGACAGCAGCTCTTGGGCCTGGGCTGCTTTTTGAGGGGGGAGTACTGTATTGTAGAGAGCCCCTTCACCAATACGGTGAGTTCAGCTCTTCTTTCTGTATGTGACTGTTGGCCTATCTGTAAATACTTTGCCTGATTACTCCAAGAATCTGTCAGAAGTTATTTTGCTTCTTTGCGAGCAGAGCACATGCACATGATAAATAACCCAGGAATCCATACCATCTCTTTTATATATCTTTGTGGAATGATGTATTTGTGAAGCTAATCTGAGCAAGTGGCATATATTTATTTATTCACAGCAATAAAACACAAACAATGAGTCGTAATGTCCATAAGGACAATCACGATTCTTTGGATTCTGCTTACTTAGAGGTGTTTGCCAAGACGATGGTGTCTTACTGTAGTTGTTTTTCATCTACAATGCTTAAAAATCTCTTTGGGAAACAGTTAAGGAATCAATACGTCACATCCAGATCAAAATGTCTGACTACCAGGGCACAAGTATCAGAAGTAGGATCCTCAACTTACAGTGTCTTCAAAGTCATTAATAATCTGTTACTGGGCCCAACTAGAGGGATCCTTTTCTTATCTTAAAATTCTTTCAGTGTTACCATGCTTATAACTGAGTAGCAAACCAAATCTCCACAAAACTGGTACTACACCAACTGCTGGAGTTGCCAGCAGATCCAAGCATGGCATCTCACTTGCACGGGACAGCTGTCCTTTGTCCCTGCCCGCTGTGGCTGCCCTCAGCTGGCCTTCACTTCCCAGTGCTTTAGAGCTGCTTACCTTTGAGGTCAATTCTCACTCAAGCTGTGCTGCCATAAATCCAGCCACCTGGGACCACTCAAGTGTTGAGACTTGCTGAGGTCTCAAACTCAAAAAGTCAAGTCCTTGTGTCAGGAGATCCTCCGTGTGAACCTTTAATTTTGGGGTAGTATCTGGAAATCAGTCCAAAGTAGCACAGTGCCGAACTTACCACAATATTCTGTCCAGATACTTTATGCTGAAACTTTGTGTTTGCTGTTCATGCATTTTTAGCTCCTTTAAGATGCTCTGAAGAGCTTGGTTTTCTTTAGCTTTTTTGTTAGGTGTCTTCAGACAAAGTGTCACAGCTGCTCAGGCCCTTTTAGCCAAGGCTCCTGTTTGCCACACCAGCCAGTAATGATGATCACGGAAGACAAATCCTAGGATTTAGGATGTAAGGAGCTGGAGGGTCACTAATAATTGTTTCTAAATCATTTTTAAAGACATTTAAAGTCTGGAGTCCATGGTGTTCTACAAAATTGAGTTTAATAATTTAATTATGACCTCCATGGAAAGAGAACTTGCTTTTGTTTGATCTTAAATTTGATACCTAATGATTTCCCTGAGTGTTCCGTAGCTTTCATACTGTGAGAAATAATGACCCGCCACTCCTTCATCACTCTCTTTGCACCACTTATGGTATCATATTTATCACATTTCCCGCTTCCCTCTCACAACTGTTTTCCAAGCTGAAGAGCTCAGGGCTGCTTACATTTTTCATGTGGATGTTGTTCAATTTTTGCGTATCAGTTCTGCCTTTCTTCTTAGCCTCCTAGCTCAGGTGCAACCCTTGCAAGATGAATGACAGGAGCTTAACGAAGTGTGAAATCTGCTTGTGAAAACAGAACATTAATTCTTAGCATTTGTTCCCTATTTTTCGACACTGTGAATCCCTGAGAGTTCTTCTGTCTTAGATCGTGACAGCTTTACGTGTTTTTTGTAAGGATTCTTTTCTGAAAGATTTTTGAATATCCATATGTTTAAACATCTGTAATCATCTGCTCATTGACACTTTCAAAAGACCATAATAAGTTTGTGAATGAAATCTGTGCTGAGTTCCCCCATATTTCATATTTATATTTCAGTCCCCGATTTTAATCTCGGTTATAGCTTCTACAGATTTGCTCAGTACAAAAAAATCAGGGCTTTTTTGGAACTAGCTCTGTATTTCTTTTTAGGACTTCTGAAAACTCTGCTTTTATTTTAATATACAGAAGGACCTTCAGTATTATGGGTACGTCCAGTTCAACCTTTGTATTTGTTAAAATAAGTGTCTAGGATTAAGAAATTGAATAATGAATTAACCAGTAAGATACTACACAGTTCATGACTGGGAAAGAGTTTCAGGCAAACACATAGCAAGACATAATTTTCAGTCAACCGTCCATTTTTCTTTTACTTTCCCTGACTTGAATCTTAGACTTGATTCTCAAGACAAGAATACAGTCTCCAGCACAACACCAGTAATGCATGTGTTTGAGGACTTATTTTCCCTCTAGCTTGCATAATTCTAGTCTTGGAGAGAGGTTGCTGGAAGTTCTTTCCACCATAACCTGAAAGCAAATGTCATTCTTCTCCTATGGAAACTGACAAGAATAATGTGGGGCACAGTATTAAAGTGAACATGGTAAGATACTCATGCCTCCTTCACTGCATTCACAGAAACCTGCCAAGTCCTGGGAATGAACTTCTTTATACATAAGAAAATACATTTATATACTAAAATCTGATTCTGAAAGTAAAGAGTTTATTTACTTAGTGATTAATTACGAGATGCTTCCAGTCTACTCGTAAGCACGTACAAATTATTCATTCCTACTCCATAATCCTCACTGCGAGCAAAACGTGCACAACAGTCCCTAAGCCTGAAACATCTCCTCAGAATTCTTGGTGTTACCCAGATAACTGGTGTCACAACACTGAATGGATTCATTTCTTTTTCTTTTTCTTTTTTTTTAAAGGGATTAACCTTCCTGCTCACAGGCTTCCGTGGCCATGCACAAATCTTTTTTTAAGCTCCTCTTTGGGTTCCCTGTGGCAAGAAACAGGTTAGTAAAGTGACAAGATGGGGAAAAAAAAAATTGAAGTGAGCTGGTTTTCTTGGATAAAGCAACAGCCGTACGGAAATCAACGCCCTATTTTGCAAAAACGTTTCCAGTGATGACAAGCAAGATCCCTGGGACTAAAAGAGCTTAGGACAGTAAGAGGATGAAGGTGCTAAAGATGCTCTGCTAGTAGTTGGACTCATGTAAGTATAAATAAAACACTGTTCATTCTCTTTTTTACAGACCATTTTCTCATCTTACTGAAACAGAAACATTATGTTATCCCTAAAATCATCAACTGCAGACTTATGTAACAGTAGAAGCTGTTTTCCAGGAACAATATTAATCGCAGTCTATTATAAGCCATGGAAAACATTTTTCCGTGTTATGAGTCATGATTTTTCTCATCAGGCTAAGTGCTGTGAACTGTATTTCCTGAAAACAGTACCTGTACTCAGTGCAGGGGCTGTGTTAGCACCGATACCTGATGGCTTTCCAAGGTTTTATTCTGAAATAGAATGGGCACTTGAGGAAGGACTGGAATGGTAGCACCTTTATTTGGACTTCTGTGGTGGACATCTGATGCTGCCATAGCAACAGATCCCTGAGTTATTTGAATTTGAAGCCACTGTATCTAAATTCCCTGTTGTGATGGGAAACAGCTGTATTGATGGCCTCACCATAATTTTTGCCACTCCAGACGCCTGCAGCACAGCCTACATTTCTGTCATTGGGGCTGTATTTCCCTAGGGTTTTACATGGAGGCTTGTGCTTCTCTAGTTCTTCCTCTCTTCTGACACACAATTTTGTCAACACCAGATTTTCAGAAGCTAGAGCTTCATGTACATCTGTATTTACATACCCAAATACCAAAGCTGTCCTTGAAGTCTGATATTTCAATAGTAGTGTCTCACTGATGCTATTATTTCTTTGCAAAGTATTATCACTAGATATATAAATGTACAGAAATAAAGTTATATAGATGAGATATTTAAAATTCATGGAATCATAGAATTATTACAGTTGGAAATAACCACTAAGACCATCTAGTCCATCCATCAGCCCACCCCCACCATGCCCTCTAACCACATCCCTCAGTGCCACATTCACACGGTTCTTCAACACCTCCAGGGATGGTGGCTGCACCACCTCCCATGTGTGCAGTCCCAAGTGCAGCACTGCTCTTTCAGAGAAGACATTTTTTTCCTAATCTCTGACCTGAACCTTCCCTTTTGCAATGTAAGGCCGTTCTCTCTCATCCTATCTCTGTCACCTGGGAGAAGAGGCCAACTCCCACCTTGCCACAATTTCCTTTCAGGGAGTTGTAGGGTAATAAGGTCTCCCCTGAGCCTCTTTTTTTTTTTTTTTTTGGCAAACTCGTAGAATTCTAAATGGTTTGGGTTGGAAGGGAACTTTAAGATCATGTCTTTCCAACTCCCTGCTGTAGGCAGGAACACCTCCCACTAAACCAGGTTGCTCAAAGCCCCATCCAGCCTGGCTTTGAAGGCTTCCAGGGAGGGGGCATCCACAACCTCACTGGGCAACCTGTTCCAGTGTCTCACCACCCTCACAGTAAAGAATTTCTTCCTAATATCTAGTCTGAATCCATCCTCTTCCAGTTTAAAGTCATTTCCGCTCATCCTGTTGCTATGTGCCCTTAAAAAAGACCCTCCCCAGCCTTCCTGCAGGCCCTCTTCAGGTACTGGAAGGCCGCTAGAAGCTCCCTTGGAGCCTTCTCTTCTCCAGGCTGAAGAGCCCCAGCTCTCTCAGCCTGTCCTCATAGGGGAGGTGCTCCAGCCCTCTGATCATCTTCATGGCCCTCTTCTGGACCTGCTCCAACAGCTCCATGTCCTTCTTGTGTTGGGGTCCCCAGAACTGGATGCAGTACTCCAAGTGGGGTCTCATAAGAGCAGAGTAGAGGGGCAGGATCACTTCCCTCAGCCTGCTGGTCACACTTCTCTTGATGCAACCCAGGGAATATTTGGCCTTCTGGGCTGCAAGCGCACATTGTCGGCTCATGCTGAATCTTTCATCAACATGACTGAACAATCCGAGTTCCCTCAGATGCTACTGATAAGACTTGTGCTCCAGACCCTTCATAGCTTCATTGCACTTCTCTGGACACACTCCAGAGCTTCAATGTCTTTCTTGTAGTGAGGGCCCTACATCTGAACACAGCACTCAAGGTGCAGCCTCACCAGTGCAGAGTACAAAATTGTTGCCCTTTTCAGCATCCCTTTTCTGTACTGCGTACAATTCTGGAGTTACATCTTTTCTCAGCTATTAGCACTTTCCCAAGTAATACTGGTTTTTCTCTCTTTATTCACTGCTGTTTCTGTTCTAAACTCGGCTCCTCGTGCTCTCAGGCCAATCATGTCACACTGGTGGAGTAAAAGTCTAAAGGTAAATTATGTTTGTATATCCTTTTTAGGTATTTTTGTCTACAGCAATTGTATTGGGCATCTTCATGGTGATCGATAATCAGGTGTTTCAGTGTATTTTCTAGTCCTTCTGTAATTTGCAAATGCTCACAGTCAGAAATAGTGTATTACAAAGAGCTGCTGTCTATTAAAATATCACCAGTGGGAATCGATTGGTCAAATTTTATGTTCCATTAATGAAATTTCCATTAGTGAAATTAGTTATACAGCCAACATAACCACCCATTACGTGTTGGATCAACACTCCTCTCCCTTCCTGCCTTGGAATGGGCACACAATTCATGGCACTGCTACAACAGGGAAATAAATAGGGAGTGTTTTTGGATATAGAGTCTCTCCTACAAAGTAGAAATTTGCCTGTGAAGGGAAATACATCCATAGGAATACTGTTGAACAGCTACTACTGGAACAGTGTGACAACATATGTAGGTAGCTTCTCTCTGGATTTAGAATGCCACTTTTCAGTTTAGCATATGTTTCTTCAAAAACATTTTAAGACAAAATTGAAAATATGCTTGAAATCACATCGAGGTTCACAAAGGGACTAAAATTAACTTAGTCTCAGTGATATAATTAAACCAGTAGAGATGATAAACTTCCCCTCAGATAAACATCCTTAAATAAACTCTAGCTCTGCGATAGCATATTTTTTTCCCAGCTAAAAACAAAACACAAAAGCACAGTTACATAACCTGCTATACCTCATGCTGCCCCACTGAATGGGAAGGCTCAACAGTGGGTCTGTCCACCACCATATTTGCTTATGTTATCAGGACAATGCTGAATGTGAGTATCTCAGAAGAACAGTCATCCCCTAGCAAACAGTACTGGGGAATTTTATTTCAGTTCTGACATTGAGATCCTAATAGCTTTCAGGAAGCACTGGACATACAGGTTGCTGCCTTTTCCCTGTCTAGCACCTCAGTGCGATAGTGCGGAAAATAGGCTGTGAAGCACAACCTTCACTCAGGTTGTTAAAAATAAACACATTTCTATTTTGTGACCAGAGTCTAGCACAGGCTCTATTGTTCTCCATAACCTTTCCATCACCTCTGAAGATTAACCAGCTTGGGAGCTTTTAATATAACATCATCATTACATTTTCTTTGGGTAAATTTACCTAAAATGGTTTTCTAGAGGAATAAATTGCAAGATAGCAAGAGAGATTAGAAATTGCTATTCACAAGCTACTGCTTTGCCAAGGTTAGCTTATAAAAATGTCTGCTGGCTTCAGCAAGTATTCTTCATTCTCATTTTGGGGAATGAAGGTTTGGTTACATTAAGATTTCTTACTCGTCCAGAAGTGCCCTCACGTATATAAATATGAGGAGCTGCTGAGTTCTGAAAATAAATCAGTAAGTTTGCATGAAGAAGCTTAGGAATCTCTTAGGGCTGTGAAGACAGAAAAAAAAGGGAGGGGAGGGGCCTTATAATATCTATATTTTTCTTAAGAAAAATTATTTTTCAGTAAGTCACTGGATATTCACACAGTACTTCATCAGCGGCATCTTCTGAGGACAGGACATAGTACTGAAGAAATGAGTGCCGGAGTCAAGATTGCTGGTCCTTTGTCAAACTCAAGCTATTCAGGAAAAATCAAGCATCCAACATCTACACAGAGAGCTTGGACTGCTGATGAGAGATCATTTTTGGAGTAGGGATGACAAAGGAATGCTGTAGCAGGAAACCAGAGTTTTATGAGCCAGGCAAATAAAAGCAGTGCTGGAGTTCAGTACTCATCTTCCAGCATTTTGCAAGATATCCACTTGCTTACCTACAGGACGGGAGAAGAAGACAGTAAGATCCAATGCTGAGATAATTGCTTTGCCAGACTTTACAGTCTTCTGATCACACTTCAGCTCGAAAACATAAAAATCAAGTGGAAAAGAACCTTTACAGATGATTAAGTGGCCTGAAGTTTCATGGATGCATTCAGATGTTATGGGAGTCGTTAAGATGTTAGAATGATAAAGAAAATGTCATGGGTTTCTCCTGGAGATACAGGATTCTAAAATGATGGTAATATGTTTCTATTATATAGTTTACTTCATATTTTTATTGTGTGGAACTGCACATCTCTAGAATTTTACATGCAAATTGGTGCCTCGTAATTCTTCCTTCCACATGAAAGAAAGCAATAACTGAGCCATATTCTCAATAAGTTGAGCTCCATAGATGTACTTCTGTGCTTACATGAGCAAATCCCAAAGCTGTCCTCATAGCCAGATGTTTTGATATCTGTTATTTGCACAAAAAAAAATGTTGTGGCCAAGGGTAAAAATATAAATATGTTTTGTGCCAAATTGTAGGTCTCGGTTTCCTGGAAAACTTGAGCATATGAGTTCATATTTATATGAACAATATACCCATTGATATGTTATCTCCCTTTGGGCGTATTCAAGTGAGAGACGCTGGCTCTGCCGTTGATAAACTCCTTATCATTTAAATGATCAGGCACCCAAACATAATTTTCTATCCTGAAACATCGGGGTGTCGTTACACTCATTCCCTGAACCACGAAAGACGTGCTGGATTGCTTCAGGCAACATGTTTTGCAGGGACCCTTCTGCATGTTCTTCTTCTTCTTGCAGACCTGTTATATGTTACCACTCTGGTCACAAGGAGGCAATAGGAAAAGAGTAAGCTTTGCGAATAGACATGTATCTGACACACAGCTCTCCCTCCCTCACATGGACAATTTTATTTACCAGTTTACATTTTGCATAAAGTTCTTCCTCAGCATAAAATCTCTTGCCACAGCCTTGCAGAGTGAGGGAAATGTGGACACATCCTCTTTAAAGTTATGAAGTTGGTTCATAATAATTGGTGGTACTCTCAGCTCTTCCATAGAATCACAGAATCATCTGGGTTGGAAGGGACCCTCAAAGGCCATCTAGTCCAACTGCCCTGCAGTGAACCAGGACACCTACGATTAGGGCACTAACTTCCCAGAGCTTCTCTCCTAGCCTGTCAGGGCAGACAGGTTCCTCTATATAATATATCAGCTGATATGGATTGTGGCAGAAGTTACCTCAGCTCTCTGGGTAAAGAATAAGCAAAAAGCTGTCAGTTTTCCTGGCTAAATTCAAGCTGTGCAAACAGACCTTTTTTTTCTTGCAGCAGTTTCTGCTAACACCTTTCTGACAAAGAAGGATGCCACAGGATGAGGAGGAGCATCTGGTGCCTTCTCCGTTCTAACTTGCACGTTGTCATTAGAGAATAATTTTATAAACAAAAATTTTTCAGGATGTATTTGAGATTTGCAAAGCACAGTATTATCACCATCCTCCTTTTGTGTCATATGTTCTGCAGTCTGGAAAGACTGCACATTGTCTACCGCTGACATCTGGTTTGCATTTCAGTACGTGATCTAAAATGTAAAAAGGAGGATTTTTGAACTGGGACGGTTCGCACCTTCAGCCGCCTTTCCAGAGTGCAGAGGAATTGACCGACTTCATCTCTCAGAGTAGGAGAGAGCACTGCCATCTATCGACTGGGTCGCAGCATAATGTTTCTTCTTACATTCAAGGTGCTTCGGGAGACTGGGAACGCTTCAAAACCCCAGTAGCGTTCCCAAGTTCCTGTTTTAGTGTGACATGCTTTGGTGACATGTTCCCGAGAAAGAAAAGAGCTACTGCCTATAACTCAAAGTGTGATGCTTTAAAGCCCTGCAATCTGAAACGTGGGGCAGGGGAGAAAAAAAGCCTTTCAGTTCTTTCTTCTAATATTTGACTTAGGTCCTTTCTAGTATTTGACTTAGTAGCAAAATAACAAAAGTGCAGATGCATATAATAAACAGAATTATTTACTCCCACAGATAAATTTTATTTACTTAGCATATAGAAGCAAGGCCCCTTTGTTACCTCTTGTACATGTCTGGACACTTCATAGAATCATAGAATCACTCAGGTTGGAAAAGACCTTAGAGATCATCGAGTCCAACCACAACCTAACCATATACCCAACTCTAACAACTCTCCACTAAATCGTGTCCCTGAGCACCACATCCAAATGGTTCTTATACACATCCAGGGATGGTGACTCAACCACCTCCCCTGTGGAGCCTATTCCAGTGCTTAACAACCCTTTCAGTAAAGAAGTTTTTCCTAATATCCAACCTAAACTTCCCCTGGCGCAACTTGAGGCCATTTCCCCTTGTCCTGTCACCAGTGAGAAGACACCAGCCCCGCTCTCGCTGTGAGCACCTTTCAGATATTGGAAAAGAGCAAAAAGGCCTCCCCTCAGCCTCCTTTTCCCCAGCCTAAACAGCCCCAGTTCCTTCAGTGTCTCCTCACAGATCATATTCTCCAAGCCCTTCACAGTCTTGTTGCCCTTCTTTGGACCTGCTTCATCACCTCCATGTCCTTTCTGTACTGAGGTGCCCAAAACTGAATACAGTACTTGAGGTGAGGCCTCACCAGTGCCAAGTACAGGGGCAGGATGACTTCCCTAGTCCTGCTCACCACACCATTCCTGATACAAGCCAGGACGCCATTGGCCTACTTGGCCACCTGGGCACACTGCTGGCTCATATTCAGCCAACTGTCCATCAGTACACCATTCTACAATGGTTAAACTAATTTCTTACCAATAGTTTAAAAAGAATGTATCCATCACCACAATGAACCCAAAACTAGAAACCAGTGAAGACTATCAGAAAGGAATGCCAATTGAATTTTTGCATAGTACACCATTTTGTTGCCGTACATGCTCTTCAGATTATTTAGGATTAAAATCAGGAGTCCAGAGCCGTTTAAGCAGGGCATTCACAAACTTATGGAAGCTGCATTTTCTTCTACCAGATGTATGACCTAGCATACACGTAACAGAAAACCGTAAAATATTCCATGGCATTCATTTAGGGTAATGGGCAGAACTCACACAACAGCTGTCAGCAAAATAGTCTTTGCAAGTCCGTGTTGATGACCCCCTCTGGCTAGTAGTTCATGCTACCATTTGTTTCCTACAGTTGTGCATGTTTTTTGTTTGTTTGTTTGTTTTTAATGTAAGATGTAAATAATAATCTAAAAAGCGTAATATCTGTGATCCCGTTAAAATTGTCTCATGAAAAAATCAACTTTCCAACAACCACCAAAGTCAGCTCTACCAGCCCGATATGCCAATGTGCTTTGATTCTGTACATAGTTACACAGGTCGGTCTCCTTCTCTCTTTCCTCGCCTACAAGAAGCGAGATTCACATTTAGAAAACAGGCATCGCGTTGTCTGGTGAGTTCAAATTTGGCATCTTGTGGAGATGACCACAGACCCGAGCAATTGGCATAGATGACCACAGGGTGGCACTAAATGACAAGGCTGAAGAGCTATTCTCCCGTGCACGAAACGAACTGGTTATCAGATGTTTTCAGTGCAGCGTCCACCATAAAGAAACAAAGGAAGGTAAATGCATCACCTCTAGGAAGAGTTGACACCCGCTGCTAGATTATAGTGCAATCTCAAAGATGTCAGATTTTGAACCACCACTTTCTTTAACTCTCAGCTGGTCTTTTAACTTTTGTGGCTTTTGAAGCGAACTGGGCATCTTACAGATATCCTCACTGGGTTTCAGTGTTTACAATTTTGCTGGTTAGGTATGGTATCAGTTTTGAGTTTGTTAGTCAGATGTGAGGCTGCCTACCCAAACATGCTACTTGCACCATGTGAGGTAAAAAGAGCTCAGATTATTTTTTATATATTTTCTGAAGTCAAGTGACCTCATTCCTACAATGACAGCAGCTGTAAGGCTCAGCTGTAAAAGCTCAGACTTTTAGAACCCACCTAGCATGAAGTTAATCCAGTCATAAAAATGCTGTGAGGATAAAGCTCAGTACCTCAGGACTTTCCAGACTGAGGAGCAGGTGTTATATTTATAATGACACATAAGAAATGCAGTGATATAAGTGCTGAGGTGAGATGCTGTGCTGTGTGAGAATGATCCTACAGTACCTTTGGATTTTAAGGCAGTTTTAAGGGATCTGAGACCTGCCCATAGCTTAAACTGTTTAAATCACCCTGGGACATCCCATGGGTTACAATACTATATTTAGAGGCAGCGCAAGTTTTGGCATCTTTACACTGACTATGGATTGATTCCACTAAGAAGGTTTGTGGTTCCTCCTTTCAACAATTAAATCCTTGCTTATTGCTTCCCCGGGAAGTCACACCAATGTAAGTATGTAGACACCTGCTTTGTTAAAAGGATGGGAAAACCTTTTCCTTGGAGATCTTAGACTAAAAATTGATGGTTGAAAGATTTCATATAGAACATAGAACAAAAACCTCAAGGTAAGAAATTGGAAGTTTCTTACATTTGTGCATAAACACCACATTTCACAAGTGAAAAACAGACCTTGGCATTTTCCAATCATAAGGTCAGCCAGTCAGAAGCTAGGCACAGCTCTGGGTTTAAAAGTATTTCCTAATTTTGAATAAACCTGTAACAAAATGGACTGGTCCAAATTCCTCCTAGCCCAAACTAAGGGAAGTCTGTTGAATTATGTTAACGGGAAAAAAAAATTTGACCTATCTTGTTTATAAAATGTTGCACAAATATGACAAATAAGTTGAGGAAATAATTCCAGAAAGAGTGCGTCATCATCATCCCAAACATGTTCTAGAAGACATAAGGGTAGCTGGAGAAATACTTGCATCGTGGGAAAAAAACTAAATGAGGATTAAATTCTGCTCTAAATACATTTAGCCTTGCTGCTCCTACTTATTTCTCTAGTCCATTTATGGAAGACAGTAAAAAAATCTGCTTACCGATCTGATAGGACCAAATTCACCTCTGGTATAAATCAGCTGCACTGAAGATCAGGACTGAATCAGTATTTTGATTGCCCAAGGATGACAAATACTGGGTGTAGATACAATTCTATCCATATACACTGAACATCCAAAGAGAATTCTTAGTGTCCAATGCATGAATCGAAAGCACTTCATTATGTGCCAGCACAGGAGAGCTGATCTGCTGGATTTGCAGATATCCTGTTCCTGTAGATCCTTGTGGGCTATTTTATAGCTCCCAATCAGAGTTTCTTCTTAGCTTTGGCAGAACCTTGTGAATTGGTGCCAAAAGCTGAAGCTGCTTTTTGCAGCTCTTACTAGGGACCTGGGGAACACTGTAACAGAAGAATTCGGAACTCTGAGACAGCCAGTACTTCAAGTAGGCATCTATTCATGCTCGGTTTTAAGGTGATCCATCTGTTAACAACTAAAAATGAAGTGTTAATTAAACACCCTAGTGAAGCCTTGGTTTCACTATACTGTGGTGCTGCACTGCGGTTTCTCATGGCTTTGTCACTTGTCAGTTCTTAGACTCCAAGGCTGAGGTGGATGAGTTTGAGAGCTGTCCACAAAGAGAAGCCAGAACCAGAGAGCACTCCCTTCTCTAGGCCCTGCTGGGTATCACTGGTGGTTACATAGTTTTCCCATAGATTGAGACCTGTCTGGTCCAAAGCTTTGCTCCCTCTCTCTATAGGTCAGGGCCAGCCTGTTCTAACCCGTCAGGCAGGTCTTAGACTGTTCTGAGCACCATTCCAGTACAGCATTTCAGATGGATGTTAGTGTTGCAAACCATGCACAGGTCATCTGATTCCTCCAAGTTTTTGCAGGCCAGGTACAGATATCTTAGGTCTACTGTTTTAGTCTAATTATGCCTAGTAAAGAGGCATTACACAATATTTCACTTCCTACACTAGAGCAAACTATCTTGTGCTATGTCTGTGTACAAGGCAAACAGGATTCCCCATGTTCCTGTTTTAAATCAAGCCAGCTTGGGGCGTAACTGGGTGCAATGCAAACAAATCTATTTCACAAAATGGTTTTCTTACTGCAAGGCTATTTCTGGTGATTCTAGCTTCCTGCCCATGTGGAGGCAAAGTAGCTAATCCTGCTACTGGGTACAACCTGCCTTTCTTTTGTCAGATCACCTTTTACTCAGTGTGGCAGCCAGAAACACTACTATACATGAGGGGAACCTCCACTCATCCTCTACCTGAGCCCCTGCAAGCTGCCCCCTGAGCGTCAGGAGGAAGCAAAAAAGAAACGCGTATTTCACTATTTACTTTTTCTGTTGTTTTGTTTTCTTTCAAAAAGAATGAATTGTTTATGTGCTTAAATATAAGACTGTAGTTGTACACTACTCTGGCTTACAACTTGTTAGCAGTAATGATTTTTTGTTTGATGAGGGCTGGATGCGGGTACTAGACTGAATACATAATCTTCCGTTCTTCAGCTGTGAACCACAGCAGATGGTTTCAGTCTGTGCAGATTAAGAGCAAAGTAACACATTTTGTATTTCCAGAATAAATAGGAATATCTTAACGCCAATTACAGATCGCGAAACATGGGAAAGACAGCATTGAGAGTGCTGAACAGCTCCTGATTTGAGCAGATTTTGAGATTATAAATATTACATATGGCACCCTTAGAATCATCCATACCACAAACGGATGAAAAACTGAGCTAGAGAAGAATGAATCTATGATAGCACTGGGATTTGGTTCCCCTTTCCTTTACACCACTCTTCCACCTGAGCCTTCACAGTAATTTCCAAAATCCTTCTTTTTTTTTTTTTTTAATCAAGGATGTAAATACACAATTAGAACTATCTTTGTTTCTCTGTATAAAACCCTTCTTACCTCTTACCTTTGCTCTCAGGAGGTTAAATCTAAATATTAAACAAGAGAGGACAGAAGTGCGTATGGGACAGATGGGGTAGCACAGGGAAGTGACACAACAGTATGTATCAGTATGGCTGGGATCTGTTCCAGCAGTCTTAACTGTTACACTTTTTTTTTTTAGATCAGTGCAAAGAAGAACCGTAACAAAGAACTGAAAGGTTGTTTTAGATATTCACGCATATAGGAAATTTCTCCTCAGCACAAGGAAAGATGAAGGTATTCATTGGAAAATGAAATGAGTGGATAGTGCAGACTGGCATCCTAGTGTCACAGGAGAAGTACACACAAAGGGACTGAAAGTATCCTGGCAGATCAGCAGTCCCTGACGAGCCGATTTTCCATTGAACCACAGTCTTGTCTGCGCAAGAACTACACGTAGGACTAACCCATGGGTTCCCATCTATTTGGCTTTCTTGCACGCCTCACCATCCTTCAGCTGAGATGGCTGTATTTGTAAGAAATATGAGATAGCAATTTAAAGCCAAGCAATCTCTTGTCACCCTACACGAGGACAATGTTCAGTATGAAGAGGGCATTCTTCTATGTCTGCAGTTAGACAGGCATTTCTGCTGGTGAGTAGCGCCAAGGTATGTCCCTGCCTTGGGGAGTATCAATAGCAGCACAGTGCAGATTGGGCCACGGATTTCATCAAGCAGGGTCTATGTGGCAATATGGTACCCGGTGTGTTTGTGGGCCCTGTAGTTCCTGTTGTCATTCAGTTTCTAACACAGAAATAGCTGTCGTACAATTGAGTCATAAGAATTATGGGGATTGAGTAGGAGAAATCTAAATGTTACTAACGCAGCTGTATATAGGGAGAGAGGCCTTGAATATGAAGATAAGTCACTGAAATGGGTAAGTCAGCTGCATACAAAAATTCACGTATGGACAGCGTTTTGCTTTATGTTTTGTTCACAACAGGGGCTGTTTTCTGAGGTTTTGGACACAAATAGCGCTTGAAGTTTTCCACTTCAGCTCTCAGGAATTAACATTCTGATTCGGGGGCTAGAAATTTCTTCTTGTTGTTGAGGCTGACATTGGGATCAGGATTTACCCAGTCCCCTGGTAACTGTTACCAGCAAGAAGTAAGAAGCATATCTCCTCGGCCATATGTGGAAGCTGGCCCACAATAGGGTTATGTCACCTCCAAGCCCAAACTGCTGTTCATCTTATGCTTAATATGCAGAAAAGTGTTCTTGTATAGGAAGATTGCTTTGACTCATCTATCTGGCCATACTGTTAATTTCAATGCTGTTTTCCCCGATATCATCTGTGTGTTGCAAGGAGAATCACACTCCGATTGCCTGCCAACAAGATATCACTCATTGGCAATTTATTGCATCTCTAATGTGATCTTCTGACTTCCTAAAATATTGAAAAGTTTTCCCTATGGTGGGATCAACACTGCCATTGTACGACTCATGCTTGATAGCTTTACGAATCAGGAAGTACTTAAAAGACCTCATAAGGGAAGCTATCTCTTGAAATTAACAACTACTGTTTTAATGTTGTTATTTCTTGGTCTCTCTCTACAGCTAAGAATCTAGATTCTCACAGAAAATTATCAAACTGATGTTAGAACCGTTGCTTCCACGTCATTTTGAGAAACAAAATTCTATCCGAGATTTCACCATTGAATGAATAAATGAATGAATGACTCAAAGGATGTGACAACTGACAAGGACCATTATTCAAACATTTAATTTCCAGAACCATTAAATAAATAAATAGATAAATAAAAAAAAAAGGACATGACAATGTAGAAGGTTTAGTACTTAAAAATCTTTCCAGAAGCAGCTACCTATGACCGTTCAACTTATGAAACTCTAACTGTGATGCTGTTCCCACTGTCTGCCGTGGGTCTGGCCTGTCACCTGCAAGTGCCCTGTTAGAGCTGCACGTGCTATTTAGGCAGTACAAGGTTGCCGGGGGTTTCCCATCAGGTGGCATCAGCATGGCTGCTGCCAGCTTGGCCATTTTAAGAGATGAGGTAAGAAGGGCCCAAGGATCCTGCTGCTCTGATGCTTGTGGGAGCAGGGGAAGGTCCTGCTGTGGTAGGCCGGACGTAAAACTGGGTACTGTGTAAGGCGGAGGAGCAGAAGTGGCACCTGAGGTCTGGCTGCTGCTTGGTGGAAGCAGGGAGAGGGCCACAGGCTGATGCTTTTCCCTTTCTGCTGCTGCAGCAGGGTCTGGCAGGATTGGAGCAGCACCAGTTTTGGATGGTGGCTTTCTTAGAGCGCTTGAATGGCAAGGGCCCGTTGGGTGCCGTTCTCTGTGCCTTCTTCCACTGCCAGCAGGCTCCCCTTTTGTCCAGCAGTCACTTTCCACATGGCTTGGGCAGCCCATCTTTGATTCTGTGAAATATAAAGGAAAATAATCGCAGGAATTTTATGCCCACATTTGGAAAAACAGCATATGCTGCAGTACTCTGAATGGATGTGAAAGGGGAAAGATTGAAATCACTAGGACATCTACTCAGGGCAGAGTAAAGAATGTGATAGCTACTGAAAGAAATAATTAACTCAGGTGTCAGTGAAGTACAAGATCAGGAAGTGGGTTTTTTTTGAAGGAATTCCAGCTAGCAATTGAAAGCTGCTTGTTAAGTAAGCTAAGAAAGGATGATGAGGCAATAAATAGGAAAGGTGAGTGAGTTCAAAGATGTTGTTTTGATTAAGATGGGAGACCTTAAATTATGCTTGTGTTTGTAAAGAGGATAAACCAAAGAGTGAGGGGGGTAAGGAGAAGACTGAAGATGAGTAAAGACAGTGGGCAAAAGAAACTGAAAGAGAGGATGAGATGAATTCAGTAGAGACATGATTAAAAGTAGAAAACAAACATTGAATTTGAAACTCAAGTATCTACCACAGCTGGAACAGTATATTGCAGCCAAGTAAGAATTTTGAGTCTGGTGCATTGTTTATTTTTTCTGTTCCGTGTGGT
The DNA here is from genome assembly GCA_030625065.1 of Alectoris magna. Lineage (NCBI taxonomy): Eukaryota > Metazoa > Chordata > Aves > Galliformes > Phasianidae > Alectoris > Alectoris magna. Next base: position 51,061,265 of record CM060561.1, read on the forward strand.
GATCTTGAGTCACACGACAATGCTGGTGGTGAAAGAATGGCACAGGCTCTGGCACAGTCACGCTATCGTCCCCCAGGTTTGGTGCTGGATCTTGGAAAGGTGTGAGCCTGCAGGAAACACAGCCATGAGAGGCTCTTGTGCTGTAAGCAGAATTTGTGCACCAGAACACTCCTGTCAACAGGGTAGCCATTTGATTCAGCCTGGGTATCAAAGTGTGGAAACAGCTGGATCTAGTGATCCACAGAGGTGTCAAATTAGCCTGTCTGTTCCCAGCAGACTTAATTACTCTCAAAGATTTGAATATAAGACCAATGTAATTCCCGTGCTTATAATTATTATCCACAGAGTTGTGGAGGTAGCTCTGAGAAGGTGTACATACTTTGATTTGCATGATATGAAATAGACTTCTTCCCTAGGGACACACTTCGATGCAATGGAAGGCTGATATGACACAGTGATAGCAAGAGCTATGCTAACAGAAGCACTAAGTCCTGGAAGGATCGTCCAAGGCAAAAGGAGAAATCAAAAAGATATTCTGGTCTTCCAGAATGAGGATTATGCAAAAGCAAATTATAAAACAAAAAACCCAAACAAACAACAGATAAAAACAGCAAATACTATTGAAATACAGTCTAACTGTTTGAATAAACAGGATAATAAATGAGGATGGCAGAACCTTATTTGTGCCCTAGGATATCTGACAGAGTGAGAATCATCTGTTTTTAGACTAGATACTAACACATTAGAAAGTCAGTGACCTAAAAGTCTGGGCAAAGTAAAAATATCCCTACAAAGTGCATCATAATAACTGCATAATAATAATTTGACTTGGAGTCAGATTCTGCTGGTAGAATTTTGCTGCCTCTAGGGAAGAAATGAAGACGTTGTCTCCTATCATGTACACATTCATTGCATTAGGTTTATTTTGTTATGAGGTCGGTTTTTTTTCTCTCTCTCTTTTTTGTAACCTCAACCCCAAGAGGTTTAATGCATTTTAATTTCTTTTAAGTAGGTCACTGGTTTCCTTTTTTTGCACTGCCCTCATTCTAAGTCAATTTGTAGTCTAAATCTTTAGTTAGTCTCTTTAGAATAAAACAAACAAAAAAAAAGCACTGCTGAAATTGAAAATCTACTGTAATAATTCTACTGTACTCCGCGTTAACCTCACTCCGTCAAAACCCATCAGGCTGCTTTCAAGTTCTTGCCTTTCCTTCTGCTCGTCTTTCACAGACAAGGATTCAAGGAGGAAAGCAGCTCGGAAAGATGGAAGTTGCATATTGCAGAATAGATTTCTTTCTTGAAGAGCATGCCAAGGCAAAGCAACCTGTTATTGAAGCTGTCACCATTTTGGTCGCACATGATCTTTGTGACAAAAAAACAAAAAACCCAAACCTGAAATACACGGACTGTCAGAAGCTTACAAGAAAACATCCTGAAATTCTCTCCCATTACGCCCTTCCTGCTTTTATCTCCACTGAAAATTATAGCTGCACTCCTTCCTGCTCCCTAGAAGACCCGAAGAACTTGCTTATAAAACTACCCACAAAATGACAAAAAGTAATTTGCCCAGCACGAGGCAGGGAGAGACTGCAGTGAGGCAGTGACAAGAATTACAATACATTCAGGTAGTAACGGTGAGCTGTGAACGTGGGGGCTCATCTCTGCTTGACTAGAAGGCAGAGATAGTGCATTCATCATTTATTTTTTCTTGGGATGCTACAGGCTGCAATGTCACTTGCATTTGCTTAGCACTCTAATCTCAGTTTATGAACCAAGGGTCATGCCACCGTGACTGCTGTGTTACCTGGAGCTCATGGAAGCAAACAGAACACTCAGACTCCTGTCTCTGTCAGCACAAGATGTGAGATTCACAGGCACTGTGGGAGAAGACATAAATAAATAATAAATGAGCTAAATAATGAAGACTAGCTGTACCTAATTACAGTTCTAGCTGTCCTTTTGAATAAAGAAAGTTCAAAGCTGATGCTGAAAGATGCGGATCCCTTTTCTGACTGGTGTTTGCACTTCACAGATGATTAACATGAGAAAGTCAGGAGATGCCAATCGAAGTCCAACCAGTTTTTCATAGTTGAAGAGAAAAGCAGTGTCTCATACAGCAGTTTACTTATTTGCACATCACAACATTCTTAAGTTTAAATTAACCTGAATACAGAAGCAATGGAAAATATAGGATTGAATCGCATAGACTATTTGGAGGTTGTTATTCCTCATATCTTTTGCATGCTCTACACATAGGAGAGACTCAGACAAATACAGGAGAACATGTTCCTAGCCTGGGTGTTTAAGAATCTAAGATTGTGTATGAACACATTCACTTCCTCATCCCTTTCTATTAATCGTTTAATTGGGAGTAATTTGTTCCTAGTGCCTTTTCCGCACTGCAGCCTGGGGCTTATGAGTGCCTGATCTCTGCGAACAGAGTTTCTCTCAGACTGCAATAAAAGCATGGTGCGTGGACACAGCTCACAGACCAAAGGATTTCTTTGGACTGCCCAGTGGTCAGCGCATGTTTACCTCACATTTTCCTGTCTGTAAAGTAAAGATACTAATTCCTAATCACGTTTGAAAAAATAATCTTTGGATAGCAAAGTCTTAGTTATCATTTATATGATTGTTACATATTTCTAACTAATGCAAATAGTGGAAATGAAGGTATAAAATTCAGGGATTCTGTTAAAACTTAAACCACATTTCCACTTTGATATACAGTATAAAATATACTTCCACAGAAAGGTAAAGTTTAAACAGCTACAGTGTATTGAAACAACTGCCCTTGCAATTTGCAGAAAGTATTAATGCCGTCATCGGACATAAATGATTGCACAAAGCCTTTGAGCAAATACTAACACCATTAAGTTATCTTTCATCATCCCTTAATCTATCAGTTGAAGAATGTTTCGAATTACACTGCGGGCTTGCCCAAGACACCTTAGTAACACTAAAACTACATGTAGGAAGGTAAGTATTGTGCAGGCACGTTGTATATGGTGCAGTGTGTCGTTAAAAGGACATCTTAAAACAAAACAAAGCATACTGCATGTTGTTGCTAATCCTAAGAAATGCCACCTGTATACAGGACACAGACTGTATTATGAAGGAAGCCCACTTTGAATTTAAGCACAGATGCTATTACTTGTAAATGTATCTTAAACTTTATGACATAAAATGAAGGAACTGGCTGCACCAAGTATCAGTGTTTCACTGAGTTTGTGGCCTCACAGCTAGTGCAAATCTTCCTTGCTCATGCAGAGGGTATTGTATTAAGGATGCAAGCATTTTACACACATTAGGTACGCAATACTTCTTGACCTTATTTTCATCATTTTTCTCCATCGTTCACTAGTACTGATACCATTTACTTTGTGTGAACTGTAAAGGGAGATGCAAGTTTGCCATCTGGAGCACACAAGCCATGGAAGCAAAGTGGTCGAGAACAAAAGAAGTGAAACATGTCAATGGGCCATGAAGGCTCATTATATACTTATAAACCTTAGTTTATAAGAAGGCTCTATATAAACCAATGAGCAGGTCCTCAGATAAGGAAAATCTGTTCAGCTCCTTCTCCACCGGTGGAACTGTATCACTTTCCATCAGCACAGGTATGTCCAGTTATCTGTGGCAGTGTTGTGCCCCTTCTTTAGAAGTGCCCTTTCATAATCACACAGAATCACAGAATCACAGAATCGTAGGGGTTGGAAGGGACCTCCAGAGATCATTGAGTCCAACCCCCCTGCCAAAGCAGGTTCCCTACACCAGGTCGCACAGGTAGGCATCCAGGCAGGTCTTGAATATCTCCAGAGAAGGAGACTCCACAACCCCCCTGGGCAGCCTGTTCCAGTGCTCCATCACCTGCACCGTAAAGAAGTTCTTGTGCACATTTGTGCGGAACTTCCTATGCCCTAGCTTCATCCCATTTCCCCTTGTCCTGTCCCCACGCACTACTGAAAAGATTCCGGCCTCACCACTATGGGCCCCACACCTCAGGTATTTATAAACCTGGATCAAATCCCCTCTCAGCCTTCTTTTCTCAAGGCTAAACAGACCCAGTTCACTTAGTCGTTCCTCATAGGGGAGATGCTCCAGGCCCTTCACCATCTTTGTGGCCCTCCACTGGATTCTTTCCAAGAGATCCCTGTCTTTTTTATACTGGGGAGCTCAGAACTGGACACAGTACTCCAGATGAGGCCTTACCAGGGCAGAGTAGAGGGGGAGGATCACCTCCCTTGACCTGCTGGCAACGCTCTTTTTTATACACCCCAGTATGCCATTGGCCCTTTTGGCCACGAGGGCACACTGCTGGCTCATGGCCAACCTGTCATCCACCAGGACGCCCAGGTCCCTCTCTGCAGAGCTCCTCTCCAGCAGGTCATCCCCCAGCCTGTACTGGTGCATGCAATTATTTCTTCCTAGGTGCAAGACTCTACACTTGCTTTTGTTAAACCTCAGAAGCTGTAACATGTGCTACACCTTCCAGATTTTTTATGGTACAGTGACAGTTACTGCCATTCTAGACAGCCTCCCCCTACAGCATTATTCTCTGGTGCTCACTTCTGGTGTGGTTCTTGGTAGTTGTTCGGTGCTGTGGTTAAGCCATTGCATTTGCTGTAGAGTTGTTTCTTTTTTTTTCATGTTCCACAATACTTCCTATTTTCTTTCCATTTTCTGACCTTCCACAGTTCCCTCTCAAAAGGAAAATGCTTTGCTGAGTCACCTCCATGTAAAACCTTCTCATAACCCATACAGTCACCTTTTGTTGGAAGAGCTCCTCATAAAAAATAATAATTATTATTATTTAATAAATAGATATTCTAATATTTACAGTTCTAAGGTGTATTAAATGAGTAGGTTGCTCATTGTTTGCCTTGCTTCTATTTTGCTTTGGAAATGGATCTTAGATCATACTCTGTAGTACATGTGAATTATTAATGAATCAAATATAAACTATCACAAGGATAACAACGTTATTTTCATCCAAAGCACTGCTGGATATATAAGCCAGGTTTTTGCAGAGTGTTGAAACAAGAGGCTTGCAATGGACAGTGGTTGTTTTCTAGTGTTTTCCAGTCTCCGCTATCGAATATGATCTCATCTGTTTGCCCCCAAGTTTTCACACTCCCTAAAACAGAACACTCTATTGGTTAAATACATACCTACTAGTGTACAGTGCTGAGGTTTTAGAAAGATCTTAATAGCCTTTTCTTTTTCTGCCTTTTTTCTTTTTTTTTTCCATAGTTGACAGTAGAGCTGATTGGAGGTTTTTTAATGTGGTTAGAAGTCTGTGATAGCATTTGATGGTATTTATGTTCCCTCCAGATGACCTGTTTTCAGGAGAATCTCTTCAAATGGCTTGCTAACATTAACAATCTCCACACTGCAAGTTGCTTACTGTTAATATGATGTAATACTGGAGCATTTATCATAAAATAGTTAAAAATTAATGTTTTCAAGGAAGACTGGTCTATACTACTTGCACTGCTATGGCTGGAAGTACCGCTTTTGAGTGTCAGAAATTATACAGCAAACACCTGTACTTGAATAATGGTTTGAAGATTAATTAAAGCTGATTTGTTTATTTTTGCATTGCAAGATGCAGAGTAGTGCACTAGTCGTTAGATATCTCTACTATGCCTCCATTTAAAACAAAAGCCCGACAGCAATTATTTGGCACAACGCATACACTAATAAAGAAATTTGATGACATGGTAAATAATTATTTGATTGCAAGAATAATTATCTAGTCTATATTTGCAGCAAATGATAGCATTCTCCATCTCTTCTGTACCACTGCATGCAATTGGAGCTTGTGAGGCTGCAGGATACACTCCCGCTGAATTTCCAGACCCTTACCAAAACAGTAAACACAGGGAGTTTTTTTTTCCTTTCATGAAGCTTCCCTTATTGACAGGTCATACTGGAAAAGGAGTTGTCTAACATAGCTGCAGTCCATAGAAGGCTCTCACGGGTATTGCTGTCCATGTGAGTAGTTACACGTGCATGCTTTGTTATGATGTGTGAGGGACTGAGTGGACAGTGCTTGGCACTTTCACTTCAGTGCGTGCGCAGAAGACAGAATGCATAAAGCCAGCGGGCAAGTCTGCAGATGCTGGACTTCCCTTCAAGGTCATGCTGCTTCTCATTTATTTTTTTAGTATTGCCATCTGATAAATAGACTGAGCACAAACTACAAATGCTTCCAAATGCATTTGTTTCTATTCTATTGACACTCAGGAAGTCCAACTGAAATATACATTCTGGGCTAACTCTTACAATTAATAAATGACTGCAATCATGTGTTTACAATTTATATTGTACAAGTAAATGTTTATAAATTTATCTGCACAGGAACAGTCCCTGGTTCTAATTATACACAGCCTTCACTATTCTTAGACTGTACGCCTAGGGCAGATTCTCAACAGGATCTAAAAATTTGGCTTAGCAACAGAATCTGTAATCTCTTCCTGAACATTGCTGCACCGTGATACTTGCTCTGTTTCAGCCTGTTTTTACAGTGTTTGAAGTATTCAACTCAGGGTAAAAGATGAGCACAGAAATGAGGTTTAAAAGTGACTGAGTAATTAGTGAAAACAAATCAACAAAAAAATGTAAACTACCAGCAGTGGAACTTCAATTACAAATGTTGATAGCAGCTCTGAGCGTTGAGGAAGTAAAGGAGCAGTAAGACAACCACCGATTACAGTAAACCCAAATGTAAAAGGAGGTAATCTCACCAGACAGCTAGTACTGCATTCTGGTTGCTTTGTGCAAATGAAAAGTAGTCTGTTAAATTACATTAACAGTTGCCAAATGTATACATGTATAGGTTTATGCCTGTATGTCTGGGTCTTTTAGCAGTACAAACCCATAATGTAATGATTATTTTAATAAAATTCAGTCTGCTCTAGTGTAGCTTGTCTTGCCTTTCTGAATGCTTACATGAATTAAAAAGGGTCATCCTACAGAAACAAGCACATGAAAAACAAGTTCCTTAGCATTTTAGATGAAGGAAAACGTCATAAAGAACAAATAGAGAATGTTTGATACTCGTATTTTCAACTAGAGATTACAATTTTTGCCACAATGAAACATAGGTAGATAGATTTTCACTGGGCAACATATGAGGGAGTAAATTTAATAAGGCTGCATCACTGAGCACCACAGTACGGGACAGAGTGAAGAGTGCAGGGGAGTTTCCTCCCCAGAGGGAAGGAGGATACAGAATCATGGAATCATCTAAGCTGGAAAAGGACAAGATTATCAAGTCCAAGTGCCAAACTGCCCTACAGAGTCCCAACACTAAACCACGTCCCTTAGTGCCATGTCTACATGTCTCTAAAATACTTCCAAGGACAGGGACTTCAACACTTAATTTGTATAAAATTAGAAGGCTCTGCCACTTTATCTACTGGAAAGTTTTCATGTTTTCATTAGTAAAATCAAAACAATTCTTACATTTCAAATAAAATCTAAATGTTTTCCTTTTTTTAAAGTGACCCAGAAGATGTTGTTTCAGTACCATCTGTCCTTAGTCACTTCCTCTGAGGTCAGTGTTCCATTCTCTCCAGGGACAGAACTCTCCAGCCAGACTGCATCTCCCATGACAGGCCATATTTCCCCGGCACCTTGGCTGGAGGCTTTACAAGATTAACAGTTTGGGTGGAGGGATGAAGGGAGGTGGAATCAAGATTTCATTTTCCAGCTCAAGTTATTCTTAACTGATGTAAGCACATCATCTAATATGACGACTTGATTTTCACTGTACCTATGGAGATTAGCGTATTCAAAGAATGCTATGTAGATTGCATTCCTCACTTGAAGATCTCAACATTATGGGGTCTTCAACATTTCTAACAACTTGTTTTAACCAAGGAAGAACCAGTTAGGTTTGTGTTTTTTTTTTCAGTTCCAATATTTGTACTGTATTATACTGTAAAATGAAAAAGTTTATCAAAGACCAAGACAAGAAAATGTTTAGTCTTGCTTTTTCTGACCAAGGGAGGTCAAAACATAGATACAAATGGTCCTAACATTACATGTCCCAGTCAACCAAGCAGGGAAGAAAGGAAGTCTGAAGACCAAAAAAACTCATGAGATCCTGAAATGTTCCCCTATTTTATTACAGAAACGTCTGTAACAATGTCTAATGGGAGGTGGGAGGCAAATGGATGAGGCCAGGCTCTTCTCAGTGGTGCATAGTGATAGGACAAGGAGTAATGGCCTAAAACTAGAATATATGAAGTTCTGTACTAACACATGGAAGAACCTCTTTACAGTAAGGGTGACTGAGCACTGAAACAGGCTGCCCAGTGAGGCTGTGGAGTCTCTCTCTTTGGAGATATGAAAGGCCCCTCTGGATGTCTGCCTGTGCCACCTACGGGTACATGCTTTAGCAGGAACATTGATCTGTTGAGGTCGCAATCATAGAATGGACTGGGCTGAAAAGGACCACAAAGATCATCCAGTTTCAACCCCCCTGCTATGTGCAGGGTCACCAACCACCAGACCAGGCTGCCCAGAGCCACATCCAGCCTGGCTTTGAATGCCTCCAGGGATGGGGTATCCACAACCACCTTGGGCAACCTGTTCCAGTGCATCACCACCCTCTGAGCAAAAAACTTCCTTCTAATATCTAACCTAAACCTCTCCTGTCTTAGTTTAAAACCATTCCCCTTCCAACCCCTGCGATCCTGTGATTCTGTGAGTATTAACAAGGGACGGCGCTGCCACTGAATTCCTGTGAGTACCAGCGGGAAACCCCCAAGCCCTACCTAGACACTACCCAGCACAACCTCCCCCTTCCCCACCCAGTCCCGCATCACAGCTCTGAGCCGCCAAGCCATGGCCGCAACAGACAGGCGCGCGGAGGCGGGCGGTGCTGGCGCATGCGCAGTGTCGCTCTCCTTGTGGCTGCGCGGAGGGCACGGCAGGCTTCAAGGAGAGGGCCGGGCCGAGGCGCCTTTCGTTGCCGCCGCCATGTTCCTCTGCGCTGCTCTGCGGGCCGCGGCCGCGCGCTCGGTAAGGGGGCGGTTGCAGGATGCGGCCTGCGGCGGGACGGCCGGTCGCGCGGCGCGGGAGGCCGCGGGCTGGGTCTCGGCGCTGCCCTCACAAGGGAAAGCGGTGGGGCCTGGCCTTGGGGATGGAGCGCTCAGTGCGACGGCTGCGCACCGGGCTGTCCTCGGGAGTGCTCTCACTGTGCTCTCCTTGCGCCTGGAGGCTTTTGCCTGAGCGTTCCGTGTCATGTGGCTGGCTCCCTGTGAGCGCTCAGGCTGCTGCTGTTCACTTTATAAGGGATGCAGGAGTGATCTGCACTACAGAGTTATTTGTGGATACACGAGTACAACGGCAGGAAGCGAGTTGTTTTCCTGCCTGATGCTCTCAGGCGAACTAGAAAGCAAGAACCCGGAAAGCAAAAGGGTAACGGGTGCACGCTGCAGGGTACCCGTAAGGTTGCATAGCACATCCAGTCACCCTGCAAGGAGTGATTGTGTGACAGGGGAAACCGCTGCCATCGCATGGCAGGTGTGAGGATGTAGTGCTGAGATGACTACGTTGCTTTTACAGCAGAGCAGGGCCTGTGGTTACCTGGTAGCTAGGTTTTGATTACAGATCTGTAATCTGTAAACCCCGTGCCTCTGTTTTTGCCAATTTGGTGCTGATCCACTTGAGATCCAATACATTTATACAGTAACAGAAGTTAAACAGCTAAGGAGAGTTGGGTTTTTGTGTGTGTGTATGTGTGTCTATTTGTCCTACTTTAAAAGCCCTCAAAATCAGTCTTGAATTCAATATAAAAATAATATATAACCAATATAAGATGAAATTTATTATAAGGTGGTTGCTTAGGACGAAATAAATACCGTAAGGTGATTTTAGTAGTACCAGTCAGAATCTAGCATTCTTTATTTGTTTCAGCATGACAGATCCAGTCAGAGACCATAAAAAGTAAGTGAGCATGACTTGCATATGGATCTCTCTTCTTCTTGTATTTAAGGCAATTAGTTTTGTGTGTCTTTTGTCTGATGTCACTGTTCAGTCAGCTGAGAGCTGTAGTAACGTGTAAATGAGAAAAGCCTCAGTGCTTGCCAGATGTTTGGCTCACCTGTGGTACACAGTAGCAAACTGAAAAATTCTTCATAAAGCGTTTGATGAGGATTTGTATTTAAACTGGTGGAACGTTTACCAGTTTGAAGTTAAATCCTTTAAATTTTCTTGATATGTCTTGATCGTTTCAAGCAGTGTAGTAGATGTGCTCTCTTGCAGAACAGTAGAGCTCATCTCCTCTTGACTTAAGTTGATTATGGATGGCAAAATGATGAATGGCTTACAATTAAAATAGGATGGTTCTGAAAAAGGATATGCAAATTATACTACCATCAACTTTGTTTTGTTTGTAGATGAGACAAATCAGATACTTACATAAAACACCAGCATGCAATTCCAGTGGAGGAGCCTTATTTGTGGTAAGTCATTTTCTTCCTTGCTGGAAAGGGAATGTGTAACAAGAGGTTAGCATATGCTTTTCTTAATCTATTCTCTCCCACTCCGCTGGCATTCAGAGCTGTGTCTATAATTCAGTTCAACAGCTGTTCAAAAGTTCAGATTGACTGTTTTTCCTCTGTTTATTGGAAATCGGCACTGTACTAGAGAATCAGCTGCTTTGTTGGAAGCAGGTGTGCAGTGTTTTTGGATGGATTTTTTTTTGTCTTTCTGCAGCTGTCTCCACAGCTTTCTCCTTGGATGAAGTTAATGAGATTACAGTACATGCTTTGTATACTTTTCCAAAACCCTGAACGGGCATTGGTAATTTATGGAGTGAGAGCTGATACACATTAAGTACAGAAAACACGAGTGTAGGCTGATGAGTTAGGAAACCTACAGAGTAGTCTGAGGTGGGTGAAGACAAGCAAAAGGTGTCTTTAGCACACTGATGGATGTTGGTGTCTGGAATATGACACTAGATGGCTTTGTAAATTCTTCAGCTTTCTGCAAGATTTATCTTACTGTGCTAATGATTTGCTGAAGGGGGGAATACAGAAATAGCAAAAGGGAGGTAGAAAAGTTTTGTGCTTTAGTAAGCTTATGATTTATAACGGTTTTATTTAATATCGTCTTCCGCTCTTTCTATTCCCCACCAGTTTTTTGGGTGTTTTTTTTTTTTTTCCTAGAAGAGCATAGAAAATTGTTTGTGGGTTGATGGGCTTGTCTGTTTGTTTTTATGATGGAATATTTGTTCTCTTATAAAGTAAAAGGCTATGGGAGGAAGATGTTTCAGTGCCTCACCACCCTTATCTTAAAAAGCTTCCTTGTATCCAGTCTAAATCTCCCCTTTTCTGCTTGTGGTATCACGATAGACCCCGCTAAAGAATCTGTCCTCTTCTTTCTTACAGCCCTCCTTTAGTTACTGGAAGATACTGAAGATGTCTGTTGTGATTTCTGCAGTTTCAGAAGTTGTTAAAATGTGATTGTGGAGGCATAGTGTGTGTACCTGTGAGAAACTCAACCTCCTGTTGTGGTGGTCCTCTTTATATGTCAGTTTACATAGGAGCACACCCTGATTTTGTTTTGCAAAGAACGCGGATTCTGAAACAGCCAAAGGGAGATTACTCAATCATTAAATGCAGTCTGGTACCATCACAGGCAACTGTATCACACTTCCAGAAAGAATATGTCAAATTTTAAATGAGGTAGATTATTTGCACCTAGTAGCCTAAGAAAGATGATCCAAATCCTACCATACTTCTTATGGCAGGGGAAGGGCTACTTTCAAAAATACTTTTATTTACAATAGTTACCTGTTTTCTTCATGTGTACCATCTCTGTCTTTGGCTTTTACTGTCTTCGTCCTCTGTAACAGCTAAACCTTAGCTCTTATATTTTTGTTACTTTCTGGCCATCAGCACAAGGGCCCGGTTTCCTCAATGCATCAACTGCATTGGTGTGGACTTTGTCACAGGGCTATTCAGTACGGAACGTTTGAGAACTGCTAAGTTACTGCTTTGCTTGTGATGATGGTCAGTGAAATACTTCTGAGAGCACTTAAACCATTCTTTATTTAGGGGAGGTTTATATCTTGAGTTCTGCTACAATAGTGAATGCAGGGTATTCTCTCACTGGAAAAGAAGTGATACATTTCTTTTTATTGCTGATTTGATACAAACTTACAACAATTTTAAGCATCCTCTCGCCTGCAAATGGTGGCTTTCTTATTTTGGTTCATAGGCACTTAAACCATGTTTACCACAGGGCATACATCAATTGTCAAGTTTGTTTTAGGTAATACACCAACTTTTTTGTAGTATACATGAAAGCTACATTATTCTAGTTTGTTATCAGGAGTAGTCAACATGGATTCACCAAGGGGAAATCACACTCGATCAACCTGATTGCCTCCTATGATGTCATCACTAGTTTGGTAGATGGGGAGAGAGCAGTGGATGTTGTGTATCTTGGCTTCAGCAAGGCATCTGACATCATCTCCTGCAACATCCTTGTTATGAAACTTAGGCAATGTGGGATAGATGAGTGGGCAATGAGGTGAATTGAGAACTGGCTGGCTGGCAGAGCTCAGAGTTGTCAGGCTGCCTGGGGGCCTGTAACTTCTGCTGTTCCCCAGGGGTTGGTGCTGGGTCTGCTCTTGTTCAACATCTTCATCAACCTGATGAAGGGATAGAGTTCACCCTCAGCAAGTTTGCTGATGATACAAAGCTGCGAGGGTTTGCTGACATGCCTGAAGGCTGTGTTGTCATTCAGCAAGACCTGGACAGACTGGAGAACTGGGCAGGGAGGAACCTGGTGAGGTTCAACAAGAATAACTGTAGAGTCCTACACCTGGGGAGGAATAACCACATGTATCGGTACAGGTTAGGAGATGATCTACTGGAAGGGAGCTCCTTGAAGAAGGACCTGGGAATCCTGGATAGAGTTTGGCCTTGTTTTTCAGGAAATACTTACATAATTGTTTGCACTTTCGTGTGTACAGGAGGAAGACAATATATTTTCTTTTTTTGAGCATTTCTCCTATGAAGAAGTGCTTGGAGAGCTGGAACTGTTGGAGACATCTCAATGTATGTAAATACCTGACAGGAGAACGTAAAGAAGATGGAGCCATGCTCTTTTCAGTGGCATACAGGAGGTTCCCTCTGAACACTAGGAGCACTTCTGTGCCTTGTGGGTGATGGAGCTGGTACAGGCAGCTCGGAGGCTGTGATGTCTCCTCCTTGGAGATCTTCAGAAGCTGCCTGGATGTAAGCCTGCTCTGGGTGGCCCTGCTGGAGCTGAGGTTGGGCCCTGCCAACCTCAGCTCTTCTGTATTCAATGTAGTGTATGTGTTAGTAAGTCTGAGTTTGTTCTCCACAGTCTGTATCCTAAAGAAGGCAGGAAAGCATCCTTATAATTTTGGAGCTAATCAGCTAGTAGAAGTCTCAGATAAATCATGTCCCATGGATAAATGGAAGACAAGGGAATGTGTGATTGACAAATTTGTAACAGCTCAGAAGGTCTAGAACTTTAAGTTCTAGCAGACTGTTCACAGCACTGAATTAGGCAAAGCCCATTTTGGAAACGAGTGTGCAAAAAGCTGTGACATATTATTTAGTGTTTACTTGCACAGAATTGACAGTTGTTGCAGCCTGTAGATTCAGATATCAAGCCTTTATTGTACTTATTTGTATGTAGGGTATTTAAGGGATATCAGTTTAGAAATGATGCACATGAAGTAAGTGTTCTAGACAAGGAGAGGAGTGTTTAATTAATCAAATACACTTACCTGCTAAAGAAATTGAGTTTTAAGTGGAAATGTTGGACAGTTGTCCAGTAACTACGGAAGGCAAAACAGCAGCTTGAGATAAAACAGGCATGCAGATTCGAGAAGGAAAAGTTAAGTTATGGAAGAACTTCGCATGAATCATGGATTATCTGTGCAGCTAAGACCTAGAGCAGATCTGTAAGGGAAAGAAATTATGAGTTGGAGGAAAAAATAGACTGGAAGTACTCTGCATCAACCTCTTCTTTTAAGAACTTTTATTGAAGCCAGTAGAAAACCCTCACCAACAATACAGAAGATGAGTCAAATCCTTTCCCTTGAATGGTCAGTCTAAAATAGGGGCAACTATCTTCCTCAAAGTTGTTTCATGTTATCTTCTAGACAACACGAACAGTACATTCATACTTTGTAACAGCTTACACTGTTCAAAGCAAATCAGTTATTGTTTGGTAATTCCTGTTATTAAGGGAAGTCATTATAGACAAGCACATACTGACTGCAGTTTTTGTAAGGCTCCCAGCTGCAAAAGGGATACCTGTTCTCAAACTTGACAGTGGCAGTAGTACTGTTTGCTCAAGCATATGGACAGGATAAGCCAGAGAAAGTAATCACTGGAACGCCAGAGAGAACTGGAAGATGGGTTTGGGGTTTTTCTTATGTTAAAATTTCTAAATCCAGGGATAGCTATGAACCATACGAATTCCTAGTGCTGACAGATCTTTTCATGTTGCCAGTTTCTTGCAATGTTAAATCTTTGATGAAATCCTTCAGATCTTAAAAAGAAAAAAAAAAAAAAAAAGTAATATGGAAACTGTAAAAATCACCCTGGGTTGTTTGAGGATTAAAGTGAAAGTCAAAGTAGGTTTCTTTCTTCCTCCTAAATATATTTCCTTAAAGGCTTTAATTGTTAGTTGATTATACATTTCTTCTAGTTTTAAACCTTGAGTATGGCTTGTGTTTTTCTGTATGCTTTCCATTTAATTTGAAATATTCTCAATTTGAAAATAGCGTAAAGTTTGGAATTAATCTCAGCTATGAGTATGTCAAGGATACCATAATGAGCAACTTTGTGTTCTGCACAAGCTTTTCCGGGGGGTAAGGTTCAGAACTAAAATTGAACTGTAGTAAAACATCATTTTCTTCAAGACTCCCAAATTTGTATTTCTGAACATACAAATTAGAACTGATTTCAATTTGATGTTCTTTGAGAAGACCACTTTACAAGTAATATGATAAAATGTCATATTTTTGGAACTGTGAATTGAAGGTTCTGTTTGTTCCATTCTGATTCAGGATTCCTTTTTCACTCAGAGGCTGGTGAGGCACTGGAACAGGTTGCCCAAGGAGGTTGTGGATGCCCCATCCCTGGAGGCATTCAAGGCCAGGCTGGATGTGGCTCTGGACAGCCTGGTCTGGTGGTTGGCGACCCTGCACATAGCAGGGGGTTGAAACTGGATCATCTTTGTGGTCCTTTTCAACTCAGGCCATTCAATAATTCTAGGAATTCTATCTAAGAAGTTGAAATCCGTTAAAAAATTTTAAATTATAAAGTTAGCTTACTAGTATATGTTTGAACGTGCAACCATTCTATTTATGTAGCGGGACACTTGGTAATTTTTAAAGTTTTTGGCATTTTGTGTCTCATGAAAAAAGGAAAATAGGCTATTATTGTTTATTAAGGTATTAAGTAAAGGACTCCTAAGTCTGAGAGGTTGAACACAACTGCCAAAATACATCAACTGTTACAATGTCTATTTTGAAAATAACATCACTTTGCTGAAGAAATAATTATTGAATAGGAAATAACAGGAATGAGTCACTGTTTTTTTTTTTTTTTTTTAAGAGTGATGAAGTAATTATGAATGTTTCTGATGACTTTTTAAGAGATAGTTAGTCATTTATGACTGAGTACTACTACATTTTTATCCGGAATGTATCAAATGATTTTTATTGAAGTAACTCCTCTGCAACTGTCTAATAAAATAATTTGCAATGGTAAATCTGTCCTGAATGATTTCCTGACAACACTGCTTTTTTTTCTTCTTCTGAAGCACAGAGATAGTCCTGAGAATAATCCAGATACTCCCTTTGAGTTCACAGCTGAAAACAAGAAGGTACGCAGACAAAAAGAAAACCCAAAAACATAAATACGCAAACTTTGTGTTTAGTTTATCACTGATTGGGTTGTTGTTTTTTTTTTTCAATCTTTAAAAAGCGAATAGAAGCAATCATAAGCAACTACCCAGGGGGACACAAGTCTGCAGCTGTCATGGCAGTGCTAGATCTGGCCCAACGACAGCATGGATGGTTGCCCATATCGGCTATGAACAAGGTATTTAGTACTGAATTATCTTTCAAGCATAAAATCTGACTCATAATAGTAGAATATAACTGCTTGGGTTTTTTTTCTAATTGAAGGGTACTAATGCAGGAATTTACACTTGGCACAGAATTGCGAGAATTCTCTCTGAGACTACATTTAAAAAAAAAAAAAAAGAAAGAAAATAATGCATGAAACTCTTGTGTCTGTTTATGTGATGCCACCTCACTGCTAGAAACCAAGCAAAACAAAAATTACATGGGCCTTAATTTAGACACGCTCTTCCCAGAATTATCCTGAAAGTAGGATCAGAAACTTGAAAGACATTCACTGCTGAATTTGGAGGGAAGAGAAAGATGATGATGACAGTGCTGCTTCTTGTCTGCTTTACATCAGCAGCACTACGCACGGCTGGGATTGTACTTAATCTCTAGGCCTGTAGAGAGATCCACGAAGCACGCATTGATGTAGTGTTTGGAATGAGTATTTTGTAATGCTTCATTGCAAATGTCCTTAAGACTAGTTTCTTATCAAATTATCCATTAAAATTGTTTAAAAATAAGCAGCTGCAGTGTTCCACAGTGACAGTAGATAGCAATAAATGATTCAGTTTTTATGGTCATACAAATTGCTTTGTTTTACAAGCTGGCATATCAGTTTTCAAGTGAAATGATTGAAGTTCAGTCAAGATAAGCTAAAAGAGGGTTGTGATCATTACAGAAGTTACCAAGTATGAATGAAGTACACATAAAAAAGGGCAAATTGTCTGCCACTGTTCCTGTTACATAGGATAAAGCTACAAATCTCCATCACTATTGAATAGGATGTCTTGTTGGTTAATTTTGAGAGTGGTGTCATGTTGTCGTCATTACAAGAATGATCTTGTAAGCAAGACTTTAAAGCGTATTTTCTGTGGCTTGTTACTTGCCTGCTGTAGGCACTGGGATATAAAGCAGCTGCACTTTAGGAAATGCAGTGAGTTCTCAACCCAAGCAGTCCGCCAGGGTTCCAGGTTAATGAGATAAAGGATACTTGCACCAGAACTGGCTCATGGAATAGTGAACCACTCTGTTAGCTGTGATGCAGTGGTGTTTTTAGGGCCAGGCCTGGTATTGTCACAGTGTCCGAGGCAGCCTGCTGTCTCTGAATTAGGTGAGTGTAGTACTGCCTCTATGTGTTTCCTTTGATAAAAACCTGAAGTGGGTTAGTGTGGGCAGATTCATGAGAGTTCATTCATTCATACAGCAAGAGTGCAAGCACAGTACAAGCTGGAGCTGACAATGAAAGCTGGAATCCACCTGACTCCTTGAAACTAGCCTGTGTATGATGCTGGAGGAGGACTGACCTGAGTTCCTTACTGTGCTAATCCTTGGCTTAGTGGAGCTTGTGTTCAGACAAAATAGACTCCAATCAGAGTAACTCAGGTGTTTCTTCTTAACACTTAGTTGTGTTTTGATACACATCCCCGTTTTTCTATTTACTTGGAGTACGAAAGTTTCTGTTACTGCGCATACAGAACAAGTGACCTGACTGAAATGATTTCATAAATGCCTTATTGATGCCCTCTGAGAATTCAATAGTGTCCGTTTTTACCCTTATTATAGGTTGCAGAAATTTTAGAAATGCCTCCCATGAGAGTGTATGAAGTAGCAACCTTCTATACAATGTATAATCGTAAACCTGTGGGGAAATACCATATCCAGGTCTGCACTACCACGCCTTGTATGCTGCGAGACTCTGATAGCATTTTAGAAGCCATTAAGAAGAAACTTGGTATGATACAAATTTGTAATATCTTTCCTTATATACACATATGTATTTTTTACACTGGTTTGATGATGTGTTGTTTTCTAACTGAAGTCTTCATATGGTGGGGACAGTGCAAAAATATTTAATATTTAGAGTGAAATTATCATCAAAGAAGCACTTAAACACATTCAAAAGTGAAGAATAAATGCCAAATCCAAATACTTCAGTAGAGTAGAACAAATAAGGCCATTGTCAAGAGTGTCAATTAGTGGCTTTAAAGTGGTTTTAAAGGCAATTTGGTAGGAACTGAATTATTCTAATGTGACTCTTGGACTGAGAATTAAGCTCTATCCAATATACAGAAGGAGACTCTGAAAGCTGTGTCACTTAATACACAAAATGAGATTTTTAAGGTATGTGCTATATGAAACTTATTTGTGAGGTGGTTTTTTTTCCAAGTTAAGTGAACAGAATTCATAAATTTCTCATGGGAGAAGTAAGTTGAGAGTTCTGCATCATATAAGATGTAAGGAAAACTCTCGAGTTTTTGTGTTTTTTCTTCTTCACTGAAGGATTATGAAAGAAAGAGAGGGTATGGTCAACAACTAACAACTTTTGCCATTCTATACACTTAGAAGCTGTGCTGACATTTCACGAGAACCACTGTGATAAGTGCTGTAGTACAGCTGCTTGTAATCTTACTCCTCTTATGTTGTTGTCTGGAAAAGGCATCTTCCGATTAAATTTGTCCTGCTTTGTTGCTGCAAAAATTGTTCAATTAAAACTCAGTTTGAAAAATCAAAGGAAGGGCAGCTGCTTCTTGTAATTAAGGTCATTTATGTAGTTCTTACTGATTTGCAATCACAAACATTGACTAGTTTTTGCTCCTTTCTAATAACTATGGAGGAATTTTGCTGCTCTCCACAGACTATTCTGGCAAGCTCAGACTCAGATGTTATTTTTGGTAACCTGCCCTCTGGCGAAGTTTGTATCTTTAGTGGTGATATCACTGGGACAGAAACACGTCATGGAAGCTAAGCATGTGTACAGAGTTGTTCAGGAAATCAGCTTCTGTGTAATAACTTGGAAGTTGTTTATGAATTTGTACCAACAGCCTTAATGCTTGCATCTTGGTTAATCTGGAGATCCAGTAATTAATATGAACGTGTTTAATATCAACATATGAAAGCTCTATCTTCCTTATTTTTCCATTCTGTTGTATCAGTTCTTAAAAATGTTCCTGAGTAGCACCATTCTGTTTTTCAGAACTGTCATTTTCAGGTTATTTTTCAGTAAAACAAACCTGTAAGTCAGGTCTCGAAAACATGTCCAAAGACTGACTTCACTGTTAGAATCTTTACTTGAACAGAAATCCTTTGGACTCATCTAAGAGGATTTAGCTGTATCAGTGCTTTGGTAGCTGAGGTACGAGTAATGAGAAAATTATGATGGAATCAATAATGAATATTTTAATGTTGTTCTGTACCCATTGCTGAACCTAATATATATATATATATTTTTTTTTAGGTATTAAAGTCGGGGAAACAACACCTGATAAACTCTTCACATTGATAGAAGTGGAATGCTTAGGTGCTTGTGTAAATGCACCAATGGTACAAATAAATGACAACTATTATGTAAGTTATATATATAATATAATATCCAATATAAATATATATATATATAATATATATAAAGATATAAGTATATATATATAAAGAGACTAAAATTCTTTGGTAGGCTCTCTGTTTTCATTCTTTCAGATTCTGGTTTTGTTCAGTTATTTCAAATTCCCATTGGCAGGGACAGCTTTTAACTTAGAATCTTTTACTTTCTTGGCTTCTTCCTAGAATGCTTCATCTGTATGATAATGTATTGGTGTCTCCTGGTTTCTATATGAATGCACAGTTAATGCTTCTGTTTTTGTAATGAGATGATGAGATCATGGAT
Organism: Alectoris magna; assembly: GCA_030625065.1. NCBI lineage: Eukaryota > Metazoa > Chordata > Aves > Galliformes > Phasianidae > Alectoris > Alectoris magna. Next base: position 51,081,064 of record CM060561.1, read on the forward strand.
ATTCTTGTGGAAGTAGTATTCTGGCATACCTATACAGTAGAACGAACATTCTCACAGGTGGCTTTCAGACCAGGAATGAATGGGTTTTTTTTCCTTTTTTTTTTTTTTTTTAAGCAGCTGTATATCACAGCCTTACACTGTAGTTTCCAAATTTTAATTTATATCATTCACTCAACAAGTTACTAAGATGCATTATCTGCTAAAAAATCAGCTTGTTTTAATTACGACTTGTTTTAGCATTTCCATGCAGCAGTGTGAAACCAGCTCTCCTAAAACATAGAGGTTCAACAAGATTCTGTATATGCTTTGCTGTAGGTTTTGTTTGAAGCGAGGTGGTTGGTTTTCTGTGTTGCTGTTTTGGTCATTTGAAATAATGCAGACAGTTTATACTCTTGATGCACAAACAGCCTACTTTTGTCATTTAGTAGTATTATAATGGAAAGGAAGAAAAAGATTTCTGCTGCATAAGGTTGCACAGACACTGTGGAGAAAGTCCAGAAAGCATTCCATTTGGTGGTATAAAGCTAAATGTTATTTTCTGTTGTGCTCTTTTCCTGCTGCAAAGAAAAACTTTCAATCAGTCACATTTTTAAAGGCTTTGCAAGAATGGTAAGTTAACAAAAGTCCAAAATACCAATAAGCAGGATGTTCAAAGCGAAGATTATCGATCATTAGCATTAATAAATGATTATTAAAGCTCTAAAATGTAGTGCTTGAAAGCATACAATTTCTGCTGATGGTCATCGGGGCAGTCAGTTGGTTTTTAGTGTTCTGAAGTATGAAGCTTACTGTTAGTACGTAGCACGGATTCTACGTGTTACCAGTATACCTAACCATACGGAATGGCAATCCATGTCTAACTCACAGCATCATACCTAAGTGCTGATTTTAGTATTTCATTTTCTTAAGCATGAGGTTGTTACATCATGTGTGCCCTTTCTCCCTTTGGAGAACTACTCGGTTCTGCTGAATGCTAACGTAAATGCGGAATAGAAGTTCTGTTGTTTCTCCAGAATCCCTCTTTAGGTGTTCCACTATAGAAGTTCTGATCCTCTTCAGGATATCTTTCTTATCTATATAAAGAATTGTAAGAGGCAGTAATTTTTTTACTTCCTAGCTTAAGACTAGAAATCACTGAAATCCTGTAATATGATCTTAGGAGGTTTCTTTCCAATACTTGTTAGCTGGAAGTGATGATTTGTGCTGAAGAATTAAAAAATATCTTAGAAGATGTGTATTCTTGCACTTCTGAAGTATCAGCCATACACAGTACTATTTAATTACCAAGTGATGGAAAACAAATTCAGATTTTGCTTTTCTCAAGTGCTTCCTTTATTTGCATTTGTAAAGTAACAGCCATACCTTATTCTGGGCATCTGTTTGAAGCCAGTGCAAGGCTTTTCAGAGATCTTCATTTGGCAGTCTTTCCTTATCAGCTACTTCTTCAAAGCCTTCTGTAATGGTTTTGGATGACATATCACTGATGCTGTTCACGGTGATGGTTATTCCTCCTCTTCTACAAAAACTACAATTTCTGGTGTATATAAAGGTTATGCATTTGCAGTGAACAAAAGCTGTGCTTTCTAATAGCTTCATCATTTCTGACCAGAGGTGAACACTGGGAGTACTGTTACAACATGGCAACAGTCTTTTCATAGGCTATCACTGAATTTATGGTTAGGTCAGTGTGTTCTTTCCAGTATGTTAGGAAAAGCTTTGGCATAGTAGGAAAAGGGGAACATAAGAGTAAAATGGAATTGATGTATTTCATTTCAGATAATGTCTTGACTTACACCATGATGTGTGAGGTGTAATTTATTTATTATTTACTTTTAATAGTGGCCTACCTCTAAATCTGGAAGTCTTAAATAGGTACGTGGTAAGTTTAGAATGGTCTGTTGGAAAGTATGGTCCTGGCTTAATGCTATTTTTGAGCTTCAGACTTCTGAATTATGGCCCACTTGAATGCCATCAGACCAAAGGAATTTATGCATTGAATAAATACAGCATTTAAATAAGAGTGATTCATTTAATTTTGTTAGAACTGTTCCGTTGTACTGCACCCAGTTCTTTTGTTGTTGTTGTTGTTACAGCCTGTGCCAGTTTGCAGTATGCGCAACAACATGCGTATAACAGGTAGCCAAAGATCCAGCTCACTAATATATCACGGGAGTCAAAACATCAAACCCATAGATGGGTTATAGATGACCACCGTGAACAGTTAGTTTTAATGTAATTTTTGCAACTATACATAAAATATAAATTTCAGTATTGTTATTATGTCATAATTAGGGTTCAGGTTTTAGTTTTCCTGACTCTTCAAACCAGTACACATATGTTAATGGACAGGATCAAAGTTACCTATGATAGGATGTCAACTATGGTAGCCACTAATCTGATTAATTGTAAATGCTGTGATTAATACAATTGACAAATTTGCTGACCTTTTGTCTTCTTTTCTTTAACAGGAAGATTTGACACCCAAAGATATCGAAGACATAATTGATGAGCTAAAGGCTGGTAAAGTTCCCAAACCTGGCCCAAGGTATGCCATATTTGTATAACAAAGACCAACTACATGAAGGCTTCTCCTCTTGAGAATGAAAACTGAATTCCTGTTAAAGCTATTTGCCTTTGCAGATCTTTTTGACTAAGAATATATAGAAAGGACAGTGAAAGGACAAATGTCATGTTCCTGATGGCAGACTACAGGAAAATCAAATGGGAAGGCATCAGTTCAGACTTATTACCTAATAGGTGAATGGCATTGCCCTTTGCTTTCTGGTTGTGTTTTATTTATTTATTTATGCCTAGATCATAGGACTCAGCAAATACCAGAAAGATCTGACATTGGTGAAAGGCTTATTTTGGAACTTTACATACTTATTATTTCCTATTGTTCTGTGTTAGTCCAAATGCACAGATGTATGAATGGCAGAATTAATTAGCACCGTTTGATTTGGGTGTCTTTTCTATTCCTATTGTTCCTATAATTTTATTTCTTTTAGAGTACGAGGATAATCTCGAAGTTACAGTTTCTGAATACAGGGATGAATCTTTAACAAAAATATGACTGATACAATTGGATTTTGCCTTTGGGGGATTACTGGAATCAACATCACTTTTCTGCATATCTATAAACAAATAAAAACCCTGTCTTGCATTTCATTTGCAAAGCTGTTTGACACTGCTTGAATCTGGAAGCCTGTTGATTTAAGGGTAGCGTCCCACGTTTCTGAAGCATGAGTAAGAACGAATGAAAAAAGCGGCTTCAGCCTTGAGCCATTTTGTAACTATATTCTATCCAGTGATGAAACAGTATCCAAATACCAGTAATGAATGAATACAATATAATACAATACCAGTAGTGAATGAAACTGCTGCTGTTTTTCAGGAGTGGACGTTTTTCTTGTGAGCCAGCTGGTGGCCTAACATCTCTGACTGAACCACCCAAAGGACCAGGTTTTGGAGTTCGAGCTGACCTCTAAGGAGTTTTGTAATATACGTTAAACTGTCTGGAAATAAAGTAATTTTAATCTCAGTAAAATGATGTACGGTTAATATTTGTGGGGGAAGCAACAGGAATTGGTTACCATGATCTAAACTACTGCGATGTCTAATCATCATTCAGGTTATTAAGAAGTGCTCCTGTAGACCGTAAAGTAACTCACTGAATGAGTCCATTTGTGGTCATTGATGCGTCAGTCATCCTTTGATTTACCACTGACAATTCTTACAGCTGCTTTTGAGCAAAGGTTCTTTGGAAAAGTAACAAAACTGACCAAATTTCAAATGTGGCCAACGGCTATTTTATAAGAACCAATATGAAAGTGTGAAATTGAGGCATTTCTCCTGATTAAAAAAATGTTAAAGACGATTTAAAAAAAAAAAAAAAAAAGACTGGTCTGTAAATCATTTGCCTGAAAAGGATAACTTCCATTCTTTATTGCCAAATGCAAACCCAACACAGCGCTGTTCAAACTCAATTGTGTAGGGGTAGCTATAGAACTGAAATAATTTGAAGAGGAATAAAGCAAATGACTACTACTCTGTCACCATCCCAAGTTCAGGTTTTAATGAAATATGACCATTTAAAATTTCAAGTATCTCAACTAGAAGTGTACATGCTACTGCAATAGTGGTTACGTGTAACTGCTTACTAGCTACAAAATGATTAGAATTTCAATTTTACACTAACAGTAGGTCCAGTCATGGAATATACTGAGTGAATTTCACAGTAATTTATGCAGGACTGCGGGGATTTTAAAAACGATTGTTGCAGAAGAGTTCTAGAATAGTGCAATAATTAATATATCCATATCCTCCTTAATATCCTTGAATTGCTCTAGGTAAGCTTGTGTTTGTTTTTGCTAGTAGTGTTAAGGATTTTAGATTATACAAATACTATAGAGAAGGTTTCCACCATTCTCAACCCTGAATAGCAGAGGATTACTGATAATAATTCTGGGCAGCTGACACTGACATGCCAAATAATTAAACGCAGCTCTGCAGATTCAATTTGACGGTTTAGTACCTTGAACTGTAAAAGTAGTGGCTGGTGACTTCAATCAAAAATGAGTTAACTACAGCAACAGCCAATATGTTCCTTAAACTGGTAAAGCTGCAGTAACAGCCTATTACTGAGGGAAAGATGAAAGAATTTACATGCTGTATTCATTCTGTACAAGTAAAAGCACTTTAACTGTAGTGGGGAAAAAAAAGACAACTCAGAGCAAAGAAAGTTTTAAGAAAAATAGGTCGAGTCTTGGGAAAGAAAACTGGTGTTTTCTAACATGGAAGCAGAAGACACAAAAAGAATCCATTGGGCAGATAGTGAGTGGTAGTTTTTTCCTTTGGTAATGATGGAATAAAGTTAGGAGTAATAGGAAACTCCACTAGATAACCAGTGATGCAGCTGAGGCTGGATAATGGAAAGGATTTTTGTGACCTCTGTAACTGTTTGAAAAATGTTACCTGGAACTATCCTGTCAAATAGGAAGAAGCAATGAAATTCAGTTCTGTGTGTAGAGTAAATTAAAGTGGACTCATGAACTGATTTGCTGGTTATCTGCTAGAGGCCAGCACGCATGCATTCAGTGGCAAGACGCTGTTCTAAGAATTTGCAAGAGGTTCCTATCTTTAGATTTTAGTACTGCAGTTTGGGATTTGCAGTCTTTCAGTTACTAGATTGAGTTCAGCCATGACACCATTTGACCAGCTGCTGCACATGCTTATCTTGATTCAGCCCAGTAGTTTTCACAGCTGATGATACAAGATGTTTGGCTAGGGAAGGCAGATCAAAGGAAGTACTGCACAAGTCAACACAGTTCAGTTACAAAGGAATTTTGCAGCTGCGCTATGTAAAAAGGAGGCACTCTGAAGCCAAGGAGAAGAAACAAATGTAGAAGTAACTATTGCTTTTTATGAGTTCAAACAGGAAATCTTATAAAAGACTTAAGAAACTGTATTTTTTTTTTTTTTTAAGTTATGGATCAGTATCACAAATCTTAGCATCTGCTGTAGAAGATGAAGCTCCCAAAATTCTTCCCGTTGTCATCAGCTGCTGCTTGTGAATATGCACCAACTTAAATAGAGCTCTTGGAACTGCATGCTACCTGTGCTGATGTACAAGAAGGAGAATGCAGAATTACAGTATGCACTGCACCTGCAGCCTGTCATTGCTGGAGGATGAATCACACTGTGCCCCATACAGTACTGTGAGAAGAACAAACACTGTCTTGGGAAATACTTCTTACTGCCTTGGGAAATACTCCACTCGGGCTGGCAGTCTGTAGCCTGCCTGCACGTCAGCCGGCTTGCACCTCAAGCAGTGACCTCTGTAATCAACCAAACATAAAAGAACATGAGGTAAATGCAGCTCCCTTTTGTTGCGTGGTCACTGGCGTCTGCGCACCTGCTTCTGGTCAGCTGACAGCACATGATGCACTGCTTGCATCAGAGAGGAAAGGATGGCAGCTGCGTTACAAAACATGACCAGTACAATAAACTTCTGAAAGCGAATTAGACACATTTACCTAAACAACAACATGACATGCAGCATGGGAGTATTTGGGCTATGTGACACCAGCCTCCACCAGCAGCAGGCCATGTAGGGGATGTGCAAAGAGAGTTAGCCTTCGTGAAAGTGAGGTATTCCTTCAGATGTTGCGGAGTCTCCTTCTCTGGAGATATTCAAGACCCACCTGGACACTTTCCTGTGCAACCTACTGTAGGGAACCTGCGTTAGCAGGGGGTTGGGCTTGAATCCCAGAGGTCCCTTCCAACTCCTATGACTCTGTGACTACCCGTAGCACACTGCACAAAAGGAGGTCAGCACCCTCTTCTTATCCACCTCCTTATTTGTACCAGCACTTCTGGCCATTAGAAATGGTGGGCACGAGGGGCAGGACACAGTCTGATAGCGATAGGACGAGGGAGGGGGAATGGGTTTAAACTAAAAGATGAGAGATTTAAGTTAGATGTTACGAATATCCCCCGTAGGGCAGTGAGGCTATATCCCACAGATTGCTTAAGTAAAGTAATAGAACACCTGCCCGTTCGATTTAAAAATGCTTAAATTTTCAAAGCATCCTTTAATTTTGAAGAAGTCACATTTGTGCCGTGGATAGTATATACGAAGGCATTCTTAACGAATTTTACTGTTTAAAGACTAGCAGCGGGTTTCAGCTTCACACTGCAGGGCATGCCCGGCTTTGAAGGGCGGACCCGCAGGTCCCTCACGAGATGAAGGCCCCCGGGGGAGTGGCGTGGGTGACAGGAAAGGGGCGAAGCACCGGCCAGCCGGCGGGGAACAGAAGATCGACTCCCCCAGGCACCAGCAACCACAGCCCACCCTGCGCACACGGAGCCGCCAGCGCCGCGCTCCGTACCGCCTCATTTGGATGCGCGGCGCCCTCCCGGCCGCGCATGCGCACTGCGCCGGCTGTTAAAACTCACTGCGCCATCGCCGCCGGAAAACCCCTCCCTGGAGAAGGAGCGGCCGCGTCGCTGGGGCGGGAGGAGGCGGCCGCTGGCCCAGGGCGGCTCCTCGTCCCTCCGCTGTGCTCGTGCCTCGTCTCCTCGCCCCGTCCGTTCACTCCGTCCCCGCTCGGTACCGGCCGTACCGCCGACGTTTCCAGAAAGTTCCGCGGCCGCAGCCGCCCAGAACGGCGCGACGCGTGCGCGCCGCTCGCCCCGTCCCTCTCCCCGCCGCCCTCCTTCGCGCCCCGGGTCCCGTTACCCCGCCGGGTAGCGGAGCGCCGCGCGGCGGCTCCCGACCCTCCCAACGGCCGCCCCGCGTTCCGTGCCCGGGCTGAGGCCACGTGGGCGGGGCGCAGCCAACGGCAGCCGCACGGAGCCGCGCTCCGGGAGCGGCGCTGTGCAAAGGGCGGGCGGGGGAGGGGAGCTGCAGCTCCGGGCGGGCGGGAGGGAAGGGAGGGAGGGAGCGGGCGGAGGAGGAGGAGGAGGAGGAGGAGGGCTGTTTTCAAACCCGACGGCCACAGCGGGGCCGAGGCTGAGCGGCTGCGCGCGGCGGGAGGCGGCGGCGGCGGAGCTGCGGGCCGGGAGGAGGTAAGGAACGGCCGCGCCCCTCACTCTCCTCACGGCGGGGGACCCTCAGGTGTTGCCCTGCCCGGCACCTTGGGGCGCGGCGGCTGTCAGCCTGTCAGCGCCGCGCGGAGCCATGGCCGCCGCTGTCACCCGCCGCCGGGCTGGCCGAGAGCCGGCGGGCGGCGGTTCCCCGGGGGGAGGCAGGGAGAGAGAGAGGCGGCAAGACGCTGACCGCCCTGGGAGCGGCGCCGGGGTCGCGCTGTCCGCCTCGGAACCGGGGCTTCCGTTGACGCCGGCCGCGGCGCCCTGTGGGGGGCTGTCAGCGGAACGCGGCCCCGGCGAGGTGGAGCCCGCGCGTGGGGCGGCACAGGTGGCACCGGGCAACAAAGGGAGGGCGAGAGCGGCGGGTACGGCGGCGGGCAGCTTGTGGCACTGCCGGATTCGGCTCGTGTGCGTGCTTTTGTTCGGTTTTAAGGACCGGGCTGCTGGTAGGGAGCGAAATAATTCCATCTTACTCCGTTTATTCAATTTATTTTATTCTATTTGCTTCCGCTTTACTCCGTTTGTTGCCTTTTATTCCATTTATCTCCTCACACGACCGGCTGGGTGTTTTGTGGAAGCAGCCCGGCAGCCCTTGCTGTGTTCTGCACCTTTGTTTTGTGGGTGTGGAAGGAGATGGAAATTTCATGCCTCTGAGTTCCAGGAGAGCCGATGGGATAAAGAAGCACTAATAAAGAGCAGCGAGTGAGTTGTGATGCTCGCAGGAACACAAAGCTCTCAGACAGATGTGCGGCAGCCCAAGTGTCACAACGTTCCAGGAAAAACTGTTTAATCTTGGAACGAGGGGAAAGGGTGAGGTCATCATGTCTATAAGAAATCATTAATGGTCATTAAAATAATACACTGTTATCAGTGTGGGAAGATTTGAGGGGCGACACTTCCCTGGTTCTGAAGCACTTGGGTGGATTTCAGCATGCAGCTTGACAGCAGCTTGCTTGCATCTCAGCCCCTAGGGCAAGGATGTGCTCAGCTACCCACAGGGGGTGTACAGCTGGGAAGGGCTCAGCACCCACTGCCACCTGAAGTTCAGTGGGATGGGGTCCCTGGAGTAACAGGTCTTTAAAATGATGTGAGACATCAGGGCGTCTCACCTGTTGTGACTTCTTCAGGCTTGTGTAGATGTTGGAGGTCAGTCGCTGCTATTAATTCTTTAGTTAAAACCTCAGATTCTGAGCCAACCTTCATCTCATCTTGTGTCAGTTCTGTAGGTTCCAGTGCGAGCTTGAGGAACTGTCCAGGTGAAATTGCAGGGTTTGAGCTATGGTAGAATGCTGCCTTGGGAAGGCAGCACTAAACCCATTCACTGTCCTTTCTATTTTTTCCCTAAATACTTTGTTTTTCCTGCACACATCTTGTAAGCTGAAAAAGTTGAGGCGTACAGTTGTTTTTCCTCAGTACCCAGAGGACCGTGGTGGCATTCTTGTGGTGGTGTCAGTGTTTGGTGTGTGAGTCCCTTCTCTGATTTGCTTCCTAGTAAGCCCTGAGCCTGGCTGGCGTGCCAGAGGGTGGTCAGAGAGCCATTCATCCTTTCAGAAGGATGACATCTGGATCTGAAAGATAGAAGGATTTCTGCATACCCATTGCCATCTCTTTGTGTATTCTTTGCCCTCTCAGATGATTACTCAAAATTATGTGTGAACTCTTAATACTACAGACAGCAAAACTTAGGACAGATGTTGTGTAAGAAAGCAACTGCATGCAACAAATGACATTCATGTAAGGTTTATTCCAGCCAGACTTGCGCAATGGGTAGCTTCTTTGAGGAAAAGGACTTTTAATAAGCAGCCTGAATGAGTGCTTGTATGAAGCATCAGAGTTTATTTGGCATTAGTAGGGGGTGTTTCCTTGCTATCACTTAAGCTAGAATTAAAAGCATACACTTAAAATGAAATGCTCATCTTTATTAAACACAGATTATTGGTTGTAGGCTCAAGCAGCAGTTCATTTGTGTCACTGGGGGTCTGCTTAAATTGCTACAAAACTCAGTAACTTGCAGCTCTAACTTTGCAAGGTAGGGGAGTCCTGGGTATCCTCTTGCTGAAGCACTGGCTCCTGGGAATGGCTGAGCTAGAGCTTCTTCCTTGGTACTGAGCATGCAGATGCATGAAAATAAGTTCTGCTTGTTGAACTGATTTGCCTTGTTCAGACTACCTTAGTATGGTGAAATTGCCTGAAAGACCGGTGTCGTTGCTCCTCTTTTACAATTGGGAAGAGCTATTGATCACCAAATATGTAATGATTAACCTGCTACCAGTGTTAATATCCACATCTAGAACAAATTACTTTTGACTTTTTTTTTTTTTTAAATCTTACGAAGAAATGAGCTAGATGTGAATGTTTGGCATTTCTTTCTCTTGCATGTTCTTTTGCAGATGGAGCAGTATAAATGTTGATTGGTCATTTAGTCTCCAGACTCCTATGTTTTAGCTACATCATTAGATTCTACTTAGACTCCAGTGACAGATGGCATGAAATAAATATTAGCACAAACTCTATCTTGCATTTTGCATTATGACACTGAATAGTTTTATTAACAGAATAACAGAAGTCAGAGCCCAGCTAACATAGTCTTTTTTTTTTTCCTTACAAGTTAGTTATTGGTCCAGAACCTGGAGAAATCCTGGGGAGTTCCTCAAGCAGATCATTGAGCTGTGCTTGGTAGCTTAGCTATGCAGTTGAGGACCTTTATTGTCACCTCTAAAACCTAAACATTAAATTAAAGAGAGGCTGGGAGTCATTGAGAGCTGGTATGACTTTGCTGTGGCTTTTTTGGGGCTATCTCCCCGAGTCTGACAAAGTGTCCTTTTATCTGCAGCTTACACTTTTATCTTTCGTAAGCAGCAGATGAAGAAACTCTCCTCAGCTTCATGGAGCTGTCTGAAGCAGCTGAGCATACAGTGTTGCAAGGGGATTGGTTTCACTCTGTTTTATGCCTAGAAAAGCCATAGTCCATACAGAGACACGATTATGAGTTATGTTAGAAGTAAAAAGTTGCCCCATCTTGTATCAGTGAGGCTGGAAGGTAATAGAGATAGAAAGCACCTTTCCCCTGCCTTCAGGTTTCAGAAAGTATTAAGAAATCAAGTAGTGTTTTGTTGTCTGAGGAGTATTGTTCTGGGAGAAATCTGAGTGAGTTCCATCACATGATGACAGCAGCAATGAGCTTGCATTTGCTTGCATTAAGACACTTCTGGTAGTTTCCCCATCTCTTTCTTTTACATCCTACTTAATGGGTATCTTGCCTTTCAGTTTATTCAAGCTCTGATTAGACAGATAGCTTCACCAGCCGGGTTGCAGAAATATTTTTCTCTGTTAATGTTTGCTTCAAGATCTTGTCCAATGAAGAATGCTAACTGGGAGAAATCAGCTTTCTGTGGTGCCCTGTGCTGTTCAGCAGTCTAGTCTGGGTTCTTACTGATAGTTTGCAGATAAGGAAAAAAGGGAAAGTTTGTTTCCTGGTGTTTTCTTTTGAAAAGAACAGACTCTTAATATGGTCTTGACAGCCGTATTACTTTTTAAAACTTAAAGGAGATGAAGAATCTTGTCTTGACAGTAACTTGTTCTATGTCTTCCAATCCCTTCAACTTCCTGGTGACATAGAAACGTTAGTGAGGGGTAAGTGTGTTACTCACTGTAGTTTTGCAGCTCTGAATAGTTACACTGTATTGCAAGTGAAGTTCTAACTATTCTCCCTTCCTCCCCATCTGTTCCACAACTCTCTCTTCCACCAAAGAAAAATTATTTCCATAAGGAAACTGTTACTTTGCTCTGTTGCTTACATGATACATGGCGATGGCCATGAGAAGGCAGTAAAGGCTGTTGAAGGTTTTGCATGCCTTTGAGAACTAGCCAGGACAAAAACCTCAGTTACACAGTTGGGGAGCTGTAAGTCTAGTCAGAAGCTGGATTTTTATTTTTATTTTATTTTTTTCTGTATCTGCTGTTTGAGATCTCACCAATAATCAGACGCACGTGAACAAATGGTTCACTGTGCTGGATCCTGCTGAAGTTGAAGGACAATGAATGGCTTGGGCAGTTCCTCTGCTTTTAAGCCATGAAGGGCTTCTGTGTGGCGTTCTTCCTGGGATGCTGCAGGTCAGTTGTGGTTCTTCCTGTTTCTAGGTTAGCTAATTATCAGAGAAGCTAATGAAGGCTTAAATGGAAGTTACAGAGGTTCTTGGGAATATCATGTGGAATGGACCTGAAATCTCTGGGCTTACAGATCTTTACTAAGTTACTAAAGGGATTGAAGATCCCTGTAGAAGAAATTTAAACTTGGTCATTGACCCGCTTTATGCTCTTCTTTGGCAGACGCTGTACTGATGGAACAGCCTTAGCTGACCAAGATTTATTTTGTTGCATCTTTAGGGAATAAGCAGTAGATCAAAACTGAGGCTTGCAACTCCACTTCTCCATTTAGCTGAAAGGGAGTATCGTTATATTCAGCATCTGTGCAGGTGCTTCCTTTGAGCCCAGAGCTCATCCTAAAAAAGAGTTGAGAGGAAGCACCTGTGAACATGCAAGTTTTTTAGACTTTGTAGATCAAAAGGCAAACCTCATCATGGATTTTGCAATAAGTGTCTTCAGCTCCTGATGCTTGTGCAAGCATGACTCCTTTCTTTTCTCTCCCTGAATAGGTTTTCTCTTTATAGGATCAAGAAACTCCTTTATTTAGAGAGACTGTCTAGAATGAAGGGAAAGCCCATCAGGCACTCTAAAGCTTGCATATGTCTGCTTCTCAGAGTAAGGAGATGGTTTTTCCACATAGATGCTTATTTTGACCGCAAGTATGGGCTTCAGTAAAAATAGGATGCTTCCCAATGTGTATTCTACACAACTGTCTTAATGATATGATTTAACTTGACTCTGCCGTCAGTACTCACAAGCTACACAGGTTCTTTGTTGGAATAAATGCTGTCCTGACTTCATGGTGTAAGTTGCTGGAGAATGTAAGAGACTTAAACCTTTTAATATGCTGAGCATATCAGCAGGAGGAGAGAACTGCCGGTGGACATGCAGCCTCTGAGTTAAAGAACAGCTGTGTTTCTAATTCACGGAACGGAATCGTAGCCTTGCTGAGATTGGAAGGAGCTTCTGGAGGGCATCCAGTCCGTCCCCCTGCTCAGAGCAGGGCCAGCAGAGCGGATTGCTCAGAGCTGTGTCCAGTTGAACCTGGAATTCAGCCTAACTGTGTGAATAAAATGCTGCTAGGCTTAGCTAGCCTGTTGGGATTCCTTGCTGAAAGCTTGATGAATTCTAAAACTGTGAAGTGGCTTTCTTTCAAATAGAACTCTTCCTTCATCTCCACCCCCCCCACCCCCCACCCAACTGTTATAGGTAATGAAATTAGTCAGGAAAAATACATTTTTAGTCACCAGAGGATGCAGCCTCATTGCATTACTTCTTGTTTTGTGGTAGTCTTGTCAAGTTGTGGTATGTTCTGCTAAGTTCTGCTTCTCAATTAAGTCTTTTTTTTTTTTTTTTTTTAAATATAAATGACAAAGTGCTTCCATAAGTAAGACTTCCTTGTGCTTCATCTTGCTTATTAAATATGCAGTCTGCAGTTTCTCTCTCTCTCCCGCTCCCCGAAGAAGACAAACACCTGTATTTATTCTCTATGTTGTTTGTATTGGCACTTAATTGAGGAAAGTCTCTTCCAGTGTCTGCAACTCAGACTAAGCTTCTGAGTGGAAAACTGAAAGTGAAAGGACCTTATTTTCTACTGCAGAAGATAAACAATAAGTATCTAGAGCATAAATACTGATAAGAGTGTTTCTTCCATATAATCGTCTGAATATTGATAACACCTGAAAAGAAGCTCGGAGTGTTTTTGATCCGTCAGAATTCCTCTCAAGGAGAAAAACAACTATTTCTTCCAGCAGTTGTATTTGTGATTCTCATCGTCATCTGCTTTCTTGCCAGCGCTTCCTGGCAGAACGATCAGCCGTATGTAAAACCAGTAATGCTTGTGTCTTCTGTGAACAGATGTGGGGTTGGTCTTGGAGCAGGGAAATGAGTGTGAGAGTAAGCAATGCTGACGAACATCCTTCAGGTTCAGCCGGCTGCAGTTCCTTACTGGCCCACAGGGAGAAATGCTGGGAATGCTGTAGGGGTGGTGTCTGTGGCTCAGAAGGAATGACATCCCGTGTCGCTAGGTGGGAGCCGCTCCAGCCCAACTGGAATGGGAGTCAGTATTGGTGACTTCTGTTAAGCAGGTTTGTCACTGGTTGGGGGAGTGGGAATGCTTTTGTTGGCTTGTTTCTGTTCTGTTTTGTTGTTGATGTCAGTAGAGATACCCCCGTTCTTAAATGTATGTTTTTTAAATCTTGTATCTCCTAGGTGGGGAGAGGTTGTGCCCCTACGTATATGCATAAAAAGAAACGTATATACAAGAGATCAGGGAGGATATTTTGCTCCTGAATCATTCCAAGCTGTTCTTTGAAGTAAATGTCATCTGGTTGATTTTACGCAGGTTCCACAAACTTTCAGCTTTAGTATTTTAACGTGCTCCACTTAAAATCAGTTTTGCCACAAGGTGTTAACTCAGATGCTTTGAGTGCAGCACTTTTCTCGGATATTAAAAGTAAATTAAATTAAATAGGAGGAAAGATAGTGTCAGTAGAGGCATCTGCCTCCTTTATCTGTTTATTTGTTATTTTTAGAAAGTGAGACAGTACTGAATTACTGATAATGATTCTGCCATTCTCGAACACTCTGGTATGCCATTTTTATATAAAATATTCCATCTTGTTATGCTTCTTCAATTTCTTTGCAAAAAAATTATATTACTTAAGATTATGGTTTTGAAAGTTCATTTGTAATGTACTTGTTCAGTCCTCATGCTCTATTATTAAGCAAACCTACAGCACTACAGAGGCTTTTCTGAAGGAATAGATAGTGTTGTAATCTAATGTTGGTAGGGTTTACATTCTGAAAGTATGTCCTCAATAGAAATATCTGTAGAATTGAGGTATAAATCAGAGACTATGTGTTGTACAGACGTTTCCCTGGCTTTATAGATTTCTTTTAGTAAACAACTGAGTAGACTTGTTGAGCATCCAACCCTTTGAAAGTGACACCTTTTTGGATACCTGGGCCTTAACATTTAGTATGCTGTTGTGAGGTGCTAAAGCGGATGTGAACCAACTAGAGTCTTAACGTGTTCATTTTCTTTATTTCTTCCATTTTCACTTATCTACATGGGAGGACATAAAAGGTCATTTATAGATAGCTGGGAACCTTTTCCTCTGTCATATTCTGTTTATAATTTTTGGCTTTTATATGCTAAGCATAACACCTGTGAGGATATTTTTATAAGAATTTTCTGATTTTCAGTGCTTAGGCAAGATATAAATAGTAATTAATTCCGTGTGAGCTTGGACATCTGATATCAACAAATTGCTTTTAGTTTCTCGTAACCTTGATGTGTAGAGTGACATTTGCAGTGGGAAGACCTCAGAATCTTTTTGACACTTGGGTTTCGTAAGAGAGTAAAGGAAAGAAATAGGAGCATGTTACAAAAGTGAAACAAGGATTTCTTGTCCTTATCTGGATGTCTTCATTTTAGTTCAGTGTCACTAACCTTTATATTATGCTGTGTCAGTAGTGCTGTCTGCCATATGCTAGAATAGCATTAATTGTTTGGCTTTCTGAGACGGTAGGATGTGTTTATGCTTGGACTTTTTTGGTGAGACTTCATGTTGTTTGGTGAGTAGGGTTGGTCTCTGGGTTAAATCACAAATTGTCAAGTACTGCTCAAGAGGAGTCCTGTGGGAGTAGAGATTGGAATAATTCTAATTTAGGGAGAGGTTGCAGGGAGAGGATCCCTGAAAGTTGGTGGTTTTGTCATCTGTTTTGGAAAAACTATAGGGTACAGGCTTTTTAGGAATATTTGGTAATATTCCTAAATATTAGGAATATAGGTTCTCCTCACCTGTGGGTAACTGCTTGGAGACTCTTCTACCTTTTCTGTTTTGCAGCAGCTGCTTACAGAAGTTGAAACTAGTAACTAGTAGCTATCTGTGTTCTAACCAAGTATAAAGTGCTGTGTAAGAAGAAATACTCTGAAAAATCAAGTCTTTGGTATGTGGTGCATATAACAAGTTACTAAAACTCTTGGCTAAAATGTTTCTGTGAACTGAAGTCGTTATCTGTAAAATGAAGTACATAAAGAGTTCAGATCCTCCAGCAGTATAATGGAGATAAGTTAATGCCCTTGAAGGCAGGAGGGGCCTGAAACTTGTTAGTTTCAGTTTTAATTTATGGCTGGTATGTCTGTGGTGCTGTCCAATGTAGGATTCCTTCTTGATAAGGGTCATTTTTTGTTTGATTTTCTTTGTGGGGTTGTTTGTTCGTTTGTTTTAAAGTTCTTTCCTTTCTGCTAGGAAAGCACTAGTCAAGGCAAGCTGAAATAGCAAGGAATACTCATAGTATGAGTGACCAATATGTTATTTTCCTCTGGAAGCAAGTGAAACCTCTTTGTGTTTCTGGTCGGTGGTTCTTCAACTTCATCAATTTGTCAACAATCTTTGTACGGCAAAAGAAGCAAGTTTCTTCCGTTGCTGAGACAGTGTTGCTATTGCCAGTAGTAAGAGTGATCACAGAAGGTTGAAGTCCACTTTTTGCCTCGAGTGTTACTTAAAATACTTCAGTGGGGGCACTTGGGGCCAAGCTAGTGTCTCAGTTCAGAGGGAATGTTTAGCAAATGAAAATATTGCTGAAGGCCAAAGACCAACTTGGAGTTATTGGATACTATAGTGCTGTTTTGTTTCATCTTATCTAGTTTTTTGTTTTGTGTTGTTGTTTGTTTTTTTTTTTTTACTTCCAGAAGCAAATCAGTGTTGGTGTGTTGGTTTCGTTCTAACAGGTAGATTATGGTGTTTTAAGTGAAAGTATTATGTGCAGCACTACTGCAGTAGATGTTTCAGTTATTTCTTGGTTGGTGTTTAAGTGCTGTCCTAAGTAAATGTTCCAGCCATCCAAACTGAAAGAGTCATAGGCATCTTTCTAATGATGAGATATGCTATGACAGGAGCAATCTGTTGCTCTGATACACCTGTTACTGGAGGATGGTATTGTCTGTAGTACCTTCACAATTCTAGTCAGTCCATCCAACAAATCTCAAAGGCATGTTCATGTGCATTATTTTAAATGAGTGAATAAGATTTTGTAAATGAAATTTGGGGCCAGTGTTCTCTCTTTTTCATGTTATACTACTTGTATAATAACCCTGTTGCATGATTTTATAGGTGCCTACAGTTGGTCAAGAACAGGAAGGCTTGTGTTAGCCGGGGTTTCTGTTACCAATTTTTTCCTCCTTGGGTAGTAGACTTAGCCTGCTCTTTGTAAGGTATGAGGGGAGCTGCAAACATCTGACTGACTGGATAACTGCGGGACTTACATGACCTCTCAATATTCCTTCCAAACCCAACTACTCCACAATTACTTAAGCTTTTGTATTCTTCAGTAAGCGTGTATTTCGTTATAAATAAATTTCTTACTTCTTAAAACTCAATCTCTGGATACAGTCACGCATTTTAATACGCAGTATTTGTTAGAAAGAGGCCAAGAAGTTTAAATGCATTGAGAATAAATTGTAGGGTATTGTGAAGTGTCTGAGGCTTGAAACTAAGCATAGGTAAACTCAGGCTTTTAAAACGTAGAGTTGAAGACATTCTGGATAGGAATGTAAGCAAGTGCAACAAAACCTCAGCAAAGATCCTGGTTTCTTTTCTGAATAGGGCTGAGTTGTATGTCCTCATTTTTTTGCTCTTCCTAGTAGAAATTCCTAGACTATTAGATACATTCTTTATTTTGGTAGGAAGCAGTGGTTAGTTCCAGCTGAAGCACTGGAAAATCTTTCTTGCTGCCTGAGTGTCAGCTGTTTTTGGGGACTTCATCCTTTCCCTGTGTAGCGCAGTCTGGCATGCTATGAGTAGGTACTTTAGAGTACGTATAAAGCTGTTTTGGAGATTGTGAGTAGTCACTGCCCATTTCTATTTCACTGTGCAAGGGCACCTTTTTAAAATGAGATTAAAACATTTTGTTTTTCTTAGGAGTTATACAAGTCTTTCTGTAGTGTATTTGAATCTCACATATCTCTGCATTTCAAATTAAAGTGTAGAAGTGCACTCTGATAGGATAAAGTCCTTTGATCTGTTCCATATATTAACTAGGATCTGAGGAGTCTCCAAATACATGTCCAAGTCTTCTCATAGCATTTTGAAAAGGTGTGTTTGTGTTAGGTGGTTGCTTTTTTTTTTTTTCTTCAAGTGGCTCATCTAAAGCATAGAATTGCTGTGGAGAGAAGGGAGTAAGGCACTTCTTATGAGGTTTCATGATAGCTGTAGCAGTGGAGTAAAACTGGTCTCAGTGTTGCATGTTCTAGCCACAGTCATTTAAAGTACTGTGCAAGTCTTAAAGGAAGATTCTAATAATGAAGAATTCCCCATTTCTACACCAAAAGTGTTTTGTCATTTTCATCAGATTCTGCAAAATCTGCCAAATTTGTGACTCATGTCCGTACTGGGTACTGCATTTATGCTTAATTCTGCAACAGGCTGTTGCCTTAGGCACCGTTAGTTTGAGAGTATGTGTTAGATGGCAGTTCCTTCACTGTAACTCTGACACTGGAATCTGCATGGGTTGAACTGTTGTGATTACGTGTGAAAAGAGCTTGTGAATATTTTCAAAGTGAGAATGTTGTTCCATCTTTTGTCTGTAAAAGATGCATGCAGTGACTTTTAGGTTCTGTTCTTTCCAACAGATAGGACAGGTGTGCTGCCTAAGCCAGTAGCGTTCATCTACTGGTTACTGCTAGAGAGCAAAGCTGCAAGTACAATGAGACATTGCACAGTGAAAGTCAAAAAAGTGCCTGGTAAATTCTTCTGTTCATTGTATTTGATGGCACACGATATTCAGGAAGTATATCCAAAGTATGCTTTCCTTTAAGCTCGTGAAAGACAGCATGCTTCTGGCCCGTAGCTGTAGGCAGGCTTGCTATAAGTTTATGTTTAGTCTGTTCTAGCTGCATATGTCTAATGTATTACAGGTTTTTAGAATAAATTTGCTAGTGTAGAGATCTCGTACCTAGTCAGCTTTGACTTTAGCATCTTGGGAGTTCAGTTGTTGAGTAAACCTTCTTAAGCAGGAATGTGCACAGCACATTCAACCTTGGTTGCTGAATGGTCGAGAGGAGGTAATTGTGATTCTTGTAACTTTGGTTTCACAGAACTTTGCACCAGAGGCCTAGAACTACTTTTGCTCAAGAGAAGCCTGTAATAGCCCTCTCATTGTTTCCATTGCAAATATCAAACTGCTGCAATGATTATAGGATAGCTGTGTTTACATAGATGTCTGCAATGAAAACCTTGTTACAAAGGCTAGAACTTTTGTGGCTACGGTCACCGTTCACTTTGAAATCACAGAATAGTGTTTTGTATAATGTTCTAATGAGATTTTTAAGTAGGCTAGGCTTACTATTCAAAGGCCATTTTTCATAGCAGGTTTGTGTCTGATCCTTTTGAAGAAGAAAAGGGCTTGGCCACCTACTGAAGGAATCTTCTGCTTTTCTGAAGTGAGCTGTATTACAGAGCATAATTCAGGGAGCCTGTCTGTTTCTTGACTGGCTGGCATTGATTTACACCTGCTTTCTGTAGAACTTGTTAATTTTCAGGTGATCAGAGGATGTACAAATTGTGAGAATGTCACAGTATGCCTTTAAGTGAAGTTATAGCTCTTATCTGGAAGGTGTTCCTCCATATACACTGTTTCGAGATCTGAGCTTTCTCTACTATGGCAAAGAGATAAAAAGTGTGAGATAAAGTGGGAGGTGTAACTGTGCATGTGAAGAAAATGGATGGAGGAGTGGGATAGGAACAGACAGAAAAGGACAGGTTGGGTGGAACCAGCAGAATGCTGTGTCTAGGTCTGTTATGCCCCTTCTGCACTTTCTTAAAGCAGACCCAACTTTCATCATCTTGGTTTTTGTGCCATTTCTCACTTGCCTTCTTCCTGGCTTTATTCCCAGTGTTATTACTGTCCTCTGATAATGCTGCTCACACCTTCTTTTAGCACCTGCCTCCTGCTAGCTGCAGTTATTGGTTGTGAAGTCCAGTTGATATCCTGGTGGAGCTTAGTAGGTTTGAAACACTGAACCATGCGTAAGTTCCCTCCCTAAGATCCGAAGTGCAGAGGAACCCTAGTCCTGCACTTCTGTTCTTGGCAGATATGTTACGTGCTCTGGGAAACATCCTGTCCTCTGCTTTCATTTTGCCCTTCCCATAAGACATGAGCAGCATCTAAGCCTTCGTTTCTCCATGTCTATCCAAGGAGTTATTGGAGAACTGATGACAGTGGTTATGTTGCTCATTCTCCATTAAAATTGAAAGTGGATGCAGTACTTGAGATTTTTTTTTACAGAGCCACAGGAGTGCCAAGATGTAGGTATTTCTGGTTTGTGTTCCACACTGTGGGGAAAATAATCTTGTGTGCTGATCATGGAGGTGTATCGTGCTCTGCTCCCTAGTGGTCCTTTCCTACCTATCCTCTCAAGTTTGTATGTCTGCTGTTTCCTCATCATAGCTGTGTTCTCTTGTTTTGGTAGTCTGAAGCTTTACTTGCTCACAGGCATACTGTGTGGGAATTATCAGGTCAAAATACAGCTGTTCCTTTCATAAATGTGATGCTTAACTTGCTGAACCAGAAAAGCACAGTTCTGATCTGCTGAGCTTTCCTCTGCCCCTAGTAAATGTTGCATCTTTGCATATTTAGACCTGAATGCTCTCTTTCTCCACTGTCCCATTTTCTTGGTCTCATTCCTCTTAGCATGTCTCCAAATCCATAGTAAAATATCTCAAATAATTCTCTTGTTCTGCCTTCTTACTGGACCCCACGGATAACAAAGTAGATACTAATGACCTCGGTTAAGGCATGCACTGAAATCTGACTGGAATGTGTTTTGTTGTATAGAAGAGGGTTGTGTTGGAGTAACTATATAGAGGTAATAATGACTTCTGGAAGAAGAAAACTGACTGTGCTGCTACATGTCCCTACATGATATTTCGTGTATCACTGGCACTGCTCATTTGTTAACCTTTCCTTCGGAAAGAAAGCACTTCTCTGAATTGTTTGCTTGGAGATGCTTTTACTGTGAAATGAAACGCTTAAGCCATTTGCCCTTTCCTGATGGAAAGTGAGTGAGGAGCAGGATAAGAAGCTACAAGAAGCCAGAGGGCACTCAACTTAGTTAAATTAACATGTTTTGCTAACAACTTTTTGCTTAAATTCTGCTCCTTGCACTGTGCATGTATGTGTGTGTGTATTTTTATATTTAATGCACAGTTTTCTCTGGCTTTTGTTCCTTTGTGCCTTATCCCTTCCTTTTTGCCAAGTGCCCTAGCCTCTGCCGCCTTTGCCACTCCCACCAGCATACTGATAACGTTTGGTGTGGCTGGGCCTACCAACATGCTTCTTAATTAGCCAATATGTACGTACAGATTGGCCTACTGGATTTCTCCAAGCAAAATACCAAATGTTATCTTTTTCCTTCCATGCCCTGGCTGTTCTTAGGCTTCTCATGTGTGCTCATCCACCAACTTTTTGTCTTATTTTCCTTAACAGACTTTCAGTATCACTGAGATCTAGGTCAGACCAGTCATTTTGAAATAAATTTGAAAGAGAGAAAGTCTTGAGGTATGGGAAAGAGGAGATGATGTCTAAGAAGATATCTATATCAGTGCCTTTGGGTGAATCAGGAATGTACTTGTAGAGTAACTATCTTCATCATTTCTCCTTGCTGTAGTTCAGTTTGCTCCATGGAGTAGCTTTGGTGCTTGATTTCTTCTGGCCAAAGCTAAACTGAGAGATGCATTCAGGAACATGCTGAATGGGCTTCAGTTTTTGAAGTGTGTTTAGCTCATGGGATTGCACTAGGTCTAGTCCAGAGCAAAACTGCTACATGTGGCAAATGTTGAATTTTTGCTGCTCTACAGATCTGCTCTTGAAATGCAGCACTTCTTGGTAATGTAGTTGTAGCCTTAGCTGTCATTTTTCTAAGTCTAATTTTAGCAAAACATTCTGGACTACTCCTGTCAAATAGTTATGGCAGAAATTTTGTACGGTTGATTCACTGTTTCCCAGCCTGGAGTAAATCCTTACTGGAAGAGAGGTGGTTTGGTTTTTGTTTTACTTCCCCCTCCGCAGATAAAAGAAGGGAGATGCAGAAGAGTAAAGGCACCTTATGGTAGCTTCCTTGTTTGTTTTTTTTAAATGCACTTGCATTTTAGAGCTCAAGGATAGATGTAGTGTCTTGGAAATTAACCCATCTGCTCTTAATGTTGCAGAAGTTCAATCTTGTGCCCCTCTGCTTTGCTATAATGGTAATCAGCTGGCCTTCAAAATAACTGTACCTCAGGGCTATCAAAGAAAATCTTCTCTAAACCTTGTCTAAGTTTTGTTTTGTGTCATTGAGAAGACATTCTTTGAATAATTAAGCAAGTGATGCTTAATTTCTTACAGATTTATGTCTTGTGGTTGATTAACTGGGAGCATCCAAGTCCCAACTGAAACACTCTGCTGTGACTGGGGGAGAGAGAGTAGCAGCTTAAACGGGTCATTTCATGTGGATTTTTGTTGTATGCAGTACGGTATGAAGTTCATGTTGGAACTGCCCCTCAGGGAAAACAGAGACAGTTTATTATTATTATTTGCTGCTGGCCACCTTTTTCCATGAAATTTAGAAGTCCTTGAAGTCCTCGCTAACTTCTCTCTGCTGTCAGATTTATGCACAGCCATCTATGAGTTTGAAAGCCATTGGTGAATCACCCATATAGACACAGCTCAATCACATGGGCCTCAGTTTCTCAGGAAACTGAGATGAAGGGTAAGAAGCTCTTCAAAGGGTTTGAGCAGCAGCAGCAGCTCTGTTGGGATACTGCATCCATTCCTGGTTTCTCACATGTGAAGGCATGCCCTTTCCTTTGTGCTAGGTGTAAGCTTATACAAAGCGAATATAGTAACTTGTAGGTATTAAGGATTTAATGTAACTTCAGTTTTCTGTAGCTGGTTATCTGAAAATATTTTTTTTAGGTCAAATAATCCTAGATAATCTGTAGATCTGTTAAAATGCGTATCTTTGGTACTTCAATGAGGAAAAACAGAGATTTTTTTTTTTAAACTTACTTTAGGTGGAAAATAATTGAAAGAAAAATTTAATGCAGTATTACAGGTAATAGGATGTTGACAATGGATAATAAACAGGCTGGAAAGACATTTAGTCATAAAGACCAAGCATTCAGAGTATCTGATTTTGTTATATGCAGGAAAGTTTATTTAGCAGGAGGCAGTTTTATTGAAGGCATGAAAGGGATCCATTTTTTGGAGGAAAAGCACAGTTGTGCGTCTCTATATGACCAAGTGTTGGAACTGCTTGTTTTTGACAGTGCTGTGACGAAGAAGAATAATTTGAATGTAAAGAATGTAACTTTTGAATGTAGGGTTCTGATGATTTGGAATAGGCCACTGAGACTTCCTTGCTGAGCCAGTAATTGCATTAAGAAACTTCCCTGAAGGAAGCTCAAAGCAGGCAGTTCTAGGTTTCTCTAGAAAAACCTGCTAATGTTCTACATTTTCGTTTTGAATGCAAATGTGGCTGTGTTCAGAACATGAGTTAAAATGACACTATTTAAAAACAAATTAAAAACCCAACAACAGCAACAAAAAAAACAGCAGAAAAAAACCCTGTGTAGCAAGACTTGAAAGGACACATAGGGATGCCATGCCTTTCATGAAGCTGGAGCTCTTATTCAGCTCATGTGGTTCAGCCCCTACTGTGAGGCAGAACTTGTAAGAGGAATGGAGCCAAGCTTATGCTAATAAATGTTACTAAGCTCATGAAGTTGGGCTTCTCACTGTCAGAACCAGAAGGTGGAAGGGAAGGGCATTTCAAGCCAGGAAGGAAGGATAAGAAGGAACAAGAAACGCTTTTACAAATACATCAACAGTAAGAGGAGGACTAAGGAGAATCTCCATTCTTTATTGGATGAGGCTGGGAATGTGACCACTGAGGATAAGGAGAAGGCAGAGGTTCTGAATGGCTTCTTTATGTCTGTCTTTAAAGATCAGACCAGTTATCCTCAGGGTACTCCACTCTCTGACCTGGTAGTCTTGGCTGGGGAGCAGACAAAACCCCCCACGATTCAGGAGGAAACAGTCAGAGACCTACTACTGCAACCGGACTGCCACAAGTCCATGGGGCCAGATGAGATTCACCCTAGAGTGCTGAGGGAACTGGCAGGGGTGATAGCAGAGCCACTTTCCATCATCTGTCAGCACTCCTTGTTGACTGGTGAGGTCCCAGAAGACTGGAGGCTTGCCAGTGTGACTCCCATCTACAAGAAGGGCTGTAAGGAGGACTCGGGGAACTACAGGCCTGTTAACCTGATCTCGGTGCCAGGGAAGGTTATGGAGGAGATTGTCTTGAGGGAGATCATGTGGCTAGTGTGGGACAACCATGGGATCAGGCCTAGCCAGCGTGGGTTCACAAAGGGCAAGTCCTGCTTCACCAACCTGTTCTCCTTCTATGATCTAGTGACCCATCTGGTGGATGAGAGAAAGGCTGTTGATGTAGTCTATCTAGACTTCAGCAAAGCCTTTGACGCTCTCTTCTCATAGTATTCTCTTGCAGAAGCTGGCAGCCCGTGGCTTGGACAGGAGCACCCTTGGCTGGGTAAAGAACTGGCTGGAGGGCCGGGCCCAGAGAGTGGTGGTGAATGGAGCTAAATCCAACTGGTGATCGGTCACGAGTGGTGTTCCACAGGGGTCGGTGCTGGGGCCTGTCCTCTTCAGTATCTTTATTGATGACCTGGATGAGGGCATTGAGTGCACCCTCAGTAAGTTTGCAGATGACACCAAGTTGGCTGGAAGTGTGGATCTGCCTAGGGGTAGTGAGGCCCTACAGAGAGATCTGGACAGGCTGGAGAACTGGGCTGAATGAAGCCAATGGGATGAGGTTCAACAAGACCAAATGCCAGGTCCTTCACTTTGGCCCCAACAACCCCAGGCAACGCTACAGGTTTGGAGCAGAGTGGCTGGAAGACTGTGTAGAGGAAATGGACCTAGGGGTATTGACTGATGCTTGGCTGAATGTGAGCCAGCAGTGTACCCATATGGCCAAGAAGGCCAATGGCATCCTGGCTTGTGTCAGAAATAGTGCAGCCAGCAGGAGCAGGGAAGTGATTGCCCCCCTGTACTCAGCTCTGGTGAGGCTGCACCTCAAGTACTGTGTTCAGTTTTGGGCCACTCACTGTGAGAAAGACACTGAGGCCCTGGAGCATGTCCAGAGAATGGCAACGAAGCTGGTGAGGGGTCTGGAGCACAGGCCTTATGAGGAGCAGCTGAGGGAGCTGGGATTGTTCGGTCTGGAGAAAAGGAGGCTCAGGGGAGACCTCAGTGTTCTCTTTAGCTACCTGAAGGGAGGTTGTGATTAGCTGGGGCTTGGTCTCTTCTCTCGTATAACTGGTGATAGAACTAGAGGGCTTCAAGCTGCACCAGGGAGAATTAGGCTGCATGTTAGGAAATACTGTTTCTCTGAAAGAGTGGTCAGGCAGTGGAATGGGCTGCCCAGGGAGGTGGTGGAGTCACCAACTCGAGGTGTTCAAGGAACATTTGGATGTTGTGTTGAAGGACATGGTTTAGTGAGAACTATTGGTGATGGGTGGATGGTTGGACTGGATGATCTTGTAGGTCTTTTCCAACCTTGGTGATTCTGTGATAATCAAATCAGGAATGGAGGTTGCTTCAAGGAGTCAAGTGGTGGGTATAAAGGAAGGAAAGAAAATGCAATGAAAGGAAAGCAGAATATGCAGTCAGAAATACTTGATTAATATAGCAGTATTTACATATTGAAAAGTTTGAAGGTAGTTGTGATCATTAGGATAAATCAAAATATTTACAGGAAGGAGGCCCTTTTGTTACACTGTCAAAACAAATGGCAATTTCAGTTTATGAGCAGTACTGTTACTGAAGTGATTTTTTTTTTTTTTTTTAATTTTATTTGCAAAGTGGTCACTGAAACAGTGATTTTTTTTTGGGGGGGGAGCTTTTGCAACTGAAGGTTAGGATTTGGGAGGCTAATGGAGCAGACACGTATTTGCACCATGTTTTCTTTATAAGCCCAACAAAACAGCAAAAAATTTTCTGTTAATGGTAGTACTGTGGGTATTGGTTAACCAACAGTCACTGTCAGTGAGGATACCAACTCATTGCTTGTTGTAGGATTAAGAAATGCTTTCTGCGAAATACAGGAAATTAATTTTAGAGTACTTTCCACTGACCTGATAACCTTTTTTCTTCCTGCAACTGTTAAAAACAAACAAACAAAAAAACACAACAAAGAAAATGAAAGGCAAGGGAGTGTTCTTTAATTAATAATTATTTAAATAATTTTCTTTGCCAGTAGTGCTGCATACTGACACTATTCTAAATGAGCATATACACTACTGTTTGTTGTGTCTCAGGTAGGAGTAGAGTAGTAGGAATTTCACAATATTTATTTATTTTTTTATATTGACATTGTCATAGACTCATAGGATGGTTTGGGTTGGAAGGGACCTTTAAGATCCCCTATAGGTAGGGACACCTCCCACTAGACCAGGT
Organism: Alectoris magna; assembly: GCA_030625065.1. NCBI lineage: Eukaryota > Metazoa > Chordata > Aves > Galliformes > Phasianidae > Alectoris > Alectoris magna. Next base: position 51,107,326 of record CM060561.1, read on the forward strand.
TGCTCAAAGCCCCATTCAGCCTGGCCTTCAGTGCTTGCAGGAAGGGGGCATCCACAGCCTCACTGGACAACCTGTTCCAGTGTCTCACCACCCTCACAGTAAAGAATTTCTTCCTAATATCTACTCTAAATGTACCTTCTTCCAGTTTAAAGACATTTCCCCTTGTCCTATTGCTACCTGCTCTCATAAAAAGTCTCTCCCCAGCTTTCCTTATTGTGAGGTCAAGATTCAGGTTATTGTAGGTGTGAGTTTAATTAGAAACTCTTCCTGTTTTTTATAAGCTTATGGTTAATATTAAAAGAAAATACTCAAGTGTGGGGAAAGCAAGGGAAGGAGCAGACTTTATTTAGCATGGCATTTATAGTTTTCTGACTTTTGTACTGGGCATTTTGAACTTTTCTTCTCCTGTTATGAAGAAGGAATAAGGAAGTAAGATGATAGTGTACTTCATATTCATCTTAACCAAGTATTCTGCAAGATAATTTCACATAGGTTTAGGTCTTTTGGAGGGGGTAGAGGGGTAGAAATTTGTTTAAATCTGAAAGTTTTGATCATCAGGTCTAGCACTAACGAGAATATACCAGTTAGTTACCTGCATCAGACCAAAATAGCAGCCCTGGTTCTATTACAGCAGCAAATTCTCTTCACAATGTTCCCAAAAATCTTAGCTGCAAAGCAAGAAGAAAACATCACACCTGAAACAACACCTAGCTGATATTAGCAAAACAATTGCTACAAGACTCAGTAAGACTGTGATCCTGGAAATATTTGTAGCGTGATACATCAGCTCAAAGCTCAGGGTGTTTCATGGGTCTTTTTAAAATGAAGTCAAATGCAGTTTTAATTTTCACATGACCTTTTCATCTTGGCGCTCTTACAAGCGCAAGTCAGACGAATGAGTTCAGCAAATGACTTTGTTGGGGTTTTTGGTCATGACACTGTTTTTGCTGTAGGACATATTTTTTTCTTAGATCTCTTGGTTTTCACCCGGAGCTGGAATTGGCTTTTGAGTCTTAGCTAAGCCACAAATCTGACTGCAGTTTGAGATTTATGATGAGCAGTCTGCAGTGGCTTAGCAATGTGCTTGACTCTTAACAAGCCTGAGCAGAGTGAAAGAATCAACAGCACTACTCTGGGGAGTTGAAATGAGTGCTCGTGAGCTTCTCCAAGTCAGATGAGAGTTCTTGATGCACATTTCTTTAGGTTAAATTTCTAATGTTACTTGCCAGGTTTTCTTTAGCCTTTTACTTAAGTGGTGAGCTGAGTTTGCCTTGCTTATTCCTAGCCCATTGTAGCTCATGCCTCATGTCTTGGCAATTGCCCTAACCAGAGAACACGAAGAGAAGTGTTACATCTTCTCTATTGTTTTTTTGCAATTCAGAATTCATAGTGTTTTCAGGGGGGGTTGCTTGTTTGTTTGTTTTTTCCCATCTAGACTCTTTTATCATAGTGCTTCATGGCTTGTGTAGTAAAAATCCTAGTGTGCTGACAGGGTATTTTGGCCCTTCAGCTTATCATACCTTTTTTCTTTGTATTAAGATCTTTGTGTCTCTTAAAAAGATAATAAATGATATTAGAAAGCACTAGACTAGATACTGCTGGCAGTGTTGTAAGTAAAAAGCAGTTTTCTGCTATGTTCCTGACGTAAGTTTTTAGGACAACTTGACTTTCCTGTCAGGTTTGAAAAGTGCTGAGCTTGTCTTGAAGCAGAGAAGTATAACAGCAAGTAACATAGAAAATTCAGAATTCCATTATGTGACACTTGGTGTGACACAGAGTTGAAATACCGCAGAGCTCTTAGGTTTGTATGCATGTACCTATAATGATGGAATATGTAATTAATATGCTTGACAGTGGAAATTAAGTTTCTACTTCCAGAAAGCATTTTAAAATCATTTTTAACATTGTAACATTCTTAAACATTTAACATATTTTTCTTCTGATAAATCTCTTGTTCCATTAGAGGGGATAGCACCATCACCAAGATGGACCACCTTTCTAAAATATTTTAGGTAGACAGTATTTCAGTTTCCTGGACTAGAAAGATAAGCTTTTGCTGGCTGTTTGGCCAGAAATGATTTTATCTGTTCTGGTAGTCTTATTGCCTATAAAACAAAGTGGCATATTGAACTGCAGTGAAAGGTCAAATACCTGAAAGCTTTAAGTCTGTCAGAAATATAGGTTAGAAGGATGAGGCACTTCAGCATCTAACTTTGTGGTTTTCTGATGCCACCGTCTCCACCAGTAGCTGTGTTTCTGGTTTTGGTTTTCCACTCTAGGGTGGGAGCTGTCAATGCACAGGGTACTTGGAGTCAGATATGACTGTTAGTCTAGTTTTTTGGAGTAGTATCCAACTCTGCTACCATTTGCAGTAACAACATTTTTCCCGGTATGACACTGTAATTTATATAATGTTGGTTTCAGTGGTTGTTTTGTTTGTTGTTTTTTTTTTTCCAGACACACAATGAACCCACTGATACAAGATACAGCTAGTAAACAGCTATAAAATGCCCAAATCTGGATCTACAAAAACAGCCCAACAAGAAAATTCTGACAGTGATAGCACCATGGTGGAAAAACCAACTGCAAGAAAGGTAATAAAATTATATTCATGTCCGTTTAAGTTTGGTGGAACAAAGAATATGTATCGTATCACAGCTTTTCCTGCTGTAATGAAAAACAAATACTTATTTATATTCTGAACTTATTTATATTCTTTCTTGAACGCAGAGAAAAAAAAATCTAATGCAGTTTTTTACATGCTTTCATGCGTGAACTTGGGAACAGAATGTATGCCTTTTGTTGCAGCTTGCAACTTAGTTCAAAAGGAAGCTGAATATGTGGTTTTTTTTAAATTCAAGTTAATGCATAGTTTTCATGTCTTGTATCGTATGAAGTCTTTATACACTTACAAGAACAAGGATTCATATCTAATTTAAATTTACAGTGCTTTACAAACACATGAAACGTTTTTGAAGGGTTGTGACAGTGCAGACCAAAGAGCAAACAAGTGCCTTAGATTCCTTTTAACACAGGAACTTGTTCCTTCTCTTGGGAGGATTTGATAGCCAAATGCTGCAGAAAGGTTAAGAGTAATGCCTGTACAAGTGAGTTTGTGTTAAAAACTGTACAGTCCATTTTTGTGTGATGGAAGATGAAAGGATTTGTGAGGTCCAGTAACACAGCGAAAATAGTGTGTTCATAAATGTGAAGTATCCTATCACTCTGCAACTTCTAGAAACATGTTGCAAATAACTCAGTTACTGCTATAGCTTAGCTCTAATGTATAACAGAAGATACAGCTCACAATACAAAACATTATTCTAAGTTGTATATTGCCCAACGGAGACGATCCATTTGTCTCTGAAGTGATGTTTAAAGCTATGTTTATAAAAGGAGATTGTCTGTATTCATACTTACTATTATGTTGAAGTCCATCTTTCCTGTAAGACCATTTGATGGGTGCATATAAGATGGGGAGATGAAAAAATGGGAAAAGATTGGAAGGTCCAGTATGTGCTTCAAAATGTTTGTCTTCCAAAAAGATTTATGCAGAGCATTAGACTTTTTAGTCTCTTCTCAGTTTGTTTTATGGGTCCCAGTAAAGTGAGGCAAAGGCAGACATTTCTGCTAGCTGTAATAAATTACTTAGATGAAGAGGAAGACTGCGGAGTAAAATGCAGAGAGGAAATTGGCTTACTAGTAAATGGGTGGAATAAAAATATTTTATTCCCTTCTTGTTCTTGTTTGGCATATGGTCAAGTTAACTGAAATACTGGCAAAGTTAACACTTGGAAAAAGAAAGGAATTTCATGGGGCTAAAACCAGTAAAAATAAGAAGGCTACTGAAGTCAAATCTAGTGATAGTATTGTCTTTTTGTTCTTGTAAGTAAGATGCGTTTTGGCATGCTCTTAGTTTTTATTAGTTAAATAACCAATCTAATAAAAATATCTTCCGGCATAATATAATATGAAGTATTTCTGAAAAAACAAAAAGCAACCTTCTGACACCCCTGAAAATCTTGAGGATACAAGTAACAACTGCAATTGCTAGAGAAACAACTCTCTCTCAAGTTTTGTGAGTTTAAGAGGAAAAAAAAAAATCTATAACAGGTTAAAATGAGTTTTCATCTTTTCACTTTCATCTAAGCCAAAATAGAGGGTTTTCTAAATTTTCCAAATTTCCTTTTTCAGTATTTCTTTGCTAAATATATGGCTTGAAAAGCTTGGAATGCATTTGCTTATAAAAAGGTACAGAAATATACATATTCATATTTTGTAGTGCACAATGCATTTTTTTCTCCATAAGCTCTGAATTTTGCATACAAACAGCTCTACAGTCTGAGTTAAAAATAGATCAGTTGGTCAAAATGAGTTTACATCTCAGGCCCCTTTTCCTTTTCTGTGCTCTGCGTCTGACTCTCCTGTCACCTCTTCTCCCTCTTGCATGTTACTATATTGGAAAAATGATGCCAGTGTCCTGAAGTGGCCATTGAATCTGCAGCCACTGCCAAAGGAGCTGCCTTAACAGTGATGCTTGCTACCAGTTCAGTATTTGCTGATTGCCTTGAGACCTTCCTCTGCAGGAATCTCCTGCCTCTGATCCCCATAAACTGTTCCTTTTCTGCTATGAACAGTAGCAGTGCAGATGTGCTGAGTCATTTAACCTCCATATCCCATCAACTCTGTAAAACATAGGTAAGCTTCTGAAACACAGGTATATTCTGGCAGAAGAGAACTGTGCGTAAGTAAGAGTCCTTTTGAATTAAGTTGATAATATTGTTGGGAATCAGAAAGATGAACGTGGTGTCCTTTGTTTGTCAGCAGGTAGTGGAGTTGGAAATGTGGCAAATTTTTATTTTTTTCAGGAAGGAATAAATAAAATTGTATTTTTAGTAGTCATATAAACACTTTTCATTGTCACTTTGGTTCTGATGAAAGGTTTGTCCTTAGTAAAAAGAAAGGAAAGGTGTGTTGTTAAAGGCTACAGTACACGAGTTAGAAATAGGCACAAGTGTGCTGGGTTCAGATTCTACATTCTTCAGTATTTGAGATTAATTTTTTAAGAAATTCTGCCTTCACTGGCTAATTAAAGCCCAGGAGGAGATGGGAATCTGACCAAGAATATGGCTATGGCAACATAATGGTGAACTAATTATGTTGATACCAAAAAGAAAAGTGGTAAACTGCTTGCATTTTTACATTCAGTCTTTCTCATTATCCATCCTGGAACGCTGTATAGTATGAGATGAGCAAAATGTAGGATTTGGCTTGGGGTTGTATGGTTATAATACTACTAACACATAATACTGAAAATGTGAGATGTTAAGTGAAATTACATAAATTTGTGTTGCAGTTAATGTCCCTGTGTTTGCATTTTTAGCATAATAAATGCAGTTTGGTTGCTTTGTCTTTATTTTGAGAAAAATTGAATGTATGGCAAAGATATCAGATAGTCACTTAACAGTCATACTTGCTGTTTAACACATGAATAGGCAATTGGCAGAAGTATTTAGCTGGCACTAGAATAATCTGAGGATTTTCCCTTGTATTAAAGAAAAATAGACAAAATATTGCCAAAAATGTGATCTTTTGGATTCAGCCTTTTATGTTATTTGAAATTCAACAGGATAACACTGAAATTTGTGTTTGAACCAGAGAAAATCATGAAGACAAATTTATATTGTCCAAAAGCATATGAGTGGCAAAGGCTGAATTTATAGTGATAATTTTAAGTGAAGTATCTTTAGAGAATAGCGGGAATTTCTGTAAAACAGATTTTTCCTAGTATGTAAATATTTGTGACTATTAATTTAAAGTCAATGTTTTAAGCATTAAAACCTCCTAAAAATGTTACAGATTAGTTAACCTAATGAAAGGTAGGGGATGATGATCCAAGTGTAAAGAATAGTAAAGCAAAAGTTTGCTTTAGTGGAATGTTTTTATAATGAAGTATCTTGATTAATCTGAACAATTTGTTGTCTGTCCAGTATTCTTAGTGCTGTGTGACTAATGAACGACCATTTACACTGCCGTGAGGGATGTCACTATCTAGTATGTGTATTAAAGGACCCTGAGGTCTTCAACATTCAGATGGTCACAGTGGTCCTTAATACAGAAAGGGGGAAAAAAAAAAAGCATTCTAGCTACTTTTCATTTAGCTCTGGTGTTTTTTTCTTTAGTTTTTTATACAATAGTGCGATCAAGCTACTTCTGCACTTTGGCACTTAAACGTCTCTTTATTTGCTTCTGTGTCCAATTACACGTTTGTTATTGGTGCACAAGTATCTCTGAGCTACTTCTGGAGCTTAATCTCAGTGACTGTAAATGAACAGAAGATAGGTAGTTCAGTTATAGATGTTCTCTCATATGCCCGTAGATGCACTGTGGGCAAAGGAGTCCTGATGTGAAATTATTTTCACACACAACAGTGCATCGCTGAAATAAATAGTAATGTTAAATGACACCACTCCCTGAAAAACTGTTATAGAATACCCTTAGTTGGACCCACAAAAACCACTGAGTCCAACTCCTGGCTCCACACAGACCACCCAAAATTCAAACCCCATGTTTGAGAGCATTGTCTAGATGCCCCTTGAATTCTGGCACTTGGGGCCGTGCCCACAGCCCTGGGCAGCCCGTTCCATGCCCACCGCCCTCTGGTGCAGCACCTGTCCCTCACCCCCAGCTGCCCCTCCCCTGACACAGCTCCATGCCGTTCCCTCGGGCCCTGTCTCTGTCACAGAGAGCAGAGCTCAGCGCTGCCCTTCTGCTGCTCCCTGTGAGGAGCTGCAGCCGCCATCAGGCCTCCTCTCAGCTCCTCTGTTCTGCACTGTGCCCGCCCAGGGATCTCAGCTGTTCCACTTATCTGTTGAAGTCTAGACCCTTCACTGTCACTATAGCCCTCCTCTGGATGTTCTTGAACGGTTTGATGCCGTTTCTATATAGTGGGGCCGAACCCACACCCAGAGCTGGAGGTGAGGCTGCACAGCACAGAGCAGACAACCCCTCCCCTCGCCTGGTGGCAGTGCTGGGCCTGGTGCAGCCCAGGCTATGGGTGGTCCTTCTGGCTGCCAGGGCACGCTGCTGGCTCAGGTCCAAGATGCTGTCAGCCATAACCCCCAGATCTCTTTCTGTGGGGCTGATCTCCTGCCTCTTATCCTCAGGCTGTACATCTATCCAGGGTTGCCTCATCCCAGGTGCAGCATACAGCACTTGCTGTTGTTCAGCTTCATGCAGTTGGTGATTGCTCAGCCCTGCCATTTGTCAAGATCTCTCTGCAAGGTCTCACTGCCCTTGAGGGAATCAACAGCTCCTCCCAATTTAGTGTCATCCACAGACTTGCTCAATTTATCTTCAAGTCCTGCATCCAAGTCATTGGTGAAAGCATTAAAGAGAACTGGCTCTAAAATGGAGCCATGCAGAACCCCACTAGTGACTGCCCGCCTGCCTGATGTAACCTCATTTACTATAACTTTTTGAGTCTGACCCATCTGCCAACTGCTCACCCATTGTATTATGTTTTTGTCTTGCTGTACGCTGACTTTTATTTCGAGGAAGATACTGTGAGGAACGCTATTGAAAGGTTTGTTGAAATAAAAAAAAATTACATCAGCTGGCTTCCCTTTGTTAACTAGGTGTGTAACCTTGTCGTGAAAGGAGATTAGATTTGTTAAACAGGACTTACCCCTTGTGAACCCACGTTGGCTGTGACTAACTTCTCTAAGTAAGAACTGTAACAGCCAGAAGATATGGTGTAAATGTATTCCAATGGTTGGTATATTAAGACAAAAGAAAAATGCTTTCAGGATTTGTTTTTCCTTTCACAGCTGATAAAACGTGTAGCTTTTATTGGTTGTGAAATTAGCTTAGCTTCTGAACAGAGGAATGTACTGAAGTTTCTGTTGTTACAAGACTTAATCTTTAGTGCTTGTCCAGTAAAAGTTGATACTATGCTTACTTTGCTGTTCTAACAACCAGTACATTGCCATGTGAATTAGCTGTATTTTCAGGTTTTTTCAGAGCTTAGAAAAGTAATTGAGTAACATCCACATTAATAAAAAAAAGCTTATTATCAAATGTGCTTTAGGGTATGTGTATTTCTGTTTTGATTGCTTGTCTTGGGAGCTTAAAAGAAAAAACGGCTAGAGTGTGTACAGCAGGCATACCATTCAGTGTTTGCATGAGATATTTTATAAAGGTGAGAACATCAGGAAAATTTAATTTATCTGAATTTGTATTTTGGAGCTTAAATGGCTAATAATCTGGAAGTAAATGGTAGATCTGTGGTTCAAAGCAGAAAAACGTTGTTTTGTAAGGAGTGAATTTTATCTTAGAAGACTCCAACAATATTTGTTCCCAAAACCATTTTAATACCATGCAGAACATGCTTCAGTATGTAATTATCTTTGATAGATGAAAAGAAACACTTTCTCCTGAGGCTTAGTACATCTGCAAGTTTACAGACTATATGGGACTGTATTGTCTCCTTTTGTGTCTTGTCATTGATTGTGGATGTACCAGAAAGTAGAGCTGGAATAGGATAATCAAGATTGTACTGATTGCTGTTAGCCTTCCGAGACCGTTTCTGTTAAACAGATTACAGATGTCCTCTTCATAGCACGCTACTATGGTTTTGCTAACACCAAAAATTCTTGTTGTTGCTACACCTTCCAGTGAGGCATGCGTTAAATGTTGAGATGTGCAGCTCTAGTTCATCCATTTGCCCCAGAGCAGAATAAGCCATGCTTGATTCTTGACAAATCTTGGCCAGACCTTTTCTGTAAAGCCTTAACTGGTGGAAATTTCACAGTCTCCTTGGGCAGTTTGTTCTGATACTTAATTATGCTGACTGATGTGGAGTTAGATGGTAAGCGGAAGGATAAATAACCTTTCCTTGTCTCTTGTTGCAGTCTAAAATCATAAAATGTTCTTTAAGTGTAGTGAACATGGAAAATGTACAATGCCTTTCTTTTTGGAGCAATAGTTTATGTATCTCAACATTATTCTGTTTCTACTCTGTATTTTATTTAGGTAGTAGTTTTCTGACCTTCCTTAGAAAATCCACAAATGTTCTAAATCTCGGGTAGAAAAGATATAAGCTTTGTTGTAGTTTCATTTCACGGATCGCCTGAAACTAATTAGTAGATTTGTTCTGGCTGAATTTTGTACCTTGCTTGAATACTACAGAAGAGATACCCATGCTATTACAGGATCAGAAGTAGGTGAAACAGTGAATGCTTGCTCTTTAAGCTGAAGAGCATGTTCTAACCCACAGCACTTGCTACTTCTTCTTGCCCTCCTTTACTGGAAGTTTAATCCAAGAAGCTGTTAAGAACTAATTTTAATGTGTAGTCTTGTGCTTGTATAGTAAATTAATTTTAACAGTTTTTATAACCTTTTTCCAATCTTATTCCTTTTGTTTTTGTGCTTAGACTATTATTCAAATTAGACCACTTTTCATATCTGCTAGTTATTTTATTATTCATTTGCTAATTCTCTTTTCTTCTCTCTCTTGCCCAGTTGCGTGGGTTGGAAAGTCAGCCACTGGTTATTACTGTCATTCTCAGAGGCCCTTTAGTCTGTTCAGTAGGATTTATTACTTGTTCGTATTCACTGCCGAACTTCTATTGGATGCTCACTTATTACCCGGGGTTGCTTCTAGTTTTCTCTAATCAGAGGAGGAGCAGCCTTTTATTTTTCACATGTTGTCAAGTAGGGGTATGTTCCTTTTCCACCTTTCAAAAATTAATCTACTAGTGTTTTTACTCAATTATCTGTTGACTAATAGGGCTATGGAGTTGTAGTCAATACTGCTAATAATGTATTTCTGCAGTACATGGTGAAGAGAAAATGTTATGTCTCTGTGTTGTCTCTTGACTAGTATGCAAAAACATTGGGCTTTGCAGAGGTTTCTCTCAAGAAGTTGTCTCACTAACTTGCTTTTTTTCCTCATAGTTCAACCTCCTAGTTTGTGATATATTTGAAGCTGCTGTTGTGTCCATTCTGTTTTTCCTCTTACAGTATGTTTTATAAGTCCAAAATCACAGAGTTCTGCATCTAAACATTCTAAATAACTTGTACCTATTTTTTTTTTTAATTTGATACCAGTTAAATAATTTTTTCATAGGTTTTCTACGGTCTTAGTAAATTTTGTTTCAGAAGTGATACACTGTGCTATTATCCTTGTTGAAATGGAGAGCTTTGTACAGGGATGAATTTGGGGATGGGGTGAAGGTAGGGGTAGGCTCTTAGAGATTTTTGTTATTGTGTTGTAGTTCATGGTCTGAATTGAAGTGTGAGCTTTTAAGGTGTTTTTAATGTGATTACTATGCTATAGTCGGAGAATCAAACTGGGATGGTCATTAAAGACTGTAACACTTAGCAAACTCTTATCCAATTTGTATTGTTCCTTTGCATTTAATCAAGGCTCTAAAATGAAAAGCAGTCCTACAGTGATGTATCTGGAAATGCGTATAACACAAAAGATTCTCACCTGAAGAAGAAAGAATTGTTATTGATTATCTTAGTAAAATTACTTTAAAAGGTTTTGAAATGAGCCACTATGTAATACACGCACTCACATACGCATACATTTCTCACATAGCACTCTCTGCAGTCTGTATGCATTATGAGACTATTCTGGTATATGCAAAAATTACTTAGTATACTTTTTATTTGCATTAGAGCAAGGACAAGATTGCATCCTACAGCAAATCTCCAAAAGTGGATAGGAGTGATGTGGGGAAGGAGATGAAAGAAAAGTCTTCCATGAAACGTAAACTTCCTTTTACTATTAGTCCATCCAGAAATGAAGATCGCAATTCAGACACAGGTAGAACCTTTTTTATTTCTTTGACTAATTATTTGTTGGTAAAATACATCTTAATTTAATCAATTGTGTATTATGTTTTTACAGAGATTTTTTTTTTCCTATAGATAAGGATAGTAAGTATAAGTATTGCTTCTGATTGTTGCATCTCTGTCTGATAAGTTTTCCTATCAGATATTACCAAGAGCTTGTGTGCTAGTGTAGTTTATCTGCATTTTCCAGTTCTTTTCAAACCTCATTCTTTTGTTTCTATTTTAGTCATAAATCTTTTCACTGTCATCTCTGTAAGTCCATTTGTTTAAGCAAGTAAACAGATGAAAGTATAATGTAAGTGCCTTCATTTGAAGCCTGCTGCAGCATTTTTGGGAGAGGGAGAATGGAAAAGATGCAGAGATGCTCTGCCGTCTGTGTAAAAGAAATTGCTAAGTTTATGGAACTAACTGAACTACCTATGGAGAACAAACTTTTTATTCAGTTTAATCTCCTTTGATCTGTTCAGGATACTTCTGCACAGACTAATAGTTTTTCATGACTTTTCTGTATATTCTATTAGAATGGATTTCAGGGATTCAAAATATGGCTCTTTTCTAGTTAAGATGGAAGAATCTGGGTGTTGTAATTCCAAGAGTACACTTACCTCTTAGGTTAGATAATTAGACATGTGCCACAGTCCAGCAAGAATTCCTTTGCCAGCAAGACAATAATCATGCCCTCTTGTCAGGCCACCAGAATATATGTTCTCGTAGGTTCAGTACTACAGTTTCTCATACAGTGCTTGTTATAAGTTTTTTTGTTTGTTTGTTTTGTTTTGTTTTGTTTTTTTTAGAAAAGGTACTTCTGTTAACATGCTTAGAATTACCTGCAAGGTAGAAATATGTACTGATGTACCTGCTTAAGTTTTGCCTAGGATTGATTTCCTGCAGACCGTCTGGTTCTTAGATGTTACGTATATATCTCTCTTAAAGAAAATATGCTATGAAATCCAGATTTAAAATATATGCATTATAAAATAATACTTTTGGATTTAGAGTTCAGTTTTTAGCGTGTTTATAGAATTCTGAAGTCTTGTACTATTCATAATAACGCTTGATTCTGAAAAGACCATATTTGATTTACACTCCCAGCATTTGATTTGTTGAATTTATTGCTTGGTATTATGCCATAACTCTTGTTCCTAATGGAACTAAATATTTTTAGAAGTCACTGTAGCATTTATCTCGTGCTTGGTAAGTCGTAGCAGAGGTATTATGACAACAGTTCAAGTAGGGGCGAGAAATACTTAATAGAATAATAGAGGGTACATAGCTTTAACCACTGCGTAGCAAACATTGCTACTTTTCCTCCGATTCTTTGTTGACACATTGCAAATTTCTGAATGCATTGCTGCTGAGGTAGGAAGACAAGATAACTGTGCTCTTTCACAGGTGAGGAGCTTGGTACATAAGCTTTCCACAGGCCATAGGGGCTGGAGCGTAATTGTGACAAAAAGCAAAAATAAGAAAGAACAAAAAAAAAAAACCTTACAGATCTTGTTATGCTGATTCTGTACCAAACCAACAGGATTAGAGCAATGAGCCACTTGTGTTGCTGCCAAGTTTGGCACTGAAATGAATTATGACTGACATCAATGAGTATGAAACGCAACGCTTCTTCTAAAGCAAGCTTGGCTGTAGACATTGAAAAGATTTCCCATCACTGGACCATCTTTTGTCAGATTTTCCTCAGTAGTTTCATATTTTTTCCATACCCCCAAATTCCACCCAAATTGCTCCTCTTCCTCTTTTTTTCTTTGGTGGTGTGATGTGGATTTTGGTTTGTGTTTGTTTGTTTTTCATTTTCTTTATTTCGATAAACGGAAACATTAAGTGGTAGTGAACACGCACAGCCAAAGTGAATGTTAACTTCATTTGTATATGTCTTTTAAAATTTTAATTACTTGTAAACTATCTGTAAATTGAATTTTACTTCTGGTCAGTTCTGGCAATAATGCAATCACGCGTCATTGACAGTATCCCATAGTAGCTGAGACTCTAGAACAATTCCAGTCCTGCTTTTTATTTAGATTTACATTTAAAGTGGTGCTTTTGCCTAAGAAACTGCTGTAGTAAACTAATGTAAAATGCTTTTAAGTCTAGCTTTTAGATTACTTCCTTAATAATTTCATACAGGTTAGGACCAAATCTTGCTGTCTAATGCAGTCATGCAGTGCCAGTTGAGATGTCTGTGGTGGTATGGTGCGCCCAGAGCTGACATCTAACATGAGCCATGAGAGGAGATCTGTGGCCTTCTGAAAGGGCCAGTGAGACTACTACTGAATGGCTCTATATGCCTATCTTCAGTCAAGAGCAATCTAGTCTTAGTTTCTTTTATTGTGCGGGCTGTCTATTATGTACATTGCTATTATTTGTTTGAACAAATCTATGTTGAATGTACTGTCCTTGTTTGAATCCTAAGCTGATGACTCTCTTGCTACATCCCTGTTCTGTGATCAAGAGCAGCCATAAAAAGCTAATGCTGTATAGATAGATAGGTATGATTGACAGATATCAAACTTAATTGCAATACAGCTTCAGCTCTTGACTCCAGTAGTTCTCCAAAACATTCTACATGCCAGCTTTGTGTGAAACTGGTGAAATAGATGGTGGAAGAAACATTTTTCATACCTCCTTTAATAAATTCTTTAATCGAAAGTTTTCCAATAAAAAATCATCATTTAATAGAAAGACCATCACTCATTTACAATACTTAAATATCATTTTTTAATTTTTAGTAATGTAATTGATTAGATTATTTTTAAGTAACTCATGGTTGTGATTATCAGAGTGAGAACAAGCAAGTGCTGCTGTTGCAAACCAGTTTATTTGCTTGCTCCATTGTACTAACCTGAAGAAAAAAACCTGTATTTCTCTATATAATTAAACGTAACTGCGGATTGGAAAAAATCTTTTCATTGTGAAGATAAGCACAAGTATTTCTTTTTTTTTTTTCATTTTTGTAATCTTGTTACATAGTTGGCTATTCACAAAGACCAGTAAGAGTTACAATTAGACACTAATTTATCTGTCTTTTCTTAGAAATTGTCTTCTAGATTTTCTATTTCTAGTAATGTGTTGATGTTGTTTTCTGGCTCCTTCAGTTTCTTTCTCTAAGGCAGTCCAAACACAATGCAGTCATGTCTTTGAACCTTTAAATGACAACCAGAAAAAACTGTTGTATGTATGTTCCGTGTGGATCTCTTAGTAACAATTTATATACTTACACTTTGTATAGGCACTAGGATTAGAGGAGCTATTAAAAAGACTTCTTGACTGTTCAACTGCTGCATCTTTATCTGTTGTTTGGGCTAATGGCAGGAAAGTAGATATGGTTTTGTGCATGTTTATGTAAGTTTAAGTAAGTATCTGTCATAAACTTAATTAGGTATCACAACAGTACCTTGATTTCTCTGAAGTATGCCATATACTGTGTGTTCCCTTCATCACGTTCTAATCCTGTTTAACCGAGTATAGGAAGCAACGGTTGATCATAACATGTTACTAACTTAAGTCAGGTTATTGTGACCAGGTGGAGCTCTCTAAGTCTTGTTCTTTTAACTTTATCATCTGCAGATTTATTTGCAGTCTTGAACTGTCTTCTGCTGTTGTCAATAGTAAGGATATTTCTTTCTTGGTGTGTATCATTTATTTTTTTTTTTTAACTTCCATTCATTTTATGACAAAGCTCTTTTTGCTTTATTTCCTTCATCCACCAAAGTGGTTATTTTATGAAAAAATATTCTGTTAGCTTGGCATGGTATGTTTTGAGAAATCTATATATTATGTTATTTACCAATTTGTTTTCCTAAAATATTTAGAAATTAGTTGACCCAGATTTTGTAATTTATCTAAATCTAGAAAGATAGGTATATTGGTTATCTTGGGATATAATCTATTGTGCTTAAATTGTCCTAAAATAATTGGTGGTGATTCTGATGTTTTTCCTGCCAGTAGAATTAAGCTCTATGGATAAATTTCATGAAACTCTTCTGCCAGGAAAAAAAGTGCTTACATGCACCTAAAGCCCTGTTCCTCATAGCTATATTATTTTTGAACATTATTTTTTAAGCCTTGGATTGAAAGGTTACTTTCCTACAAGGAATGTTATCTGTGTAGATTTGGCTGCATATTATGAAGGCTATTTAATAAAGGTGATTGAACATGAATCCATTTGAAGAGTTTTGATTTTATTTAATAACAAGTAAGAAATTCCGTGGTGTTCTAACCACTGACAAACACAAAAAGATGTCAAGAAAGCAAATATGAAGGAAGATATTTGGGTTATACGTAGGGGATATAGGGATATATATTGGGATACAGGGTTTGAAAATAGAAAGTATTCAAAATGTAAATAATGATAATAAAAACAATAACCTTACATTAAAAAAAAGCTTCAGCAGTCAATTTTCCAGTGAAATTCTACATAAATTGATATTATCTGCCTGTTAAGGAGGTTATTGTTAAAATCGTACAGGTATCAAGACAACAGCTATGGAAAGATAAAGAGTATCTAAATGGACAGGGCTCCAGATGATGTTGGAATTTTGCTGATTGAAGCAAAGCGTACGGTGGGATGATAGTCTTGGAGTAGTGGAAACAAATCTTGAATATATTTTGCAGTATGATCGATGGAAGTTCCTAATCGTTGAAGTGAATATCTTCTTACAGGATGGACTGTGGCAAATGAATTATCAGGTGCACCTGCTGCAGTCTTGAGACGCTTTTATTTTACTTTGTTATTGATTGCATTCATTTTCTGTGTTGAGCTTTTCAGACTTTCTGAAAACACCTATGAATTCTAATATAGATTTTAATAATTGTGTCCCTTGGCTGGTAAGGGATCACAACTTGGTGAGAACAACTGCATTTTTATTTGGTAGTTGTAATTGGTAACACCTAGAAACGTTTTGCAAAAGCTAATCCATCAGTGAATTGGATTATTGGGTAGGACCTTGAGGTTGTTTGACAAAGCTTGACATGATACATGAGTAAATTGCACTCGTAATATTTCTAAAAATTGATTAAAAAAGAAAACAGATAAAGAACTGTGTAATACATATATTGTTATAAAAAAAAAAAAAGTGAGGTATCATCGAAGTATTTATTTCACTATTATTTTGATGTGTTGTTTTTCCAAGCTGAGTACACCTATAAAATTGTAAGCAGTAATTCAGAAAGAAAACGAATGTGTTTTTCTGGAGGAGAATTGTGAGCACTAAATAGTATAAGCTATGAAACAGCAAATCATACCAGACAATCAGAAATGCATTGTTTTGATGGAAGTACTGCATTAATTGATGAAGGCTACAGATTATGTTATCCTTAGAGAGGGAATGACATAATCACAGTGAAAAGCTGAAGCTTTTTCATTTCACTGTAGTTTTTTTCTTCAAGTTTTCCTGTTTTTCCTGTATGCAGTTTTCCTACAAATAGGGTAGCAGTGTCGAATGTATTTTTAGATGCTCAGAAATGTGAAATGCACACAGGTTAGAAAAATCTCAACATTCATGTATGTAAAAGGGATCTCCTTGTCTCCTTGTGTCCTTTTAAATATGATGGATATATTTTTTAGGGTGTTTTTTGTATGTACGTAGGTCTGTACCTTTCTGTTCTTAAAATGATCTTGGTCATGATTGTTTATATTTGGTTACTGTGGAATTTAGGATGTGCAACTCCCTACGTGCCTTCCTGTGCCTGAAGAGCATTGCATTACTGCTGCCCGTGTATGTAATCAAGCCTAGAAGATGAGATTTAGAGAGAAAGGAAGGCAGAAAATGAGTTAAAGGGAAATAAATGAAACAAAGAAAAACACAGGGAGAGCTGAAGATGGAAGTGTAGAAAAACAGAAGATAACAAGGATCACTTCAGGACTTAATGAAATGTGGAATGGTTCATACTTAGGAACCTCAGTGGGACTTAATAGAAATGGCATATAAGAAGCTTAATTTTTCCTTCTCTGCAGAAAGTTAGCAGTGTCTACTAAAGTGGAATCTTGCAAGACTTTCATCCTTTGCAGATGGCAGACTTTTAATAAAGCTTTTGTCATACAGGTATTTTGAGGTTGAGAATTAGGACAGGAAGCTGAAAGACCAGTATAGATCACAGGGATAGTAATGAAATAAAATTGCTGCTAGCGTCCTCCCCCAACCTTGATATGCCCAGAATACTAAAGTTAACAGAAACTGGATGAACAGTGCCTACCAAATGGTAGTCAGTTACAGTAAGAATAAAATGCAGGGTATTTTGCTAAGAACTAAAAAGATCAGTGTGGCAATTGCACTTACTTAACTAATAGTTAACAATCTGCAACCACATTTTAGTATTTAAGTACTGTCAAGCACCTCAGCAAGCCACAGAAGAGGAAGTGGACAACAGCAGTTCTTCCTCCTTATTGAATTCTGCCTATGTCTTTACGGGTAGTAGTCAAGTCTGGAGGGCAATATGATGTTACCTGTCTGTAACTGTAGGGTGTGGAGTCATGTCTGAATTTTACAGGCCTATTGGAAAGGGGGGGAGGGAGGGGGCAGAGAATCTACCGGAAGTATAGGTTATGGCAGGGTGAACAGGATCTATGGAAAAGCTAATCATGAACCTGAGCTTTTAGAGAAAGCAACCAAGGGAATTGTTTACTCAGATTTTTGTCATGTTGTTTCTGTTAATTTGAGTCCATTTTGGAATAATCTTCAGGCTTTTCCTTCTTGGCAGTAATCAGTTAGATTTTTAAAAAAAACTCTTTCAAAAGTTTTAATTCCAAATCACCAAGCATGTCTGCTTTCAAGCAGTAATTTTAGCGGCTCTGAAGAAAAAGGTAGATAATACAGATCTAACATGTAAGTAATGTAAGCTACTTGCAAATTAGAAACAAGAATTTTTCAAGATAGCAAAAGAGCGGTTGCCTGGAACACTGTGATAACTGGAAGAAATCAATGGTCTTTTGACTATAAATAAATGCAAGCTAATATCCATACCCAGAAAATACAGATAAGATACACTTACCAGCCAGGGAGATGTTTGGAATAGTTGTACCAGAAGAAATACGATGGATTGAGATGTATTGTACTCATATTAAGATCATGAGATGTTGTTCCAGTTAAAACCTATCTAGTCACTACTCACAAATCAGCTGTTTTGTTATACGTCAAGCCAAATGCTTCTGATTGGTGTAGGGAAAAACCGATACAGAGGAATGTAGGAAGAATATTTGAAAAGGATGGAATACACAGACCAAAGTTTCCAATTTGCATAATTAAAGTTCTAGTTTTTAAATTTGTTAGGGTATTAAAAAGTTGTCTGATTTCAGAGCATGCTTAACTGATCTGGAGATCAGTGAGAATCTGTAGGTACTGAATAGCTTTAGAAATTATCTGTTTATTCAAGTGTGTAATTTTAGCTCCTGGCTGAAAGCTTGGGCATGGAGTATTGTTAAAGAACTTTAGTAAGTATTGATAAAATGAAAGAAGTTACGTATATAAAATACATGAAATTGCTGTATGTTTTTGAAGGGTGTGTACTTCAGAGAAGAAATTGCTCTGACTTCAACTAGCAGAATAAGCTTAAGAAAAGCAATAATTTATCCCATTATCTAACAGACATATTAAGTTTTACTTACTTTTTAACATGGTGCCTTAAGAGAGGAAAACTAAGGAGAGGTTTTTTTTTAAGTATCTGACTTGATTCTCTGAAAATTGGAATTGTGACTTAGATAGTCTTACTGCTGTGAAACAGGTTTTTCATCTTTTATAATTTTTTCTTTTAAGCTGATAGCTTTTTATCCTGGTATGATTAAGACAGGTAACCAAATGTAATGCAAATGCAACAGTTTAGAGATGCTGTTACTGCTTTTTATCAGCTGGCATCAATCTCCAATTCGCATATGTTGAAAGGATGGTTTTATTTCTAGACAAATGTTACAGTATAACAGCAGTTTGAGTCTTTTAACATTAATATTTCCAGAGAAGGAAGGTCCGGAGAAAAAGAAAGTGAAGAAGGATGCTGGAAATAAGAAATCAACACCAGTTAGCATTCTTTTTGGTTATCCTCTGTCAGAGCGCAAACAGATGGCACTTCTTATGCAGATGACAGCAAGAGACAACAGTCCAGGTGATCCTACAAAGCTAACACTTCTTCTGTCTCCTTGTTTAATTCTGCCCCCATTAGAACACTATGAACCCAGCAGTTTTTCTACAATCCTTGATTTTTATTGGAAGACTGTTGAATTATTATTAATTCTGGTAAAACTCTGTCTTCTGTAGAAGGGTAACCTGGTTAAAAAAAAATAATTCTTGACCTTCTGTATTTGTTGTGTATAAATGTTTGCATTATGATAGCTGTAGAAGCTGAAAATCAGTTTTCTTCCTTTGATTATTTATCTGAATACTGTACCATACAGTTATTTCAACTGAGATGATATCTATTTTTATTTTCATTTGGAAGGAAGCTGAATAATCCCTTTGGGATTTAATGGGGAAGGGAAATGCTTTGTTTTTTTGACTTGGAATTTCAAACTATCCATGGTTCAGTTGTATATATATTAAAAAAAAAAAATTTTAAAATCTGTATTTAAGAAAGAAAGAACCAGGTAGCTGTTTCCCACTGTATTTAAAACTGTTTATATGTAGAGAAGGGCAAGACAGTTTCATGGCAAGAGGAGGTATCTTTATAAGGCTCCTCTGGAATACTGTAGGGTACAAAGGCATATATTCTCTCATGCTGGGAAAGTCTATTCATGTATAAAATACTGGTGATGCTTTGTCTTGTTTTAGAAAAAAAATTATCCGGAGTATGTGAACTTTCCCAGTTTGGATAGGATTCATCTGTTCTTGAAACATATATTTAAAATAGTACATTGCAAGTAGCCATTGTGTTGATACCTGTGAAGTGTCAATCACGTCCCTAATTATTCACTAATAATCATCATCTTCAAATACAAGCATTAAAATGAAGCAGAAATGCTGCTAAGTGAGTATAAGTGACTGTTTAAAAACTTATTTTGTAGATTCCAACTTGAATCATCCTCTGCAAACAACACCAGCACAAAAGAAAACTCCAAGCTCCTCTTCAAGACAAAAAGACAAAGTTAACAAGAGAAATGAACGAGGGGAAACTCCTTTACATATGGCAGCAATTAGAGGGGATGTTAAACAAGTTAAGGAGCTTATCAGTTTAGGTGCAAATGTGAATGTAAAAGATTTTGCAGGTAAGTTGATACATGTTTGCCTAACTGTACAAATTCAAAATTAATCCTGAAGCTATTAACAGAGGTTTAAGTTGACATGCTGTATGTAAATGAAAAAAGTTTCAATTTATTTTTTTCTGATAGCAGTGGTGATACTTGGATGCTAGTATATGATATCTTACTAATACGGCGTGTTAATATGTGGACGTTTCAGTTGTGGATAGGACCTTTCCATATAAAAATGTGTGCATGTTTGCTGGATTTTGAAGGAGTATACTAGGGAAGGGCTGTAACTGGTAATGGGATTACAGAACGTGTGAAGACAAGCAAAGGCTAACAGTAGCGTTGTAATGTACATTGTCTTACTGGAACAGCTAATATGCACCAAAGCAGAACCAATGTTGTGTAGATTACAGTTGTCATCTAGGCTTAATACTAGTTCTGGTGTGTAAGTATCTGATTTCATCACTGACTGATAAATGTTAGGATAAGTTGTAACCTGTATCATATTTTTTTTAGTGCCCTTTATTTGATGTTTTACTTTTGTTAGTGTTCTCTTAGTAACCTTTTTGATAAAGATTTCAGTACTGCCTGTCTCTTTGTCTATAAGACCTCCTGAATGATTTTTTAGAACCTGATGGCAAGCTTTTGCCTATTTATTTTTTGACAGTCTCCTGATAATTATATTTCTACATGTTTTTCTTAAAAAAACAACTACAACAAAAAAAAAAACAAAACACACACAAAAAAACAGAGTAAATATGAGACTCCCGAAGTAATGTCTCCATAGAAGATAGTCTGTAGTTAGAGTTCAGTAATTGCCAGTTGTTGATTGGCCAGATACCAAATGAAATGCATTTACAAACTGAAATAAGTACTTGCTGTTTTACCTTGGCTACTATGAAAGGATGTAAGAAGAAGCTGGGATATTGGATAGAGATTTATAGCTTTGAAGGGGGTTAAGGTAATTAGGAAGGGTGAAACAGTGAAGGGAAGGATAAATCAGGGGATGTAGGATTGGGTGAGATATGAGGGTTATTGTGGGGTTGGGATCTAGGAGGCGTCTGTAAAAGGTAGGATTCAGTAGATGCTGTTCTCTTAAATGCAAGGGCAACTCCTAAAAAAAATAGAAATGGTAAGTGCACATTATGTAAGCAGCATCATGAACTGCCCCTAATTGTCTGCTTCTCATCACTAGCCATTAAGCATTGTTTTTTTGTTTCTTTTACATTCACAGTAGGAATAAGTGGATCGTGGGAAGGCAGGGAAATAAGAAAAAGAGCAATGTCTTTGGTGGTTGGTTTTTTTTTTTTTCTTTTTTTTCCCCAAAAGGCTGTGCTCCCAATATGAAGGATAAAGCTTGAAGAAAATGTGACAAGGTTCATGGCATCCCAAGGGAATAAAGAAAATACTGAGAGTACTTGTTGGTATTGTTAATTGGCAGAGCTAGCAGAATAGCCAGTTCAGAGTTTTTATTGTCATTGCATAATGGAAGCAAAAATGCACTGAAAGTCTGAATGAGGATTTTGACTAAATCTATGGAGCAGCCTGCTACAGATGCTCAGATTGTAAGTCTGAATGGTTCTTAGGAGAGTTATATTCTCTATGGGAATGATGGGATGAGGTGAAGTCGCAGGTCTCAGTGAAGTTAAGAATGATGTGATATGATTAGCTAACATCAAGAGAAGATGTTATTGAGATGGACTGAAGTTCTGATTGTAGGTAAGAAACAGAGCAGTGATTTCTTGAGGTAACTGAATTGGTATTTGAATGTGAGGCTGCCCAGGACTGCTTTATAGAGGAAGAGAAGGGAAGCAGAAGCAAGGTCTTTGGAGAAGCTGAGAGGGGAGATGAGGATATTCAGAAGAAGGCAGACCCATAGAATCACAAGGAGACTAGAAACAGTTCCAAAGGAGATGCGATGGGTTAACCTTGACCAGCTGCCTGATGCCCATCCAGTCACTCTCTCACTGCCACTTTCTGACTGAACAATGGAGAAAGATGAGGAAAAAACATCTTGAATCAAGAAGAAGATTAGTAGGAAAAAAAGTTTAATAGAAAAAGCAAAAGCTGCATGTGCAAGCAAAGGAAAAAGGAATTCCTTCACTACTTTTTTTTATGTCCTACAACTTCCTGAGAATCTGGACCTCATCATATACGATGGTTGCTTTGGATGATAACTGCTATAACCACAAATATCCCCAATTTCTTACTCCTTTTGTTGAGGTTTTTATTGCTGACCATTACTTAATAAATACAGAATATTTCTTGGGTCCAGTTGGGTCAGCTGTCCTGGCTGTGTCCCCTCCTAGCTTCTTGCCCACTGCCAGTTTGTTTACGTGGGGGAGAAGGGCAAAAGAGAGAGAAAGCCTTAATACTGCAAGCACTGGTCAGCAGTAGTCAAACCACTGGTGTGTGTTACCAACATTGTTTACCCACAAATGCAAAGCACAGCACCATATGGGCAGCTATAGGTTAACTTCATAACTTCATTCTAGGCAGACCCAGTACAGACATCATACTAATTTTAGAAGTAGGTGAAAAGATGAGAACACTTGAGAGCTTGTTCTGGAAATCAGTTGGGAGCAAGTCATTTAGGAGTTTCATTCAGAGCGCTGGAATAGATCTGAATAGACAATAGAATAGGTCAAGGAATCATAGGAATAGATTAAGTGAGATCATATCCATTGGTAATCCAAAGTGAGAAGAAGAGGTGGCTGAGCTTCAAATTCCTGTGTAAAGGAAGAAGTCAAGAAGAAGGAGAAGATTTGAGGAGTGAGTCACGAGTGGAGAAAAGTAAGATTTTAGGGTGTAGTGAAGTTTAGAGAATTAAGAGTTTTTTAGCTAAGAAGCTGGTGGAACTAAAGGAGGAGAAAATGAATTAGTAATGGAGGAAGTACCCTGCTCATGGAGTGTTTGCCAGGACAATATTGCTGTGTGAGAACAGGAGTAAAGGAAACAGATGTTGAGAGAGAGCCAGGACTAGTGTTGGATGGTGAGATATTTTGATAGGATAGAAAGGCAAAGCAGTAAAACACTGAGAAGTATGAATTGTGGAGGGAATTAAGTATGTTGTTGTTAGGAGGAAGAAGACAGAGATCAAAAGATTGGGAGCAGATAATGTTTTTGCTATGGATGAGTGGAAAAAAGGCAAATGTCAAGAAAATGGAAAGAAAAGGGTTGTAGCCAGGCAGTGCTAGAAGTGAACGAGCCAAGTGATGATGGAAAAAAGATATAGTTTTTGAAGATCGAGAAGGTGTGTTTTACTACAAAAAAGATAGAAGCCTTATTTGTTGTTGGTGGTGGTTGATTTCTTTTGTTGTTTGGTTGGTTGTTGGTTTTATTTTTATTTTTCAGTAAGTAATACCTTTATAAAAAATAAAAATAAAAATATTTAAAGTAAAAACCTTTAATAAGGTTAGAAGCTGAGTGAGAGATGAAGATGAGGAATTTCCTTAATGAAGGAGCAGATAAATCATGGGTTTCTGAACAGAGGTACGAGACCATTACTTAGAAAATGCAGAGTTGAAGTGAAAAAACTCTTCCAGACTTGCACTGGCTATGTTATAAAGTGGAAGTTGAATCCCCTTCCAGAATTGGACTTCGGAAAGTTATTGAGAACAGCCTGGAAGTTCAGGCTATCTATGAAATGGGAGGAATCAAGTGGGGGAGAGGAGATTGAGGCATGGAGTGTAGAAAATACAGATTTGTCATCTTTGGTTGAGGCTCTACTGCAGAAAATGAGAAGCAACTAAATTTAAGATTATTGATGTGGAAATAAAAATATGTAGTTCATTGTGAGGGCTGAGGTTGTTAAAGCATGTGCTCATTAGATGGATGGTGTTACCCTTTCCTGAACTACTTTATATTTTGAAGCGTTTCAAAGACGTAGAGCTTTATAGTACAGGAGAAAGCAAAACCAAACTAACTCCTAAATTTCAAACTTCTGTTTACTACTCTTTGTTATAGGTTGGACACCACTGCATGAAGCTTGTAATGTTGGTTACTATGATGTTGCTAAAGTCCTGATTGCAGCAGGAGCTGACGTGAACACACAGGGTTTGGATGATGATACGCCACTTCATGATTCTGCTAGTAGTGGGCATAGAAATGTGAGTGTGCTGTGAGAGTAAGGGAAGCAAATAAGTGCTTTGAAATGCTCAATTGTTAGAATGAGTCCTAACTATCCTGACTGGTCTTGTGGGGTTTTGTAATACTGTTTCTGCTGTCTTGGGGACGTCTTGAAGCTTTTTTTGTTTTCTTTTCCGTCTTGCTTTCCTCATAACTCTATTGTGAGATATTCTCTACCAGTATCTGCTTTTTTAATGCTTTAAATTTCACTTTTACTTTTAAAATAGATATCTTAATGATTTTTAAGAGATTTATATCATGTAGAACTCTCAATAATAAAATGTCTCCAAACCATATACTGAGGGCTTGTTTAAAGAAATATTTTTTATTTCAATTCATACAGGAATGTAAGACATGCTTTTACTTATAATCATCTATCCCTCTATATATCTGACAATAATAATATATGGTATTTTGTATATTATTTTAATCTATATTATATATGTGAATTATAAACAATTCTATATTTTATGCATTATAATAATACTAGGTATTTATTATGTTGTTCATTTTATGCGTAGTTTTACTATTCAAATCCTTTCTGTGTAGGTATTAATATAGCTTATATAATATTCATATATTTAATGTGTTAATCGCATATTTGATCATTATATAATGATATAGTAATATTATATCTTAAAATTGTTATACCTTTAAATATATAAAAATAATCATAGCATTTATGTTATATATATGTTTGTCTGTGGACTTTGAAACAGAACGGTGGTATGTATATCCTTACTATTTTTTTCAATCCTCGCACATGGTGACTTAGAGGAGAAGATAAATGGAGCATCATAGGCATTCTACATGCTTTTGAATTTTTTTCCTGTAAACTAGATGCAGTAATGACTCCTCTCTTTATGTCTTCTTCATTTAATTACTATGTGTGATTTACTTCATAAAATTAAAAGTATAAACTATGTATAAATAAAATGTATCTTTCAAACAAGGTATCCAGTTTGGAAAGATTTTCTGGAAATTAGAGAAGAGAAATATAATAATAAGATTCATGAAAATTTTATTAATGATTTAGTAACAGTATCTTACAGATATCAAAACAAAATTGGGTCTTTAGGTAGAGCTTGCATTAAATTGTAGTACAGAATGGTCCAGTCTTGGAATCTCTGATTCCAATAAAAAAAAAAAACCCTGATGTATCTTGTAACCATATTACTGTCCGCTAAATTTTTGCGTCCTTGGCACGTGAATTGCTACATTCTTAACATGCAGACAAAAAAAACACAGCAAAACAAGAAAAAGCAACTGGTACTGGATACGTGAGGAAGATGCAGCAGCCTTAGTGTCATTGCAGCTTTAATAACTTTGCCCTTAATGACAGACACTGATAATTTCACTGTATGATATTCAGTTGGGAACAAGGGATAGCCTGTTCCTCCAACGACACTTGGATTCTAACAGAACTTTTCTGAAATGCAGTGGAAACTTGTAATATTGCTACTTGAAAAACTTGTCCTGTTCCTTAGATTTAAGTGGTATAAATCTTGTAGCAAGGAGCTGAATTAAGTTCAGATGAGTAGAAAGCTGTAGGTGAGAAACCAGGTGAATTGTGTGAAGTGATGCCAGAACAGTGAGAACAAAAAGGGTCATGTTGTGTTTCTGATGTTTCTGTATCCATGTAATTATGGTCAACTTTCTTTTAATCTTCTCCATTAGCTTTTCTAACGAGCAGATTATGGATATTTGGTCTTTGCATTTTAGTTGTTGAAGTCTTCGTTTGTGTTACCAACTTTACAGATAGAAGTTTGGAATTCAGTTTCATATTATTCACCTATCATGTCCAATGGAGGGTTTTTATGTTGGTGAATTAATACTTTCGGAAAACCTAAAGGTTCCTTTATTTAATGCTGCAGATTGTGAAGTTGTTGCTTCGACATGGTGGAAATCCATTTCAGGCCAATAAGCATGGAGAGAGGCCTGTTGATGTAGCTGAAACTGAAGAGCTGGAAATGCTATTGAAAAGGGAGGTACCTATCTCTGATGATGAAGACAGTTGCTCAGGTAACAGCAGCCATTTCATTGCATACTTTAAGTGATTCAATTAATCTGAAATTTGATGGTTTTAAGCTTTTGTGTAGTGTTAGCTAGGAAGACTTGCTGCAAGTGCAATTTTTAAGGTTGTTTTCTACTTTTACAACTAATTTTCATATCTTTGTATTGAATTGAATTACCCAAAATGTATTTGTTTTTTTTTTCTCTCCATTAATTTCTTTCCATCCTCCAAATCAACTCTATCTCAGTATGATTTTGTTGGCGAAAAATATGAGATAATACCGTATTTATATTGTTAGTTTTATTTATTGTGAATTTATTATGAATTTATTTATTAGGAGCACAAAGATCTTCTTGAGCACAAGAGGTCTTCTTGGGAAGAACATCCCCAAAGTCACTTTGTATCCTCAGTAGAGGAACTGGGAGGAACAAGGGTTTCACATGGATGTAACTCGGTAGTGCTTGCTCAGTAAACAAGTTCTTGCTCATGGAGGAATCACTGACTTGTAAAGGTGACCAGATAGATAGTATCTTGTTTGAGTGGAGGCAGGAATTCTTGACCCCTATTTTATTTCTGCCAAATCAGGGAAACATGTCCCCTCTTGGGCTACAGAAAGAACTGTTGTCTCCTTGGAAACAGAAGACTCTTGACCATGAGTAACTTGCTTGAGTACTATGCACGAACTTTTCTCTGTCACGGAGTCTTCAGGAATTCAGATTTTTTCAAGTAAAGCTATGTAAGGAGGCACTCATGCCACGTGATGTCGAAGTCATTTTAGTTTTCTCTGACAAACTTTTTTTTTTTTTTAAAAAAAAGCTTTTTATTCAATATTCATTTTTTTTCTATAGTTGAAGCACAAAGTCATGTTGACCTATGTAGTGGTGACTTCTTTGCACTGAAAGAATAGCCTGAAAAGCAAAACACCGTCACTGTTCTAAGTCATGGAGTCAAGATAGTCATGGCATTTACTAAATTACTAGTACCTAGTAAATTCTACTAAATTACTAATTAATAGTATTTAGTAGTAAATACTACTAAATTCTACTAAATTACTAAATTTGCCTAGTAAATTCTACTAAATTTACTAGGATTTACTAAAGCTTGCCCAAACTTGATCTCAAGAAGAATATTTTTACATATGCACAATAGAAACTTGCTACTACATAGCAATTGTTTCTGCAGTGGTTGTCTGGTCAGGGTGTTTCTTAGTTTCCAAAATCAGTTGGGATATAATTTCCAGGAGGAACAGAACTTTCTCTGCAGCTTCCTAAGAAGTCAGGATCAAGAGTAGAGCTGATCTAGCTCCTGTACTCCCACTGCTTTACCTTTTGTCATTCATTAGGAACAAGTAAGCTGTCTGATGTGTTTGGGATGGGAAAATAATGTTTTGAACAAAGTAAATAAGGACAAGAAAAGGAGAAGCAGCAGCCACCTTACAGGAAAAGGGTGAAGGGAAGGCACAGTCAAGCTGCAAGGAGTGATTAGAGTTGAGCAGATGATGCTATGTACATAACAGAGATGAATAAAAACAGAGGGGAATTAAAAAAAAAAAAACGATAGCACAAACAAGTAACATGTTCTGAATGCTGCAGGTAATGCAGGAGATAATAGGAACTCCTGAGTTCTGTTTTGTTGATATTGTGATTCTCTTCCTTTAAGAAAACAAACAACAAAATGATAGATTCAGCTGGAAAGACTTGAGTTGGAAGAACTTTATTGGGAGGCAACAGTACATCCAGAAATATTTCTGAAAGATTTTTTAGGACTAATTTTGTCATGATCAAATGGTGATAACACTGCGTACGTTGTGTAAAATCTAACTTCACACACAGTTGAGAGATTTCCATTGTTCAGTTGAACAATTCAACTGAATTCAAGTTCAGCTTGAATTGCAAGTTTAGCTTGCAGTTTTGAACTTGCAAATCAGGACACTCTGTACAGCATACTTGCTTCACACCGTGCACTTGCCTACTAGAGACCAGTTGCAGTGAAATAAAGCGTAGCAGACTTCAGACTGTCTGCATCAGGTGCTTAAAAATTCATAGGGGAATTTCTGTACAGTAGCAGCTCTTTGTCTTTTAAGAATTAAAGCTCACCTACTGTTGAAACAAGGTACTTTGACTAAACAGTTCATGTGGAGGAGAACATGATTTAGATGTTGGAAAGCGTAAGAGTTGATGAATTCCTAGAGGAATGAGTCATCAGCAGAAAGACACCCTTGAGAAAGAGGTTATGCAAGTACCACACATTATAGACGAGGTTTACTAAACTTAAAGAGCATTACTTTTATTATATTGGGATATAAATGGTAATCCATATGCTTACGCACCTGAGTGACACCTATAAATTGTGAGGAGATAGTTGATTTCTCTGGATTTTTCTTAAAAAGCTTAATTCTAGAGAGAATGTGTATAACGTGTTTTGAGGATTTTTCTTCTTTCAGTTGTATAGCAATGTAACTGACGTCTTGTTTAATGGCCCTTTTGTTTATGTGGTTAACATTTCATGGATACAAGTGAAGATTAAAGTAGGGGTAGTGTTTTTATAAAGTGTACGGGAGCTCATGAATTAAAAACCTGACATGACTTCTGTTGCCTAAAATTTCGTATCTATCATTGTGTCTTGAATCTTAATTATTTTGCAATTATTTTGAAAAATTCATAATCCTAATTTATAAAAACTAAGAATCTTGCTGCACACAAAAAGCATTAATGGATTTAAGAATGTATGTTTAAAGATATTAGAGGATATTGGTAGGAACTGTACATAATGAAATCTTTGTATTTGTTTGGTTTAGTTTCTGTCAGGGCAACCTGTTATGCGGTAGGGACTAAAGCAGTGTTGCTCACTTTTTTTGAATAGCCCACATTCCTAATTATATTCTGTTATTTGGTATTTTCTGCGAGTTTGCCAGTGTTGTCCTGAACTTAACAAGAGAGAACGTTCCTTTGACATTTAACTAATTTCTGGTTTTCTCCATGTAGATTCTGAAGAAGCTCCATCTGTAAATCCTTCCAGTGTAGAGGGGAATGCTGATTCAGAAGTGGAAAAAGACTCTGTAGCCAACGGTAGCAAGCAGATTGTTCACAGTAAGGTACCACATCCGCCTGCACTTGATGAATATGAGTTTAAAGATGATGATGAAGATGAAATGAAGAAAATGATTGATGACAGACATATTCTTAGAAAAGATGTAAGGAAAGAGGATGAAGCAGAAGTTGAAAAGAACAGCTTATTTGCGAAACAAGAAAAAGTTACCTTTTCAAAATCACTTAAAAACAAGAAACAGAAGCCATCTAGAGTTTTGTATTCTAGTTCCGAAAGCTCAGATGAAGAAATACTCCAGGACAAGAAGATAGTGTCTCCTTGTTCTGTTTCAGAGACCTCAAGTTCTGATGTAAGAGCGAAGAAAGAATGTGTTGTTACAAATGAACACAAGCAAAAAGGCAAAGTTAAAAAGAAAGTAAAAAATCAAAGTAAAAATAAAGAGAATCAAGAACTAAAACAAGAAAAAGAAAATGCTAGAGTAACAAATATAGCTGCTTCTGGGTTAGATTCTTTAGATAAAACTAGAGATGAAGAAACATTTAAGAAGTCTTTCAGCCAAAAAGATGATTCTTCCTTACAACTGTTTCATATTGCTGCTGGCAAATCTCCTAAGCATCCCTGTGGATTAAGTGAAAAGCAAGCAACAGCATTAAAGCAAGAAAACACCAAAAGTTGCTTATCGCCGGGAGGCTCTGAAATAACATTACAGCCTGAATTAGTTCGGTGCGATCACAGTGCAGATTCTGAGTATCTAGTAGAAAGCTCTAGTGGCAAATCTTGTAAGCATAAAGAAAAAAGCAAGCATCATCAGAAAGATTTTCAGTTAGAATTTGGTGAAAAATCTAGCCCTAAGGTTAAAGATGAAGATAACAGCCCAACATTTGAGAATTCAGAGTATACTCTGAGAAAGATTGACAAGGAAGGTAAAGCACTTAAAAAGCATAAATTAAAGCACAAAGAGAGGGAAAAAGATAAGGACAAGAAGGAACAGGATGGGGAAAAGGAAAAACATAAACATAATATTAAAGAGTCCCAAAGAAGTATTGAGTTTGACAGAGAATTTTGGAAAGAAAATTTTTTCAAAAGTGATGAAAGTGAAGATACGCTGGTGAATGTAGAACATGAAGCTCTTCCTTCAGACAGAAAATCAAAGTTGGAAAAAGCTGTGGCAAAAGAGGACAGGTTAGCTAAGGAGAGACAGTTCCACAAGGAGAGAAATGCTAGAGAGGAGAGAGAGAAGAACAAAAAGGAAAATGAGAAGTTCCTCAAGGATGAAAAAACGAAAGATTCGAAAGAAGAAAAAGAAACCGTACTCGCAGATAAAGAAATGGAATTGTTCTGCTTAAGTGTTAAAGATGAGGTAATCAGCATGCACTTAATAGAAAAAGAAACAGATTCTGAAAAGCATGAAAAGAATTTAAAGGAAAGTAAAGAAAAACGAGCCTCAGCTAAAGAAAAAGATGTTGAAAAGGCAGAAAGAAAAAGTGGGGAAAAAGAGAAAAAAATAAAACACGAATGTAAGACAGAGAAAGCAGAAGTAAATGAAAATATAGAGAAAGTAAAGGAAAAGACCAGTTTCCAGCAAGCTGAAAGATGCCATAAGGAAAACGATAAAATAAAAAACGTGGGTACTCTTAAGAAAGTTGATGACAAAGAAAAAAATAAAGAAAAGACGGAAAAGAAGCACGACAAAGAAAAGGTTGATAAAGACAGACATTTGGCTGACAGCAAAGAGAAACACTGTATTGAAAGGAAAGTCAAACAGGCTGAAAAAGAATCTGAATATACCAAGTCAGAAAAAAATAGAACTAAAGACAAGGAAAAGGAACCTGAAAGAAGAGACAAGTCCAAAGACAAAGAGACTTCAACAGTAGTGAACTCAAAACACGTGCAAGAAGAAAGAAGATGCAACATTACGGACAGTAACAAATCAATGCATGACAAACTGACATCTTTGAAAGAAAAGCAAAAGGATGATTTCTTGAAAACTCCAGACGGTAGAGAGAAGGATAAAAAAGATAAAGATATAGACAGATACAAAGAGAGAGACAAGCATAAACAGCATCAAAGTAGTTTACTTAAATTAAAACTTGAACATGAGAAACTTAAGCCTAAAACATCTCCTGCACCAAAGGATGCTCGACCTAAAGAAAAAAGATTAGTCAACGATGATTTGATGCAAACTAGTTTTGAAAGAATGCTTAGCCTTAAAGATCTGGAAATTGAGCAGTGGCATAGAAAACATAAAGAAAAAATAAAACAGAAAGAGAAGGAACGTTTACGAAACCGCACTTGCTTAGAACTTAGCAAGGTAAGAGAAAAACAGAGACAGTCATTACCTGAAGTAAAAAACAAAGAACTTACTTGTTCAAAAAGCTCGGAGTTGCCAGATTTTTGCATGAAGGAGAAACAACAGAAAGAAGCAACGAGTAGTAGATCCCAATCGGTAGATACAAGAAATGTAAACGTTATAAAGTCTTTATTGATTTTGGATAATGCAAATAAATCCCCCAAATCAGAAGGTGAAAAGATGGGTCTGAGCTCCAGATCTGTGTCCATCATTTCAGTCGCAAGTTCTGAGGATTCCTGCCATACCACAGTAACTACTCCAAGGCCTGTAATGGAATATGACTCAGATTTTGTGCTAGAAGGCGCTGATTCCCAGATGTCTTTTTCACAGTCACCATTTTTGCCGACTGCCAAATCGCCAGCCCTTCATGAAAGAGAGCCCGATGGTGTTGCCGAACTGCCTGATCGGATGAAGCCACCTTTTTCAAACAGGCTTCCACCAGCATATGTCAGATCAGCATCTTTTGAAGACTTCAAACTGGTTTTAAATGAGTGTAGACCTGTTGTGGAGGTTCGAAGATGCAGTATGCCCACTTCTGTTTCTGAGCATAACAAACCGCCTCGAATATCAGAGGAGAATAACCAGAATGCTCAGATGTCAGTTCAGACTTATCCCAGCACTTCTCCTAAACCAGAACTACCATGTAGCACGATTGAAAGAGATATCCAAAGCAGTTTTTCTGGTTTGCAGTCATCTCCAACTGGAGCTGTTAGCAACAAGCAGGTAACAATGGGTACAAGTACCATTAAAAATATTGCTCAGATGAGTCCCTCAGAAGAATGCAATATTCATTTGGAAGCATGTAGTCAAAGCGGTGTGACTCAGCAAACCAAATATTGGGATGTGCCTTTTGACAGACTTAATTCAATAAGCAATGAGTGTAGCAGCTCAGGTTATGATGTATCAGAGCAAGATACTAATAATTTTGTAGCAATGCATAATTCTGAAAACAGGACATTAAAAGAGCAAAAAGTAGCTGAATATTTGCCTCAGCCTGCTGAAATCAAGGGAAATTCCAGTTCTCAAGAATCTGCATCATTTTTGCCTTCGCAGTCACCTTGTTCCTTACCCATCCAGCCACTTCCAGATGGATCTAAACACATTTCTTTACCAGGCATTAGCAATCAAGATTCATCACTTGCACAACAAAATCTGGTTCAAGCTGTAAGTTCTGCCTTCAGTACAGATGCTAGTAGCACCAGAGAGACAGAAAATGTTTTCATCCCTGCCAACGTTAAGAAGGCCGACGCACCCCATGCTATATATTCTGAGAGCTCTGCGAAGGATATTTCACAGACGTGTGAAAGGGTGAATGATTCACCTGTGGTGTTGCTAGAAAAAGATATTCCTGAATCTGATGGCAGTTCACAATTAAATGTAAATTCATATGTGTTCAATAAACTTGTTTGCAAGAATACTCAGATTGAAGTGGGTGGTAACACAGTGGATACTTCGAACATCAAAAATGAAAAAGACCAGCAAGAAAATTTGATTTCAGTGCATGTTGTTAACAGTAAAGCCGACACTGATCTCTGTGATCTACGTTCAGCAATGTCAAAGGGAATTATGAACGATTCATCTAATAAAAAGCCCTGCACTGCCGACGGAGAGGATGTGTTGACAGATGAAGCACCGCAGTACTCTTTATCTAATTCAGAAAATAGTTCACAAGAGATTATACAAGAAGAGGTGCATAAATACAGTCAAATAGTTAAACTAGAAGAAGAAATTGCTGAAGATCATAAGATGGAACAGCAAGAAGTACCTCAAAGAATCACGAGAAATAGAGCAAATGTGCTGGCAAACCAGGGCAAGCAGAATCCTGTTGGCTGCATGCAGATGTTAGAAAAGGAGTCAGAATTGTTAGCATCTATGAAAGGAAGGATTAGATTAACTGAAGATGATGATGGTCAGGTACATCATCCACGTAAAAGAAAGGTGTCTCGTGTACCTCAGCCTGTGCAGGTGAACCCTTCTTTACTGCAAGCTAAAGAGAAAACCCAGCAGTCACTGGCAGCTGTCGTTGATTCTTTGAAACTTGAAGAGATCCAGCCGTACTGTTCTGAGAGAGCAAATCCATATTTTGAATACTTGCACATTCGAAAAAAAATAGAAGAGAAGCGTAAATTACTGTGCAGTGTTATTCCTCAGGCACCTCAATATTATGACGAATATGTGACCTTCAATGGATCTTATCTACTGGATGGCAATCCCTTGAGCAAGATATGCATTCCAACTGTAAGTAACATGTTCTTTAAATGCGCAGTTCAAGGAAAGACACAGGGGTTTTTTGTTTGTTTTTTTGTGACTTTCGTATTCTTCCAAACTTGCTTCTGAATACCAGAGCTTAAGTTGAAATATGTCAAATTAACGCTTACTAGTGATGTCATATTTAAAAGCACCATTTGATGGACATAGAAGCAATGGTGTCAGAATCATTACAAGACAAACCATCATGTATAAAACCTGTAAAAGACACACAAATATTTCAAAGTGTTTGCTACTATAATGCCTACCCTTTTAAAACCAAAGTATCTGTTAGACCTTCTCCAAATTTCTACCAGCAATAGTGTGGTTAAAACTAATTATTCAAAGCTGTTTTATTTGGAGAGTGTCAGAAGTGCAATGCTTTAACATATTGAGTCTATTACTAGTGTTTTAAGCAGGAGCAGTGCCTGCTAGCTGTTGCAGTCTCCCTTAATACTTGTCCCAGCTGTTGTCATCCATCAATTTAAAGCGTTCTGAATTTTACTTAATGTGAACTCCTTTCTGTCGAAGACCATCTGTAGTTCAGGGACACTTGTTTAGTTCTAAGCTCTCCATAGATCTGCTGGGCATATTCCTAACGACAGCTGCGAATGAGGCCTGTAGTTTGGGAGTCTTCTGTGCAATATAGCACAGTATTGGCTGAAGTGCAGTTAATATCACTCTTTACTGTGGCAGTACACCTCGAAGTATGTAACAGTAATTTGTTTACTGCTGGTCTCTGTTTTGAAGTCAGAGCAATCAGGGTAGCACTTGATTAGTTCCTTTATTTGCTCCTCAGCACACCTGTGCTTGTTGTTCTAGGTGGAGGAGAGGGAGAAGACCCAAGACATTGTGCATTGAGTTTTTGGGGTTTTTTTGCTAGGCACCTTGAAGTATTGTTGCTCCTGGGAATACAAGGTGGTTTTCTGGTTTTTATCTGATGTACTTCAACTGGTTGGGCACCCAGAGTAAGCCTTGTCTAGTTCTGAGGTAAAAAAGAGCTTGCACCTGTTTGAATGGTTTCAGTTGATCCACTTAATAGCTGAAATAGTGTGAGGTCACATACTTGATTACCTAAAGCAGTTGTTTGGCTGACATACAGTAGCTTGATAATGTCAGAATTCAGTAGTATTTGATTGTACGTACATTACTTAGGATGTGTCAAGTTAAGGAAAAGTCCGTGTTTAGGAGGAGTAGGGAGAATATATATACCTTGACAGCAGAATGCCCGCTAAACTGAACTCTTTGTGCATATGAAATCACTCTCTAAGTGCCCTTTGATCTCTGTACTTCTGAATGGACTAGTAACTCTGTTGATTCACTGAAGATATCTTCCTCCTACCTGAGAAGCAGTATGGCTTTTTTTTTTTTTTCCAGCGGAGTTGAAGAGTCTGTTTGATTAAGCAATGAACACAAATTTAATGTATAAAAGTATATTTTAAAATTCGCACTTGCTTCATTCCAGGGGTAGTCATTGTTACTGTGGGAGCTCTTTGCTCTCATTTTTCTCCACTGTGTACACCCCCATGTCTGCATGAGGGAGTATGTATAGCCTTTAACGCTGAGCTCTCTCTGGTGGGAACTGATGGATTTCCTTGAAATTAGCAAGTTAGCTGTGAGAGAACTATGGGAGGAAAGATGTGCATAAGGTTACTATTTTACGTGATCTGCGTGTGACCTGGGATGTATCCTAAATTTTTGCTACAATGTACCAAGCCTTCCTTGGTCTAGAAATCTTTCTCAGCAACTGTTTCAGCTTTTGTAGTGCGTCTGTATCACCAGAAGCGGACATGTAGTTGTTTTTGTTTTTTGTTTTTAATTTCAGCTGCTGGCCAACTGCATGCAGTTTCCAAGCTACAGTTTACTGATCTGGCATCAAATGTCATTGCTTAATTTGGGATTATTGGGAAATGAAGAAGTGTAGTTTATATTTTTCTGTGGCCCTTCTACCCTGGCAGTAAGCTCATTTCCCCATCACAAATGGCACTAGAAGGAAGAACTGGGTATCTAAGTACTGCCTCATACCTCCTTCCTGTCTCTCTGACTGAGTAGTAGGGATTGTCTTGTTCTTGAGAATAAATTCAGATGATTGTGTAGTGCAATTTCTTAGGTAACGTATGCCCATTGGAAGATTAATCATAGAATCCCAGCATGGCTGAGGCAGGCAGGGCCTTCTGGGTCCCCCAGTCCCAGCCCTGCTGCAGCAGGGCCACCCAAAGCGGGGTGCCCAGGCCCACATCCAGGTGGTTCACAAAGATCCCCAGGGAGGAGACCCCACAGCCTCTGGGCAGCCTGTGCCAGCGCCCCATCACCTGCACAGCACAGAAATGCTCCTGGTGTTCGGAGGGAACCTCCTGTGCTCCATTTTGTACCCATGGCCTCTTGTGCTGGCACTGGGCAGCACTGGTAAGAGTGTAGCTCTGTCCTCTTTGCACCCTCCCTTCAGGTATTGCTGAGATTCCCCTTGGCTGTTTCTTCTCCAGGCTGAATATCTCCATCTCTCTCAGCCTTTCCTCATAGCGGAGATGCTCCAGTCCCTTCATCATCATCATGGTCCTTGTAAGACTGTCACTAGAATTTCCATGTCTCTCTTGAACTGGGGAGCCCAGGACTGTACCCAGCACTCCAAATGTGGCCCTACCAGTACTGCTGGCATTACTTGCCCTGATGCAGCCCGGGATGCCATTAGCCTTCACAGCCAGCGGACTTTGCTGGCTCATGTTCGATTTGGCGTTCACCAGGACTCCCAGTTCCCCAGGCTGCTTTTCAGCTGGGCAGTCCCCCAGCACATACAGGTGCCTGAGGTTGCTTCTCTGCAAGTGTAGGACTCTGCACTTCTTGCTGAATTTCATGAGGTTTCTGCTGGTCTGTTTCTCCAGCCTCTCCCTCTGGATAGCAGTAACACACCTTCTGGCACGTCAGCCACCCTTGCAGTTTTGAGTCCTTTGAGTGCAAGTGACTCGATGCATAATGTAATGTGCAACAATAAAATGACCTGTCTATTGGGGTTGTTTTTATGTTTTTCCTTAAGTGGTTCTTTAATGATTCTCTGTTAACCTGATTTTTGCTTCACTCATAGGTAGGAAGGTTGATATTTGTTCTTAAGTTATTACTGTATCACTGTGTGAATGTCTACAAGAAGAAAATGCACGTAGCTCTGAGACTTGGAGTAGTTCACGTAACGTGCTGTTCTCTGCATTGAGATTTTAATGATAAGCTGTTGTTTATCAGATGAACTTCAAACATCCTGTAGGTGGGAACCAGGAGATGGTGCTTTCAAGTTTGATTTTTTTACTACTTTGTTTGTATACTATAATATATGACCCGTATCACCTGAGGTTGCAGTAGTGATAGTTGCATATGAATTGTGGCTTCCCTCTGCCAGTGCAAATATAATACAGTGACATGAGGTCAATTCAAATTGGAAGGAAGCATCTGAATGTCCTAAGAATAAATGTAAATCATACTTAGCTGTGGTGCCTTTGGATTGCTACATCAGTGCATTCAGCAGGGCTCAGTCAGCTTTGTCTGTACTGCCTCCTGAGGAGAGATACCAAGATTTCCAGCTTCACCTGGCTGTCTAACAGACGTGTTTCCAACAAATGGGATTCTGTCCAGTCTCTCTTGTATTGCTGGAAAAACTTACACGATAAAACTTGTATCTGATAACATCACCGACACTTACTTTCCTAAATAAATGAAACGTTAAACACCGTAGTAGGCCAGTTGATTTGGATAGTGAGGGGAACACATAGAAGTTATCTTGGAAATGTTGTATGTGTGTGTATCTGAGTGAGTGCTCTTGTAACAATCACAAATGAGAAGTACAGGTTTACAGCGTGAAGGGTTGGTATTCTTGTTGATCTAAAGGATGCAAAATATGCAGGGAACTTGTAATTTATTTTCGCATGCTGGAGATGTTGCAGATATGTCTTGACCCATAGCTATTGCCAAACAAAGGTGTTCAGGAGGCTGCCTTCTCATGCAGTGGAGCAGAGAGTTGAAGGGCTGAACACCATTGAATTTTTCGTGGTAATTTGCTCGGGATTAGAGAACACATGAGAAGGAAGAGGTCACTTATCCACCCATGCCCTGTATGGAGCCTGAACCCCTGAAGAAACTTGTTTGATAACTTGCTCTGGTTGCATAGGAAACTGAGGCCATTTTTTCCTTGTGGCACCCTGTTTTGTGCTCTGTTCTTGTGTTTCCAGCATACAGGTTCATCTTTTCCCTACGCATTCTTTGTTGACTCCTTCCTAACAGTCTCTGTGACTCAAAGATGAGTGAGACCCTTATGGCTGTCCTCATTTTTCCTCAAAACCTTTTACTTCAGTTTGCCTTCAGGCTATGAAGGTTATTTCTTTTGTCCAAATCCAGCGTTGGTCCCCAGTCTGGGATTTCCAGTAGGTGGTGTCAGACTGCTGGGTTTCAATTTGCAGAACTGGGTAGCTGAGGCTCTTCCAGTCTTTTCAAGAAGAAAGGAAAACATACTGTTAGGGAAAATTACAGTAAACAAATTCAGCCCTGTACCTAGTTTAATGTTTTCGAAGATAGCAATAGGACTTACAGGAGTCAAGTGTTTATAAATTTATACAGAGGCTGTAGTAATCTCTGAGGTCAGAAGAGCTTTCTGTTGCTTTTCATACTGCTAATAGTGTTTGCAGAGAGTAGCTCTGGGGTATTTGGGGTTCAACCTTTGCTGGAAGGCCACAATTACTGTAGTTTAGAAGCCCTCAGTGCGGGGTGGTTTCTTCCAGCATGGCTGGATCTCTAGAATGTATGCTTAATTCTTGAAAGCAAGAAGCAAAATTCTAGTTTTGAAACAGAATCAAGGCATGGTTAATCGATATTGGGAGCTCTTCAAGAGAAATCTCAGTCAGCAAGAGCTTAACTAAAATGCATTTTGATTTACAGTTTTAGGCTGCCACCTGCTGCTTGAAACAATTTTTTGTGCCATGGGTTTTAGTGATGCAGGCTACTGAAAAGCTGCTAATTGCTAGATTGAGTGAAACTTTAATTTATAATGAGTATTGGCTAGAAAATATATCTGTTGCTGATCCGCAATGCAATGAAAGAGTTCTGGGATCTGAATAATGCTGTCACTTTCAATAAAAGCTATTGTATAGTAGCTGCTTCACAGGTGCAGAGGTGTCTTACGTATATTAATGGAAATCCATACAAGTTAGCTGCCTATAGAATTAAATTTTTTTCCAGTTATTTCTGCTGGCGTTAATTCTTCTTTCTCTTGCAAAATTACCCAGTGTTTGAATTCAAAGGAAAAACAGTTGATAATGCAAGTTTATATTGCTCAGGTGATGCAGATGCTTATCAACTGCGAAATTTCTATTTCTGGGTAACTGTATGGGCAGACTGCTTGTGTTGCTTAAGCTGTGTGTTTCTCTGTTAGTCAAAGCACTGAGTTTTCTGAAATTTTTCAATTCAGTTTTAGTAATATCAGCTACATAAAAGCTTGGTGTAATTATGACTATCTTGTCTTAATTCACTGAAAAAATGGGACAACAGTGTGGTAGTGTGTCATGAATACGAAGTTGAATCTAGACTGCAAAATACCTCAGACTGAATTCAAGCATAATGAAATCGACTACAGCTGAGGCAGGTTATTGCAGTCAGTGTGGGGTTTGTTTGTAACAGCGATGGCTTGCACGAAGGGTTGAGTGATGTAAAACCTTACTCGGTATTTTGGGAGCCAAAGAATTGTCGTTAGAAGTGAAGTGAAGTGTGTGTTGTGTAGCAGTTTGAAACCGGTTGGTTAGGCAGTTTTTAACTTATTTTCGAAATGAACAGCCATGCTTTAAGAAAACTGTGGGCAAGTTGTATCTTCTAATGCATAGACCTTTTAAAGAATAGCTGTGGTATGTTGGCAGTGACTGGTTTAAAAGCATTAACAGTTTGAAATGCCATTGCAAGCAAGTGAGTTTATTAACCTTATGGTAAAGAAACGTTAAAACTTGTCATTGCAAATGGTTTAAAGTCATATAATTAATCCTATTTTTCCCTAGGATCCCCCCCCCCTTTTTTTTTTTTAATAAATGCTCAAATTGTTCAGGCAATGTTAAACATACGTTAAATTCATGTTCATTATACTATTTATAAAACTTCTTCCATAGATTACACCTCCTCCCTCGCTGTCAGACCCACTTAAGGAACTATTTAAACAACAGGAGGTTGTAAGGATGAAACTACGTTTACAGCACAGTATTGAAAGGGTAAGACTGAAGTATTTTTTTTCTATTATTCCCAATCTCAGGTTTTTATTTTTCATTGAATAGGCTATTCTTTGCCCAGTTGAACAGTGTTTCAGAACTAAACTGCCTTATAACTAAGTTTTTGAATTGGAATTATACTACTGGAAACATACTAGACCAGGTCACGTAAAGCCCTGTCCAGCCTGGCCTTGAACACCTCTGTGGATGGGGCATTTATGCCTTCTCTGGGTGACCTGTTTCAGTGTCTTGCCACCCTAACAGTGACAAGTCTATTCCAAAAATCTAACCTAAATCTACCCTTTTTTAGTTTAAAGCCATTACTTCTTGTCCTATTGCCACACTCCCTGCTTGCTGTAGGTCCCCATTAACTACAGGAAGTCCTTGGTGAGTTTAAATGCATAGGTGTTTTTATGAATCAAACTGAAATGCTTATATGTTGATATATTTGATAAATTATCTGTTTTAAATTAGGAAAAGCTTATTGTTTCTAATGAGCAAGAAGTCCTCCGTGTTCACTACCGAGCAGCAAGAACTCTAGCTAATCAAACACTACCATTCAGTGCCTGCACTGTTCTGCTGGATGCTGAGGTTTACAATGTGCCCCTGGATGCTCAGGTAAAGAGATGCATTTCAGAATTTCAGACCAACGTACCTTTGTAGTCTGACTTAAAATGGGTGTTTGGAGAGAATTCCGTTCCCATACTGAAACTGTCATTGATTTGCTTGGGATTAAGGATGTGTATCGTAGATTGTTATTTTGTTTAGGCCTCATTTTGCTCAACGTTGCACACCACCTTAGGAGTGCAATAACAAGAGGGCGCAGGTACTTAGGCTGGTTTTATGTTTTGTACCCTGACTGGTTTTCTTTCATCTCCACACATGACATGAAAGATAAAACCAGGACTCTGTTGTTTTTCATGAAATCAAATTTAGTATGCTTTTAATCTGCATCATTTGTGGGCTATCACTCTGAAGTTTACTGTAGCCATGTCTCTAAGAGAAGATGATCTCATGGCATCAGTATTTTGTGAACAGGTTTACTAACTAAAAGGAGCAGAAACCACTCAGAACCTGTTTCGGTAACTGAGGAGCGTGTAACACAAGGAAGAAATTTGCTATTACAGATGTAATAAACATTTTGATGCATTGAATGCTGAGCATTTTACAAAGAAACACCTACGTGTCAGACGTATGTGGATTTCTACTTTAGTGCTGTAACTCTTTGCGTATTAATTACAGCTTCCAGTGTTTCCTCTACCTGTGCCATTACTTTTTTCCTACCTTGAAAGAACCATGCAGACCAAAGCAACTCAGTAGGAAATACCAGTTTTATGAAGACTTTGTTTTTTGCCCATTTAAAGCTTTGTACCGCCAAATTTTTAAGTCATCGTCTTCAAAAGAGATTTTCTCTTTTGTTAACTAGCAAAAATACCATTATTGGTTCTGAAGTTTAGTGTGTCCTTGGGTGTATTTTGTCCCTTTTTGGAGGCTCTTTAGAACTTCAGGGTGCATCTGAGCTCTGCATGGATCTGCATTTTTGTGGTTATCATTTTGCAATTGATTTTGAAAACATTGATTTTTTTTATTTTTTTTTTTTTGTATTTGAATTCTGCAAGACAAAGGGATCTTTATGGGAGGAGAGGTTATTTTTCTTTCACCAAGTGTTGCAGCTTTTTTGGCCATTTTTATACGCTACAGTAGTAGTAGTAAAATGCCACTCCGTACCTCTCACTACCCCTTAATTGTGCTCTCTGATGAAGAAACTTTCCTGATTTCAGTTTTCTTTTACTTGAGCAAATAGCTGGCACAGATTTGTAAGCAAAGATCTGGTTTATTTTGTAGGAAAATGACACTCTCAGAACTGCTTCTGGGGGATTTCTTGGTGTTTCAAGGCTTGCCTTTGTAGCTGCTAATGTCATACAGACCTTAAGAGCTATTCCCTGTGGTCATACGCAGCAGAGCAGAGATGGGGAAGAAACAGGCCCCCATTTCTGGCGAGCAGGCTGGTTACAGCCCAGCAAAACACCTGCAGTTCAGGATCACAAAACCTGTGTTGCTGAGGGCTCCTTCTATTCAGATTTCCTTTGGGGAATATCTGGAATCTCAGCCAGCTGTTTTCGAGAGACCTCAGCGTTTGCGGTTTTTTCCCCTGTTGTTTCTCAGTGCTGCAGTTAATGCATTCCCGCAGCATGCAAAAAGGGGTGGCTTTCTTCTCTAAAAATGCAACAGGGACCTATGTTAGTGGTGGCTATTGAAGTATTACATGGATGTGAACTGGCTATGCAGAATCTATGCAGAATGTAGCCTCTCACAATGGACAAATGTAACATTCCAGGCTCATTAAGTAGCTTTCAAAAAAGTATTAATGGATTTAATTGGGCAGGACGAATAAGATATGTCTTCTTGCTTTTTAAAATCCCTTTTGCAGATTTTTGTGGTAATTTTTATATGAACTGCTTTTGAATACTTGTGTGGCTTGTTAACTCAGATAGCTTAAGGTTTCCTTGATGAATATTTTGCTTTTCCCTGAGGGGACATTCGTTTGATTT
This sequence comes from Alectoris magna, assembly GCA_030625065.1. Lineage (NCBI taxonomy): Eukaryota > Metazoa > Chordata > Aves > Galliformes > Phasianidae > Alectoris > Alectoris magna. The sequence goes on from CM060561.1 coordinate 51,149,933, forward strand.
GTTACTGAATTTTAACAAGAACAAAAAGAGAGAATGTTGTGGAAGCTCTGCCTTGTACTGGTTCAGATTTTAAGGCATAAGTCTTGAAGCCTCCTACTCCAGTTTTAAAAACAGAGGACAGCAAATAGCTTTAGCCTGAGGGAATCTGGAAATAACCATCTCTAGAGAGCAGCTAGCTGGGGGAAGAGGCTGATCAAGACATATGCTTATATGTACCGTGACACATTGACTTGGAGTTTAGTTTTGCATCTGAAGCACTGTTTATAAAAGTGCCACAAAGTATGTTTTCATGTTTTAAAGCATGTCTGATATGAATTATCGAATAACTTCCAGGTGTTTTTTTTGTTTGCTTTATTGGTGGTTGTTCTTTTTGTAGGCCGACGACAGCAAAACATCAGTGAGGGATCGATTCAACGCACGACAGTTTATGTCATGGTTACAGGATGTCGATGATAAGTTTGACAAATTAAAGGTATTCTTCTTTGTCTTTCCCTATCTTTAGGGGACATAGTGCCTCTGATGTCACTGCAAAGACGACAGGAGTAAACGTAAACAAATACGTGAATAACACATCTGTTTTCAGTACCACAAGTTATTATAGATATCCCTGTTCACTGCAGGGGGGTTGGACTAGATGACCTTTAAAGGTCCCTTCCGACTCAAATGATTCTACGATTCCATGTTATAAAGGCAACATGAAGGAAGGTCTGCTAATACTAAAAACAAAAGCAAAACAAAAAACAACCTTTGTAATGGAACAACCTAATTATTTAAATAGAGAGTTGGGGCAGTTGCTACCACCAAAGAGGCTCGTAGATGTCTTTTCTGTTTTGAAGCTCGTGTTGCAGTATTTTCTCAGATATTGAAATAACTTCTTTCTACATTCCAAAACAGACGTGCCTTTTGATGAGGCAGCAGCATGAAGCAGCGGCTTTAAATGCGGTACAAAGACTGGAGTGGCAGCTTAAACTACAAGAACTTGACCCTGCTACATACAAATCCATCAGCATTTATGAAATCCAGGAATTCTACGTTCCTCTTGTTGATGTTAACGACGACTTTGAATTGACACCAATATGACAACCAGTACCTACTGGCTCTTGCCTTTGGACAGCTAGAGACCGAGGTGCAGTGATTCACAAGGGTATTTTTCTTTTAAGACAGAACACTTTGTTAACGAGCACTTAATGTAGAATACTGCCTTTCTCAATAATTGTTCAGAAAAATGTGGCGTGAAGTCTTGTTCACAACACAGAGGCGGATGCTTATTTTGAAGTCAGTTTCCCAGAAAATAGCATTACGTGTGTTTCAAAATTGCCTATGGCTTCAGGGCTTATTGCTGACAGGGATGATGGCACACGGTGAGTTAACAGCGCTGGCAGCTGTTACTAACAAAAACAGCCACCAAAATAAAATGATACCTAAAATCTGCTAGGAAGCTTTGCATTATGGAACTTGGGTAACAGCTGGACTCCCACGGGGGGGGGTGGGAAACAAAATAGGATGAAAAGTCTGTAGAAGAAAAATCAGACTTGGAGGAAAATAGTCTATTAATCTTATTGTATTTTGTAAATTGCTGTACAGTTTTTTCTTTTTCCAAAAAGATGTAATATTGTCTTCATTTTTAAATAATTTATTTTATACATATTGTGCAAATGTAAATAGTCTTGTAATTAATGTTCAAACCTGTACAAAATAGATATTTTAACTGTAAAACTGTTTTTGTCCTAACGTTTTATTGGACCAAAGTTGTCGTTTTTATTAAGTGTAGCGTGTTCCTGCTTGGCAGTTCTTTTACTATGGCATGTGTTTGATTTAGCTGCTTGTTTCATCACCATAACTGTAGAAGAGTTGAAACCGAACCGTTCTGTACTGCATGCTTCACAGGACCCCGAGCTCCTTGACTTCAGTAACCGAAACCCGAACGACTGTAGCATTCGCAAAACCATATTTCATGTTAGTCTGCTGTTGTAACGCCATGCCTACGACTTACTATGCTGAAAATATTTTTGTGTAAAACAAAAACAAAGCAAAGAAAGAAAGAAAGAAAAAAAAAAAAAGCAACAACTTTTTTTTTCTCTTATATGGTGGTCTCGTAACAGAGCCTATTTTTTTCCAACAAAAATGCCTTTGAATGAAAATTCTTAAATTGTATATGGTCTATTTTAATATTAATCTATGGAAGGATATGTAAATAGTTGTAGATATGTTTAATAAATTTTATTGGTCATGTTGCCGGTTGGAGTTTTTTAATATCGTAACGCTTGGCACTATCAACAGATTTCATCACTCTGGTGATAGGAAATGTGTAGGGAGAATCGATGGAAAAACTAAGAAAACGAGGAGCTTTTGTCTTAACATTTTTGTATCCCAGTGTTGTTAATGAGCAGTTAATTATTTATTGGCAGAAGGTTATAGATATTCATGAAAAAGATTTGTTACAGCCTAGGCCATCAATTATTCAAGAATGCTTGGGATCTGGTGTCTGGGAAATTACTTTGGAAAGAAATGGGGCTTATGCAAGAGGGACGGCTACCTGCAAAAGAGATTAAAGTACTTGCTCTGAACTGATTTTTAAATACCAGGTGAACTGCTGCTCCTTGTGCTTATGTGAACGCCCAGGACTCCTTCATTGTGATGCTGAGCTAGAGGCTGTGGACAACAGACTCCTTCCAGCTGCATGTCACCGCAGGCTGCAGTCGAGAATAAAGTGATAGTAAGACGAGCACAGTAATACTGGATTAAGCACAAATTCACAGGTAGCTCCTGCCCTCCTCTTTTTTTCCCCCACTTTTAATTTGCTAGGTACTGGAGGAAGGGGAAGAAGCTCCTGCTTTTATGCAGGACCGCCTTACTGGTACCACAGAACCAAACACGGAGTAAGGGAAATGCAAATATAAGCATCGGGGCTGGCTGGAGTAAGGCAGTTCACAGCGTGACAAACAAAAGGATTACACAGTTTTTGGTTAATTAAAATTATTTTCATAATATACCTTATGAGGAAGTCTGAATCTGGTTATTTGTCAGGCGTAACCTGTGTTTCCTGAACAAGGAGAGATAACTTCCTGTTAACAGTTTCACACAGATTGTTTTCAGTTGATGCCAATTACTGAACATCCCACTGTCCAAAGTGTTGGCTCCCACCTTGTGTTTCCATACACTACACGCTCTCCTGCCTTCTGTGACCTGGATCCAAGCTGTGTCCCAGTTGTGCTTTTCCAGGTTTGTGCTGTGGAGTGTATTTCCATTATTTCCACCAAGTGATGCAAAGTTGGGGCTGAGTGTGAGGGATGGGTGCCACGTGGCATTGCTTCTCCCTCCTGGGAAGCCAGGCACTGCTGAGCTCTTCCTGGGTTTTCTTTCAGGGATGAAACTCATTACTTTGGTCTTGTTGCACTTGGGTAGAGGCAGTCACAGATAAGTATACAGACTGGGAGAAGAACTCAGTGAAAGCAGCCCTGCAGAGAAGTAGTTGGGGGTCCTGTTGGATGAAGAGCTGGATGTGAGCCAGCAGCGTACTCCTGCAGTCCAGATGGCCAACAATATCTTGGGCTGCATTAGAAGAGGTGGCTGGCAGGGAGAGGGAGAGGATTGTCCCGCTCTGCTCTGCCTTTGTGGGAACCCATCTGAGTACTGCGTCCAGGCCTGGGAACCCCAGCACAAGGACATGGAGATGTTGGAGCAGGTCCAGAGGAGGGCCACAGAGATGATTGGGGGCTGGAGCACCTGTCTTGTGAAGAAAGGCTGAGGAAGCTGGGTTTCTTTGGCTTGGAGAAGGCTCCAGACGGACATCACTGTGGCCTTCCAGTACTTAAAGAGAGCTAATAAAAAGAAGAGGTCTGACTTTTTACACAGACTGATATCAGTAGCAGAAGGGGAAGGTTTAGGTTAGGTGTCAGGAGGAAATTTTTCACTCAGAGGGCGGTGAGGCGCTGGCACAGCTGCCCAGAGAAGATGTGGTGCCCCATCCCTGGAGGCGCTCAAGGCCAGGTTGGATGGGGCCCTGGGCAGCTGAGCTGCTGGCGGGCAGCCCTGCCCATGGCACGGGGTGGGGATGGGTGGGTTTTGAGGTCCCTTCCAACCTAAACGATTCTGTGATTCCATTAAAACAGCAGCTCTTTGTGCAGCATTCGCTGCGTTTTCCTCTCCCAGATTGCTACGTGCGGATAACACCGGCCCGGCAGCCCGGCTAGGCTCCAGGCCCTGCCTAGCGGCTCTCCACAACTACCGTGTCGGGCTCGGCACCTCTGGAGCTCCGCCGCAGTCTCTGTGCGCCGATACAAATGCCGAGCTCTTGCCCGGCACTTAACTAGGCTGCTTCTAAGGGTATCGTCAAGCGAGTGCTCCTCCTGCATCTTTCTAGCACGAGGACATCGCTCCCTCTTACCCGCCGGGGCCGCGCTCGGCCTCCCCTCAGCGGCGGGCGCGGAGCGAGGGGCGGGCCCGGCGGCGCCCCGAGGCGGGGCCCTGCGCCGTGTGCGCGCTGCGAGCCCGCGCTGCCGCCGCCTGCGCGCTGCCCGCGGCCGAGCTGAGGCGCGCGGTCGCCGGAGCCGCCCGCGGAGCAGCCGGAGCCGCCGGCGAAGCGGGGCCGCCCGGCCGGTGAGGGGGGCGAGGGGCGGAGGCGGGGTGCCGGAGGATGGAGCCGGCGGGGAGGCGGCGGCTTTGTGAGGAGCGTTCCGCTGCCCGCCGGAGGAGGCCGGGAGGGGCGGCGCAGGGCCCCGCGGGTGCCCCGGAGCCGGGCGGCGCGGCGGGGCGCTCCCTGACAGCGGGGCCGGGGCCGGGCGGCCCGCCGCGTGCTTCCCCGTCGGGCTGCGGGCTGCACCTGAGGCCGGGGGGTGCCGACTGCGGCGGGGCGGGGGGCCGCGGCGCCGGGCGCTGCGCGGCGGCCGTCCCGTGCCCGTCCGCCTTTCCCTCCCGTGAGAACAATGCGGGCTCGCCCCGAGCTCTGCCCAAACGTGGGCTGCGTGCTGGGGTCCGGCCCTCGGCCCGGGCTCGTGTGGCACGCGCGTGCGGTGGACGCCGCCGGGGCTGCGGGGGAGCCTCCAGCGGTCCCGCGCTCTCCGCTCCTGCTGGTCTGAGCTCTTGCAGCGTTGCTCCTGTAAAATGTGCTGCTCGGAGCCCCCCGGGACCTTCGTTTTAATGAATCGACGTTGACGTAGCAGCTTCGTTTTTATGTGGTAGCTCAAGGTGTCTGCCTGGACAATTACCTTCGCGGTTAGGGCTTCGCTGCTGCGTTTTATTTGTCGCTGCTCATAGGCCGTCAAATCTGATGTTACAAACCTGACTTTGTTCACCTGAAGTTCAGTGCAGTATTAACGTCCGAGTGCAACAGCTGAAAGTTTCAAACGGAGAAGTTTGCCGGCAGAGGAGGAGCGGTTGGGTTTGTTGTTGTGCCTCTTTAATGTTTGACTTTGTTTTCTTTTTTTCTGGTGGTCAAAAATTGTTTCAGTGCTGGTTGAGCTCCATCTGCAAACCGCTGGAACGATGAGGTCGCCGTGTGCGGCGCTGAGCGCATCTCTGCTGCTGCTGATGCTGCTACTGCTGTGGGCCCGCTCATCACTGGGCTGCAACAAGGCACTGTGCGCCAGCGACGTCAGCAAGTGCCTCATCCAGGTATAGCGACAGCACTGCCTCTGCTTGCCTTTAGTTCGGAAGCTGTCCCTTGGGAAGACCCGGTGATACAAATAAGGGCCGTTTTATCATGGAATCACAGATGGTGTTGGTTGGAAACTAAAGCCCACCCAGTCCCACCCCGTGCCGTGGGCAGGGCTGCCCCCCAGCAGCTCAGCTGCCCAGGGCCCCGTCCAGCCTGGCCTTGAGCATCTCCTTGCATGGCACTCCCCGTGACAGAGGGTTGTAAAGCTGAAAATGGCTGAAAGCCCTCTGAGAGGACAGATAAATGCTGGTGTAGCTCCAATGTGGCTCACAACCCTGAAGTACCTCTGGCTGCTAATGGGGATAAGCAAGCTTCTAAAATGTGTGAGTTTACCTAAAATGGGCTCGAGTTGTGCTTGTGGGCAGCGGATTTCCAGCTTGAGCCCAGCTGCTGCTTTTGGCTCACTGTGTGCTGTCCATAGGGCTGGAGGAATGGCCGAGCCCCAGCTGCTCTTCCAGCAGTGGTTGGGAGCAGAGCAAGAGGTCCTTTTAGAGGAATTGTGAGCAGTTCAGCTGCCTACTGACTAGGAGTTGATGGGCAGTGAACTGAGCACACTTTCTGACACCGCATTGGAAAATAAAAGGAGACTTCCTGTGGTCAGCTCCAGCTTCCTGCTGCCTCTTTGCAGGTTGGAAATGGAAAAGCAGAGAGCACAAATATCATATGCCAGTAAATATCCTTCTGACTTCTGCACTGCCATTGCTTAAAATGGAAAAAAATAATTGAAAACAATGCTGCTTCTCAGCCATTGTCTACGGAGTTGTTAAATGGGGGAGAAAGAGACAGGCTTTTGACTTATCTACCCAGTGACTGTGGCACTGTTTTTCAATAATAATGCTGCGTTTTGCTTGGGCATTGGCATCTCCTTAGCAGCACAGCCCTAGGGGTGTGCTGTCTTACTTTGTATCAGTGATGTGGGATCCCTTCTTAAAGCATTTCTCTAAAATCAGGACTGCACAGTGCTCTTCGAGACACTACAGTGCTGGGGTCGTGCATAGTCACAGGTCAATGAGTGATGGAAGCAGATGGGTCAGAAGGCAGACGGGAAGGCTCCTGAAGCTCTGACCAAGCTATTGTTATCTCTCAACTTGGCTTTTTCCTTCTTTATTCTTAAATCTTCAATTGTTGTTGAAGCAGAAGCATTGCACTGCTCTCTGAAGTACGTCATATTTCTTGGGTAGCTGTGCAGTATGGTATTTCTGAGTGTTCTTATTTCCCTCTATACCCTTCTGGAGAATTCTGAATTAAAAGTACTTTAGTAAGAGTGAGTTTGCTGGACTATCCCATCATGCAGTTCTGTATCCTGTTTCTATAACCACTCTAGTTTTGCTTGCTTCATGGTTTGAAGCCAAATCAGCGTGGCTCTGAGGTTACTGGGGAGCAGGCAAGACATGGTGTTGGCCATCTGCATCTGTGGGAGCAGTGGGGCTCTCAAAAACCATATGGTTAACACAAATATTTGTGCCAGCCTCAGTACAGTCATTACTGCCACTCCTTAGGAGCTGCTCAGCTCAAGGGTGGTCCTTACATAAATATTTTGTCTTAAATCCAGGACAGAGCGTGAGACCAACAACTTGTACGCATTCAGCTTTCCTCTTAGGTCTTGATGGCTGTAGCTCTTCTGGTGCCTTTGTGTTGGGATTTTATGTTTTTTTCTGTAAGCAAATAGCTTGAGGAACCTCTCCTTTTTGGCTTCACCCCTGCAGAAACTTGGTGGCTTCTGCAGTTTTGGAGGAGCTGTGGGTGAGACCCAGGAGCAGGGGCAGAAAGGGGCCACAAGCTCAGCTCCTTTCGTTGCTTTAAGCGCAGCTCGTCCTTGAGCCCCAGCAGTGCTGTTGCCCCACTCCCTGGGTAGGCTGCTGGCCTTAGTGGTGCCTGGCACCTCTCCTCCAGCATTTCTTCTGCTTTGGGGTTCCCATGCCCAGAGAAGGTGAGAACACTGAGTGGGCGCACCGTGACTTACGTCATTTATGCCACCATTGGTGACACCTGCTGAAGGTTTATCTTCCCCTCTTGTTAATCTTGGGCATGAGCTTCCCAACTTGCAAGTATTTCCGAGACTTTTTTTGCCCGGTGATATGAAATAGCTCTCACATTTTAACTTCGAGGCTTGCGTATCCAAAAATTTCTATTGGAGTGTGTTTTGTAGCTGTAGAATGTAACGCGGTCGGGTTAGCAAAATAATCCTGTCTGGTTTGCTTCCAGGAGATTTTCTGTTATTAAACTGTTCTAGGAAAAAAACATGAGCTATTTTCTTTCATTCCCTCCTCCAGTTTGCAGAGAGGTTGCCAATGCCTTCAGGTCCTGTTTCTCGCCACGCTGAGAAAACAGTCTCCGTCACTTCAAGAAAGTTCTGAAAAAATGCAGATGTTAAATACCTTGTAAAAGGCTTTATTTGCTCTCTGGAGCAGAAATACCTTTATTGTACAAACATGCCTGCTTCCTACTTAGTGCTGTATTTTTAGACGAGGGAGGCTCATTTTCTTGCCTAGCAGAATACTGGTGCACCTTCAGTAGTTCAGCCTGGGCAGCTGCCAGGCTCACTTATGAGTAATATTTTCTTCCACTGACGCCTCGCCACCCCCAGCTATCAACAGGGAGCATTTCTCTTTCTGCTTCACTTCACCCACGTCCCATGGAAGCATTCTTTTAAGGAGATGTATCCTGCACAAGTGTCCGGTCCGGGTGAGTCAGTAGGAGGAACTCGATCGAGTGTGGTTAAGGAAACAGTGGACATGCAAACGCATGGATGGAAAAACATACGATTACTGCCCTGCGGGGACAGCCCTGGGGAGGAGGGGCTGAAGAGCTGCACGTAAAAGACCAACATGATTGCTCTTTCTTCCATCTTCTTCCTCCAAGTTTTTTTTGTTGGTTTTTTTTTTAAGGAAAAAAAAAGTTCCTAAGCCTTTCCTATAAAAATAAACTTGTTAAAATACTGGTAGGTATAGTGATGAGATCCCTAGGTAATCTTTGTGCATATAGACGCTAAGAATACAGACACACACTCGCTCAGAGGGCAGTGAGGTGCTGGCACAGCTTCCCAGAGAAGCTGTGGTGCCCCATCCCTGGAGGCGCTCAAGGCCAGGTTGGATGGGGCCCTGGGCAGCTGAGCTGCTGGGGGGAAGCCCTGCCCACGGCACGGGGTGGGACTGGGTGGGCTTTGAGGTCCCTTCCAACCTAAGCCGTTCTATGATATTATTTTTGTATTGCAAGTGCAGAAGTTAAGATTACTTTTAATTCTGTGAGAATACTCCTAGACTGCATAATGCAAGCTATAAAATTGCAATAACTCAAATTTAGTGAATTTTCTGGCTTTGTTTCATACGTTGCATTTAATATTTTATGGAGAGTCACCTCCTCCCACATACTAGCTTGTTGGTGTTGCAATGTCTTTAATAGGTGTGAAGTTGTCTGCCCAGTTTTACTGTTGAAGAGCGAATGTGTAGGGTATGTTTCATGTGAATTCGTTCCGATAGGGCTCACTGGCCAACACAGCAGGGCTGTAGTCGTGGTTGTTTTTAGAAGTTGTTTTATTCAGGCTTTTACTCCTCAAGTCTGACAGAATCTGTTTATTGAACAGAAAGATAAATATTTTAGATATGCGTCATTCATTCACATAAGTCATCTTTCTAAGTTTGTGGTGTCTCCTCTTGTGGAAAACTTTGTATTTCTCAGTGACGGGCCTGTTTTTCATCCTTCGCTTGGAAACAGCATAGTAATAGGTGACACGGGTAAACTTTGAGAGTGAAAAAGTTGAAAATCTTGGTAGATTTCCAGCCTGTAAATAAAAACGCAAGCCTTACTAAGACTGTGTATGGCAGAAATGCATGTGGAGAGCAGGAGTTGATGCTCAACCACTCAGAAGTGCAAACAATTTACATTAAGTTATGCAGGCAATGGCAGTATCTCAGTGCTGTGCAAAACACAATAGTTTCTGGATTGTGTGGCTTTTTTTTTTTTTGCTGGCTTCGAGAAGACTTTTAATTCTTAATCTGGGACAAAGCAAATGGAAGAATAATGGATTGATGAGCTGCGTTAGTACAGCGTGGCCCATCTGTGGTGGATTTGGGGGTTGGTTCTGTGTTAGTCCCCTGAAAGGGGGACGTGGCTCTGGCCTTGCTCTCCTGGGTGCATTGAGGACTAGGGCATGAGCCACGCCTGTAGGCTGCCATCTGGGAGCTGAGCTCCTTTGGAGCTGCTCCTACGAGTCTGTGAGCTGTAGGGAGGCGGCCCACCTGGTTTTTAGATTTCCTTTGTACGTGCAGGCTGTTCTCATGCTTCGGGATCCTCAACTGTACGGCTTCAGGGAGGACTGCCAAACAAACCAGAGCCTGCAGGTTTAGGAAGCAGGAAGCAGAAAGTGTTATGACCACTGAAATCTTTGAAGTATCTGGGGTGTCATTCTGGGGATAAAGGAAGAGCAGAAATGAATCAGCTGGACCTCAGATAAATACATATATACCCACATACAGTTACTAATACTGCAAATAGAGAGCAATGTATAGCAAGCGTTCAGAGGTGTGCAAAATAAATGTGTTCCAATGGCTAAACCAAATACATTCCTTTCAAGATCCACAAATAAGTGTGATGGTAGGCACTGCACATCTTCTGAGCTTCCTTTTTTTAGCTAAATTATACCTCATCTGCACTATTTATACAAACAGAAACATCCTTCTTCGAATTTTGTTTTGCAATGGGAAAAGCATTCAGGGACCACGTAGGTGAGCAAAGCTTTCTCATGAATGGGACTTTTTCGAACACTTGTTAGCAGACTTCAGATTTGTGTTCAGAATTTCTGCTTAAAAAAAACCCAACAGTCTGAAAAGATCTGTTTGTAAATTCAGCTTGGTTCTTTGGCTAGAATTCTTTTACCATTTTCTCACTCCATTAGTGTGGAGAGCTGTTCTAAAACCATAACTTGAGCTGTGGCCAGAGGAAGAATTGCTGTGCCCTGCTGGCATTTCGTGTCTGGGATTGCTGGGTGTAACACGTTCATGTTGTTTTCAGGAGCTGTGTCAGTGCCGCCCAGGGGAAGGGAACTGTTCCTGCTGCAAGGAGTGCATGCTCTGCCTTGGCACGCTTTGGGATGAGTGCTGTGACTGTGTTGGTAAGTTTGCAGTTATTGGGGATTGCTTTTTATTTATAGAAACTTCTTCCCCCTGCCATGTGTTCAAGTCACGGCCCTACTGTAGAAGTTAAGCATCAGGACAAAATCTGTTCTTTAATTATCTTACAACTTGTTCTGTGGGTACTGCATGAGGTAGTGTAGGGACCAACGTGCCAGAAAGCCACATCTGCTTTATGAGGTACGCAGTAGTGGTCCAGGTTTTGCTTGGGTAGTGTCAACATCATTAAGTAGCAATTTTGCTATCTGTTTGTGGACTTCTTTTTCAACTGTCATCTCAATGAAACTACACAACACTTCCTTATGGGGTTGGAGTCCACGTAGGGGCAGTTGTAGATGTAGGTTCCCCTCTGAGTCCTTGGGGCTAGTTGTAATTACGCATGGTCCAAGTTTTTCATCACTCTTTTTATTTGCAAAAAGATCTGTTTCTGGAGCGTGAGAAGGAGGTATACAAGTTCTTGCTGTAAGATGAGATGACAGCCCTAACAAGGACAGCATTATTACCAACAGATCATGTTCACAGTGCCAAGATTTCTGTTAGTGAATGCTGCCTCTGCAGAAGGAGGGATATGTTCTTGTTCCTTCTCGTGTTATAAATGTTTTGAAAGCTTCATCATCCTGGGGTTGCTGGGCCCTCTACTGCCACTCAAATCCGTCTGGTTCCCATAAATAGGAGGCATGTTGATCATTGTAACAGCTTCTGGCTGGTCAATTCTTTTCTGAGTTCATGAGGATGAGTGCTTCAAAGTGCTCCTTTTCACTGCATTTCATTGCTTCTCACATTCCGTCATGATGCGAATATGCTTTCTGACAACTTGCTTCTCGCTTGGTTCTCAGCAGCTTACCTTTGTTTGGCTGTCCTTCAGTAATTAAGGAGTGGAACGGAATACTTGGGTGCACGTGAGATTCTTCCCAATGGCATAAAGTATTTTCAGCCCCTCTACCTGTGCTGGCTATTAATTTTGAAAGAGGTGTTATAGTTTGATTTTTCTATTTGAGCTGAAATACTTTAATGGACTCACTGAAGAGTGAAATAGGTTTGTGTATATTTCCCCCCCATCCCGTTTGCCCTCCCCATGTGTTCTTGCTTTTTCTAACGCAGTACTGAAGTGTACTGTGGTCTCATTCAGTCAAAGGGGTTGGGAACAGGAGAGCAGACTATTTGGTTTTTCCAGAAGTGCTGTCTGCTTCAGAAAGCAGCGGGGCTTTGTGCACAGATATTCTCTAGGAAGAAGAACCTAGCTATTGCAGTTATAGAGAAAAAAGTCTACACAGTTTATCTTCTAAATCTGAACGTTACTCCCTGTTCTGTTGTTGCTTCCCTCAGTGCTATCCAAGAAAGCAGTTAGCAGGGTTTTAGTTTCGGTTTCCCAGTACTGGGGGTTCTGCTGGTGCCTCAGACCTTGGCTGTATGACATTATCCTGTTCTGAAATAATTACTCATTAACGTAGATTTGGAGTGGGAGATTTCACTGTCATTCTGATAGCTAAGTCTCTATAAGCTGATCAAGTCTAACATAAAAGCAAATGGGTTGTGCCATCCTCCAGGTAACGTCTGCTCTGAGGTCAGGAGTTACTTCTACCATCCAGCACTTACTTTGAAAAGATTATGTTTTTCTATAAAGTTAAATATGATTTCTGAAACCATAGTCCTAATGCATTGATAGGGCAGGAGATGCTTTTCTGAGTGTGTAGGGCAGGTGGACTTCAAACAAACGTGCTTCGTGTCGCTTTGGAAGAAGAGGATTGATTTGCTTTGCAGCTGCAGCTGTCTAAAAGTGTAACTGTGAAACTACCCAAAATGATATCCAGATGTACATCAGGAAAATCAATTTCTCTGTCTCTTGCCCGGTGACTTCTGATAGTGTTTTGTGGCTTCTGGTTCTAAATACCTGTGCGTGTGTGACATTTGCTTTCAGTCTTGGAGGTTTCAATGTTTTGATTAAAAGAAGGTAATTGCAGGTAATAAATGGTGCATTTAAATGGTTAATGAAAGACTAGCACCTGCATTGCATACTACAGAAACAAGGAGACAAAGAGGATCACAGTAGTGGACAACTGCTTTCAAAAAAATTGCCCAGAAGTTACTGAAAAAATGTGTAGGGGGTAATTGTGCAAAGAAGTGTTTTTGCCTGTAGTGACCTCTCCAACTAAGCAGAAAATCTCGGTTCATCTCAGCCGTGTCTAAGCAGGTAAAGAGAACAGACTCATGCTCTCTCCTGGTACTGATCTTTGCACCTCTGGCAGGTGCCTGGTAAGATCTAATGCACTGCTGAAGCAGATGAGATCAAATACTTGAATCGTGATCAAAAGTTTCACAGAGCTCAGGACTTGTTGAGATGCTATCTTTGTTCAGTCGTGGGCTCCCCTTCCGGATTCATGCCGGTGTCGGTCATGCCACGCTTTGTCACATTAACCAGGGGAAGCAAACCTTTAGTTGAACTCGGTGTTCTGAAGTGTAATGCTATAGCATAGAAAGGGAAGTGAAAAAGAGGTTTTGCTTTTCACGAGGATCTCACAAGTTGCAGATGGGTTTTGTGGAATTCTGCTGAGATCTGAAACCTGCCGCTATTGAAAGTTAGCACTGCTGTCTTTGGCGGCACTTCTGCTATTGAGTTAAGAGTGGGAATTATATCAATAGGAGGGTTCTGTATATATGTATGTATATGTATATGTACACACCCACAGGTTCCAAGAAGAAAAGATTTTTGTGTAACTTAGCTTCCCATTCCTTTGCAGGTATGTGCAACCCTCGCAATTACAGTGACACGCCTCCAACATCCAAGAGCACTGTAGAGGAGTTGCATGAACCAATTCCTTCACTTTTCCGAGCGCTCACAGAAGGGGATACTCAGCTGAACTGGAATATTGTTTCCTTCCCTGTTGCAGAAGAACTGTCGCATCACGAGAACTTAGTTTCCTTTTTAGAAACAGTGAACCAGCCACAGCATCAGAACGTCTCTGTTCCAAGCAACAACATCCACGCACCTTACTCTAGTGACAAAGGTAATAAATACAGTGTCTGAATTCCTAGCGTCTCTTCTGGTCTCTTCCAGCAGCTTTCTCAGCGTATCTTCTGTGCTTGTCTGCGCTAGCTTCTCCTTTTCGGGTGTAAAAATGGGGGAAAAGTTCAGTCTACTTCTGAGCATGACATAACAGTGTGTGAACTTATTGCCTTTATTTTATTTATACATATATTTTTTCCACCTTGAGTTTAGAGTTTTGTGGGTTTTTGTATGCTGAGTGGTAGGGTAAAAGATGAGAAGTTTGGTGTAGTGACAACAGTGGCTTAAGAAAAACTCCCTTTGCTTCTCAATTTCCATGCTAAACCTGAAATGCTTTTCTGTGCAAATCATTTCAAAGCCTTAAAAGAATCTCCTAAGTAGTTCTTAGTAAAGTAGCTGCTTAAAAGGGGAAAAGAGCATCTGATTTGTTTTACTATAGCGTGATTAATGCTTTGCTTCCTTCCCAACGCTCGCTTAAAGTGTTAGTAACCACATATGTTGTTGTTGCGATGGTTCTTTTATCTTATCAAGGCAAGATACCCGAATTGATGGACACGTTGCTTTTCCATCCCATCGTGAACCTTTGACCTAGCAATGTTTCCGAGTAGGGCTGCCATTGATTACATGGAACTGTAATGGCAACTTTTCTGACTTCCTTTGGTTAAGGCACACTAGAGAAAGAAATTAATTCCAGAACTGGGAAACCAGATGGGCAGAAAACATTTCATTCATATGTCTTTGACATTAATAAAACGCTTGCTTACCATCATGAGAGCGATGCAGAAAGCCATGTTAAATGGCATGCCACAAAAAGCCATGTGTGCAAACACTGCAGTATTTAAAGACGTAAATTATACTTGGAAAAAAACCATATGCTCGGAACAACCTTGAACGTATCCCACTGTACTTAGGTACTACAGCCGGTCTGGCTGTTCTCTGACAGTGCTTTACTACCATGCCAGCAGGATGGGCTAATGATAGCTTTGGATTAAACTTGGAACTGGAATTGCATCTCGAGGGTGTGGAGGAGTTCTGAGTATAACAACACAAATACATAGCTACAGTTTTTTCTTAGTCAGAAGTCTCCTTCGTTTCATTCGCTAGGGCTGTATTAGAGATTAGGCTGAGAGGGCTTTCACTGGAATGATGACATTCCAAAAATAACAGTTATATTTGGAAATATTTACCAAACGCCACTGGATTTTGGATTTCAGTAGACGCTTAGAAGAGAAATAAATGTCAGAGCTATTCTTGTTATCATTGGCTATGCCTCCTCCATCTTACTGACCAGCAAAGAACTGGAAAAAGTAGAAAAAGGCTTTCAATTTCCTATACTTCTAAATACTTAAATATGTAACACTGCTGAGGTGTCTTTTCTTGGCCACAGAGTAGATAGAGACTTGATTTTGCAGAACATCACATTAAGATTTTCTTATAAAAACACCAGTGAATCGATCTGTGAGAACAGTAAGTGGAAAGAAAAAACTGTGTGCTGGCCTTGGTCAGTTGGTGTTGATTATGGTGGAAGTAAGGGCACGTGGGGAGCTGCAGCTCTTGTGTTGGATATTGTGTGACCCATGTGGTAGCGGTGTTTCTAAAAGGTTTTGGATGAGTTTACTGAGGAAGCAATAATCAAGAAGTGGAGGGGTAGGAGGTGAAGTGCCGAAGAGCCTAGCCAGCATGAGGACGCACAGCATGCTTTGCTCCAGCGTGGTGTGCTGGCAGCAGCCATTTCTTTTGTTGCCTGTAAAGGGAGAGGGGCTAATGAGATGTGGATTTTGGTAAGGGGACAGTAGACTGTGTGCTGTCCTATGGAATACTTGCCAAAATTTGGATAGGCTCTGCCTATAAATATGTCTTGCCGCATCCTGTGACACAGTTCTGATTTTAATTTCGACGTGTGTCCGTGCACAGGTCAACATGAAGCTGTCTAGGGTGCCAGACATGCTATGTGCAGCCCTGGGTGGGTGCCAGGAAAAGTAACGTTTGCCCCAGGAACCCAAGGGCCTTGTGCCTGACAGCGGGACAGAGCCAGAATGCCAGTTAGTGTGGAGGTGGAATGCAGAGACATAAAGCCTTCCTGTCCTGCCCCTGCCTACTGCAGCCACTAGACCTTGAATTATTATCGTCTTAGTGTATGCCTTCCCTTTTCTCCTGTGAGCAGTCTTCTAACACTCTAGTGGCCAAAGCACATCCAGCTGCTGGATCGAGCTCTTTGTATCAGTGGTTTGCGGCGTTTGAGCCACTGCTTCAAATGACTTTTGCTACTTGCAGTGATTATTAACCTGGAGTTACATTTGTACTTTATCCTTATTTTTTGCTTTGTTTTTAGCTGATACCCTCAGAGCTCTGAACTGCAAGTTCAAATGTATAAATAACCTTAAGTGCTGCAGATGATGACAGGATGTTGGCAAGAGAGAGAGGGGGGAAGTGGATAATCTTTTGGCAGCTGATGAAACAAAATCTGTGCTGTAGCTGAGGGATTCTGACTTAAACCTCTCAGTGACACAATGGATGGTGTCAGCTCTGCACTTACGCTTCCACTAAGTGCTGGCCAGGTAGAAAAGATCTGGCGGTCCAGCCAAGGGCACCTATCTCTGTAGGTGTGCTAGCAACGCATTTTTAAAAATGCCCTTTTTGTTTTTTTTCCAACAACTTCTGACTGACATCAAATGATATGGCTGCCAGGCAGACAGTTACCTCCTCTTCTACCACGAAACAGACTGGCAGGCAACTTACCTTATATAGCACCTTTAATTTTCGAGGTAGCACATGGGGATTTGTAATTAATTAGGAAGGTTCCGTCTTCTTGCAGATAAGCATTTTTCCTTAACGTACAACAACAGAGCTGTTTTCTCGGATTTGCCAAATCCATCAAGTACCAATATAGATCTCACTTGAAGCACCAAGAGTACTGTTGCAAAGCCTGACAGAAATACGAGCCTGCTTCTTCTTGTCATCTGAATTTAAATTTGATTCTACATTGTTGTTTCTCCCACACAACCTTCATGTGTTATGAACTGGGGGGAAAAGGAGAAAAATTAATGTTCTGAAAAGAGCTGTGTAGCTGTCAGTCCCCTGCTGCTCTCTCTCTCCTCCCTACCCCATCTGTATTTGATAGTCCTTTCTGTGTGAAAACAGGCAAAATGCTAATGAAAGAGCTGTTAATGCATCAAGTAGCATCCTTTTATCTACACTGAGGGAGTCAGCAATGCCTGCACAATTAGGTTTGTGAAACAATTTAAATACTCTCCCAGATCCCTACTGAGCCTGTAGGATATTTTTTTCCCTTTGTGACTCTTCTTGTAGCCCATAAAGAGGGATTTAGTGCTTGATGTGAGCAACTTTCCTGCTTTCAAAAATCCTTTATCTGTGTAGAAACACCGACCCTACTGAGCAAGGGACAAGGGTAGCCCGTGGTGAACAAGATACACAGTGAAGGAAGAACCAGTCTAGCTGGCATGTCTCTGAACGAGCAAGGCTTCAAAATGTGTTTGGTAGCTTAGTCTTCTGCACATGAAACATGTCCTCTAGTTTCTTACAAGTGCTACTGGGAACCAGCCAGATGTACTGCTAGCTCTGGCCTGGTGTGTACAAGCTGCCCTCCTCACTTTGCAGCATTTCTGTATTGGCCATCTAGGACCAAACCTTTTGGCTTCCATGTGCACGTGAAAATAAACTTTCTTCTCCAGTCAGTCAAGATTAATGGTCTTGGTTGTTGCTGCTACCTTAATATGGCTGAGATCTTGCTTCTGTCCCCACTTTGGTGCTGGGAGGTTGATTTCCTGGACCGGCATCACAAGGCCTCACTGCTCTCACCTGCTTCTACCAGGATTATGGTCTTAGGGTGCCCATCCACTGACCTCCTTCCCATTGACAGAAGTATTCACTCCTGTGGAAGGACATCTCGGCATCACTGGTAGAGAAAAGCTGAGGTACCTCTAGCCAGGGCCTCATTCACAGAGGACTTCCAGAGATGGGGCAGCTCTGGGTGGTTCAGGCCTCTGGGGAGATGATGCTTCAACCAGCTGCTTTCAGTATGTATTTCAGTACCCTGAAGTGTCAGATAGTTGAACTCGATGATCTTGGTTGGTCACTTCTAACTCAACTATTCTAATTCCTGCTGATCCAGAAAGATTTAGGATTGCTTGTTTTAGGACAGAGGCCTTCCTGTGCCTGCAGCTGACACCTGAATGCCTGCTGTGAGATGATAGGGAGGCAAAAACCTGGGGCTATCTGCGCATTCTGGGACTAGAGGGTGTGTGTATGCTCCTCCTTGGCAATCCTAGCTTTTTGTTGCTGGTGCCAAAAGGTTGCGCAGTGCTTGCACGTTCTCTGAAGCAAGACAGAGTTGCTGAATGCTGTGAGCCAGAAGTGTGCCCTTGTGGCTAAGAAGGCCAGTTGCATCCTGGGTTGCATCAGAAGAGCATGGCCAAGGGAGATGATCCTTCCTCTCTTCTTTGCCCTGGTGAGTCCACATTTAGACTGCTGTGTACAGTTCTGGGCTCCCCGGGTCAAGAAAGACAGGGAACTTCTAGAAAGAGTCTAGCAGAGGGCAGTGAAGATGATCAATCATGCCTGGAGCATCTCCTGATGAGAAAAGGCTGAGAGACTTGGCTTGGAAAATAGAAGACTGAAGTGGGGGCAGTGTCTGATCAATGCTTGTAAGTATTTGAAGGGTGAGACTCAGTGGATGGGACCAGGCTCATTTCAGTAGTTCCCAGCAACAGGGCAAGGGGCAGTGGGCACAAACTGTAATACAAGAAGTTCCGTATAAACACAAGGAAAAAGTTCTTTACTTTGAGGATGACAGAGCACTTCAACAAGCTGCCCAGAGAGGTTGTGGAGTTGACTTCTCTGGACCTAATACAAAATCCACCTGGATTCTTTCCTCTGCCGCCAGTCTCCCTTACAACCCCCACAATTCTGTGTTGCCCCTGGGAGGATTCTTACCTGTGTGGTTTGGTGGATGCAGCAGTCACTGCCAGTACCATCTCCCTACCACGTTTTTGCTTTAACTGAGCCCTTTAGGTGCATATTAGGAAGGTCACTCTTTCTGTGTGCCACCTTAGAATGTGTGCTTCTGTTTTGCTCTTACTTTTCCCCTCCCACCTGTAAAGGAAGCATCCTCACTGAAGCTGTGGATGTGTTGGTGGATTTCAGGTAGAGGTTTTGTTCTGTGAGAATTCTCTATGGTTACTGGGCCTTAAGCTTTATTTTGAAGTGTTACAGAAACAGAAGTGCCAAGAATGGGACAGGACTTGCACAACCACTGCGTGTTTTGTTGACATTGTCAGCAGTGCTTCAGGTGCTCCAAGATTTCTTAGATGACTGCGGCGTTACTCACAGCATAGCTTTCCTGGAAGCAGAAAAATGCTTTGGCATTGGACCTGCGCTTCCTCCTCAAGATCCTTAATGCCTTTCGCATTGTATGTGGCGTCTACAAGAAGCGTATGTCAGCCCACAGCCTGAACAAAGAATACTATCTTGTGTTCAGTGAGCTGGCAGTGTGTCTTGTGACTATCTTGCAATTGTTCAGGCAGCAGTAAAATAATTTGGCAGTTATCAGATTTCCTTCATCAGCATTTTGACAGATTCTAATTCTTACACAGGGTAGGCAGAGTTTCCAGCTGTCAAGGAGGAGGAAGCATCCTTGGAAAAACTAGCAGCTACATTGTGCTTTCTCATACGTTGTGCTATCCCTTGCCATGTGCCCAGCAGCATGGGCAGCACAAAGATCATCTACTGTTGGTACTGGGGAAGCTGACTGCGTAGATCTGATGTCTTGTAGGGTGATGGAGCCCCTTGCTGGCTTCAGCTCACCTCTGAACTTCACCTTAGGAACTTGCCAAGAGACCTGTGTTCTGCTGAGGTTGCTAATCTATGAGGTACCCATGCTTTGAAGAGAGGGGTTATGCTGTACTTCAGCACAAGGCTTACGTACAAGAGACTGAATAAATGCTGTGGTTAACACTTGCACTGCTCTGAGTCCTTCTCCATATCTCCTTAATCTTTAAAAAAAAAAAAGAAAGATAAAATCTGTTTGACTTACCATCTATATTTGGATTACATTTTTCTAATCCTCCTTGGAATGTAGGTCAGTACGTTTCTTCTGGATCTCTGCAGTTTAAGCAGGAATAGGGTAGAAAGCCTCTTTGACATTTGCAGCTCACAAATCTGTCTGATGTGTGTTAGTGAGGTGTTCATGTTTGTAGACAGCTTTCAGTCGTGCTTTCCCCCACAGCATGCCAAGTTATGCTGGGGGCAAATGTTGTGCAGAGATCCTGTAAAGGACAAACTATGGTGCAATCACTCGGTTGGCAGAGAAAAAAGATGGTGGGGTCTATCAGCTTGGGGAATTACAAGTGGGGAGGGGAGGGATTTAGTTTTAGTTTTATAGATGTGGTTAATGCCTCAGCTTCAGCTTGGGGTGACAGTGCCAAACTTCATTGTGTTTCAAGTAATTGCGTGGTGGTTAGAACAGCAAAGATGACGCTTAAGCAAAAAGGCAGAAAGGATTTCTTAATCTTAGTAGTACAACTGGTGTTGCTTAAAATAACAATTAAAAGCGTGCTGTGCCGTTCTCATGCTGAGGAAAATGGGATTCTCCAGCTCTAGCAACATGTGGTTTTAATGTGGTTTAAGAATACTGTTGGGGATGAGGAGAAAATGTTTATGCTTAAATATTTAGGTTTTTAAAATAACTGATCTAAAAATGTTGTTTTTCTTGATAGCATGTAATAACGGCTAGCAACTGTAGCAGTGGTGTCTTAGTGCTAAGGCTTTGTACCTTCACAGGACGCCTGCTTGTTCTTTCAACATAGCCCGTCTTTACACTTTGTAAAGTATCCCTCATAACTTTGCGGAGGATGAAAAAAAAGACAAAATTTAGTTAAAAAAAACCCAAACCATCCAGAGGGAGCGCAGATAGGAAAAACTGAAAGTTGATAGATCTCACCTTGGCTCTTCTGTCTCTTTTTTTCTGCTTCTCTGTCACCCTTTTTTTTTCCCTTATGCCTCACGGTCTTAATGATTTGAACTACTTCAAAAGCTGCATGTGTAATTAATTTTTAAGTAACCTTTTAAATACTTCAAGACCTTTTAAACCGTTTTCCCCCTCTTGGTTTAGAACACATGTGTACTGTGGTGTATTTTGATGACTGCATGTCAATACATCAGTGCAAGATCTCTTGCGAGTCCATGGGAGCATCCAAATACCGATGGTTTCACAACGCCTGCTGTGAGTGCATCGGGCCAGAGTGCATCGACTATGGCAGTAAAACTGTAAAATGTATGAACTGTATGTTTTGAAGCAGGAAAATGGTAACACAGTTAAATGGAGGCCAAAGCATTCCCTCTCAGTTAAAGAGGAGCAGATCGGAAATACTGCATTTTGGTGGAGTGCCTAATGGTTGCAATTACATGGAGCTGGTTGAAAAAAGATGTATAAAATTTGGAACTTTTTGGGTTTTTTTTACGTTCATGCAAGCGAGGCTAACTTGTAGAATTTGCAACATTATGTTTTATTTTTCTTTACTTCTGCTCAAATGGTACAGCCGTGCTCATCCTTGCTGTTCTGATTGTTTTCCTTTGATTTGATACTATTGACTATATTGGTTTTCAGAATATAATGCAGTATCTTGTAGTTTAGAGTAGGGAAAACTTAAGAATATGGTAACGAGATTCTCACCGTCAGAGTTCAACAAATAAATGAATGGATACTGAGTTGCAGGGAGAGAGTTCTTGAGGTGCCTGGTCTTGGTTGGTCGGTCGGTTTGTTTTTTTTAGCTTTATTGCCCTCTAGTTTCTGAGCTTAGCCTTCTATTGTGAAAACGTCATTCGGGGGAAAAGAATAATTAATGCTTTCTGTTCAAGTTCAAACTGTGGGCCGTCATGGATAAAATCCTGACTTCTTAGAAGGGCTGCCCTACAAAACGCCGAGTGGGACGCTTCTCCTACCAGTTTGATTTGCCGTGCTCTCTTACGTTCATTAAGAACTGAAAAAATCTTTTCAGTCTTCTCTGAGAGAGCAAAGCAAGGCTGTTAGGTGCAGTTGCATCTCCTCCCTTTTGCACTGGTCTCTGGGGTCACTTAATCTTTGAGCATTCAGTGCGGTAAAGGGAACGTGACATTTTATTTTGAATATAATGAATAAATGAAAAAACAAAACAGCACGAACTAGCAAGCGCTACGGGGTTATCAGCTGAACAGTTGGCAGCAGATGCGTTCACGTTTAGTAGTTTGCTGTGAATATTTATTCCAAAAGATAAGTCTTACGTTTCTTTTCCCATGAGATGTCATCACCAAAGAAGGGAAGATGTGCCCCCAAAGGCAAAAATTGGATGTTCTGCATAGAACACTGTCCATTTTTCTAAGAAAGAATTTTGGAATGTTGACAGTTGCGTGGCAATTTTATGCCCCAATTAAGACTCCATTGATAATGGTACTAAGTGCAAAAATGAAGCATATGGGTAGTTAATGATCAGCTTTGGTATTTATAATGGTGTGTTTTTTAACGCCTTGACTTTTTTTATGCATGTATGCATATATCTGTATGCACACACAAAGAAAGAATTTGCCTCTTTATGTTTCTGTCACTGCCCTCTGTCTAGAGGGATTAAACTGTTTTCTAGTCACACCTGAATATCTGTACCATGTACAAATGAAAGCAGTCATTTTAAATCTATTTTCTTGAAAAGGTTGCCTGAATGCTTTTTTCATTTTCCCTCATTATACAGCTCTTTCAGCAAGACGAAATAAACATATGTATTAAATACACTGTCGTGAAATAATGCTACTTTCTTCTATCTCTTCTTACAGCTGTAGAGAAGTACTTGAAAGATGAATGTTTGTTGTTTTGAGCTAGCGGATAATGGAGTACCTGCATACTTTAAACTTGCAATTAAGTGGTGAATTGTGGACGTGAATGGAAGAACTTAGCTTTAATGAAGGAGCTGATCTTTGAATATTTGATGATTCATATTATCTTTTTCTTGGTTTTCTTAAAATGAACGGAGGGGGAGAGTTTGTTAAAAGTAGCTGCGACTGATTCTGGTTGGAGGACGATGCATTGTTCTTCACCAAGATAGGAAGTAGGCAGTAAGCATTGCTACAGGTCAGTAGCATGGTTAAGATCTTGCAGTGTTAAATTATTTGAAACACTGTCTGAATCTTCTGAGAGTAGAAGATGGGCCTGATGTTTCTGGTTAGGTGCCTGCTGTTCTGCATCTGTGACACCATTGACATCACTAGAATTTCAATGGGAGGTCAAGTCAGAGGAGCAGCATGGGTGGAGAGGACTAGCCTGAAACGTGCCTGGGGAACAGCAGAAAAACGTAAATACGCTTGTCTGTGTAATGGCCTGAGAGTAGGTAGCAAGGATGCACACTTTCTGGGGCTTGCCTTAACTTTGTAATTCTTGATGCTGTCTAGAGTTTGCTGTAAGCGTTGCGTGTATGCAAATGTCATACAGCAACAGCAAATGTATTTTATTATGATGAGTGTTTTAAGAAGTATTTTAATAAAAAGACATTACTGTTTCATGTGTTTTTTGTTCTCATGATTTTCCCAGGGCAAATGTTACCAGGAAACACAGTTATAAAAGTTACTAATTTAAACAGCTGGAGCAATACAGACAATTAACTCTTCAACGCTGTTCTTCCAAAACTAAAATTGTAGTTTCCTTTTAAGCTTTCTCTTTATACAAATTCATAAAATGTAATTTTCTCAATAGCCAAAATGTACATTCTGAGAGAAAACTAATTGCTTTGGAAGGTTGCGTACTTTGTCCTGTTCCATTTTGCAAGAAAAGGCATTGCAAATTTATTTTTGGGGCTTTCCTTTGGCTCTAAATATCAGCAAAGCATCACCTACATATGCTTAGGAATATTTCAGAACGTGTTTCAAGTCTTTTCCGTGTTAACTTTGGTCCTGCCCTTTCCCTGCCTTTGGTCCTTCTACAGATCCCATAGTAAGTCTACTGCGATCTCAAAACGCATTTCCTATACGTCCCATAAGGAGTCTTGAACCCCTGCAGGTGTCCAACCACAGGCTCAGTTTGGTATCAGACAGCTCTTTTGGTTGTCTTTTCTCTGGCTGTGGGGTACTTGTGATATATAAGTGATACCTTTATTTTCTGAAGACATTAACTAATATATTTCTTCTAGGTGTTCTGTTGTATATTCTGGAACAGTACAGCCCATGTAGACTCCCCTCCCTTCAAGGGTTTTGAGTAAGCATTTTTCACTACCCCCTTTGAACAGAGTGCCCTTCTTTCAAGTTCTGCCACAGCTTTTCTTCACCTTTAAAGGAACAGGTGTTTCATTACGATATTTCAAATTCAGCTTTCAGTTCAAGTATGTGGTTAGTCAAGGAAGGAAGATTGATGGTTTCTGTGCTAACATGAGTGTGCTTGCTTCGGCCTTTGGTCATGAAAAGGAATTGATTGCTGGAAGACACCTGCTAGTTTCCACTGTATGCACAGCTCTTTTAACTGTATAAGCAAAAAGGACTTCACTGTGCTTCACTGCCTATGGAGTTCATCCACAGAACCAGCAGATCTGATCACACAGACCAAGTGCCAGTGAAGTACTGAACTTACTTTGCCTATTAACCTGCTAATATTTGGCATTTTTCATTGTTCAAAGGAGCAATTTTTTTCTAACAATGGACGAACTTAGAACCTGAGATACTGAAATGGCTTCTGAGGCACTATTTTAGTCTGCCAGCCATAAGATGTAGTCATTATCTTTAATAAAAGACAATCTCTGCCTCTCTTGAGAAAATGGCAGGGAATTATTCATTTACACAGCTCTACTTTTTCCCACCTATTTTCTAACAAAAAGGCTTCCTAAAATTATAGTGTTCTCCTTAGTACATTTAACAGGGTCGGGTACAGCAGAGAGCTTGCCATCTTTTCTCGACTTTGTCCTTAAAACAGTAAGAATTAAGTAAACGCAGGGTATGTAGGGTAAGAACGTGCCCTCATCTGTGTAAGTAAGCTTCAGACCACAACGAGTTTTGTGAAGTCAGAAGTCATCCAAATGTGTTTCACGTGGCAGTAAACTGGTATACTAAGCTCTGCGCACAATCACTCATTTGTCTTTATCCAAAAATGGGAGAAGATTCATTCTGTGCTCGTTAGCTGATGGGCCCATTGTGTGTGAACTTGTGTTGGCAGCAGCCTTGATAATGCTCATTCTTCAGAGCTGAGAGCCTCTGGCGACTGTCGTTTCAAGTGGAGATCCTTACAGGCAATCATCTCAAATTACTACGGATGTTTCTGAAGTAACCTTCCTCTCTTCTTTTGCCAAAAGTAATACAGCCTTTGTACAGCAAAAAAAAAACCCCAAGACATTAGCTGTGATGTTAAGTTAAATACACCAGCAAGTACTTGCTGTTTAAACTGCTTCTTCTGGAAAGGAGGAGGTAAATTGGAAGTCGCATGGTTATGTAATACGCTGTGGAGACAATATCTCTGTGCTCCAACACTAATCGGAGTGTTTACAACCCTCCCCTTTGTATTTCCTACTGAATAGCGCAAATTCCTGTGGGGGACCTCTTACATTACCACAGAAGGTTGCACAAAGAGCCCATTTGACAGGGACTAAGAAGCATTGAATCTCAAGTGAATAAATGAAGCAGGTGGCACGCTGCCACTGTATTAATGTGTCCAAAAGCTCAGGGATTATGTCCGAGGCTGCGGGAATGAATCGGGCTGCTTCTGACTGGAACAAATTCCCCTGTTGGTTAGGAATCCTGAAAAGGATTCAAGATACGCAGGTGCTTAACGTAACAGAAAAGACGAGGGATACAAAATTCTTTTGAATATCTCTGTAAACAGGATGCGTGTGGAGATGGAGATGTGTCTCTTGGCACAGGTCTCCTCACGCTGCATCCAGCATTTCTCCGTTTTCTCACCCTCCACAGAACAGCAATCTGGAGCCGGTGACAATCACAGTTCGAAGCGGTTATACGAGGATGAAGCTCAGCAGACGGCTGCTCCCTTCCGAGCTGTCAACGTAAAGCTCAGCGGGAATGCTATAGGGGAGGCAGGCTGGATGTAAACATCCATGGAGCTGCACCAGCTGTTGTATTCATATGCCGTGTTTCTTGCTGGTTGTGTCACAAATTCTAAGGACTGCAGCCCACCAAGGCTTCAGTCAGACATCGCTAATGCTTACGTTTCCTTGTAAACCTGCTCAAATGGGGTTGCTGCCCTCGCCTGCTCCGAGGGGTTTCGGTGAACACGACCCAGTTTTGTGAGTTTATCCCGCCCAAGAGGCCGCTGGAACAGGAATACCAGGGGTACGCTGCCTCTCACAGCATCAGCCACCACCCCCAGCCCGGCCGTTACGGGGCGTCAGAAACGAGACTAGGCGAACGGACTAAAGCGCCACGGCCCCACCCACCGCAGCAGCCGCCGCCGCCTGAAGCATTGCCGCTCTCCCTTCCCCCGTCGCTGGGAGTTGTAGTCCGGTGGCGGGAAGCCGGCTCACTCCACTTCCGGTACGCGTCCCCGAGAAAACTACAATGCCCATCGTGCTCTGCGCGCGGGAGTCTCCCCCTTCCCGCCTCTCTCGCGCGCCACCGCGCACGCGCAGAGTGCCTCCCTCCCTCACCCCACCCCTCGCCCCTGGGCGCCTTGCGCATGCGCGGCGGCAGGAGCCGCTGCCCCGAGCGGAGGTGCGAGCGAGGGCGGCAGCGCCTGCGCGGTGTGGAGTTCGCGCCTCTCCTCAGCCGTCCTTGCGGGCCGGGCGGCGGAGGCGGCGGCGGGATGGAGCGCGAGGCGGAGTCGCGTGCGTGAGGCCGAGGCGGAGCCGCTGCGCCAGCGAGCGGGACCCCGACGGTTAGTGCGAGCGCCTCCGGTCTCGATCCCTTCGCCTCTGTGAAGGGCGAGGGAGCCGCTTCCGGGGCTGGCACGGGGGAGGGGGAGGGATGAAGGACGGGGGAGGGGCTGACCCGGGGCCTAACCCCTCACGCAGCCTGGCGGCCGGTTGCCCGCCTCAGGCCCCTCCCGCTCACCTGGTCCGGCCGCGCCGCGCGTCCGTTGGCTGCCGCCGGGCTGAGAACAACGTGTGGGGCGGCCTGGGAGGGGGCGGCCGTCCTTCTGCCTTCACCTGGAGGTCCTGTCCGAGCAGCCCTTACCGCTATCGGCGTTTTTCCGTGTGTTTGGCAAGTTCTCTGCGTTCAGTTTGTTGTGCGTTTGTCGAGTGCTCGGCACGCTGTTGGCTACTTCGTGGTGTTATTTTGAAAACGTCTCGGCGGGCGGAGAGTGCCAGCGTGAGGTGCGTGAGTAATAGAGCAGAGCTGACTGAAGGTACTTGCGTGTGTTAGAGTACAAGCACACCAATCAAATGAAAGCATCCCTTCAGGAGAATGCCGTGCTCGTCCCCCACCCCCAGTTCATGGAATATCGTGGCTATCCGTAATGAAAAATAATAAAAAATAATATGGCAGGGCCATTTTGTTGGTTGTATAAAGCGAATTTATGTAAATGTTTTGGTTCCAGCGCAGCAAGACAGCAGCAATTGCATTCTTATACCCACTAATCGTCTGGAAAGCAGGGTTGGAACTGGATGAGCATTAAGGTCCACCCAACCCAAACTGCTGTGTGATGATCTGAACCGTGAACTTCAGCTATAATGCACCTGTTTGAACATAACATTGAGGCTCTGTTGGATATGACCCAGGATTGTAACGGATGTGAGTTTTCTAGTAAGCTTAAACACAGCAACAACAGAAATAGAGAGGTGTCCCTTTTATTTTATTTTTGATGCCATTTGAAATGTCGTGGACAGATTCTTATGAAGCATGGTGCGCTGTTTGTTCAGTTCATATTAGTATAGTCCTGTACAGTCAGTGTGACACGTACTCTATAGGGGCTTTTCTCTACAGAGAAGGAAAATAGAAAAGAGTAGGCTGCTTATAAAGGATAAGCAGGGAACTTTGAGTTATCTGTTCCAGGGCTCTTATTTCTAACTTTGAGAAAATCAGTTGTTTTTTGGTCTTCTCATGCATGCAATAGAAGATAGAGCTGCCTCAAAGTTAGAATACAGTGCAATTCTGGCATTGTTCTGTCTTAGTGAAGATATGCTAGGGGAGTGGAGGTGTTGTTATTTTCCTTGGAAAGTAATGATTTTACTGTAGAACCCCACATATTACTGTAGCTATATGGGTACTTCTTCTGTAGAGTGGCTTGTTTCCATTTTTGTATGTCTGTATTGGGATATATTGCCTCGGTAGCAGTAGCTGCTTTCTTGCTTCCAAGCTGTAGGTGTAGTTGAAACTGATGTGCATATGTACACTTTGGGGTTCTGATCTCACATGTAACTTTTAGGCACTTCCCTAATATGTTCTGGCTGTGTTTTCTAACAGCAAGGCTTTGAATGCTTTTGGAGTACATGCTGCTATTTCTGATCAACTATGTCAGAGTTATATGAAAAAATGCTGTTGTTTAGTAATAAATACCAACAAATGCAAATGTTGTTTCCTTCTACAAAGCTTGGTGTCGGGTAGCTGACCTCAAAATGTCAAAATAAAGTATAGTATGACACTTATCTTCATTAATTGTATGCCTGGTGTAACATACTAAGCTTTTCTCTGAACTAACACATCTGATTATTTTGAATCAGTCCATGACTCACCACCCTTAAAAATAGTCACCGTTTGCCATGTGCTGGCTTCATATTTTCACCTAAAGAATCTATCAGCTTGCTCTTCTGTTCACCGGGGCCTTGTGAACCGTGCCTCGCAAACTGATGGCTTAAAAACCCCACCAGTAACAGGAAACCAGAACAATGGAGTGAGCGCATGGTCAGGCTGGGAAGAGCCAGCAGGCAGCCAGTGCTCAGGCAGGATCCCAGACATGGTGATGCTGAGAGGTGACTGTTGTCTGAATAGCAGGTGTGTCTTCTGCCTGCTGTGGCAGGGACGACAAAGGTGAGGATGCAGGTTGATTTGTAGCAAAAGGAAGGCTGTTTGCCCATCCCAACCTATCACAGAGTCATTAAGATTGGAAAAGACCTCTGAGATAATCTAGTCCAACCACTGACCCATCCCCTCCATGCCCACTAACCGTGTCCCTCAGTGCCACTTCCACACAGTTCTTGAACACCTTGGGGGACAGTGACTCCACCACCTCCCTGGGCAGCCTGTACCAGTGCTCAAGGTACTTAAAGGGCTTGAAAATCCTGCCAAGCCTACAACTGCTTGCAGGTAAAGATGCCAGTAGGACCTGTCCCTCACCTTGAGTTGGGTGAAGCTGTGAGGGTGCTCTGCAGCAGAAGAACCTCTCATATTGACAGCATCATGGAGTCTCCCTTCTGAGGCTGAGTAGCATCAGGGATCCTGCGCTCCCCCTTTTCCAGTGCTTTTTCAGGCTGTGTTGTAAGGGGAGTGGCTGCTCACAGGGGCTGAAAAGTGGGGTGTCACCTGAGTAAGGGCAGTGACCCACTGATTCCACTCATCTGGAACAGATAAAAAAAAGTCAGGGCTTGTTCCATTTTGTTATGAGAAGGTAGCATACCAGGAGCAATCATGTGTTGTTTGACCAAATTCAGGGATCTGAATGTAACTTATTACTTGTGAATTAAAAAAAAAAAAAAAAAAAAGGCTGCTTGTTTCTCCTTATCTAATCTGTGAATTCCAAGCATGTATGAGAGACTGAGATCTGCCAGTTCAAAAACATGAGATCACAATGTTCAGTGAATGGCTGAGCAGCCGGCTCACTGCCTGCCAGTAGTATTTCCTGTGGTAAGTAAATAAATGTATTTAAGCAGAGAATACAGTTTGATATTTCTTTCCTTGCATGGTTCCCTTGACACAAAGCAAACAGAAATGCGGATCATAGACCTGATAGTCCTGCTGAAGACCTTGCCTGAGTGTGTAGAGATGCACTGGTTTAGCTTTTAGGGGAAAGGCTTCGTTTTTGTGCTCTGTAGTCTGAAAATGTCATGTTTCCGTGTGTATGATCTAGTGCAAATCAGTGCTCGGAACTTAGTTTCTGTTCTGCAGCTCTGATAGCGTTCCTGTGCTTTTGTATGTGGTATAACCGAGCTTCTTGCTGGAATAAAGACATCTGGCAGGAAGGAGGCGCTCCTGGGTGTGAACGTGGATCAGTGGGACAGGCAGGGCTTAAGCGGGATGAATGGGTTTCAAGCCACCAGGGATGACGACAACGCTGTCAGTGTGACACCTATGAGAAAGGAGATATCAGTAACAAAACCTGCAGCGTGCCTTCTTCACAAAAACTTAAGGAAGAATTTTGCAAGAGCATCTCTTTAGAACCATACCTAACTTCTTAAAATAGGAGTGACATCTGAGAGTTAGAAACTGCAATTGTAAAATCTAATTTCTGTAATATCTTTGAATGAAATGTAACATTTAACTCGCCCTGATAACTGGCCTGTCCACGTGTGTTTTAAATATGAATTCATATCGCTGTTCTGACGGCAGCGTTTTGTTGGATATTGCAGTGAAAATATGCTTTCACAGATATTTATTAGCGTGAACTACGTTGAGTGCACAATGTCAATTCTGTAGTTAAATGTACTGGCACTGAAACTCTCATTTCCTGTATTAATAGTGTTCTTCTGCCCTATTTCTATGGAAGTCTAATTTTATGTTGCTTTTCCCTCTATCTAATACAGTGCTTTCACTTACTTAATACTGCGTGGGAATGTAGTATTGCCTGATATTACACTGTAAATTGGGAGTTATTTTACGATAGTTGTACTTTTAATATTGTGAACCGTTACATAAAAACATAACACTAATCTGTATAAAGCCTGACATTTTTTTTTAACTGAATGTGAAAAACATGCTTTTCTGTCACCCTCCTCTTTTAATTCTCACAGTTGCTTCAAGACTGACTCTGTTCTTCTAAGGCAATGTAGAGCACTTTTCATATTCAGTGGAGGGTTGTTTATTTCTTTTCATTGCTTGAATGGACTGAAAGTGTAAGACTGGGAAGCAAACAGCTGATGAATAGAGTTATCCATAAACTTCCTGGCTTATTTCAGCCTCGTGGTTTTACCTTTTCTTATTCTTCACACGTTTTAATCTTTCCAAATTCTGTAAGTGCTCTGTGTGCTAGGCACTTGTAAGCTAACCTTAAAGGATCTTTCCTAGGTCATGCTTCTGAAGTTTTTAATCTGAAACTTAGGATCGCAGTTCTCCAGAATCTCTATAGCTCGTGTGATCAAGTGCTTTTTATCCGCCTTGTTTTGGAAATGTTTTTAAAAGCCCTTGGAGAAAATGAAGTGCAGCTTTCCAGGTGAAAGAACTGAGGCAGTTCTTACTTTGCCCAGATGGTTCGGTAAATTAGCGTAGCTGCCATAGCTAGATGCAGATTGAAATCCTAATTCTGCGACATCTAGAAGGTGCAACCATATGACATTGAAGTCAGAGATTGTGTATCATTAAAGCAGTCAGTTACAGACATTTTTCACAGGTACTTTACATGAAGTGGTTATTAGCACTTAATAGCAAGGATTTCACCACTCTTAAAAATGCTTTATATTAACTGAGTCTCTGTGCTTTGTTTTTGACTTGGGGGGGGTACGATGACATTATTCTGGCCTGTGTATACCAGGCTTCCATTAAATTACGTGCACGGATTTAATTTGAAGTAGCATGACTCTTCTTGCGCATGCAACAGACTTGGGAATGGCAGCCAGAGCTTGTGTGGTCCTGTGCTGTGTGATAAGCAACTTTTTAGTTGGAGGTAGAGACTCACTAGATATGAGCCTGGGGCAGCGTGCTGCGGCTGGGAGGTGTCCAGTAGCCCAGCAGAAGTGCATCTATGCTGATGTGCACAACATGGGCAACAAACAGGGAGCTAGAATCCATTGCGTGGCAGGAAAACTATGACTTAGTCACCATCACTGAAACATGGTGGGATCACTCTCAGGACTGTAGTGCTGCAGTGGATGGCTCTAAGCTCTTCAGAAGGGGTAGTCAAGGAAGGAGAGGTGGTGGGGTGGCTCAGTGTGTTAGGGGGTGTTTTGGTTTTGTAGAGCTCGGTGCTGGGAATGATTAGATTTATTCCTTACGGGTGAGGATCAGGGGGAAGGCCAACAAGGTCTGGTGGGGGTCTGTTATAGACTGCTCTACCAGGATGAAGAGGCACAATGAAGTGTTTTACAAGCAGCTGGCAGAATTCACACAGTTGCTAGACCTTGTTCTCGTGGAGGACTTTGACTTAACCTGACATTTGCTGGAAATACAATCCAGTGGAAAGGAGACAATCAAGGAAGTTTCTGGAGTGCGTGGAAGATAACTTCCTGACACAGTTGGTAAGAGAGCCTGCTGGGGGAAGCTCCCCACTAGACCCACTGTTTCTGAACAGAGAGACTGGTGAGAGATGTGGTTGAGAGCTATCTTGGGCACAGCAACCATGAAATGAGAGAGTTCTTTGTTGTTGGTCAGCAGGGGATCAGCAAAACCGCCATCTTGGCCTTCAGGAGGGCAGACTTGGGGCTGCTGGGAACATTGATTGGGAGAGCCCCTTGGGTGGCGACTGGCTGCAGGGGGCAATTCCTGCCTTACAGCCTCCTTGCCCTATGTGTGCTTGTGGGTGTTTCAGTGCTCACATGTGTGGCATTTTGCAACATCTCAGCCCTGGAGGTGGTGATGTTGATCATCATAATCTGCTAAGTTTATACATATTTACACTGACTTTCCCTTTGGGTGTTGAGCGAATCTAGGGCAGAGGTGGCAAACTCCCAGCTCCAGATATACTGAACAAAATAGCACCATTTATAAATTTGCATAAAGGTCCAGTCCTTCATGTGGTCTTGATGAAGAGTTGTCACTGACAACTTAGCATGGATTTTACTCACTGTGGGCCTAAAAAAAATGCCTGGTGAGGGCAGGATGGCAGGTTTTTCTTCTTTGGTTTTGAGGTCAGTAGCCACCAGTGTTAGCTTGATGTTATACAAGACTCTTCTACAACATCTTTGATTTTGGCTGAGGCAGAATAAGTAAATAATCATTAAAAAATGGTCAGAAAAGCTGTTATATAAGCAGTTTCTCTAGATCAAAGTCTTTGCTTTTCCCTTCTGCTGCCTGTGTAGAATGAGCTCTGTCTCAGCCACCACACTTCTGTTTTGGTGTTCACCATTGGTATAATTTGCCTGCATTTTATTGCATTGTGCAGGGTTTTAAACTTGAAAGAAATCATCCACAGAAACTGATCATCTGTGTTACGTGTCACACTGTAAAGACGTCCAAGTAGAGCTGTTTTTAGTTTCTCCTTATGTTATAGGGTTGTCAGTTCAGGCAACAGCTTGTAATTTGTAGAACTTTTTGTCTGTTTAGTACGTGGTGGCGGAAAGGGAATATGAAACTCAAGAATCTTAATTTCCATGGTCTCGTGGTAAATGTTTGTATGGCATTCAACAAATGCTTATTTATGGGAACTGCAGTCCTTAAAGTTGAGTAGTCCATATAGAATCCCAGAATCTTTAGAGTTGGAAGGGACCTCTGGAGGCCATCTACTCCAACTGCCCTGCAGTGAACGGGAACACCACAGCTACATCAGGTTGCCTAGGGCCTGATCCAGGGATGGGGCATCAACTACATCTGTGGGCAACCTGTGCCAGGTATCTTTGTTGAGATAACATTAACACTGACCTCCCAGTTCAAGACTGTTTTGAAATGAACGTAATGCTGTCTGAAAATTATGGGAATAAAATCATGATCAAAATTCAGCCAATTTAGTGATGAAGCATGGTACTTCTGATTTTTCTACATCCAGTCTAAAAGATCATATCTCAGTATTGGATTAGGAAGTGCTGGCTTGAACTCAAACATATGTGTTTGTTGTTGTTTCCTTTACACATGAAGCAGATTTCTGTTGTGTTGACAATGTGTAACTAGACTTTACCAAAGTGAGTGTGCTAGTGTGCATAGCACAATAGCTTTTGAAGGACAAACCAGCAGATGCAAATCATGAGATGTGAGTAGGGAAGCATAGCTGTTCTGGTTTCGTTGTAATTGGCCTGGATAAAGAGGATGGTGGTGATGGGGTGGCTGTGTGGTCTGTCTGCACATTAGGCTGAGTACATTCCCAGGGCTTCTGTGGAGGTGCTATTGCATCTCTGTGCTGGCAAGTTATTGTTGTCACAGCTATACCAGCCAGGTTGCTGGTGTGCAGACATGTTCCAAATGCGTTATCAGGGTTAAAGCCAAAGCTTTAATACTTCCTGGTTAGACTTGTCATGTGGAGTATTTTAGCATGTGCTAGCTAATGCACACTTTAAAAACGAAAACAAGGGAAAAAAACCCAGACTCTTGGCACTTATTGTACATTCAGTTCAACCACTCAGTGGTTTTGCTTTTGTCTTTTTTCTTTAAACTGATTCCACTGAGTGCACTGCTGTTCTGGAGCTGGCTGAGTTGGGGGTGCTGAGTGTGAGTGAGTGGGTGAAGTAGCTGAAATCTCTGTAATAAAAGGGATTTGTCGTCTTGGTCCAGCACCTAATGGAAGTACAAAAATCAGTTTAAATTCTCTAGGTCATTCTGTATGATGGGCTGAGGTCCTTCGGTGGCCAGAGATTAGACAGCTCTTCAAAAGAGGTGAGATGAGAAATGCATAAAACTTGTATATAGTCCTGAGGGCAAACAGAACCTGAGGTAATCCCATATTTGTTGAAACTGTTCAAACTCCAGGGTGGTGACGCACTGGAACAGGTTGCCCAAGGAGGTTGTGGATGCCCCATCCCTGGAGGCATTCAAGGCCAGGCTGGATGTGGCTCTGGCAGCCTGGTCTGGTGGTTGGCAACCCTGCGCATAGCAGGGGGGTTGAAACTGGATGATCATTGTCGTCCTTTTCAACCCAGGCCATTGTATGATTCTATGGGGGAAAAAAAAACACCCAAACCCACAACCTTTTACTGCATTTTTCCTTATCTGTTATGTGGTAAAACTTCCTGTTTTTTTTAAATCTAAAAAGCACAAACCAAATTCTTCAATTCTGGGAATTAAGCTGGCAGCAGAGAAAAATCCCATTTCTGTAATGAACAAATATTTCAGTAATCAGAGTAGCCTTGTTAATGCCATCTGTATTTTAGAGGGACAACCCAAGTCTTACGAGAGATGACCTCCCACGTTTCCTTGCATATGGGTGGACTGTACTTCTCAGAAGCCGTAGGTAGAATTGAATATGGGAGAAATAGAAGGTTGCAAGGAAAGCCTGGGAAACAGTGAGCAGCCAGGAACTGAGATTAGGTGAGGCACTGGGTGTGGAGAAGTGGAATGGGGAAACTGAAGTTGCATGGCTCTCACTGCTGAACACCTGGGTGGTGAGAAGGAGATTGTGAGAGAGACAGGGTGCAGCTCAGCCTGGGAAGAGGAGGCACAAAAGCATGGAATGGGCAATTAGTATGCTGGTTTTGCGCAGGATGAGGGGAGGTAATGGGATTGGATTACTTTGTGGCAGCAGCATCATGGGAACCGTGAGCGGGATATGCAGAAGGATTGGAATTGGGAAGGATTGGATCCCAAACACTGAAACAGCTGTCTTCCAAGAGGTTTGAAAAGTGAGGAATTATTCTCTTTGTGGGCAGCAGCAGTTGTGATGCAGGTATCCAGCTAGTCAAGGTACTCTGCAAAAGCATGGCCTGATTACAGTGCCTGTCTGCCTCATGAGGCTGAGTCCTGACCTTCTGCTTGTAACTTCATGGGAACATGCTGTGCAGAAAAATTAAACAGCAGCACTTCCTCTTGTTAGCTGGCCAGTTATTTCCAAGGGTGCCTCTGACATGTGGCTGTGATTATAATATAACATTCCACTTTGAAGCCTTTTTCATGGCAGTAGATTCGGCTGGGGGGGAGGACATGCGGAAAGGCCTGCCAAAAGGGACCTGGGCGTAGTGGTGGATGGGAAGGTGGACATGAACCAGAAGTGTCCCCTCGCAGCACAGAAAGCCAACCATACCCTGGGCATATACCCTCCTGCACCTCCACTCGGCAGTGGTGAGGCCTCACCTGGAGTACTGCATCCAGACGTGGAGTCCTCAGTACAAGAGAGATGTGGACCTGTTGGAGGGGTGTCCAGAGGAGGGCCACAAAAACGATACAGGGGATGGAACACCTCTCCTACGAGGATGGGCTGAGAGAACTGGGGCTGTTCAGCCTACAGAGGAGAAGGCTCTGGGGAGACCTGATAGTGGCCTTTCATTATCTAAAGGGAGGCTGTAAGAGGGAAAGGGGCAGACTCTTTAGCATCGTCTGTTGTGATAGGACAAGGAGAAATGGTTTCAAGCTAAAAGTGAGGAGGTTTAGATTGGATGTAAGGAAGAAATTTTTTGCAGTAAGGGTGGTGAAGAACTGGAACGGGTTGCCCAGAGAGGTAGTGGATGCTCCAACCCTGGAGACACACAGGGTCAGGTTGGATGGGGCTCTGAGCAACCTGATCTGCTGTAGCTGTCACTGTTCATTGCAGGGGAGTTGGACTACGTGACCTTTAAGGGTCCCTTCCCACTCAAATGTTTCTATAAGGGAACCATAAAGTGTGAGAATGAGCAAGGGAGTTTCTTGTGGTTTGTGTCATTTCTGTGGATGGCTTCAATTGTTGCACTCGATTTATGCCTAGGTTTTCCCCCTGGCCTACCTGCTTTAGCTGGCTGTGGGACAGGCAGTTGGATGTACATGTCATGGTAGGCTGCAGCAGGGAAGGAGGGAGGGTGGTACGGCAGAACAGGCGGTGTGGCTGCAGGAATATTCCTCACTCCTGGCCAAGGCAGGAGGCAGAATCACAGAGTGGTCAGGGGCTTTTCCTTATGCAGTCATGATCTTTCTTTTTAGGGGCACTCTCTGTAGGAAAGCACTTAATTCTCTCCAGGGTGTCTCAAGATTTGTTTTTCCCAAGATAGATATTGAAAATAGCGTGTAAAGTCTACAGAATTAGTAGGCTAGAGGCTATCATACTGCTTTTCCTGAAGTGAACTAAACTAAAGGGTGTATGTTACCACATATCTGGAGATTTCACCATCATGTGATGAGAAACCACGTTTCTGATGTTTCTGAAATGTGTAGGATATTGCTTTATTTATTTACTTTAGTATTTATTTTAGGGTTGGCTCCCTAATGAATGGAGTAAAGAAGGACTGGAACACTTGGTAAAAGGGAGTAACTCAGATACTGCTATATGTTTGGAATGTGAGCTGGTCCTGCAGCAGTCCATTCAAATGTGGATGTGTTGCAGCTCTCTGGGACAGCTAATGTGTTTATATGTCACCACCTTTGAGCTGGTATGGACTCTCAGAGCAGAATTTGGAATGCCTTGCGTGGTACAGTGATCGCAGCAGAATTCATCCACCTACAGTTAAATGAGAAAATGCATACATCTATTTATGTTGCTTCTAGAGCTGTTCTGATGCCGGCGTTGGTTTTGGAAAAAAATAGTTTGCTGTTGTGTAACTTCGAGTTATGTGATCACAGGCTCTTAAATTACATTTTTTTAATCATTCTTACAGTACCACATGTCCTGTAAAGTACTTGTAGGTTTAGGAGCTGAATGCTGTTCTAAAAAAACCCAAAAAACCCAACAAACTTAAGGTCCTTCTTGAAGCTTTAATCAATCCCAATCATGGAAAGTGAATGACTCATGAGGGAGTTGCTTAATGCTGTTTGTGTGGTTACTCCAACTTGTGAAATGTTAAACTTGCTTTACCTTTCTGCATGAAGCACTTCCTTCTCTCTTCTTGTGGCCATGTTGCCCTGTTCAGCAAAGAAAAGGGTGCCGTTCGTTAAATAAAATAGATGTCTCTGATGTCAGTTTGCTATATGACAGCATGAACTTACTTTGTACTCTGTCATCCTGTCTCTAAGTCATCTTTGTTTCTGAAGTGCTTCGACCACAACTGGTAGTTTTTCTCCTTTCCTTTTCTGGCTCACTGCTTTCCAAAATGGAGCAATGCTTATTGCTAGGGTGATTTTGGCTCCAGTGCAGCATGCTGCGTGTCTTTGGATAACATCACCTTGTCACATATGGCTGGGCCTTTTGGGCTGAAGATGGATAATGATGAGGCACTGCCGTATTGTGGATCTTGCTTTTGTGTATCTGTGATGGTGCATTTTGACAGCCGAGCAAGTGTTCACTCTTGACCTCCCTCCTCTGATTGCTGACTTCTTGGGACTATTTTCGGTGTATCATCCAGATCTCTCAGCATAGCTGTGTGTGGTGACATGGGATGACCTGGGGGACACCCGCCACGCTTCAGATGTGGTCTTACATAATTCTTATTGCAGCAGAATTCCCAGTGGCATTTATTCTGCTCAGTAATTTTACAGAACAGCCTCTGTGCATGCAATCACCTGCTTTAATTTACTTCAGCTATTGTAATTGGTTACAGAGCACAAAGTCTCAATGTAGACTTGGTGCAGAATTGAAATAATGGCTCCTTTTATACTGCATGAAAGAGCTGTGAGTTTTGTCTTCCAACTGCGCCTCTCTTTAATGTGTTAATGCCATTTTTTAATGACACAGTGTAACAAGTGACACTGTATTAAAGTTACCTGTTACGTCTCTATTTGTTTTTTCCTATGGATTTCCCAAACTTCACCTGTTTAACATTATGTTTTTCTTCCTAGGTACATAGCTCAGGCTGATTATTGTTATTTTTTGAAGAGAACTGAACTATTTTCAAGAACGAGGCTGACTTAGCTCTACAGGCATCTCTCTTTTTCTCCCTAACCCACATTCCTATCTTTGTGGTCTGGAAAGATGGTGGAGTCCTTGTGTTCAGGATATACCTTTTGCCTCCCAGGTTTAAAAGCCTTTTTAATTTGGATTTGATACTTCTTTGGGGAACAGAAAAAGGGTCACAATTCTGCATGTGTTCAGTAACAGCTTTTTGTTTTCACGTGCAGTGATGAATATTCAGATTCGTGCTGAGCGGGATGATGCTTCCTGAAACTGCATTTTGGGAGTATTGAGAAGAGTAGCTGGGTCTGAGCTGGCACTGGGACTGGGAGAAGTTCTCCGCTGTTGTCATATAACAATTTTCTTGGCTTCCTCAGGAAGAAGAATCAAATACTGAGCGAGCAGGAACTGGTGGGAGTCTGCTGTGGGCAGGGAGGTAGGGAAAATGATGATTTCTTGCATTACCTGGGAGAGAGACTGAAGGCTGGTGGGAGGAATGAGGACGAGGTGAGAAGAGAAGGTCAGTAGTTAGGAGGAAACAAATGACTGCAGCAGAGAAGAGTATCTAGGAGGAAATGGGAACCAGTAGCTAATGAGAAAAGGAGGAAGAAGAGGAAGAACTGTATCTGCAAGCAAGCAGCCTGAACCGACTGAGTGAAGATCAAGGGAGAGGAGCGGGTGAGACTGTGCAAGAAGTGTGGGTCACAGAGGCCAAAGCATGCTGTGTTATGACATGCTGAGGATGAAAAAGAAATCAGACTGGAACTGTGGGAGTACTAGCGGTGAGTGGTAAAGAAATCAAAGCTTGTAGTTAGGAGGAAAATAGTAAGAATGAGGTGAAATTTGGGTCATGAAACTGTACCCGCAGCATCACAAACATGAACTGTGCAAAGAGGGGAGGTTGCCTTTCCGACACCGTGGTTCTGCTGTTCTTCTGCTTTCTGTCTACAGTGCTTGTTTTGAGCTCTTCTGCCAGCCAGCTCAGCAGAAGGAACCTGCTGGAGCAAGTAGTGGAGCTGAACTGTACTACAAAGGGGTCTCGTGACACTGACCTACTGCAGCTGGGGTGGGGGAAGGAGAAGGGGGTGTTAACATGTCAGCAGTGGGCTGTTAAACTTTGCGACTGGCTGAGGAAAGAAGCAACTGGAAGCAAAGAGCAGCAGGGCCGCACTGGAGCAGTCGCGGACTGGGAAGAAGGGGTCAAGTGTGAGAGAGAGCTTGGCAGGATACTCAGCCCATTAGGAGCATTCCTTTTCAAAGTGCAGAGAGGACCCATGGTTTTTCAATCATTTCATGTCTTGCTGTCAGCAAATATTTGTAAAAGCCAGAGGAGAGGCACAGATTTGTGTGGTAAGAGTACATGAACATCCATTAGTAAGGGTGGAAAAGATGTTTGTGGTAGGCCTAAGGCTCTGCTTCTGATAAACCATGGTATAATTTGAGCGCAGTGGAGTTTCTCCTTTATTTCAAAGCCTGGGAAGTTATGGTATAGGAGAGTAATGCTTTCTTAAGGCTGCAATGCAAACAAAACATATGAAACAAACACAGGTGCATTGTAATTTTGCATTTACAAATACATGTTGTTATTTTTTTCTTAGTGTCTCTACGTTAGCTGAATTAAAGAATGAATCATATAAAAGATCTCCTGACAGCTTTGTTTCTTGTCTTAATCCCATGCCTTACTGTGCCCTATCTGAGTTCTTATCTGAGCAACTGTTGATTTCCATAAGCACTCTGTGAGTGATCTCCTGCAGTGAGGTACTTTTCTTTGTGTGTAATTAATTTTTCACTCTGGTCTGCATACAGACAATTGAAGGAAGAGGCTTTAGAAACAATTCAAAAGCAACAACAAAAGCCACTTAGCTGGACGCATCTAGATTATTAGCCTGGCAAAATACCATTCCGTATTGTGTTTGTCCATATTCTGCTGAGCTGTAAATAAGCCCCCAGGAACTGAGTAACTGAGGAAAACACAACTGCAGAGTGCTGTGTAACAGATGCACTAATTCTGACGTGTTTTCCAGGTTGCTGTGTGTGCCTTTACAGTGACATTCATTGTCCTCACCCTCAGTCGCAGAATCATGTGAGTTGGAAGGGACCTTTACAGATCACCTCATCCAACTCCCCTGCACTGAACAGGGACTCTTCAAACTTACCACTCTTGCCCGGGGTAAGCACAGACCCGTTTGTAGACATGGCCCACCCTATTTGCTACAAAATACATGTTTCTAGTCCCTGAGCTGCTGTTGAAGTGCTGTCCACTGTTAACAGCTTCTGGTGGATTTTGGCAGGCCTCCTTTCAGCTCTGGTTTTGGGCTTGTCGGTTTTTTGGGGGGGTTAAAAACACGTGGTGTAAACAAATTTCACAGATCTGATACTCAGATGAGATGCAACAGTATTGCCAGTCTGTGTTGCTGGTAGTACTAAATGTGCTTCTGTAGTTGAAGGTCTTCCTGTATCTTTAAGTCTGAAGCTGTAGAGGCCGAGATATTTCTCCTAAAATGTATTCTTACATACTATCCATTAAACACAGTATCAAATTAGTACAGCAGTGCAATATTCAGTATCCATGAAAAATATGAAAACACCCAAGAAACATAACAAAAAAGAAAAAGGCTCTGTCTCGTGTTAATGCTGTTCTCTTTCAAAGAGGCTTTCTGCTACTAGTTAGTCCAGTGTGTGTGATGGTGGTGTCAGGAGTTCCTGCTTAGCCAGTAGGTATCCTGTTTCCCTAAATACGGGTTTTATAAAATGCTGGGTATCTGTGATTGTTTGTCTTTCTTAGCAAAGTGTTGACTGTTGTTTACTCAGCATGTCTACGTTAAGCAGCAGGAATACGAGAGATGACTGCAGAGTCTAATGGCTGGTGCAGAAGCCTGAGCCTTTGTGTCTGGATGTGTTGTTACAAGAACATAGTTCTCATGGAGATAGGTCTGATGTGGCGTTTGTGTGGATCCTTAACCTGTTTTAATTCTGTTTTTTGAGGCAATGGCTACACAGTCACCTTGATCCCTTTGTCTGCAGAGCACCTCCCTCTGAATTTGTCCTCTTTGTGTTTGCCATGACACTTTGTATGGCTGCACAGACTACCAGGTTATGGAGCTGGCAGCTTTAAAAATGGTTGCTTTCCCTTCTATTTGTC
This sequence comes from Alectoris magna, assembly GCA_030625065.1. NCBI lineage: Eukaryota > Metazoa > Chordata > Aves > Galliformes > Phasianidae > Alectoris > Alectoris magna. Next base: position 51,191,513 of record CM060561.1, read on the forward strand.
TTAGAGTAGATTTGGCAGGTTTTTAAGCTGCAGCAAGGCAGCACAGACTTAAATTGGATTAAAGTTCAAGTTAGCATGTAACTGTGACTTGACCTGTCATCCAGGTGTACTAGCAGGTGTAGGAAATAGCTGTTTTCCATCCTTGGGATTTACTCTATTTTTTGTAGAACTGCAAGACGGTCTGGCACCCACAAAGATCATGGAGCGTGGCTCCTTGCTCCAGATAGAACTATATGGGTGTTCAGATACAGAGGACCAAATTCAGAAAGCTGACGTTCCATATAGCATTGCTTGTCCCATGGAATTCCTGAAATTCATCTACATTAGGAACTGCTCTTTGCTTATGATATCCATTACTGGGAATTTACATATTGGCTTCTGCCAGCAATTTTCCTCTTAGTTTTTATTTTGCCAGGACTCCCTATGAAACAGCACAGAAGGATCTGGGTGCAGAGGATCTGGTGTAGCCTCTTCAAAGGTGAAGTTGTGATTGCTGCATACCAGGGAAAAAAACAATTATACTTGTTCTATCTTCTTTACTTTACGTTAACATAATTAGAAGATGGATTTGACTTCAGAACTCTTATTTTTTTTTTCTTCCCTTTCTTACTGCAACAGGTCAGGCAAGTTCTTATTTGCATCTATAAAATATGCTTGAGAAAGATGAAAGTGGTCTTGGTGCAAATGCAGTCCTCACAGACGCTCTGAGCTTCCAAACAATCCTATTTTATTTCAGAGATGTAAAGTTTGCTGTTCCATAATAAGCAGCGGTATGCATAACATGCAAACTGCCTCTGAATTTTTTAAGAATTATTTTGAACGTAAAACATATATTCTGATATGTAATATGTAATGTTTGGCATGGTGTAAAGCAAAGCTGGCTGAAATAACAGTTCTCCTACTGCGTTAGCATGGCTTGGCAGCTAATGGCCGGATTCTACAAGCACTGGGCTTTGGGCCTGCTCTGTTTTACTATTGCCTCCTGACATCAGGTGGAGCATTCCTTGTAAAAGGCATTGATGTTTGTTACATTTTCAAGATAGAGCTCTAAACAAAGTGCTTTGAAAACAACTTCACATTTTTTTGATCTTTTTTTTTTTTTTTTTTTCCCCTGCTACAGGTGTGATGGACAGGTAGCAGAAGATTTCACCTTGATATCAGGGGATCAGAATGACCGAGTGCTTCCTGCCTCCCACCAGCAGCCCCAGTGAACACCGTCGGGTAGAACACAGTGGGGGTCTTGCTCGTACTCCCAGCTCTGAAGAGATCAGCCCTACAAAATTCCCTGGGTTGTACCGTACCGGTGAGCCTTCGCCACCTCACGACAGCTTGCATGAGCCTCCAGATATAGTATCAGATGATGAAAAGGAGCATGGGAAGAAGAAAGGAAAATTTAAAAAGAAAGAAAAAAGAAGTGAGTAGGCAGCTTCTTATTTCATGCTCAAGTCCTTTTTCTGTTTTTCTTTCTCAAAATTGCCTGGTGTTCCCAGTGTTGTTTTTTCTGTTATTGTTGTGATCAAACCTGTTTAGGTGTGAAGGAAGTGAACTTAACACAAACACACATTGTGCAATACCTGTTTCTCTTCATGAAAAGGACCTTTTTTTGTTGTTGTACGGGCACCAAGCACATGCCCAGAATTGCTGATAAACATATTTATGTAAAGCCTTTAGCAAAGTGTTGGTAATTACCTGGCGTGATAGTCTTATATCATTATCAGTTCAGATCCTGAGTGGAGATTTCCAAGTGTATTTCCAAGTAGATGCTATTTGAAATCTTAGCTGAAACACTAGATAAAGTAAAGCTCTAAGTTTGACCTGAATTGTACACTTTTAAATTTGAAAGAGTTGGTTTAAACAACATTTCACTTTTCTTTTTCATGCCTTGTGTATTCAATGTTTGTTATTACTTACCATTTCAAGCATTCATATGCACACCGTACCGCGCATTGAGGACTAATAAGCTGCATCCTTTTTTCATTGGCTTCTTAGTTTAGTCTAATCCTGCAGTTTTCTCCAATTCAATTCCAACCCTCTAAAACCTAAGTATCACAGCCCACCCAATTGAGTTGTTTTGTTTTTTGACAAAGCTTTGCAGTATTTTTCCATGTTTTACATTGCCTTTGTACATGGCCCAAATGCTGGATGTCATGGATGCCCTTGTGCCTCACTAATTCCTAGAAGTGAAACTTGGAATACCAGAGCCAATGAGACAGCACACAGCATTGTGGCTTTTTGGAATGAATATGATGACTGCTTGTAATAAGCATGCACGCATTCAAATAATTACTCGTTAAGAATCTGCAGCTGCTGCATTGCTTTTAATCAAGCCAATTTCCTGGATTGCAGGAATTGTTGCTTCTACCGCAGTTTAGAAGGCCTGTGCCTTCTAAAGGGTACAGAAACTCAAAACCGTGTTATCCTCTAGTTAAAACTAACAACCAGAATTTCTGCATGTTTGAAGAAAGCCGATACCTTATTTTTTCTCTTGTAAATAATATTAGCCTAATACTAGTACTGAATTACTGATTCTCTGGGCAGCCTGGTTGGCAACCCTGCCCATGGCAGGGGGGTTGAAACTACATGATCTTTGAGGTCCTTTTCAACACAGGCCATTCCATGATTCTATGATAAATTCTGTATTAGTTGGATCAAAAATAAAGCCGTTGTCTTTTGGGCTTTTTTCCTCTTTGCAAATCAGCTTTTGCTGCCCTCCTGCCTCTGAATTTATGCCTCTGAATTTAGAATTGTGAGAAATCAGCATTATATACAGCGTGGCTTTCTTTGTGGTGTAATCTGCTTGTCTCATGGCAGTAGTCAGACTGAAGGCTGAAGGGGGAAAATGCTACTTCAGCAAGAGCATGCAGATTTGTACACTGCTAGCAATGTGACTGCTCTCTTCCACAAGAGATTATACCACATTGTACAGCCGATGCAAAGCATTTTTTGTTAGGGAAGCTTAAAGATGAAGTGTCATGGAAGCAACAAAAATGCAAAATGTAGGAAGAGTCGCATCTTCTCTTGCAGCTGTAACATAAAAAACGTTCAGCACATCCTAACTGTATTGTATGTATGTCATGTAATTACCTGTCAGATATAGGATTGAGTTGAATACAAAGCTTCTGGTATCTCATACAATCCAAACATGGTAATTACTGCAAATATACCCAGAACATTCTACTTATGTAATTGAACAGGGCTATCTGGTGGCTTTTCTGACCACCTGTTCTGATTTTTTGGACAGTACACAACCTACTACGGTTATGTAATTTGGTATTTAAATAAATACGATTGATCACTTCAGTGAGAAACATTTAACGCCTTCACTTGTCTTCAACACTAATGAATGATCAACATTGAGCTGGAGGACTATGACTGCAGTAATGGTAAATTCCCAGCCAACTCTCAAGTTGGGCTTGGAGGGTTTTAGTAAATGGGGTTACATCAGGCTGACGGGCAGTCACTAATGGGGTTCTGCAGGGCTCCACTGTAGAGTTAGTTCTCTTTATCATTTTCAACCATTATTTAGATGCAGAACTTCAAAGCATATTAGGTAAGTTTGTGGACAGCAATAAACTGGGAGGAACTGTTGGGCAGCTTTTGGGGCAGAGAGGCCTTGCAGAGAGATCTTGACAGATGAGAGGGCTGAGTAATCACCAGCTGCATGAAGCTGAACAACAGCAAGTGCTGTATGCTGCACCTGGGATGAGGCAACCCTGGATAGATGTACAGCCTGAGGATAAGAGGCAGGAGATCAGCCCCACAGAAAGAGATCTGGGGGTTATGGCTGACAGCATCTTGGACCTGAGCCAGCAGCGTGCCCTGGCAGCCAGAAGGACCACCCACAGCCCGGGCTGCACCAGGCCCAGCACTGCCACCAGGCGAGGGGAGGGGTTGTCTGCTCTGCTCTGTGCTGTGCAGCCTCACCTCCAGCTCTGGGTGCGGGTTTGGCCCCAGAATATAAAAAGGGCATCAAACCATTCAAGAGCATCCAGAGGAGGGCTACAGTAATAGTGAAGGGTCTAGAGTACACCACATAAGTGCAACGGTTGAGGTCCCTGTGTTTGCTCAGCGCAGAACAGAGGAGCTGAGGGGAGGCTTGATGGTGGCTGCAGCTCCTCGAAGGGAGCAGCGGAGGGGCAGCGCTGAGCTCTGCTCTCTGTGACAGCGACAGGGCCCGAGGGAACGGCACAGAGCTGTGTGTCAGGGGAGGGGCAGCTGGGGGTGAGGGACAGGTGCTGCACCAGAGGGCGGTGGGCATGGAACGGGCTGCCCAGGGCTGTGGGCACGGCCCCAAGTGCCAGAGTTCAAGGAGTGTTTGGAGAACAGTGAGTGGTCCTTTGTGGAGCTGGAAGTTGTGCTCAGCCCGTGTGTGTCCCTTCCAAGTTGGGATATTCTGTGGTGTAATGTAACTTTCCACATTTAAAATTACTTGATTTATCAAGTGCTTTCAATTATTTTTCTTCCATATGAATTTGGGTTGCTTGTATTTCAGCATACTGTGTCCCTGGTGAAAGAGGTACTGTAATATTATTACCAGAAGTACAGTTACTTCTAAATAAAATTAGCCTACTCTGGAAGACATAGAAACTCCCTTGTGGTATGGGTGAGAGATTCTCTGTGAATCTCTAATTAGTATACATCTATAAACTTGTGTTGCTGAGACAAAGTATGCTGGTTTTGTATGTGACTTGCTGCTTCATGTCTGCTCATGAAGTCAAGAAATACCAGTTTCAGTAATGTGCTGTTGCTGATGTTACCAAAGGCCTTGAAGAGCATTAAGGATTTGTTTTGCAACATCACGTGTTGAAATGTGACATAGGTGCTTTGCTTATTGCTGGAATCAGCCTCCAAGCGCAGGCTCCTTGTACTGACTGGCACCGTGTGTGCTGACGCTGGGCATGGTGCATGTGTTGGGAGGAACCCTGCTTTGTTAGATGGGGAACTGTGACAGCCACCCAGTTGGAAGTGTTAAGGACAGATTGTTCTGGGCTCTGTTTGGTGAAGATTTAGCTTTCTGCTCAGGAGTGACATCTGGGAACCCTATCTTAAATCTGTGCCAGCCCCATCTCATTCTGACAGAAAGCGATGCTGAGGTGTCCTGCTTTGTCCTGCAGCTGATACATAAGTGCTGTCCTTATCCCAGAACTGAATCCTTAGCTTATGCATTGCAGATTTCCCTACCCATTCTCATTTCTAGTTTACAAGAAGAGTGAGCAATGGTATAGGCAGTAAATGGGGAGGACGAGAGTTGGTTGCTGGTTGCTCTCCAGTAGGTCTTTCTCCATTCTTCCATGGAATATGTGTTTGGTAGTCCTAGGGAAGAGTCCACGATGGGAAAAGCTGGTCAAGTGATTATAGTTACTTGATTGTAGTCCCACGTTTTAATACATTTCATATTTTTAACTATTATATACTACTTACAGAGCAGACAAGAAGGCTTCAAAATATAGATAGCTCCTTTGATGTGCTGAAATTCTGCTGAGAAACTGCAGCTTTTAGAACAGGAGAATAAAGACCATTTGGAATATCTTCAGGTTCTTCTGCACAAAGAGTGTCTCACCTGCAGACATACAACCTCTCATCTTTCCATTAGGCTTTCTCCTATCACTTAAGGAAGGGAGTAATTTTCCACCAACTAGGTCTGTTCACTCAGAAACAGCACTTGGCTTCACTCAGACAGGGGCGTTGTTTACGGGTGGTGGAAGAGTGCCAAGGCATCTGTATAACAGGGGTATCACGGTGAAGCAAGAGCTTATCTTCCACTGTGTTGGGGGACCTAGGTGGTGCAAATGACAGGTGAAATGCCTTCTTTGTTGAACAAGTTTCAGGCTTGCTTTCTTTGGGCCACAGTGCGTGTAAAATCGCAATTAATTGACTTGGAAGTTGCGCTGGTTTCTATGTCGTTGGTTTTGGTTGTGGGTTTTTTGTTTAGTTAGTGGAGTTTTTTGTTGTTTGGTTGTTCTTTTGTAATCTACCTTGTTGTTGCCTGAAGGACAGGCAGGGCCAGCTGCGGAGGCGTAGCTAATGAAAGTGCTGGTGCAGATGCTTTAAAGGACACTTGGTGTGTTGGTGCTGAAATGGCACGCTGTGCCATGGACTCGTTTGAAGATCTCCCATACGGGTTTTAGGACAAAAATACAGTTTCACTGACAGGTATAGTGGTAGTGTTACTGGAGTTGTTTTATTCTTCCAGTGGAAAAGTAAGTTTGCTTGGACTTTTTTTTTTTTTGACGTTTTGTTTGAGATTGTAATTTTACTAACTTCATACTCATCTTGAAATTTGTAACATTTTGGAACGGGGTCAGAGAGTGCAGTGGCTGAAGTTTTGTGTGTTCTTCATGAGAAGGCTGTTTTAGGCTTATGTGTATGTAGTGGATGATCCTTAATGACTCTTATACTGTTGATTGCAGGAACATAGAGAAGTTGCGAGACGGTTCTTTTTATTTTGCATTTCCTTGACTATTAAATGGGAAACTAGCACATAAGATGGACATTGCAATTATGAGTAAGTATGTAAAGTATTAATTGTTTAGATCATGCAGGAGCAGTGTGGCTTATCTTTGATGTGACTGTTGCAACCTCGATTTAGTCTTTGTCCACTTCATTGTGTAACAACTATAAAAAGCCTTCGGAAGAGAGAGGCAGGCACTACGTTTTTACCCGTGTAACTTCTCTCTCCTCCTTAGTTATTACTCTTTCTCTCCTAGTTGATTATTTACAAAGCAAGCCAAGTTACGGTTGTCCTCTTGCTTTTCCTTCCTTTGCCTCCTAGCGGAAGGTTATGCTGCCTTCCAAGAGGACAGCTCCGGCGATGAAGCTGAAAGCCCTTCCAAGTTGAAGCGGTCCAAGGGAATACATGTCTTCAAGAAACCCAGCTTTTCCAAAAAAAAGGAAAAGGATTTTAAAATAAAAGAGAAACCCAAAGATGAAAAACACAAGGAAGACAAGCATAAGGAAGACAAACACAAAGAGAAGAAGTCAAAAGACTTAACTGCGGCAGATGTTGTAAAACAGTGGAAAGAGAAGAAGAAAAAGAAAAAGCCAATTCAAGAGCCAGAGATACCTCAAGTGGATGTTCCAAGTCACAGGCCTGTGTTTGGCATTCCGTTGTCTGACGCAGTAGACAGGACCATGATGTATGATGGCATCCGCCTGCCTGCAGTTTTCCGTGAATGTATAGATTACGTAGAGAAGTATGGCATGAAGTGTGAAGGCATCTACAGAGTTTCAGGTATTCTGAGTGTACTGATGGACAGGTTCTTTATTTTGCATTTGTCGTATTGTTTTACCGCTTTAAACACCTAGGGATGCTATTTAGAGCTGCTTTGATTTTAATTACTGGAAAGATAATCAGGTGGCTAAAGCTAAGCAAACCCTGAAATACCAGAAAAGTTGTAATAGGATGATGGTAAGTATGAATAAAATGTGCTGCATTGGCAAGCTTGTAGTCTTTTTATTACTTCTGCATGAGAATTGCTATGCTCGTTGATGGAAAAAGCAAAGATGAGAAATAACCATTTTACGACTTAAGCTTCTCACTGTTGCTTTTTCCTGTGTATAATTTTCTTCTTAAAAGCTTCTTTTGTTTGGGCAAAGTCACTAATAAGCAGAAAATGCAAGTTTCACATTTAAGCGTAGACACAGCAGGGTAATTAACCGCAGTAGTTGTGTAACACCTGCTTACATAAAGCAGCGTGGTCTGTAGTCGTGTTAAACAAAACAATCCCTTTGTGAACTCTGTGCAGTGAAACCCAAGCAAGTACTTCAGTGTGCACATTCAAAGGAGCAAAAATAAGTGAGAAAAGGAACTTGGGGGAAAGCACTTGGAACAAGTTATTACCAGTGCTGCAAAGCAGTAATCAAACAATTGCTAAAGGCTTCATTAAGCTGTCCTTATGCTGATGGTTTGCGTGGTACTTGGTAGGGGTGCTCAGCAGTTTCTTGGTCTCACCCGTGGGACCATTCTGGCAGAACATTTTTTTTTAAGGGCATGCTGCGTTAGGAATGTTCACGGTAGGTTTGTTTTCCATAAGGTGTTTTTGATGTTTGTGCTGTCCAGGTGTTCTCCAGTGCAATAGCACCCTCTGGTGTGTGCAAGAGTACTTAAATTGAGAGCTCTGAACGACAGTGGCCTAGCAGTGTACCAGCACTTGTGATGAGTAACTTATCGGGACATGAAATAGAGGACATTCTAGCTGGCATTTACCATGGCCCGGGTGCACCCAGCTTGGTTTATTGTACCAGAGCCAAGCTGTGGCAGTGCAGTAAGTCAGTGAAAGTCAAGTGGGTATTTGAGCTTTAAGAAAGAAACTTTTCTGACTTAAGGAAGATCTGAATGTCACTGAGTTGTAAAAAATACTGTGCAAAAAATACTGGCAAGGCTGAATAATTACATGAACACCTGTATATTCATATGTTGCCTCAAACCAAAATGCCGTGTGAGATTCCTCCAGCTGGAGACCTAGAAACTAAACTGTGTGGGGTTGGTTTCACGGAGGAGGGCTCACATGTAGAATTTCTTTCACAGTATTGGAGTTGATAAGGACTCAAGGGGGGAAGGTTTAGTTCAGATGTCAGGGGAAGCTCTTTACTATGAGAGTAATGAGGTGCTGGCACAGGCTGCCCAGAGAGACTTTGGATGCTCTGTCCTTGGAGGTGTTCATGACCAGGTTGGATGGGGCCCTGGGCAATTTGGTCCAGTGCCAGATCTGGAGGTTGGCAGCCCTGCCTGTAGCAGAGGGGTTGGAACTTGATGGTCCTTGAGGTCTCTTCTAACCCAAGCCATTCTATGATTCTCTGAAACAATTGGTCTTACATTACTCTCTCATTCCTCACCTATTTCATGTTCCTTGATGTAAGGGAACTGCTGAGCCCAGCTGATTTGGAACGTCAGCAATGCTGGGTTTGGGCCTCGTAGCAGAGGTCAGTGTTTTTAGATACAGTGACCAGGTTAATCCTGATTCTCAGTTTTAACTTTGTCACACGTGAATAATCTTTAAAAGGCGTTCTTCAATTAGTTTAATTTGTAAGGAGAAGAGCTTCTCAAAAAAAAAAAAAAAGAGTATTACAACTATTCTGTACGTAGAGCTGAAGACTTGTCTTAATTCCTTATTTAAATATTTTCAGGAATAAAGTCAAAAGTTGATGAGCTCAAAGCAGCCTATGACCGAGAAGAATCTCCCAACCTGGAAGAATACGAGCCCAACACAGTAGCCAGCTTGCTGAAACAGTACCTACGTGAACTGCCTGAAAACTTGCTTACCAAAGAGCTAATGCCCCGCTTTGAAGATGCTTGTGGAAAGAGCACAGAATCTGAGAAGGTCCAGGAGTGCCAGAGGCTGCTGAAAGAGCTGCCGGAGTGTAACCATCTCCTCATTTCTTGGCTCATTGTGCATATGGACCACGTTATCGCAAAGGAACTGGAAACAAAAATGAACATCCAGAATATTTCTATAGTGCTCAGCCCTACTGTCCAGGTACGTGCCTCACACAAGTGCTAGAGCAGAGTGTCAGCACAAGAAAGGCTTCTTCATAGAAATTCTCTTGCAGGTGTGAATCAGGCACTGTCCAATACAGTTAAGCTGAATTAAAGCTCTTTATACTTTGGGAACGTAAAATGCACAGAAAGTAGCAGGGGGGAAGGCTTTCTGAAGGTGAGCTTGCATAGCATGGGTCTGGTATCTTCTATTATGAAAACACTGCAAAGACTGCTGACAGGGCTTTTTTATTCTGCGAGCACAAGTAATCCAACATTTAATTAATCTGGTAATTCAAGCGGATGTAGAATTTCTGTGTTTCTGACACAGCGATGACTCAGTGAAGACTATTCTGTTCTAACCCTGTGTTGCAAACAGATCTTCCTGGTGCACTGATGACTTGGGTATAATGGCTGCGGTGTCTGCAGTCAGATTGCTGACTAGTTTTCTAGGAAGATGTCAGCGGTTTCTGGACTGGTTAATTCCTTAATAAACAACTTTGTGTTAAATGCAGCTCAGAATCAGTTCTGTCCATACTGGAAACATGGCAGTGGGTGCGGGTGGCCTAGAAGAAAAGTTCACCTGTCAGAAAAGCACTGCTTTATTAAGAGTCCAGATGGGGGCCCAGTGGGACAAGGGCTGTTCTTCTCAGCTGTTTTGCTGTGCCAGTTGTTTTTTGTCCAACAAAAGCAGCAATTAATGTAAAATGATGCAGGCCAAATCCTGCTTCATTGTTGAGTAGATTTTAGCAATTAAAATATAGGCAGAGACAGAATTCTAATCCTTCTTGGACAAATTTTTAAATTTTAATGGAATGTACAGCATCCGAATAAATATTTGCTTCTGTCTCATTTTAAAGCAAGGAATACGGTAACAGCTCCTTTCAAACAATTTTTTTTTAACTGTTTTAAATCTGAGAGAGAAGTTGGTGAAAATTTGCCCCTGTATTTGGCATTGGTGAGGCCTCACCTCGAGTACTGTGTTCAGTTTTGGGCACCTCAGTACAGAAAGGATGTGGAGGTACTGGAGCAGGTCCAGAGAAGGGCAACGAGGCTTGTGGAGGGCTTGGAAAATCAGCCCTATGAGGAGAGGCTGAGGGAGCTACAGCTGTTTAGTCCGGGGAAGAGGCGGCTGAGGGGAGACCTTATTACTCTCTGACAGTACCTGAAAGGTGCTTACAGAGGGAGCGGGGCTGGTCTCTTCTCAGTGGTGACAGGTGACAGGACGAGGGGAAATGGCCTCAAGTTGCGCTGAGGTAGGTTTAGGTTGGACATTAGGAAACACTTCTTTTCAGAAAGGGTGGTTAAACATTGGAATAGGCTCCCCAGGGAGGTGGTTGAATCACCGTCCCTGGATGTGTTTAAGAGTCGTTTGGATGTGGCACTTGGAGATATGATTTAGCAGAGGGTCATTAGAGTTAGTTAGGGTACTATGGTTAGACTGCGGTTGGACTTGATGATCTTTTGAGGTCCCTTCCAACCTGAGTGATTCTGTGATTCTATGAAAATACTGAAGTTTTGGGAGGAGAGAAGGCAGCCATCCATAGCACAGTATGTTTGGTGTTCCTACTTACCTATTGCTGTCACTTCTTCCACCTTTGCATGAGCAAAAAGAAGGAGGTGGTCAGAGAGCTGGAGCATCTCCCCTACAAGGACAGGCTGAGAGAGCTTTGGCTTTTCAGCCTGGGGAAGAGAAGGCTCCGGTGGGACCTTATAGCGTCCTTCCAGTACCTGAAGGGGGCCTACAGGAAAGTTGGGGAGGGACTTTTTATAGGGGCATGTAGCAACAGGACGAAGGGAGATGGCTTTAAACTGGAAGAGAGTAGATTTACACTAGATATGAGGAAGAAATTCTTTACTGTGAGGCTGGTGAGACACTGGAACAGGTTGCCCAGTGAGGCTGTGGATGCCCCCTCCCTGGAGGCATTGAAGGCCAGGCTGAATGGGGCTTTGAGCAACCTGGTCTAGAGGGAGGTCTCCCTGCCTATAGCAGGGCTTGGAACGACATGATCTTAAAGTTCCCTTCCAACCCAAACCATTCTATGTATTTGTGAGTGATGGAAGGCCATTGCATTTCCAGAGAAAGATACTGTGCTTCACAGATGCAGATTATGTGAAGAAATCGTCTTAACCAGTGTTCTCACTCCCACGCCCTTCCTTTCAGATCAGCAACCGTGTCCTGTATGTATTTTTTACTCACGTTCAAGAGTTCTTTGGGAATGTGACCCTAAAACAGGTAACAAAACCTCTTCGTTGGTCAAATATGGCTACCATGCCAGCACTTCCAGAGACACAGGAAAGCATCAAAGAAGAAATCAGGCGACAGGTTGGTGAATACTTCAGTTGTTTTGTTTGGTTTTGTCCTGGATTTGATAAATTCAGCAGTAAACTTTACTAAGAGTGTAATTATACCACAGTTGTCCTGTTGTGGGACGCCACGTGCTTTGAAAAGCAGAACTCCACACCTTTGGTTTTGAAGCCGATGCCGTATTTTTTCCCTTGCTCTGATATACTAAGGACACTAATTGCCTTGGTAATGTTTCTAGGAGTTCCTCCTGAACTGTTTACACCGAGACTTGCAGGCAGGGATAAAAGATTTATCCAAAGAAGAGAGACTCTGGGAGGTGCAAAGAATTTTAACAGCTCTTAAGAGGAAGCTGAGAGAAGCCAAGAGACAAGTGAGTAGCTTGCTATTTATTGCCCAAATGTAGATCGCAGATGAAAATGACCTAGGAGTATTTCTAACTGCAGCAACTCTTGCCCAAGTTTCATGGCTATCGGTTATTTGCTGCTCATCCCCATTTCTTGGGGTGTGTCACTGAGCCTTACTGCTTGACTCAGAAGTTGAAAGCGCCATAAATGTCAGATGGTTCTATAATTGCGGACTGGGGGCTTCCAGTGCTCACAGATTGTGACAGGTATGGAATTTTGGTACTCTGGGGGTTATAAGTTGGCTTTAGAAATCGTGGTTGCCACCGAAGCCTTTCGTTATGCTTTCCTGCTCTGCACTGGAACTTTCTCTCTGCTCTGTGAGTTTTAGCATGCAGATTCTAAAGAGAAACATAAATCTACGTTCTAGAATTAAATTTGCAGATTTCCGGTATTTCTTGCAGTACTCTTTGAGTTGTGAAAGTGTGAGAATATAACTAAATTTTCAGGGAAAACTGGGCCATTAACGAGTGAGTTGATAAAGCTGTGACAATTGTGAAAGCATTCCCCGAGGTACACAGAGAGACACAGATAGACCAGGCAGTTGGGGGTGGAGGGGGCGGTGTAGCATGGCTTAACAATGCTGTGGGCTCAGTGGGAAAAGAATCGTTGAGCCTTTGCTGGAGCATAAGTTTAGTCTTTTACACTTGTATCCAGGCTGGTATGCTGTAGGTGGAGCAGATATCCCAATTCTTACTATTCATATGACTCAAAACAAAACCAACTGTGAGAATGCAGGGGAATTAGATCAAACCCCCTTTCAATCTTTTCAATGCAGTTTTTTATTTTCCATCTTAATTCCTAAATGGCTGAGGAGCGGCACCTTTGTCCTCAAGCTGTTTTTAAAACAGCGCACGACTAAAACAATGTTCGACAGAGCTCGTATCGACTCCATGCTTAACACTGTGTGTTCTGGCCCAACGAAAGGGACGACTGAAGGCTCAGGTGAATGAACTTCCAGCAGCGTTTTTAAAACTGCCCTGTGTCCCAGAGCACTGGGTAAGCAGTGAATGCGGCCATTTTGTTTTGCAAATGCTGAAATTAAAAGCATCTTCCTGAAAACTGTCCAAAATAAGAGTTGATGGTTCTAAATTTGAAAAATAATACGTTGAAAAAATGTCTTTGTAACAGTGACAAGTGAGTGAGGCAGGTGGCCTTTTCAAAACAGTCCTTTTTCTATGGCAGGAGTGTGAAACAAAGATTGCACAAGAAATTGCCAGCCTTTCCAAGGAGGATGTCTCCAAAGAAGAAATGAATGAGAACGAAGAAGTTATAAATATTCTACTTGCACAGGTAGATGGCAAGCACGTATCAGTTTGTATGCTGTATTTTCGTGTTCCACATCTGTCAGAGTTACTGAGCATGTATTTATTCCTCCTAATACAATGGAAAACATAAGGGGCATAAATGGGCCTCTCACTCTCGCTGTTAAAATCCGAGGCTTTGTTTGAGCACTAAATAAAGCAGGGAAAGCATGTGGACTGCAGGAGTGTGTCTGAAGCTGAGCAGGCTGCTGTTCAGGCACAGAGGAGAGGGTGTGCAGCAACAACAAGTGGGCTTTGTTGTTCACGTGCTTAGAAAGCACTTCTGCTTCTGACCTGTTAGGACTGTTAACTCTTTTCCTGCTGATCAAAGGAAATAAGGCAGCTCTTTTGGCATTCATGCCTGCCTTGGCTTGCCTCAATAGCTTTAATCTTCCCTCCGCTGCACTTTTTTCTCACTATTAATCTTCAAAGGCCTTTTTGAATGTAGCTTCTCTGGGTCATCCCAGAGCTTTCCCTCGTGATTTATGGCATCGCCTTGAGGATTCAGAACAGACATTTGTTGGGTTTGAACCTAGAGCTGGGCTGAAGTCTTGCTGACTCGGTGCCAAGCAGGCACGCTAAGTACTTCTGAAAACAGCACAGGGAACAGCGTCGCCGCTTCCCAGGGTACAGCATTAGAGCAATCCTCAGCACATGTTCCCATAGAACGTGAAGCCAAGGCTGTAAGTTAAGTGAACTAATTGCTTGTTGCAGGAGAATGAGATCTTAACAGAGCAAGAAGAACTGCTGGCCATGGAGCAGTTTCTACGGAGACAAATAGCTTCAGAGAAGGAAGAAATCGATCGCCTTCGCGCAGAGATAGCTGAAATACAAAGGTAAAAGGGAGACTGTTTGCCTCAGCTCCCCCAGCCAGGCATGTACTCCGGGGAAAAGTAGCAAAACTAAACCACACCTAAAAGGTGTGTCACTCTGTGCACATTTGCAAGCTGATTCCTTTTAGTGAAATCTCAGCATCTTTTCAACTTTCGGGATATTTTCTGTTAGTACAGCAATGAAGTTATGATCTAATGGGAGCTGGACCTTTGCTCCACAAAAAAACATCCCCATAGGGAATAACGGATTTGTTAAATTAAACCAAACCCTCATTTTGTTTTCAAAGCCACTTTAGATTATTCAGTGAACATGAGCAAACTTTATGTGCTCCAGTCCCGGTAAACTTGAGCAAGTGTTGTGATCTCAGCTTGTCGTTGCTCTTCCAGTCGCCAGCAGCACGGCCGGAGTGAAACAGAGGAGTATTCTTCAGAGAGTGAAAGCGAGAGTGAGGATGAGGAGGAGCTGCAGGTCATCCTGGAGGATTTGCAGAGGCAGAACGAGGAGCTGGAGGTAAGACAACTTGAGCCTTAGGATTAATGGGCATTCTCCCCCAGAGGGGACAGATTGTTTTGTGTTGGTTTTGCTCAGGCATGAAACTTGTGCTCCATTTTTCAATTGCTGTTGCATGCAAGCCCACGTTGCTATATTAGCAGCAAAGCTGTGCTGCGTGTAGCGGCCTTCCCAAGGTACAGCCTGGCCGAGGGGCACTGACGTGTCTTTTCCTTACCTAAAAGATAAAGAACAATCACCTGAACCAAGCAATCCATGAGGAGCGAGAGGCCATCATTGAGCTTCGTGTGCAGCTCCGGCTGTTGCAGCGAGCCAAGTCAGAGCAGCAGGAGGAGGAGGAGGCGGAAAAGCGTGGGGGTGCTTCTCAGCAGCAAAGGGACGGGGTCCTGGAGACAAAAGCAGCCAAAGAGCAGCCAAAAGCCAGCAAGGAGCAGCAAGTGAAGCCATCGCCAAGCAAAGACAGGAAAGAAACTCCGATTTGATCAGGCTCCGTGGGTATTTGTAATGTAACGTCAGCCGCCGCGTGCAAATTACTGACGTTTGGGTCAAACTGCGCTAACGGTTGCTGGCTGTGTACATCCTGTAAAGAACTTTGTCTGCTAAGCCTGGAGGTTGTTGTCTCTACTCCTTGTGGCTTCTGCTCATCAGACTCAGGTGAGTGCGGAGAGGCCAGAAGAGTTCTCCAGCTTCTATCAGATTATTTCAAGACTGGTTTCCTTCAGGTGATTTACAAGAATTCAGTAACAGTTTTATTTTATTTTAAACCAAACCCATTATTTACATTCATCAGAGCAGAACTGAAGGTCTCATTTTCAGCAGCTGAACACAAGACGCACCAACACGTACTAATTATTTGCCCTGCGATTCTACTCATTCACCATTATTTCTGCTTATTAACCTCGTCACTTCTTGCTTGTGCCTTTGATACCTTTCTGATGCAGATTATATACGTGGGAGCTTTAAATTTATCCTGGGTTGGCTGAAACGGTGGGAGACTGTGGGGTATCGTGTTTACCTGACATGCCCTTAAACAACAACTTTTTTTTTTGTTTTAAGGTGTACTGAATAAATGTAAAGCTTGACAGATGTTATTTATGTCTCTGTATGATGGAAACGTTCACCAAGAGCTGTTCGTGTGTAGCAATGCAGCCGATGCATCCGCTCACTCGCAAACCATTGTCACACCCACTGTGAGACAGGTCTGTGCAGCTGCCCCACAGCCAAACAGCGCAGTGTCGCTCCCTGAAAGAGTGGCACCAGCTGGAGGCACCGGGCCCAGCAGCAGCCTTGGGTTGGCGTTGTAAGTCAGCCTGGCGGCTGCTTTATTTACTGCCTCCACCACACCGAAGCCTTTGGCCCTGCGGGCAGTTGAGGGCCGTTCCTGTTTCACCTCTCTGTCAGCCCCCCGGGCAGGCGCAGAGAGCTGCTCTTATTTCTTAATCGGGGTATTTATTTTCAGCACCTGTTGGACGTGGTTATAATTCTGTATCTATTGCACTGTTGCGAAGCATTGGCCATGATTTGATTTTGTACAAATAATGCTTTGATATGTTATAGAAAACTGCATAGTATTTTTTTAAAATTTGGAAAGAAGTTTATAAACACGAGAAGCGGTCAGATGACAGATGTTAAATAGAGCATTCTCCCTTGCCTTCCTTACATACATTTTATATTTGCTGGCAATATTTAAACTTCTTTTTGGTTGTTGTTGTTTCTTTCACACTAATTAATTCCTATTGATGAATTGTCACGGATTTTTCTAATGATGTTCTTCAGAAAAATCTCTTAATCCGGTTAACTTTTATTTTGTTAGGATTGTATTTATCAAGCAAATAAATTCAACAGCCATTTGAAAGGAGTTTCGAGATGATTATCTGCTTCATAACGTACAACATCATACGTAACGTACCGTATTCTTCTAATGCAGCCAACACCACTTCTCCCCACGTAGCACCAGGACTCGCTACTGCCCAGACAGGTGGGGTTTTGCAGCCAAGAACATCAAAAAAGAGAACAAACCACAGCTCTGAATCTGTCAGAAGGATTTGACAAGGTTGTCATTTGTCAGCGTGCAACTCAGACTCAGCCACAGAGGGGAAGATGTCAGCTGGAGTGAGCGCAGCTCACCATCAGCAGTAAAAGCCCTCCGTGGTGTTGTTCACAACACGCTGCAGCAGCTGGAAGCAGCAGCACCGCCAGATGTTGCCAAGCTCACTTACTTACTTACTTGAAGAAGTGGTCTCCCTCAGTAAAGAGACCGAGAGAAGCCACAGCAAAATAGCAGTAAGACGGAAATAGCTCAACTCTCCTTTAAGCCTTTGCTGTCATTTGGGTTCAAACCCAGTCTGCTGGGATTCATTCTTTTACAAAAAACCTCAGATGATGAAAACTACCAGTTTCTCTTGACAGTCAAGCAGTGCAGCTCTCCTGCTCTCGGCAGCCTCTGCTTTTCACACTTACTTACTTAGGTAGGTAGGATTTGGAACCACCTGTAGCGACTCCTTTAGAAATACCTGGCATACAGAAATATCACTGCCCTTCAGCAGAAATAGGTGACAGCATTTAAAGCAGACTAAAGGAGAGCCATGAGATGGTTAAAAACCTGTTTACTTTTACTCACTTCACAGTGCCGTTCAGTCAGCTGGAAGTGATCCAGCCTCTCTCATACGATCAAATCCTACAGCATTTCGGTCATCTCAGGCTCTTATTCCTTCTGATCCAAATCCTGTTCAGTAGAACTGAAAGGCAGAATCCAAAAGCACTGACAGGAGGAGCTGACATGACAGCCAGATCTACATTCAGGAAGGAGAGCTGCCAGACCCATGCAAACACTTTTGGTTGGGCTGAAAGCTGCCTGCTACTCCGCAGCCCTCAGGAGAACAGGATTTTACCCACAAGACCAGGAATTTGTACAGCAGCCCCATGCAGCTCAAAATAGCAAACGCTAATTTGGTATTCGGCCCATGAAGGCAGCAGCAGAGTTATGATCCAACAGATGAGCAGACAGCGAGGTAGCTCTGCAATTGTCAACACTGACCAACAAAGAACAAATGTAGATATGCAGCCTGAATTTTTCTTGAGGGAGAAGCATGGACCTCCAGCAGTACTGAAGAAATACAGGACAAAGAGAAACAGCATCCGAAGACCAATATCACTTTTTCCAAATTAAAGGTATCTTACCTCTAAATGCTGGAGAATACCTGAAGGCAGCAGAGGTGGTGCTTGGCTGTACTGGGTTAGTGCAACACCACATTAGTATGGCAGCAGAACAACCACACATGAGGAGTACAGGAAAAACCTAAAATAACCAAACCAAACCACACCGCCAGTCACAACAAACCCAAGCTTCAAGGCAGACAGAAGTGACTCTTTCTTAACCAACTCCATGGTGGCACTCGGGAGTAGAACAGTGGGTCAGCGGGGGATAAATAGCAATTATTTCCTATTTAGTAGAGAGGAAAGTGCCAAAGAATTTGTTTTCCCAAGAGAACAAGGGAGAAATAAGGAGACACCTTCCTGAGCTTAACCTGTCGGGATCAGGCAGCCAACTGATAAATGAAAAAGTTCTGCCAAAATACATCAAGGATAAGCTGCTGAAAGTCAGCTTCTCACATTTGAGGTTGTGCAGGCTGGAGGAAAAGGTGACATAAGCAGGCTGCTGCTGGAAGACACAGAAGTAGACACTGTGTCAGTCATCCTCCACGAGAGGAAAGAAAAGCAGCCAAAGGACAGCATGCACTTTAAGGGCGGCCTGGGCTTACAGTTTTAAGTCTGAACAGAGGTGGCTTTTTGGATTCACCTTGGCAAAGAGGTGGTTTCCACACCAGAGCAGCAGGCTCCCCAAGCAAACCTGGGCTTCCGGAGAGAGAACCCAGCAAAGCCTCAACTGCATGTCCAAAATGCATCCAGGCTTCAGCGCACGCCATCTCAAAGTACAAAATCCTTCCCAATCATTAAGGAATCCCCTTTCCCCATACAGTCGTCAGAGTAAGGAAACTGG
This sequence comes from Alectoris magna, assembly GCA_030625065.1. NCBI lineage: Eukaryota > Metazoa > Chordata > Aves > Galliformes > Phasianidae > Alectoris > Alectoris magna. Next base: position 51,210,345 of record CM060561.1, read on the forward strand.
GGGAAAAAAAAAACAGGCACAGATTTTAAACTTATTCTTTTAATGTCTTAAAAAGGTCACAAGATTGCTTCCAATCTTATTATTAAATTTTATTTGGACAAGTAGAGAACAACTTGTATCACAACGGCTTTAAACAACATGATTAAAGACTGCAGCACTCCAAGGAGGCTCACAGATATGTACAGTAAATGAAGAAAAACGTTGCACCTCAGAGCTGATCACGATCAAGTTAAAAATACCTGACTTAAAGTATATGTGCTAATAAATTTCCTTTAGGTCATGACCAGCATGAAAATAATTAGGACACAGGTACTCAGCAAAGTTTTCTGCTAATGGGCACAGCAATATGCTGCATTTAAGGATTAAAATCAAATTCTAGTTTAGTGTTAGCACTGAGCCCTTAAGAGAAATCCAAATTTTCACCTTCCCCATCGACACACATGAAAGATATTCCCACTTAAGGGTGTGCCCAGCTGCACACAGATCGAGTCCTTGAACGATAAAAACTCTGAGAGCTAATACTGCGGGTCTTACGTCCCGGTACAGATTTGCCTTTCCAGCCATTTCGCCTATCAGTTGCTACAGAAAATACTTAAGTTAACTCCTCAGGAGAAACAACGCAGGTCTCTGGAAATCACATCCTTTCTACAATGAAAATGATCTGCCAATTCAAGTTTTATTTGTTCAGGAAGACAGAAGATTTAAGGCTTCGGTGGCAAAAAGAATCCTCTGAGCAGTGTTTTTTCCTCAAGTCAAGCTGACATAAGTAGGTTTACATTTTCTTGACTTAAAATCCCTGGAATCAGGTTTAGATAACATCCACCTGTTCGTTCTGGCAAGAAATGTCTCCTTCCAAAGAGGCTGTCCTCTATCAACCGTTTTAGAAGCACGAGGATAGTTTGTTTCAAGATTTTTTTAATTATAGCAACATTCAGGAGATCTTCAATACGTTGATGAAGCCGTGCTCATGGCGTCATCCGCTATTTTGGTGCTGGCAGGGTGTATGCTTGCAAAATATTTGACGTCGCTGTCGTCGTCCATTTGAAGCGCCATAATTGTCTGCTCCACAGCTTCCTGATGGGAGTTGGCAGAATTCAGAAAATACTCTGTAAGAGAAAATGCCGAAGTCTTAGAGGAACGGAAGGCAGCAGGACACCTCCACGCAAACCTCAGCACAACGTCCACAGGGCTCAAAGTCCCAAGAGACTAACAGCGCACACGTATGGTCAGACATTTTTTTTTTTTTACACCTACCTTTCGTAATCTCTCCCCCACCCCTATCACACACACGTCTTTGAGGCAGGGCCTGCCTGCATGGTGGGTTTGCGCGGTGGCAATACGGAATGGTGTTGTACGATCCAGGAGGGGAACACAAAAATACTGAGGACAGCAACAAAAATATCAACGGAATACAGAAACAGCAAGAAGAGCGGCAGCCTTGGCACAGTGAGCACAGGATAACAAATCACTGCACATCAGCTGATCCACAGCAACTGCGTATGCTCACTCAGAGCCTCCAGCATACACATGGCAGCTAGCGATAGCCTGCTTCTCACTGAGTGGGCATCCTTTGTGCCGTTTTAAACGTTTGGCATTTCAGTCGTACCACTTCTCGTTCCCAAAAGTCTTCTACGATAGAACGGCAGTCCTTGAGCCAGGGTATGTATTTTGAGGAAGAAAGTGACCAGAAATGAAGTGGTTCAAGTGCAGGCTCTCTGCCGGTTTACAAAATGGTGTAATACTTGAACGCTATTTTCCATTACAGTACTTTGGAATGTGCGCACTGCTGCCTCTTCGGGCACCTGCTACGTGCTGGGGGTCCCTTCCTAAGCACAGTGTGCAATTTGAACACAGCACGTCCTAGTTCCCCTGAACAGACACAGAGAAAACTTCCTTCTCACCATAAAACATAAAAACAAACAGCAGCCATCTCTTTCTCTTCCACCCTGGTGGGAGAACAGATGTTAGATTCGCGCTGAAGGATTTTTTTCCTTCAATCACACTTGCACATCATTCATGCGTACTTTCTGTACCCCGATTACCCCTACAACCTAGCTCATTCAGAAAAAAACAGGGCAGGAAAAACCACGAGCTTGAGCTCATGCTTTCCAGCATTACAGAACTATGGCTCTGATGACACAACGAGGTTTAAGGTTTATCTCAGCCAAGGTAACACCCCACCCCAAGGAGACCAGAAAAGCAACTGCGACCCACATCTCATGCTGTTTCATCTTTCCCAGCTGGCTCTAGGAAAGAGGAGGGACACAAAGACACGCAGTCAGCCCAGTGCAACTATTTCTGACCACTAACCTTTCTCTAAAAGTGTTTGCTTTAATGTTTTTGCAAGCAGGACTCGAACGTTTGGAACCCTGTCAGATGCCAAGTGTAATAAATGTGGCAACAGATGCACAGCGAACTGGTCCATGGGCAGGCAGTCATCTTCACTGATAGTCTGGCAGGAAGACAGATGCAATTTCATTAGATTTTCAGCACAGTGAAGACAAAATCCCAGCACATAATCAGAGCTGACAGATCTTATAACCTTCCTAGCATGAATACGGTGTGCAGTATTCACTACGTTTTATAATATGGTACAGTATTTTCTAGCACAGCCACACACAGTGAACTAAATTAGGGCTGAGAAAACTCAGGCTTAGCTGGAAACCCCTTTTATTTTGTATGAAGTCTCAATTTTTTTTATTTTCAAACACTAACGTTTGAAATCGGGGGGGAAGAAAGCAAAAGACTTTCCCCTTTATTTTTAAAGGATGATTCTGTCTTTGTTGGAACTAGGTGCCATATTAAGGTATTGTCGTCACAATAAACATCCACTTATCCCAACATGTCTCTAAATAAGGTCAAGCCTCACATTCCTCCAAATGCCTCAGAGAACTGTCCTGTTTAAGGAACAGTCACACTGACTCACAGTCAGCACCTCTGCTACAGCCCCAGATTTGACCACTTCCTTCCAGTATTTGAAGGGAGCATATAAACAGGAGGGGGAACAACTGTTTACGTGGGTGTACAGTGATATAGGACAAGGGGGAATGGTTTTTAAACCAAGACAGGGGAGGTTTAGGTTAGATATTAGGAGGAAGTTTTTCACACAGAGGGTGGTGACACACTGGAACAGGTTGCCCAAGGAGGTTGTGGATGCCCCATCCCTGGAGGCATTCAAGGCCAGGCTGGATGTGGCTCTGGGCAGCCTGGTCTGGTGGTTGGCGACCCTGCACATAGCAGGGGGGTTGAAACTGGATGATCTTTGTGGTCCTTTTCAACCCAGGCCATTCTATGTTTCTGTGATTTCCTTCTGCATGTTTTGCTAAGAATATGTTGTTTTCAACCAACCTGCCTGTACTTCCTTAGCCAGCTAACGCAGCTCTGAGCACTTCATTTCTCAATGATTATCCCAAAGTGCCAGGCTGCTGCAGCATACTAAGAAAATCCCCATTTGTGCTGAGCAAGGAAGAGTCCCAACTCAGGGATTCTTTTATTCAGTGTTTGTTTGACATTCAAACTACCTAAGCTAAGCTAAAGATGCATGCAAGCTCCCGTATGAAGCAACACTGAAGGATGCAGCCATAAAAACTATTCCCTTGGCAACAGGATCTCAAACAACCAGTCAACACCGATAGACATTTAAATACTTCCAGCTGCTTATTCCCCCTTAATTCTTCCTATCAAAATAATAGTAGTAACAATAATAACAATAATTTTAAACAAACAAGAACAAAGACATTTCACCTGACAGATAAAGACAAAAGTTTGCCGGCCGGACCATTTGCGGCATCTACAGAACTTCTCAACAAGTTCATTCATGAGGTCTACCACAAACGTTGACGTTGAGGCCATGTACAGCTTTTTTACCATTTCACTAACCTAGAAAAAATACGAAAGAGATAAAGAATATAAAAATTATTTCTGACCACCAACCCTGAGGAGTCTGACACCCTGAACTGACTTAGATTGCTTTACCAGCTTGTAAGAAATCCAGCGAACAGAAGACACTTTGTCTGCACAGAGGCTGAAAGCGATAGGTCGCAAGTAGTCATAGATGTCTCTGGCACTGTACAGATCTAGAAGTAAGATCAGCTGCCTGCAAGATGGAAGAAAAACCAGAGAGGGATTAGAATAGTACAAAAGCTATCGATTGCTGATATTGATTACACTTGCCAGGGTGGTGACACACTGGAACAGGTTGCCCAAGGAGGTTGTGGGTGCCCCATCCCTGGAGGCATTCAAGGCCAGGCTGGATGTGGCTCTGGGCAGCCTGGTCTGGTGGTTAGCAGCCCTGCACATAGCAGGGGGGCTGAAATTGGATGACCATTGTGGTCCTTTTCAACCCAGGCCATTCTATGCCACGTAATACAATACAGCCAAAATAAAGTTACTCAGAAGTAAAACCTTCAATGCAGTCAGCTTCAATAGGGGTCACCTGCAAATGTTAAATTGGCATTTGTTCACTATAACAGTAAAATGCTGAATGAGCTCAGCAAATGAAAGACTAGGGAAGAGGTAAGGGATCTGAAACTGTATTTCCAAGACAGGGATCCCAATAGCAGCCACAACATACACACAGCACTGCTGTGGATGACAGCACAGTGTGCACAGGCATTCTAGCACTCTGGACAGACCACCTGCAGAGCTACAGAGCAACTCTAGTGACTTAAGTGATTGAGGATACCTATCAAAATAAGTAGACTTCTTAATCAAATCAATACACTCCGCTTCAGAGCATGCTGGGCAGATAGACAACTTGTCCGTTTTCTCCAGTGTGCATCAAGTTGAAGATCTGAGCAGGTTGCAGATACGAGTATGAATGGTAAAAAGCATGTCAAAGGGGGTGTCGGGTCACGCTACAAGCAGTCAACGGACCCGCCTGGACGCCTACCTGTGCTGTAGGGAACTTGCTTTGGCAGGGGGGTTGGACTTGATGATCTCTAGAGGTCCCTTCCAACCCCTACAATTCTGTGATTCTGTGAATGCTGCCATACCAGCAGCAATACGTGAGTGATCTGTAGAAAACCTCAAGAGGACCCTAGCCCCGTCACCTGCTCAAGCAGGGTCAGCTGTGATATCACATAGATCTGACTACTCAGGTCTTGAGAATCACCAGGAATGGAGCCTGCGCAGCCTCCCTGGGATGCTCGTGCCCCTGCCTGACTGTCTTCAGGGTGAGAATTTTTCCCTCAATTCCAGCCTGAATCTGTCATTTCATGTTGAATCTACTGTTTCTTATCCTCCCATCACGTACCACTGTGCAGAGTCCAGCTTTGTCTACTCTATAATCTCCCCATAAGGTTTGAGACTACTCTTAGTGTCCCCAAATTCATCTTATATCCAGGCTGAACAAGCCACTATCCCACAGCCTCCTCTCACACAGCAAGTACTGCAGCCCTGATCATCCTGGGGTCCCCTCTACTGAACTTGTTCCAGTTCATCAACATCTTTCCTGTAGTGGTGGCCTCCTAAAAAGGTACATTACTTCAGATGAGATCTAGTGAGTTCTGACCATAAGAGAAGGTTAATCTGTTCCCTCAATGCACTGACTGCTTTTGTCACTAAATCATCCCTCTCTTCAGCAACAGCTCTGTATTTTCCTTGTTTACTTTTTCACTGCTCACGTAGCAGTAGAAACTCTTGTTGCCCTTGACAGCACACAAATTTCAGCTCCAGTTGAGTTTTGGCTTTCCTAATATAATCCTTCATGCCTGGGTAACGTTTCTAAACACCTTCTATGCACCCTGTCCCTGTCTTCACCTCTTCCATAACCATTTTGCATTCAGGCTCAGTTCCGAGTTCCCTTCTTAGCCAAGCAGAGCTCTTAATAACTCTTGTTCTTCTGAGCACCAAGACAGACCTTTCCTTCATTTGGAGGATGCATTTCTTAAAAATACCTGCTTTCCTGAGCAACTTGGCTTTTTGGAGCTGCCTCCCATAAGATCCCACCTACCAGTTCCATGAAGAAGCCAAAGTCATCTTACATGAAGTCTAGTACTCTGCTGCTTACTTGCTCTAGATCTTGGTTTCATGGTCATGAGCTCAGCCTACTCAGACTCGGCAACTTGAATTACTAGAACACTCCTGCGACCAAATCTGGCCCTTTTTTAAAATGAAACACCGATGTTTTCAACACAGTGATGAAAAGACATTCAACTTCAAACTACTGTATATACAGGGAATTTTTATGCAAGGGAGACAAGTCGAAGAAGATAAAGACAATCCATTAATTGTAATTAGATGAAGAATGACACTTTCAGACATCGGCTTTTTTGATTTTGACATTTTTAAATACCCACAACAGGCACCCAGAAAACCACTTACTCAGCCAGCTCCGCACGGAAACGCCAGTTCCTGCTGTTATCGGTCACTAAGAATTCCTGGAGCTGATAAAGATATTCTCTTCTTTTGTCCAGGTGAAGAAGCTGTAAAAATAAATACGAGTTTATATAAAGAAATACCAGTTACAAACATCCAGGCATGGAACAAGAGCTTTAAAATACAATTGATTAAACACTTTGATTTTTAAAAATTCATCTTTAGCAATAACGATGCTTTGCTGGGCTAAGCTCCATTATGCTTACATCAGTAAAATCCCAGGGGGCATGATGAAATGCAGTATTCTTTATGCATCCCATAAAGAATCACACTGCTGTTACGTTAAATAAGCGCCCACAAAGAAATGCATGATCGCACTGGGCCAAAAATGAACACAGACGTACCTTTAGAAAGTCATGCAAGTGTTTAAGCACACCTATCCTGACTTCATCCAGGTCTTTTAAGAAGCCGTTGAAGACAGGAACCAAATCCCCAGCCGTAAGTTGGTCTCCAAGGATGACGGCAAGTTCGTGTATGGAAAATGCGAGCGTCCGCCGAACTTTCCACTGAAATAAGTCGATAAATAAAAGAATAAATTTTATTGATGGATGGGATGAAGTGCTCTATTTTAACCTGGTGGTCAATATACAGGCCAGCTCTCCAGAGAACTACAACACTTGCAAATCCCAGACTAATGATGAGGTGTCATTTCTTCCACCTGAATGTCCAGGTGCTCAGTTTCAAATCCTTTAGCTTAAATCAGTCCCACACCATTGTTCTTTCACTCAAAACTTACGGAACAGAACATGAAAGACATCCCGTAACACTTTAGCTGGGATTTTTTAGAATCACAGAATGGCTCGGGTTGGAAGGGACCCCCAAGGATCGTCAAGTTAGCTTCCCTAATAAGTAAAGATTCACCCACAGAGAGCACCTTCAAAGTCCAAGGATCAGTGGAGCTTTTACTTAACCTAAATTGAGTATCTACTCAAACTGAGTGCTTTTAAAAGCTAAATATCATCTCTTCTTTAGCACCTTGCAGTAAGCATGGATACTGGTTTTTTTTCCACCGTAGTTTGGTGATTCAGTCTTAATTCGGATTAGAATGGCGATGAAACTCTGAACAGTGTTGAAGACAGGGTAATGTGTTTTTATGCATGTTTTAAATTGATTAGCCACTTGTTTTTAAAGGCTGCGCAACAGTCTGGAAAATATGAGCAATGGCCGTGTGTAAAATTACTCACTACGTATCACTAAGAATTGCGGCGCTGACATAGCAAGCAGCAAGTTCAAGAGAGGGGAAGCAGTCTGAGAATGCTCAAAAAAAAAAAGTGAGCATCTCCAAAAAAGGAAGAAAGGGAGGACTGGGAAAGAACTGCAAACCAACAGTAAAATGCACAGAACCACCTCCCCGCCACCTAGCAACAAGGAAAACGCTGCTATTTCCAGGGTTTGTTTTTAGAACAGCAATGCTGCACTGTGATAGTGATGTTATCCCCTTATGACTGAGCGCAGCATCAAAAGGCCACCAGATCGCAGCGTGAGGCTGACTCACTGAGCTCCAGACATGCCTGCAGGGACATGACTCTGCTCGCACGCAGCGGCACAGCCCAAATTCTCTGACCGATGAGAATCCCAAGCACCGCCATGAGACCTCAAGAAATCAGAGACCTTTCCTCACATTCCCACTGGAGATCCATCTCCACAAATGCACTCTGTCCAATGGCTCCATCTTCTTATTGCTTGAGAACCACACGCTCCCAGCTTCGCCTGACACGGCAGCTATACTTTAACTCATTATTCGAATAGCTAGTATCAGTAACAGAGAGCTCCGCTTAAAGAGCAGAGAAACCCAACAACCAGTAAATAAGAGAAACGATCACTATTCACATTATTCTTCATTCGCGCCTTCCTGAGCTTACCTGCATGTCAGATGCCAGCGTCTCATAGGTATCCTTCAAGCAGTGCCAGTTCTGTCTGCCTAATGTAAGTGCCACACCTGGTAGGCTGTAGGCACAGTGTTTGGCGATCTCGGTATCCACAGTTTGTGCGCGAGATGGATCAGTCATTGATAAATACTGATCCAGCAAGGCTTGAGGTACAACATCCTACAGCAAGAAAAGGCTATTTTCAATAAATCTTCATAAAGTTTATATAAAATCCAAGGAAAGCTGTGAGAACATCATTTTTTTCCACAACTGTAGATAATTATTTAATGAAGTCGCGCAGTAAGAATGCAAAGGTTTTATACTTGGTACAGAGTTACACCAAAATGTTCCAAAGAAACGACGACACACCTGGTGGCCATCAGACACAGACCTCTACAGCAAATGAGCAGCAGGTGGATCACTGTCTACTTATGCAAAGCAGGAGATTGAACAAACTACATTCCACCTTTCTTACAAAGATTCAGTCTCACAGGCTGTGCAAATTGCCTGTTTTAACCCATCCATAAAATGAGCAGAAGAGCAAATAACATGACTTGCTTCAAAAACTGTTTTCCTGTTCCTCTCAACAGCTTGTCTTTCAGGGGAAGGGACAGAGCCAAATTAACGCCTTATGGTTGGAAGGAAGTGGGGGTGGAGTCTAGAGTGTTCATACTGCCTCCCTAAGTAGTCATCACGAAAGAGAAGGCTTTTCCGGAGACCAAAAGATCTCTGGTGAAGACCAATTTTTCTCCCTCCACTGAGAAATTAAACTTTTGCAAACACCTCTTTGTGTCGACTTCAGCACTTTGCTCCAGCTGCTACCACTTCATCTCAGGCCCCCATTTTGCCCATTGGGGTGTACAAGAATACCTCCCTAGCATACAGCTGTTGAATAGCTCCGCTCACAGATGCGGTAAGAGGGCTCCGCTCAAACCATCATGGTTCTGCAGGGATGCATGCATTAAACTGAACTAAGAAACAACAAAAATTCTTTTCCTTTAAGGAAAAAAAATGACAGAGACAGCTTGAATTTAATGAAACACGTTCACACTTTTTCTTCAGAAAGCTGCCGTGGGGTGGGGGTGGTTCCACTCGAAACATTTTAAAGATCCCATTTTCTCAATGACCTTATTTCCATTACAGACTAGTTTCCATAGAAAATTCAACTTGAACCTGAAAATCTCTATGGGAGTTGTTCTCACATCACAAACCACTGTCATCTCTTATACGTAATTAAAACAGAAGCAAATGCTGAGTTAAGGCACAATCTCTGGAAATACCGAGTACTTTAAAATTAGTTGTTTTACAGGTTCGCTATGCTTTATAGAAATTTTATTACACCATAAATGACTGAGCGAAACAGTCTGCATGAGACTGACAGCATGAAAGAGATCTCTGTATTTAGAGAAAGCTGCCACTTACCTGAAAGAATCACAGATTGGCCTGGGTTGGAAGGGACCTCAAGGATCACAAAGCTCCAACCACCTCCGCTGCAGGCAGGGCCACCAACCTCCACATTTAATACTAGACCAGGCTGCCCAGGGCCCCACCCAACCATCCAACCTGGCCTTGAACACCTCCCCCAGGGATGCGGCATCCACAACCTCTCTGGGCAGCCTGTTCCAGCACCTCACCACCCTCTCTGTAAAGAACTTCCCCCTGACATCCAGCCTAAATCTTCCCTCCTTCAACTCAAAACCATTTTCCCTCGTCCTGCTGTTATCTACCCTTTCAGAGTTGACTCCTCCTCCTGTTTATAGGCTCCCTTTAGGTACTGAAAGGCTGCAATCAGGTCACCCCGCAGCCTTCTTTTCTCCAGGCTGAACAAGCCCAGCTCCCTCAGCCTGTCTTTGTAGGGGAGGTGCTCCAGCCCTCTGATCATCTTTGTGCCCCTCCTCTGGACCCTCTCCAACAGCTCCACATCTTTCTGACATAGGTAAGAAGAGCAGAAGTAAATCTCATTTACCTGTACTTTGGATTTCCTTTCTTCTTCAGGGCTGAAACTACTATTGGTGCTCAAATCTGAATCATTATGAATATAGTGAAGCGTGGAATCCATATTCTATTAAAAAAAAACACACCAAAAAACAGAAAAAGAAAGAAGTTGCACAAAACACATGCACGGATTGAACAGAAACATCAACACCAGGCAGTGCTGCTCTCACCTCAGGGCCTCTTTCTGAGATTAAAGGAATGCATGTCTTAATATCAAATACAATTCTGGTACAGCCTGAAATCAAAAGGCGTATTAGATGAATGTTTCTGCTTTAAATTTTAAACAAAAGCTTCTCTTAGTTTGCTCCATTTTGGTTCTTAAGGAATGAAAATCACAGGAGAGGAATGCTTTTGAGACTGCAGTAAGGAAAGTGTAAGTAACATGTGGGTCACACCACTGGAGTTCTACAAATACAACGGACTTTGCGTCATCGGCATGTGAATTTCAAGAAGTAATGAATACTTGGAAAGGAGATCTGATCTTTTTGCCAGATATGTTCCAAAGTATCTATGCACAAACACTGCAGGATGAGCTCTCGGGGTCAACATAAGCTCCAAGAGCATCCTACTTCGTGAACTCTTCGGATCAGTTTGACAATGAGAATTTTCAAGCAAAGAACTGTAAACTTCTTCACAAAACCCTCTTACATAAGATCTACTCTCCCTACAGAGTAACAAGAGCTCTGTGGTTGTGCTCCAAAGAACCCTATCCTATACAGTGGGTTGCACACAAAAGCCCATGGCACTGGGATGAGCATTGCTGGTGCCTCCTACCAGAGCAGGGGCCAGCCCAGGTGGTCAGATTTGAGTCCCATCTCCTCCCGGTACCCCCCACTTCTCTGTTGCGCCAGGCAGAGATAAGCAAATTTTATTCCAGACTCCTTCCTTTTTCTTTTCCTCCTCTTCTCCTGCCTCCAACCAAAAAGAGGGCGTTCCCACACTCATCCACTGCAAAAACGAGTTGAGGGATTTCTTGAAGCTTACGTTCATTTACTGAACCTTATAGAGAGTATATATAACCTAAAGGAAAGCAGAATGGTTGTTCCTGAGGATAGAACAGGGCATCTCGCACTCAACAAACAGGCTGTACCTATGTACCAAAGACTCATCTGTTCTCCCTTATCGCATCTTTTTGCCTATTTAAATCAAAAAAAAAAGAAACCCCTTTAACATGCAGCATTAACCCCTCCAGAAACCCACCCAGCTGCAGAAGGACAAGCAAAGTTTGATTTTGCTTTGTGTGGAAAAACTGTGATGGCTGCTTTCAAATACAGATTACAGTAGCCTGATTTTTCTACAGCTTCTATTCCCATATTGACTCTTAGCTACAAAAATCAAAATAATAAAAGCCAACCGCCTGCAAAAAAATCAGAGCTCTCCTCACTGCTAGAGGCAACACACCCCTTGCTCAACACATCACAGCTTGATTCCCAAATTCTAGGTCACCTCTTTGATATCCTTGCACTGGTAAACTGAGTCCTTGATTTGGTGCCAGTAACAAACAAGGAACTGACAGATCAAGAGCATCCTTTTAGAAAGTAAAATCAACACGCATATAAACAACATATATCCAAATGTGACAAGCTTTCTGTTAGCACCATATTCCATACAGAAATAAAACTTACCTCTGGGCAAACACAGCCCTCGTTAACCCCAATATTAGGGCAGAGGATTCATTTGCTCTATCATTTTATAGGTTAGCATCAAAAAAGTGACTACAACTGATGCTATGGTAGGGAAGCAAATAAAGCACAACATCAGGAGTTGGTGGCAGGTTGAATTTTGTTCTTTTAAGAAATCAAAACACATTTGTAACGTTCCATTATGATTGCGTATAAGCAGCAGTATCCAAATAAATGCCATACTCCTCTACTCCCTGAATACTTTTGGGCTACACAGGCCAACAGCTCAGATAAAACAGCTAACAAAACTAAAAAAATCCCAATAAACCCATTTTATTTTAGCAGCTTGGGTTTCAATACCAGCCAACAAAACCAAGCATCATGCTAGCCAAAGTAGGAAGCGTTTAACTGCAATTACTGCACTAAAACAAAATACAGCTCTATTCCTGGAGCCATGGAAATCTGTTGGGGGGGGGGGGGGGGGGTGGTGGGAGAGGTGAGGGGAGAAAGAGCACAAAACTCACTTCTTACCTCAACAGTGTCACCAATTAAAGGCACAATATCACTCAGTATGGGCTTAAAATTTTGTTGGTCATTGCTGGTTAGTTCAGTCTGAGAGTCTGTTCCCTTGCCAATGCTGGCCACAGTCTCTTCCTGAGGATTCAAACTGGATGCTCTGAGTGCAGCAGACAACACCTCCACTTGTGCTGCAGCATATGAAAGAGAAAGGGATGAGAGGCTGATCTGCAATAAACCCAGCAAGGCCACAGTTAACTTTCAGATGTTGGCTTAACTGAAGAACAGCTGAAGAACCACACAGTAATGCCTCAGAATTCATGGGAAGAGGGGAAGGGAATCTTAGAGGGAAGGGTGGAAGTGAATCTGCCAGTTAAAAAACCCAAACCTCTTGTTGAGCAATGTTCGCTGGGTACAGCTTGACTAAGCAGACTGGTAATCTTACCTGATAGCAGCACAGCATTCAGTGCTGACTGATGTACTCTGCCTTCTCTCCTCCACCTCCTGACCCATTAAATGTACCCTGCTATCCAGAAGCCATGCTCAACATAGACAAATGGTTCTTCCAAAGTTACTTAAACACTATGCCCACTTTGAACTTAAACAACAAACCACACATTTGTATTCAATCTCAGTCTGCCATACCAAGTTACATGATCTGAATGTTGAATAGCTACAAGAATCAGACAAAGAAAACCAGACTCGTTTGTACAGACAGGAGTTATCCCTCCTCTGTGCTATACAGCCATTATAAGAAACAAAATTGTAACTCGATGCAATCGGAGCTAGCAAAAAACTGTAAAACACACAGAGGTTCCCCGGTTTCTGGATGAGGTCTGACAAGCAGAAGGCAATTCTTTTCAATATGCTCTGTACCTGTGTAAAGTTTCTAAGATAACTGCAAGATTTTCTTACTGTAAAACTACTTGAATTCACCTCAACAAGAAAAACCCACCATACAACAGAAACTTAAAAACAAACCCACTAATAATGCTACCAAAAAGAACAAAACTATTTTCTAATATAGCATTTTACATCCATAATCACAGCACAGTACCAGGAATTTGACAGTACAATTCCTAAGATTAACAAAACTTTACTGTTCAAGCGTCATTCCGATGACGATAAATTCCAGCACTTCAGAGCCCATGAAGATTAACAAGATCGAGGAGGTTGGTAATTTTCTCCAAAATAAAACAAACATACAAACAAAATAACCCACTCAGCCTAAAAATATGCAAAATGGGCGATCATTTCAAAGATCATTTCAATTGCCAAACTCCCACTGACTTCACTGATCACCAAGTGCCTTTCCTGTTTCTTCCACTGTTCCTCCATAGCTCCCGTTGCCAAGGGCCTTGTCTCGTCTGTTGTGACAGGACAAGAGGAAATGGTTTCAACTAAAACAAGTGAGGTTGTGAGGTTTAGATCGGATAGAAGGAAAAAGCTTTTTGCAGTGAGGCTAATGAAGCACCAGAACAGGTTGCCCAGAGAGGTGGTAGATACCTCATCCCCAGAGAGACTCAAGGTCAGGCTGGACGGGGCTCAGGGCAACCTGATCTGCTGTAGGTGGCACTGTTCATTCGAAGGTGATAAAAGATGATAAACATCTTAAGGTCTTAGCTAAGAAGAAAAAGCTAAATCCAGCCACTACGGAGGACTGGAGAATGGTGGACAGCAGGAAGAGAGAGAGAGTGCATGTGCACGTCTACACGTGTGCACAGCTCTAGGTGGCTGCCTGAAGATCCTGAAACACAAACCGTGTCCTGAGGAATGGCCTTCACTGCTGGGGCACGTTCTCTCATGATGCCGTCGCACACCACACAGTAAGGCCTCAAGAGTTCACGGGAAGGAAGGTCTTAGAGGGAAAAGTGGAAGGGAATCTGCTGGCTAACCAACTTCCACAACTACCTTCAGGAAAAAATTGAGTTCAAAGGTCAGCTTTCTGCAAAACGCAGGGCCCACGCACGGCACTGTTCAGACAAAGTCAGCGCTCACAGGATCTTAAATCATCCACCAACCAAATCTGTCTTCCTCTGACTTTTGCTTCAAGCAGGAAGTATTTTTCAGAAGGGAACTGTTGAATCTTGTGTACCGTACCACATCCTAAAGTAACCAGCACAACCCTTACATTCAAAACCACTTTTTACCTGGCCTTATTAATTTCTCAGAACTTTCCGCCCTTCCTATACGCCGTATTGCTGTTTTCCGTTTCTCCTGATGTTTCGTTAGAAGATGTGGATACTTCTCAGTGGCGCTCTCCCTTCTTTTTTCTGAAGGATCTGTTTTCCTCACATTCACTTCTTGCTGGCAAAGAAAAGTTACAGGCTGCCCTAGCAGATACAATAATACAAGTAACTAAGGAAACAGCCTGTAACATCCCAGCAACAGGGACTCAAGAGTTGAAGACCGCTGTAGTAAAGAAAACATTAAAACAAAGAGGAGTTTCTTCTCCTTGCCTTCTGTTCCATCAACAATGTACTTAACTGTCGGCACAGCTGGCAGCCTAACCTATAAACATAGGTTTTTATATGGAAGAGGGGTCTACTGATGTAACACACGTGGGCTGGTTTTTCCATATTAGGTCTCCATTTGGGAAAGCATGCTGTGGCTGGCATAAGCCACAACAAGCCCCAGTAACCTGCAAGTCAAGCTCTCCATCTCCCACCGAATAACAATCAGAAAACCTGACCTTACATAATTGAACACTCCCCGTGCAGAACACAAGGGGATTAGTAAAGCTCAAGACAATGTCCCTGGGAAAAGAAAAAAAGATATAAAGTACATGGGGAAAGAAAAACAGCTTCTGAAGTCACAGCAGTAGCCTCAAAGAACTAGAAAAAAGTGACCCAAATAAAGACCTCACAGTGATTTTAGAAGAGCTGGCACGCTCCAGAGGAATGTGCAGGTTTCCATCTCTCAGTTTGTGAGACCTTAGCATGCGTGGCCAGCAGACTGGAGAGGTCACATTAACAGGAATTACATACCACTGCCTTGCATTGCATATCGGATAGCAGAACTATCCAAGCTAGAGTTTGTGAGAAAAGCAGGCTGTCTTATCTCAGTTACTGACTGCTCAGCTACCTATTTGCTCAGATGTAACGCTTTGGCAACAAGCTAGTTCTGGAAAGAAAGCCTCAGGGTAAAGATCTGGGGGAGTGAGACTCAGTTAAAGCAGTTCACCATGAGGTTATGGAAAATATATATATATATATATATATATATATGCAGTCAGTGGTGACTGCTGGTCACTGTTGAAAATTGTATTTGCTAGAGACCTCATCAGTTTCCAGGGCTTGGAGCAAGGATCTGAAATCTGAAACGGAGTCTGCTCTGATGATAGAGAGGTGCAACTTCTGACCAAACTTCCACACCTGCTCAGCTGTCAGAGGCTGGCGCTGACACCAACTAGCAAACAGGAATCACTGACCTCTGCTGGCTGTCCCATAGCGGACACCACCTTATTGGCATCACTAGTTACTCTACAATGTCAAGTAATAAGAACATCAATAGGATTTTAAAAAACTTTCAAAAACCCTGACAATGATGCAGGTCAATATGGTTCCCCTCGACAGAAATTCTTTTTATTTAGAAAATACTCTCCCAAACCCAACGTATTAAAAGAAGGATGCTGAAGTTTCAGTCAAGCACTGAGAAGCAACAGAGAGACAGAATTAAGGCTCTCCGGATATTTAATGTTACTGACACACACACACAGCATCATACTCTACAGTTTCATTCCCAAACCACACTTTAGCTAACTCATCCTCATTTCATTCTGTGAACTCTCTAGTACCTGCCCAATTTGCTATAAAAATCAGATGTGTATGGAAGGGAGCTCTGCAGTGAGGCAGCCTCCATTCACACACTGAAGGGAACACTGCACCTTCTGCCCTTGGTGGAAAACACAGCAATAAAGGCAGGAGCACAGCACAGAAACAGAAATCCTTTTGGATTCCTGATGGCAGGAATTTGGTGGACTTGAGTGACACTGAAATAAGGAAACTAAGTACAAGAAAGAGGGAAGAGACTTAAAAAGAAAGGAATAAACAGAGCTACTAACGGACTAAGTCTGGGTACCCACCACCTCAAAGAATCATAGAATGGCCTGGATTGAAAAGGACCACAATGATCATCTGGTTTCAACCCCCCTGCTATGTGCAGGGTCACCAGCCACCAGACCAGGTTGCCCAGAGCCACATCCAGCCTGGCCTTGAATGCCTCCAGGGATGGGGCATCCACAACCTCCTTGGGCAACCAGAGCACAACTTCAGTGTTTCGGAATTCATTCTATCATTTTTGGTCTCATTTTCTTTACACCTCAATGCACTAAGCGTAAAATGAAAACAGCAACACCACCAAATCAAAACAGGCATGCTGTAAGGTTCAGGATTCTGAAGTGTTTAGATCAAACTGTGAGAGAACATGAAACAGAAAGAAGTGAAATAAGTAGTCTACACTGAGTATGTAAAGTTGTGTTCAGTGGAGCTTCAGTACATAGCACCGATCAAGTCACTGAGTAATTCCAATTGCAAAATCTTGCACCTGGGTCACAGCAACCCCAGCACAAGCTGGGGGATGAAAGAGAAAAGGTGAGGCCTCACCTGAAGTACTGCATCCAGATGTGGTGCCCTCAGTACAAGAGACACATGGACCTGTTGGAGTGCATCCAGAGGAGGGCCAGAAATATGATGCATGGAATGGAATACCCCTCCTATGAGGACAGGCTAAGAGAGCTGGGGCTGTTCAGCCTGGAGAATGCTCCAAACAGACCCCATAGCGGGACACACTCTTTAGCAGGGTCTGTTGTGACAGGACAAGGAGAAATGGTTTCAAACTAAAAGAGGGGACATTCAGACTGGATATAAGGAGTAAGGTTTTTTTTGTTTGTTTGTTTTTTGTTTGTTTTTGTTTGTTTGTTTTTTACAGTGGTAGTAAGGCACCGGAACAGACTGCCCAGAGAGGTGGTTGATGCCCCATCCCTGGAGACAATGAATGTCAGGCTGGAGGGGCTCTGAGCACCTGATCTAGCTTTAGGTGTCCCTGCTCATTGCAGGGGTGTTGGACTAGGTGACTTTTAAAGGCCCCTTTCAACTCAAACAGTTCTATAATTCTATGAATTAAGACCAAAAAACAAACTAACAAATTACAATAAAAAGCAACCCACAACAACAAAAACAACTAGTCACAAACACACTGTAACCCCAGTTCAAACCTTTCCAAACTTGCAGCTCCTGGTGTTGACAACCTAGTAAGAGTTTTCTTCTCCTGAAATGCCCAAGTTCTAGTCTACAGCTGCACAGAAAGCCTCTTCACATCTAGTCACAAGAGCTACCAGAAACCACTCTGAAATAAACTCGTAACAAGGGCCCCTCACTGCAAGAAAGACATTGAGGCTCTGGAACGTGTTCAGAGGAGGGCTACGAAGCTGGTGAGGGGTCTGGAGCACAGGCCTTATGAGGAGAGGTTGAGGGAGCTGGGATTGTTCAGTCTGGAGAAGAGGAGGCTCGGGGGGACCTTATAGCTCTCTATAACTTCCTGAAGGGAGGTTGTAGTGAGCTGGGGGTGGGCCTCTTCTCTCGTGTAATCAGTGATAGAACTAGAGGGAATGGTTTCAAGCTGCGCCAGGGGAGGTTCAGGCTGGACATTAGGAAGTATTACTACTCGGAAAGGGTAGTCAGGCATTGGAATGCACTGCCCAGGGAGGTGGTGGAGTCACCGACCATGGGAGTGTTCAAGAAACGTTTGGATGTTGTGTTGAGGGGTATGATTTAGCTGGGAAGTATTGGTAATGGTTGGACTGGATGATCTTCTAGGTCTTTTCCAACCTTGATAATTCTGTGATTCTGCGATAAGGTAGAAGCAGATAGGCTACATAAGTCTTCATGCAAACCGTCTAAGATATGTTCCTTAACTACCACTTATTTTTCTTTTTTTGCATAGATGCATGCTTTCATATAGGGATGCTTCAGAAGAAGGTGGTTCTTCCATAGTGGTAGCTCAGGACTGGCTGTACTGGCTGTAACCCTCAAGTCCGATGTGCCTTAGGACATTTACTCAGCGTGTGTGTAGCACAGAAACCTATCTCTGGTACATATGTGTGAAACAGTCAGGTTACTTCAGCCCAGGAGGTGTCTCTGAAGTGCTGCTCACCCAGATGGTCACACTTTTGAAACCCTTTTCCAACCTTCAAGAGCTTTTTAAACCAGAAAACGCAGGCTCGCTTCAACAGTTCACTTCAGATTAGTTCTCAGCTCGACACAAAAGCTTTGCAAACTTAAGTAGACAATGTGAGACTGCAGCAATCAAGATTTCATAGGAAAATCAATAAGATTAACTATTTAAAAGTAGAATGGACAGCTCATTAAACGAAAACCACATCTGCCATTTTTTTGATAATTAAAAAAAATATATTTTATCTGTTTTGTTTTGCATGTCTGCTAAATAATAATTAATACCCTGATCGATAGCTTATACTGTGGATCCATCTATTTGATTACACTGTCAAGCCGAGCAGTCGGAATTTTATACTGCTATGTGAATTCAGCTTACGGAAGGAATCATACTGCCTTTAAACATCTTTACACAAATGCAAGTTCCCTTCTGGTTTACATCACCACTTTTCCCAGTCAAATCACAATAGACACAATTTATTTGAAGACGAGGAGAAAGTACTACTTCTGACTTGTAAAGATAAGGTTAAAGCCCAAACCACTAAAGCAACTTAAGCGCATCTCCAAATGCTAAAAAAAATGCTTCTGTACTTGTACCATACCTTTAACGTCTGGATCATCTATATGGGGTTCCAAATTTTCTATCATTTCCTCCAACTCTTTCCTTGTTGCCATTGGAATGTTTGGAGATACTGGCATTGTGAGTTCCTGAATTTCTCTATCGAGGATTATCTCAGAAGTCTGCTGAAGCTCCAAGTCAATATCTATTTCAGGAAGTGGAGTCCTCCAGAAATGGAAAGAGTTGTACAATTCCTGCTCTGAAAGAGAGGTTTCCTGTGAACTGTGCCCAGCCTCCCGTAGTCCTGCTGTACAGCAATGAGAACTTCGCTCATTCTCATCAGCCATTCCCCCACAAGAATCTGAAGACAAAGTGCAATGAAAGGATGACTCAGTCTGGAAATCACTTTCCCTCTGGGAGTTATTTGAGGCTGGATTTTGATCTCCCGAGGCATTTTCAAGTTTTGTTGCAAAACTGTCATTGTCGACGTGTGAAGACAGGTCCTCTGTTCTGTTGTGCTCATCCTCTGTTGTGATGTCTTCTGTAGTCCTGATTTGTTCACTGTTGAGCGACAAAGCAAATGAAACATTTAAAAAACAAAATAAACTTGTCACAAACATATGCTTTTGAACATTCATACAAATACTATCAGCTTCTTATTTATCAAAGTAGATTTACTTACACCATAGCAAAATGAATCACAGAATCAAAGACTGGTTGAAAAGAGAAGGGACTCCTAGAGGTCATGTGGACCAAAGCCCTGCTCAAGAAGTGCTATCAAGGGCCCTGTGCCTGGGACTTCTTAATGTTCAAAGGGAGCTGCCTACACTCCAGCCTGTGCCCGTGCTTACTGTCTTGGCACTGGGCACCAGTGAAATGAGTCTGGCTTCAGCATTTTTATAGCTTCCCCTCTGCTATACATACACATTAATAACATACCCCTCCCGAGCCTTCTCATCTCTAGGCTAAACAGTTTCAGCTCTCAGCCTTTTCTTATAGGAAAGATATTCTAGTCTATCACCCCTTGCCCCTCTTCAGTACTTTCTCTCATTGCTCAATCTCTCTCTTACTTTGGTTTGCCCTGAACTGAACACGGTTCTCCATGTATGGCCTTAACAGTGCATGGTGACCCCTCCCTGATCTGCTGGCAATACTCCTAATGCAGCCCAGGCTACCATTAGCCTTTGCTACAAGTGGTCCTGGTGGACACCAAGTTGAACCCCAGGGTCTTTTCTGCAAAGCTGCTTCCCAGCCCATCAGCTCTCAGCACATACTGGTGCCTGGACTTCTTACCCCCACAGTTGCGCAAGACTTTGCATTTCCCCTTGCTGAACTTCATGAGGCTCCTGTGAGACTATTTCTCCAAAGCCTTTCAAGGTCCCTCAATGTGGCAGTACAACTCCCTGATGAATCAGTCACTCCTATCAGATTTGTGTCATTTGCAAACTTGTTGAGGGTGCACTCTGCCCCCTCACCCAGACCATTAATAAAGGTGTTTAGTAGAACTGGACCAAGTACTGATCCCTGTGGCACACAAGTTCCTTACCACCAGTGAAGACTTCCTATCAGGGACCACCACCCCCTGGGCTCACTGTTGAGGCAGTTTTCAGTCCACCTCATTGCTTGCTCATGCAGCCTCACACATCAACAACGGTTTCTCTATAAGAATCTTATGGAAGATAGTATCAATAATGTTACAGCCATCTATATAGTTTTACCCAGCGAGATTGTAAATGTCCCCACCCTGGAAGCATTCAAGACCAGACTGGGTGGGGCTTTGAGCAACCTGGTCTGGAGGGAGGTGTACCTGCCTGGAAATATATTATCTTAAAGGTCCTTTCCAACCCAAACCATTCTATGGTATAATTCTATGATAGACAGTATCCTCATCTACCAAGTTACTTTGTCATAGAAGATATATCCTACGGTACCTGAAGATATTCCAAACTATCAAGTAGTTTGGTATTTTCAATAAATAACTGAAAATTCTGGTGGTGTACTGAGTGAGACAAGAAGTTACAGATTTTTCCAAGATAAACACTCAGTTTACACAGGAAAGCTATCTTTTTTAAGTTGCAGCTCACGTAGAAGAAAACCAAGGAGGAAATTCTTTACCTGTTTTCCTTTGCAGAAGCATGGTCCTCTGAGTTTTTATCATCTTCTTCTTTAAAATACTGACCACTGCTGGATGGATTAGCAAAAGTTGATATGAAAGGCCCCAAAGACTGAAAAGCAGCTTGTCGGACCTAGCGGAAAAGGTCCAAGGAAAAATAAATTATATAAACAATACATTCTTATGAAACATAAAACTCCACTGTTAGGATTAGGAAGGGTCCTAAGTCAACATAGGAAAGTAACAGCAGCGTTTCTTGGAAGATTAAACCAGTTGTATACCTAGAGTGCTAGGTAAAAAATGTTAGGAAAAAACAGTTATATCACAGGTAACTGCGCTGATGGGCCCGCTCCCCACAGCCAAAGAAATCACATTTATTTAAATAGCAGAAGTGGGTGAATTTGAAAGTTCAGCTGAGATAATGTCTTGGAAGGAAAAAACTTTGCTGTGGTGAACGACTTTTCTCTATTGTGAATTTCAAGGATAACATGCTTTGCATTTTTTTGCCCCTTTTCTCATTCCTTATACTTTAATTTGCTCCTCCTTTCTCCTACTATTTACTCTTCCCGTCTCACCAATCATCATAACTACCTTCATTTCTTTTATTTGATTAAATCTGCTGGGCTACAACTTGCATGACTTCCAAGGATCCAGGAGCTCATGCCCCTGTGCAAAAGATCTACCTCCAGCTCCTGGAAGTAGCCTGCTCAATAACAAACTTAATGTTTAAAATGTAGACCTTGGAGACAAAAAAAAAGGACGTGTCGGTAAGGATCTGGGAAATATATATAAATTCCAACTGACTTTTTAGATCTGACGATGATCTTTAGTATTGTTAAGTCACAGCTAGTTCTGTAGCTAAGAAAAGTGGTCCTGGTGGCACAGTTTTTCTTACATGTTGTGGTGGAAATAGAAAGAAATTTTTATGCCCACTGTAAAACCGAGCATTCCAACAAGAATCTTGCTCAAGATGTGTGAAACAAGTTATCCATACCTATGGAGAGAAGTTCTATGTAGAATATCACAGTCAAATCATTAAACTGTATTGAACAATTATTCAAGAAATAAGAAGCATTTCTTACCCATCGTGAAGGATCACTAATCAGATTAATAAAAAGGGTTGACAACTTTGTCCGCCGAACTTCTTGTGATGTTGCACAAGAAACTGCCATGAAGCATTCAGCACAGGCTTTCCGAACTCCCCACACATTATCAGAGCAGAGCTGGAAAAACCTCGGCAACTGTTCAGAACACAGCAAGTTGCAAGTCTTAACAAGGCAGTACTTGTTTCAAAGTGGGTTCTTTTCCACACTCATTTCCTTCATCAAATTCTCTGCCCTCACACTCAACAGATACCTCAATTTAACTTTCACAAGACAAAACACACATTCGGTAGCACCACCCTTCTAATCACTGGCACTCATGTTACCTGCAGATACAGACAGGGAATATTCACTTATCTGAAGAATAACATCAAGAGATCCTATCAGACTTGCCCCTCCTAGCAGCCTACTCTCCTCTTACACTTCTGTATCTGTAATTTCTCACTGCATTATAGACATTAGAAGATACAATCCTGTCTTTTTCTTGCCCAATATCTTTTAAAATGTACTGACATTCTCTACCTTCACAACCTGAAGTATTTTCTTTAGGCTGTTTTAAACCCTCTCAGCTCTAGACTGCGTCTTGGGACAAGAGAAGGCAGTGAGGTGACCTGATAGCAGCCTTTCGGTATCTGAAGGGGAGCTACAGGAAAGAAGTGAACGTACTGTTTAGCAGGGTCTGTGATTACAGAACAAGAGGAAATGGTTCCAAGCTGAAAGAGGGTAGATTTAGGTAAGACATAAGGAAAAAGTCTTTTACAGTGAGGGTGGTGAGGCAATGGAATAGGCTGCCTAGTAACGTGGTTGATGCCCTGTCCCTGAAGACTTTCAAGGCTGGATCAGGCCCTGGGCAACATGATCCAGCTGTGATGTCCCTGTTCATTGCAAGGGAGTTGGACTAGATCACTTTTAAAGGTTCCTTCCAACTCTAAGGATTCTATGATTCTAAGAAGTTTGTATTAATGGTCTTCAAAATTTTACAAATCTCAAAGAAAACCTTGTACCAGCCAAACTGAGAAGTCACAACTGTTATAGATTCTTCTTACTAAGGGAACATAGCAGTTAGCTAATTGTTTTAGCTGTCCTTCACTGTCCCACATCTAACTCCACTACAGACTTGTACTAAAAAGAAAAATCCTTTATTAGGCAGCTTACCAGCATTTCTTCAGTGGCCTGCTGCCCAACCACACTGCAGATATCTCCAAAGTTGGCTGCACATACCTTGCAAATGAAATGCAAGAAATAACCACTGTGACATTTTTTTAGTACAGCATAAAAAGTCAAAAGAAATAACCAAACAGCTTTTAAAACCACAGAAACAATTTTTGGCACTAACTCAAAATCTGCCATTTTCCTCTATTCTATCTATTTCTATGGTGTTAAAATAAAAAATATTTTCTTTTTAAGTTCCTCCTGAGATTTTGTTTAACTTTCTCTTTTTAAGCTTGATTAATGAATTAATCCCAAAAGTACCACCCCAAAACTTAAGTGAAAGAGAAGGAATACATTCAAAGTGCTGTCAAATGAAATAATACAAGCAATTACAAAGGAGAAGCAGCTATCCAATAGCAAGGTGAAACCAAAGCGCAGCCTCAACACCTAAGTTTCATGATGGCATACTAGTTTGCCTCATCTTAATGAACATCTTTATGTCTATGCACAGAGGTATGAGCTCAGGTAGCTGATGCTTTATCAGTTCCAGCTGGTTCACATTTTCACAGCTACCTGCACAATCGTAAGGACAGCTCTTCCTTTGTTTCTAAGAATAAAGGTAGGTACTTGGGGAAAAATAGTCAGCATCAAATATAAAATCTGTGGAAATATGAACTACAAAGAAACCCCATAGCTTTCACTTACGTATGTGACAGATGCATTCTAGCAGGAAGGTGTCATTTAGACAAAGGCAAGTTTCAAACTGATGACACTCCTTTCACAGATAATCTAGATGAGGTGCTGATAATACGTACCTTACGAACATGAAACATTCTGCAGTCACAGCACATCTCACAAAACCTAGGAAGAACAAGTCTTTCCGTGATGTCCTTTCCCACCATGGAGGCCATTTTGCACATTATCTAATGGCAAGATAGACAGACACTAGTTAGGAATGCTTGCACAATACACAATTTCATGCCAGCTAAGCAGAGCTTTTTTACATTTAATTTTCTTATACAGAAAAGCGAAATCAGGAAGAACTACTGAAAAAAAAAAGTTCAGTTCTTGAACTGAAAAGATCTGACTGTTCTAATACTTGAGGAATTTTCTGACAACAGAAAATCATTGCTTAATAATATGGTTAAGTGCCTTCTATTATCTTCTCTATGATTTGAAAAAAAATAATTTAAAATAGTTTACATTGGTCATAGAAACACAGAATATCCTGAGTTGGAAGGGTCCTACATAAGGATCATCAAGTCCAACTACCAGCTCCACACAGGGACACTGAAAAAAATCATACCATGTGTCTGATATCCATCTGCAATTCCCTAATATAAAAATACTGTGCATGTGTATTATATCAAAGAAAGCGACAGTCTTAGCTTCTTACAAACAATTCTAAATTTTAAAAGGGAAAGGACATACAGCTTCTGCCATTTTCCTTTAAAATATTAATTTGCTGACCGTTTTGACATAAAAGAAGTTTTAATTATCAAATATTCTTATTATTTTATCCTAAACAAACAAACAAACCCCACACACAACTAAAAGAAATCAGTAAAGAGAACAGAACAGAAAGTAAAGACAAAGAGAATTCAAGGATTAAAGATTTGCCATGGATAAAAATTTTCCACATATGAAATTTAAACCCCTCATAAAACAAGCCTGCAAAAAACAAGAAGTAGATGCTTCATAAGCCACGGAAAATTCATCTCCTCCTGTGCTGGTTTGTCCAAATGGGTTTTTCTTCATAGCCTATATAACGTATTGATTTTAAATCTAAGCTTGACTTAAGATGGCAGAAAAAGTTATGGATTAGTTATGGATAGCAATATAAATTTCTCTCCCTACTACCACATTGATGCACATCTTGGACACAACAATGCTGTTACTTACAGCCACGGCTTCCGTCTTCACGTCATCATTGCTGTCTGGTGCTGTCAGGTCTATCAGAACAGGGCATACTTTGGTCTCCACGTCGTATCTCTCTATGAGTTCTTGTTCCAGCAGAACTAACAATGCTGCCTGGCTTGTTTTTCTTACCTATTATAACAAGACAAAAATCCCATCAAGGAGTATAAGGAGGTAGGGTGGGTCTTTGTTTTTTTTTTTTCTTGAAGTAGGTCCAAGTACTTTGGGAGCTATACCTACATACTGCTATACATGTATATTCAAGGTGCTTGGAGAGAGAGGACAAGGTCTCCAAAAGTGCTCTACAAACACATCATGATTTAAACACAGCATCAGATCCTAGAACTTTGCTTACTGTAAACTAATGAATGCTATTATAGTAAGTGTCCACCTACGTATTTCCCAAGTCAGGACTACTATGCCAAAAGTTAACGCAACAAAAAGTCATGGAAGAGAAGCAGCACAGCTAACTGGGAGTAACGAAGTTCTATGGCATATGAGTTTTGTTAAACAAATCCTCTTCTTACGAAGTTTGTTTTACAATGGATAAATGTATTTATTCTGAACGAGACAATTTTGCTTAGTTCCATCTAGCAAAAGACTACACAAAAATATGATAACCTTTTTTAATTGACTTAATATGTATTTAACTACTGACACCCAAAAATAAATTTCATGGAGGTAACAATCACCAAATGGAATTATTTCTAGGGGAATTAGTTCTCAGTGCTCTTCAGTAGCTGTGTATCTAGCACTGACAAATGTAAAACCATACACTTGCTATCATCTGGAAAAAAAAAAACCAAGTTAGTGATAAAAGCTTGCAAATGATTCAGAAATCACTGGAGCCAACCAGAATGACCTAGATCATTTGAAAACATGGGCTTATTTATCTTGCATGTACTTAGCACTTGCGAATGCAAGGTCACATGTCAGAAGAGAAAACATCACATAAAGTGACAGGTTATCTACTGTAACGCAGCAATTATAAGACCTTTTGAGGTCTTTGTTTCAGAGCAGATCAGCCAAATGAGCTATGGAGTTATCAACAGAGGTTAGGAAGATGAACTGTTGTGGAAACTGTGAACGAGAGAATATCAAGCAGATACTGGCCGCTGTATTAAACATCAATCAGCAAAACCACTACAAAGAAAAATATGCCTGGTTTTGGTACATGTTCTTAATTATGTAGTATCTGGAAAGGTTTAAAAAAATAAAAAATAAATTAAAGGCAACTAATATTCAGACCTCATAAATACTTAAGCTAATATCACTTAGGATTTACTATGAAATGTTAGCGAATCCTACAGAAAACTAAAGGCAAGATGATGTATAGATGCAGACGTACAAAAAACTCAGTGCCAACTCAGTTTCCAAGACAGGAGTTATTGGATTTTATATATAAACAACTAGATATGATGGTATGTAGCAGTTTAAAGAACTGAATTATAGCAAGGAGACATTTTTATTGTTTATTATTCTTCTTTTTTTGCCAGAATTTGAATCGTGTTAGCCTAGAAAAATGACTGTCTGATTTCGTCTACAAGAACATAACACCAGATAAAAGCTCCAAAATCGGAACAGAATATACAAGGTGAAAAAAACATCCAAAATTTTCTTTAGTAAATTCAGAATGCCACGTTTGGCAAGTCATTTTAAATATTTTTCGCTCTAAAATATTACATTCTTAAATTAGCCTAAATTATTTAAGTTGAAAAGCCTCACACAATGGAAATATTCAACTAGTTAATAAATTGTTTCTGTAAGACTCACCTGGTTATTCTGGTCTGCAAGGTACCGTACCACAATAGGTAGTAAGTACTTGGAAAAAGCATATGGGATGGAAGGTCTGTTTTCTTGACAAAACATAGCAATATGAGGCACCTGTTCCATCAGTTCTGCCCGCACTGTAGGCTCTGTCAGAGTCAAAATAAAACAAAAAAGGCACTATAAATGTTAGCAAACACACTGTCAGATGCTGCCAAAATTAGCTTTTTACACTCTTGTACTTACAAACTGTGTGCTCAAGTGGTCAAGTCAGTATGTCTACAGCGAGCTTCAATTTGATAAGCACCATCTTTACACAAAACCAGGTGCAAGTACACTCTATACTAATAAACTACCACAAAAGGCTTGGCCCACATTCCCAATTATTAAAAGAAAAAAACAAAAAGACCCACAACAACTGTAAGAGAGCAAGTCATCAAACACGAGTATCAGGATCCACCCAAATTCCCTACAAGCATCGCCTACTTCCGAGAAAACTGCTATGCAGAAAGTTAACCCAACTGCAATGAGAAGAAACAAACCGAGGGTAGCTCCTGGCTGCAGTTTTTCCACACAGAAGAGATACCACCACAGCCACACACAGTTTTTCATTCATTGCTTTTAAGGCTGCTAATAGTTTTGTCAGATAAAAATAGCTCTATGTTCTCCAAGTTGTTTGTCAAATTTATTAGATACGTTTTTCACTGAAGTTAGTGACTGCTCAAAAAGATGTGCAATTCAGTTTTTCAATAAAGAAAGCAGTGCATTGCTTGAACGAATCCTAATCACATGCCAAACAGTTCACTTAACCACAGGAAAAAAAACCCAACAAGTAATTTCAGACCTAAGTACTAAGTATTTTTCTCCTTTCAGGGTTCGCTTAAACTGTAGTTGCTATCAGAGAACCGATGACCTACAAAAACACATAGTGAAAACCCAGCAGCTACTCTCAAGTGGCAGTGATCAGATTTATAATATTTTAAATAATAAACTGTACACTGTACACAGGATACGTGTGCCTTACTAAACTTTACATAGGTAGGAACTGTTTAGGTAAAATTTAATGGCATGACAGAACCATCTTAAGATATTTGGAATGAACACAAAATGTCAGAACTATAACCTTTTGCTAAACAGGAGCATGAGCTTTGTATTTAACGTGGATAATGCATGCAACCCTTAGCTTTCTTGAACGCTAGTTAAAAGTGACAACTTCAGACTGAATAAAACGAAACAAAGCAAGTACCACATCTCCTAGTTTGAATTGTTTCTCTTCCTAAAGCAGTAATAGGAGCATATACAACAAAAGTCACCTTATCTAAATCTTGGATGTTCTGAAATACGTGCAGGTTGAACTCCTTTAGCAATATCTCTACGTATATATGTGTAAGTTTATACTGAAGAAGTCAGATCACAAAGAAGACTACTCAAATACGTGCAAGTTTTAGTAAACTTCAATCAATGACTATGAAATTTTAGTTTGATGAACATTTAATCCAACAGTTGGCCAAAATAAGCACCTGTAAATGGGACAGACTTTTAAGATCATTACACTTTGTATCCTAGTAATTCATCTTTCACTCATAAAAATTTGCCCGAATACTCAACAGAACACAAGATATTGTAAGCTGCAACTCTTTGTTAGGACAAGTAGAACAGCTGAGTAGAACAGCAAAATCATCCAACTTCATCCTATGATGAATTCTGGTCCTCTTAACTGATAAGGCCTAGACTCTTCACTTCTGGCACAGAGAACTGTGCGAGAAGGGGAGTCCTTTTACATCAGAAAGTGTTTGCCCATTTGTGAAACTGGCCCAGTGTGGCCGAGCTTAGTACCTTTTTTACACTCTCCATATGCATCTTCCCAGTACCTGAGAATACAGGAGATACCAACCGAAGAGTCCTTCCTGGCTGAGCATATTTGAGATCAAGAAAGCCACCACTGCTGCAGGTAGACTGCATGCATCCCCTGACCCAAGAGCTCCTCTGAAATGGCTGATGAACCAACCTCAGAGCAATGTGGATGTCTGCAGATGAAGCCTGTCAGTCTTGCAAGCTCGGTAACTCGCTGCCTAGCACGCTGACAAAGCAACAGAAGAAAACCACCAATTCTGAGGCAGACAGGAGAAAGGCTGGAAAAAGCACTGAAGCACTACTACAGAGAGCGCGGTGAAGGACTAACAGACTGGGAAAGGAGAGCTGAGAGGTGAATAACAATGAGGTAAGGCTGGCAACTAACGGGATGAGAATCTGGAACTTGCCGGACAAGAAAACAGAATCAGGACCCAATGCCAGGGCTTGAGGAACTTCCTCCCACCTTTCCTGCAAGGCTGCTACTTCAAAACGTGTCCAGGACATGATTTAAGGCACAAGAAGCTTGTATCAAGACCTCGTCCCCAGGATCTCTTTCCCACCTCTTGGGTCCCTTGCCTCATTCCCTGTAGCAAAGGGAAGATGACTGATGCTTGCTTGAAAGTGTGGGAGGTTGCAGGGGAAGTTGTGGAGGGTAGTAGGAAAGAGGAAAAGAAATTCAGTTGAGGCTTCATGTTTAGCAGCAGTGCTTTTTGAGCTGCATCTGAATTTGCTTCAGGCAGTTCCCATCCTCCCAAGTCCAAAACTTGCAGCTGGCCTTTCCATTATGCCAATGCAATTGCTCCTGCAGCCAGGCAACAAGCCCTATCAAAAAACAGATCTGGCTGACACAGCTCTTGCCCCACCACAGCAACTTGATTAAACAGTAAGAAGTGGCAATTAGATTGGTTTCCCTGTGCAATCACACAGTTCTGTAGAGCAGCAGAACTTTCTGACAATGGAAGCAAGCAAATAGTAAAAGAGAGTCCATGGACTACTTACTGTGATACTACTAACAGAACAGAGTGAAAGAAACAAAATACTTCCTAGGAATTTGATTTGTCTTCTGTGAAGATGCGTGAAATGCTTAAGCCAAACTCTTCACAGACTAATTGTACACTCCTCATTTGACTGGAGTCATAATTCTGGCTTCACAGCTTAAGAAACCACTGTAATCAAACCCAAGAGCTGTTTTAAGTGTATCAAGCTTTAAGTGTATACAATGCTTTAGACACCAGGCACTCAAAGTGGGCAGACTATATTGATCTTGGTATCTCTATAGTTTGCTCAACCACTGATAAAACAATGGCAACACTTCCACTCCCCAAATTTATTGGGTTTTCTGTGAAAATGAATTCTTGAATTTCTTTATGAAGCAGTAAGACAGCAATAGTGTCTTTTTTTTTTCCTCTCTTCAGAACAGGATTCATCCATTATGCATTACTTAAGAGTGGCCATGCTGTGTGACAATACTGAAGAGCTCACATCAAGTGAGCCTTCTACTTCCTGAGCTACTAAGCAAGCTTTGGGTTTGTGGGCAACACAGGCAGATGGGATGATGCAATTAAAGATTTGAAAAATTCATGAATTAGAACCATAAAGGCACCTTAGTTCTTACATTTCCTAACTTCTATGCCCATGGCTCCACAATCTTACTAAGTTCAATTACAACCAATAAACAAGCCAGTACTGTGCGCATCTCTGTAATGCGACACCACAATTCATTATCAAAAAAGCCTTTCGTGCTTTTCCACGGAATTAGTACTGCTGTGCAAAATCTGATCTTTAGCTTTCCCAATTTAGAGCTTAAGTCTTCCAAATGTTGAAGCATATGTTTCAATTTGTACTGATTAGAGTCTAATCTTGCAGTCTGATGTGGTTACAGTAGTGCAATTTTTGTCATTTTGTCTACAGGAAACATAATGCAATGCCAAAGATTCCCACTAAACATCCAGCACTTTCTTATTCCCTTAATTCATTTCTCAGCTTCGCCTTTAGCTCCAATAAAGACTGAGTGGCAGCTCCTACAAAGATTCCAGCAGGATTCAACATGTGACAGTCTCTGCCATCTTAAATATTCTGTAGTTTAAAAGCAAATTTATGGCTTGATCATCAGCACAGCAAAAGGACTGTGAAAGTATCAGTCAAAATTATTACAACGCAATTTCATAAAGCATAAGCTCAACACAGCATGGACCAGCATGTTCACAAAATGCAAACAAAATCTGGATGGAGAATTTCACTTCATGTCCAGATTAAAAGTTTGTATTTTAAGCACTCTGGAAAGTCATACCATTTGCTTGGAACAGTACTTTTTCTACTTGGCAAAGTAATACTACCTCCTGAAGGCACACGTCTACGTACTGAAGTAGCAGGCTACTAGAAAAGGTGCAACTTGTAAAAAAAATAATATATATATATATATACATATATATATATATAATATAATATATATATATAATGATATATATATATTATATATATATATTATTATATATATATCATATTTTATATATATGATATATATATCATATATATAATGATATATTTATATATATTATTATATATATTATATATTATATTATATATATATATTATATATATTATATACATATATTATTTTTATTTATTTTATTATATATATTTATTATATATTTATTTTACTTATTATTTATTATATATTATTATTATTATATTTCTTTTAATTTATTTATATATATATGGAAAGAAATATTAATATTAGATTTCAGAAGCAAACTCATAATTGGTTTTCTTAGTCATTAGCACTTTATTTCATTCTTTGGAAAATAAAACTACACCAAAAGAATGACAGAAGTACTCACGGTTCTTCTGTCAGATAATTTCAAAAAAGTTGCAGCAATAAAATGACAGTTTTACCTCCTTCAACTTCCAGACCACACGAAATCAGCAACATATTCCTTCCAACATCTCAAGAACTTGAGCAGATTTTAATCTGTACCCAGTAGCCTGCAGTTTTAGTTATTTCACCAATCATCATCTCACATTCCAGAACCATAGAGGTACATAACTGTTCCTTTCCCACCAGTAAAAGATGCTTTGGTTTCCCCTGAAATTTCACACCATTTCTCATGTGAGCAAAGTGTCAATACATTTATCTAACTACTTCTACACATACCTTTCCTATACAAATGTATAATATTTCCTTCAATTTCTACCAAGGCTTCAGTTCACTCCACATTCTTTATGAAGAATTGAAGCTATGAGGAAGTAAAGCACCACGGTTATCAGTACACTGGAAATTAAAAGAGGATTACTGCAGACCTTCATAGTATAATACCAGCTAATTGCTCCAGAACAGTCATTTGTAAATGAAGTCATTATTCCAGAATCAACTCACAGCAAGATTTATTTCACAACAGCTTATTCTGCAATACACACAGTGTTTAGAAGAAATTCGGCAAAACTTTCATTATCCCAACCTGACCACTCCGAAATACAAGCAGCAATCGATCTCCTCTACGTTTGTGAGGGGCCGTGAGGTTTTTGTGCGGTTAAAAAAAATGTGCATGAGGAACAGCTACTGGTGATGTCAATGCTGCTTCAACTTGCGATTTTCATGAATGTTTTTAATTATACCTCAAAATTAGTATTTGTTTTCATTGAGGGTTGTGACTAAGAAGTCACAAAAATGTCCAGCTTTGTATTTACATGTTCAATCAAAAAAAAGAAAAAAAAAGAAAAAAAAAAAAAGAAATTAAACATGAATGAAAATACTGGTTTTCTCCATTCCTTCTGATGTTAACTAATTTTTTCCCTTTTGATGGCTCTCATTCCTGAAACAGGAATGCCTATGCCTTCAACTTTCTCTCCTTTTTTGAAGGCCAAAGAGAATCTAGACAAGTGAAAGTATACTGTGAAACCAGAACCCTTCCTTTTAGCTTAGGGATCCATCAGAAAGACTGATGTGTCTGATTCGCATGCTGCTTCACTAGCCAAGCTCTTTCTTTTTATTAACCAGAAATAGACTTTGTTACTGATCGACAGGTCAGGAGTGAAATACAGAACAACTAATGAGAAGGGAAAGTCACCATTAGCTATTAATAGAAGCGTGGAGAGACAAAAGAGGATTGTACAAACAAAAAAACCTGTGTAATAGGAGGTGAGGGAAAAGGTATGAAAGACTGCTGAAATACTGAAAATTGGGAAATGGAGGAGAAGAGAGTCGGAGCTACTGACAGCAGGGAAAAGGAAATACAAGCCCTCTCAGGAATATCTCTTAAATATGAAGACTTTGTTAAATGGAAAGCTGAAATACATGCTGTTGGACAGGCCTTGTTGGCACCTGTCAG
Source organism: Alectoris magna (assembly GCA_030625065.1). Taxonomy (NCBI): domain Eukaryota; kingdom Metazoa; phylum Chordata; class Aves; order Galliformes; family Phasianidae; genus Alectoris; species Alectoris magna. The sequence goes on from CM060561.1 coordinate 51,243,690, forward strand.
TCTAATAACTGCAATTTGATTGGAATGGTGCTATAATGCAGGTTAAACATGCTATCAAGTAATTAAGGTTGCAAGGCCATCTCACTGAGGCTGATTACACAGCTTCTGAACTTAATGATCAATTAGTCTAATAATTGTTTCTAAAAACGAGTTTGCTTTGCAAACTGCACTCACAACTGACTCAATGTAAAAAGAGAAGTTTCAATACGAATTTATACAAGTGATAGAGAAAGACATCAGAGCCTTGTTCAAGTTCACACAAGCCTGTGACCAGTTCATATTTGAGAATGAAGATCTACCTAACCGTTTTAACAGAGACACAAGCATTTTAACTCTAACAAGGGTTACTGAGGGATAAACAAACACTTGTCATGCACCAAACCTCTACGGGTTCAAAGTCACCAGAAAAACATGTAAGCTGCATACTTAGCATGCCTTAAAAAGGACAGAAATTGCAAAGCAGTTAAATAGCAGACTCAAAAGCAATACGAGGTATCGTATTGTTACCACAGCTGTAGCTATCCTAGGGATACCAAAGATTACAGAGAATTCCAGAGTTCATAAGGACTTAAAATAAAAATTAAAAATAAAAAACACAGCGAAAATCACAGGCTGAGCAGGAGTACCTGTCTACAGCAATGGAGACAAACACCGAAGTGAATAAGACTTCCAAACAACTGAGATTTGGAGAAAAAGCTTGTGTGGCAAATAAGTGGGTTGGAAGTGATACACCGTTCCCTAACTACCACTGAAGCAGCTATTCTCTGATGCCATTTACAGCAGGGCATGGAGCACTGCAATTCCCTCTCAAAGTTGGCAGCATTGTCTTGAGAGCATCTCATTTTCAATACTGCCTGAACTGAACGTTTTTTTCACTAGAGATACAGTAGCAATCTGAAAGCTGCAAAGCCAAATACAACCTGGAACCACTTCACTAGAAAGCATCCAAAATGCCCTGCCAGGAAGAGATCTGCGTTATACAATTTGTACAGGTAATTACATCGAACTCTTCTTCACAAGCTGCATTTCATGCGGCTCACTGTTCACCTGCAACCCACAAACTGACTGCTGGCAGAAAGATGCTGAAACATTGCTTAGTATTCCAGAAGCAATACTGAATCTTTTTTTACCCTGGCACAAAGAAAGAAACTTTTCTAAAGCAGGACCATTTGAAGAGTCCAAGTGATTTCTCACCAAAAGGTCTTTGTGAATTATGTCAACAGTTCTTTTAGAAATCATTGTAGAGCTGATGTGTGCCCTCGTCATGATGCCTCAAAAATTTGAATCATGGCTAGCCCACTGGTACGTCAAGAGCTGTAGCTCACTGGTGTGTCAAGATCTATGTCAATCATACCAACACATACAGTCTCTTTCTGTGCCCTTCCTCCTGAAATCATTTATTTGGATCCTGCTCTGTTTCCAGTAAAGATTAGTTTTTATTTCACACCAATGCAGCACTTAGCACAATAAAGATGCCATTTAGATTCCTTGACTGTCGACACGGTGCAAGAATAAAAGTAATTATTGTTTTGAAATCCTCTTGCTTGCAAACACAGAACAAAATGGCTGCCTCATTGTATTCCCAACCCATTTAAAAGAAAAAAAACACAAAAATTTAACACATTGACTTCAGGTAGAAACCATGCCTGTAAAACATCGTCCCAGCTACAGGACTTCATAAGTTACATCGATTATATATGTTAAGTATTAGTAGGGCAAAAGACTGCTTAGACTTCTTTTGGATGGCTGCTGCTTCAAATTCACCATGGTACCTCTATTTTAGGTAACACCAGCAGCACAAACACAACACAGACATTTTATGTTCCTCAATTCAAACCTCAATATATCAACTACCATCAAAAAAACCCCACCAAAGTGTCTCACTTTCTGTGAGTTGATCAAACAAGAAAACACCCCCCAAAGAGTTAGAAAACAATTCAGTTCTTTTATACTTTACAGTGCAAGTTGGAGAAAAATATGAAAAAAAGCATCAGACACAAAATGAAAAACAATTCCAGTCACAGCAACCTTAACGAAACAAAAAAAATCTACATTACCATTTAAATAATCGTGACAGAACACGCATTATAAAAATACAAAACAGATTGAGCTCCCTAAATGAATTTAGGTACGGGTTAAGACATAAGGATATTCTAATTACCTGTCTTACAGAAACAGACTGAGTCCAATACAGCAACTGCTTGAGGCATGAAACTCGCAGTTAAGTCTGCAGAAATTTAATTTGTGGAGCAGCTGCAGAATCCAGTGCTACTAGTTTGGCAGACCTAAGACAATCTCTACAATGCAGGAAAAGCCTGAAATGCTGCTTTTACTGATGCTTAGAAAATATCAACCCTGACTAAAAATGTACTCCGCCCCTATTAGAGGAAACAAATTGATTTGAGCTCAGCTCTTGGCTTTCATTCCATCTCTAACTAAACAAACTTCAGTTTGACACACTTAGACGGTCACCAATGGAAAGTCTATGGCTACAAAATCACTGCACAAGGTCATTTTCCCCTACACAGATCTGTCCTATTTTCCAAAGTCAAAATGAAACTTCAGCAAGTTCCTGGTGCTCAGAGCTGTAAGGACCACAGTACAAACAAGCACTGCATATATATGGATTTCAGAGGCAGGGCTTAGCTAGGCAAGTGCTGTAGAAACAGTTTGCATGCCACTATTCAGTATTAAAGACATTTAATTCCAAAGGAACAGTAACTTCTTTTTCCTCTTTAAGAATCCTCGGAGAAGTACTCAATACATTTATGTAATGCTTACATCCCTGGCTGAACAAGGACATTAGCTCACAAAACCAAAAATGTGCATTTTAAATGAAGGAGGTAGGATCTTACAGGATACTTTTTTTTTTTTACCCTAGGAGCATTACGTTCCACAGCTCTGGAAGGCAGAACTAACAGATCTTAAACAGAAGAAACAAACTTTCTCCTCATACAAGACTTAATAGAAGGGTGCTTTTTTTAATCCTCCATATCATTCAAACTGCAATAAATGAACAAACTTCAAATCTTCTCTGATGTTTTGCTGTTAAAGCTTTTTTTCTTCCTTCTGGTGCTTTAACTGTATCAGCACTGTGTTAAGTTAAATTCAAGTCTCTTAACTTTTTCTAGAGAATCTTCAACTTGGAATTTTGTTGCAGCACTGGCCACACCATTTTTCCCACCAGTTTCCCTCTTCAAAGCATTCTTCCTTTCTTTCAAATTTCTTTTTCATTATTCTCCTACTTTTGCCTGTTATTCCAAACACCCAGTCCAACCGTATCAGCAAAAGCACATCTCTAACCATAGAGTCTTCCTATTCATTATTTATACCTACATTTTTCTACCAATGCATGCAATCATAGAATCCGCTAAGATCATCCAGTCCAACCAGCCACCTACCACCAATGTTGCCCACTAATCCATGTCCCTCAGTACAACATCTACATATTTCTTAACACCTCCAGGAACTGTGACTCCATCACCTCCCTGGGCAGCCTCTTCCAATGCCTTGCTACCCCTTCAGTGAAGAAATTTTTCCTAATACCCAATCTGAACACCCCCTGGCACAACTTGGGGCCATTCCCTCTCTTCCTATGGCTAGTTACATGGGAGAAGAGGCTGACTCCCACCTCACCAGGTAGTTGCAGAGAGCCATCCGGTTTCCCCTGAGCCTCCTCTTCTCCTGACTAAACAATTCCAGTTCTCTCAGCCACTCTGAGACTTGTGCTCCAGACCCTTCATAACTTCTTTGTCCTTTTTTGGACATGCTCCAGGGCCTCAATATCTTTCTTGCAGTGAGGGGCCCAGAACTAGAGAACTCAAGGTACAGTCTCACCAGAGCTGAGTACAGGGGGCAAGGATCACCTCCCTGCTCCTGCTGCCTCTCGTCTTCACTACTTATTTCCCAAAAGTGACCAAGGGAATAACTTCAGCATTCGAATTTTGTCAGAACTAATATGAGTTTTGCATAGATGCTTTGCTAGATCCTTTTCAAAGCAATAAATTCATCTTTACCTACAAATCTAAAGTTAATATGTAGATTTGTTGAGCAGCCCAAGTACACAAATAATTACTTTGAAATATACCAATGGGAAGTGGTAGTTCCACACATTGAAGCAGTTCAGTTCTATTGAAGAGCAAGGAAAAATGTTGCATTTGGGGGGATGATTCAGAGAACTGGAACTTTACAGCATTTTATTACATTCTGCAGAAACCTAGTCTGAATATTAAAGAGAGAAAAGACATCGGTCCAACTTCAGCAATTCTGATATTCCTTCATTAACCCAGTAAAATGTTTAATGCTACCTACCTGAATCATCAGCTAATCTGCTGATTCTCTCCAACACAGCAATACAATCTCTCTCATCATCACTGACTTCCTTCAAAGTGTCCAGTAAACTTCGCGCCACCATTTGCCTAGTTTACAGGAAAGATTTTAAAAAATAGCATTATTTGTATCCAGAAACATAGCCAAATCATACAGGTTTCTTAAACCAAACAGTAAAATTTTACGAAGATTTACTTTCAACTCAGAAAATTCAGTTAGCACTGCTTTGGGAATTCTTTATTCCAATACTCAGCATAATCTTTAAGAACTATTAACTTCAACCGTAGCATTTATATATATATTTATACATCCCTAGAGCCTACAAGGATAAAAGAAACCAGTCACAAATTTAAAAAATGATAAACATCTGACAAATGAGCAAACCAGATCTTAAGTCAGCATCAACCTTCCATCCTCACCTCTGAATTCCCTCACTTGCTCCATAAAAAGCAAGACAACACCAATATTCTTAGAAGTTTTAAACACAGTTATGAGTTTATCTTCATAAACGAAGTGTGAACACTTAAGCTGAAGATTTCCAAACCAGTGATGACCTTTAAAGGGTAAACTTGATTCAAATTCAATGTAGAGCAGTGGGTATATTCTGTGATGATAAAAAGAACACAAGCAGATCCTTGGGACACATGCACTTGGGATAAACATTAAGAAAAGTCACAAAGGAAACACAAAACTGATCTGAATCACCATTTCAGTTACTACTTCTAATTCACAAGAAATTTTTCTAAGGGTTATCTTCTAAGTGGCAAGACATAGCCAAATTTGAGTATTCATTCTGTAAGGGGTCTGTTGCAGTCTATGTTACAAAGTCATACCCTTCAGTTACCTAGAGAGCCCTAAACCCTGAGTTTTTAAACAATACAGCTGACAGCACAGCAAGAAACCTTATTCTCAACAACAGCCTGCAATGGCGTATGGCTGTTTCTAGCTGGATTTCACCCTTTGGGGCTCTGTGGGTTGAACATCAGAGAGCTAGCAGGATTATCCCAACAATGAAATGGGCCAAGTAACATTGTCCAACATGCTGCTAGCTCTTGTATTGCCCCTGAGCTGTTTACTAAAATGCTAAAGCAGCTAGGGTCAACAGCTGGATAGTTCCAGAATGGACCAACAGAAACACTGTTAGGATATAGACTAGATATAAGCACTGTTGAAAAACAGCAGTGCTGTAAACAAGAGCAGAAGCATAGATTTTATCACAACAAATGGTGAATGTGAGCAGTTGCCACAAACAGATGGGTTACATTCCTAGTGTACGGGGGAAGCCTGAGAGCTTTAGTTCTATGCAATCGAAGAAAAGCAGGAGGCATTCATGAATTCCTTTAGTTAAGTAAACATTTACATTTTGTCAAATTTAAATGCTTCACATCAGTCACTTGCAACACTATTTTAAATTAAAACTATTTTATCAGCAGATGAACAAAATTCTCTAAAGAAAAGATAAAACCAATTGCAAAAATACTCTTCTAAGAAATTTCCTTTTCCTCACTCTTTTCAACTTTCAACTTGGTAGAAGTGCCACGTCTCTACACAGAGATCTTGATTTTCAGTTGGAAGTTGAGCTATCAAAATCCTAACAGAGGGAAACAGACTATGTGACACACTAACCTAGAGGCAGAGGTGACTTGGTCTTTTAAAGGGCTGGACAGCTCTGAAAAGAGAAGAGGAACATATGAAGTAGATTTCACACATCAGCCTGCCTGGATGCATCTCTCTCCCACAAATTAAATGTTATCTTGCTCTCCAAGAGACATGACAAGTGATCCAATGTGTCAGAATTTGGTGCCTACTGATACAGATGCAACAACAATCCAATCAAATGCACTGTCAATAACCTTTTATACCCTAGTGATCCAGAAGAGCTATAAAACACGCTGAACTAATCACCTAAAGCACCAGATACAGCTATTCCAGATGCAAATTCCTTGCATATTTTTAATCTGTTTAAGACAACATCCAATCTATCTGGTGCAACAACAGACCCTGGATCTTTAACTTGGCATTTGCACTTAGAGAACATTCTACCTGCCCCAGCAAGGAGGGATGGGACTCAGAAATACAAAAACAGTCTCAGATGAACCACAGTAAGCAGTGCTGTATCACACCTGGCTCCTGGGGACTATGGAATGGTCTCTAGCATACTGGGAGATCTGTGAAGACTCATCACCTCATAGAGCTTTGTTAGCAGTATTTTGAGCCGTGGTGGCTGTAAGCCAGTGCTAGTTCCTGTGAGTTGAACAGATGGTTATGCAGAAGTAGCCACCCTGTAAATGGAGAGTTGCAAACCTTCGGAAGAGATGAAAACACAAATCCTAGCTTGAAACAGATACGACTTGCTTATTAAACCCACACAAAATGACATTCAACTTTTTCCATGGACTGCAGGTAGAAGATAACCTCCCACCTGCACCCAGGTGGTATGTCTCACTTGGGTTTACAAAGGAATCAATGCATTCTTTTTTTGTTTCATTATATTCTGGAGAAAACCATCAGGACAAAAGGCAAAAGGACAAGCTAGGCTCACTTCTATAAAACACAATTTGGTTGGCAGCCAGTAATAACAGGGTAATCTTCAACTCCATCTGTCCAGTGTTCCGGGAGATGGTATCCACTCATGTCCCCTTAAATATCATAGGTGTTGATTTAGTTCCGCCACTATCCTGACAATCTGTCAATTCATGTGCCTCCAAAGCAAAACCAACAGGACATAGAGCTAAACCTACTTCACATTTGTCACAGGCCAAGAGCCAGCATGTAGGCAACTAATGAGGAATGACTGGGGCCCCGCAAGCACTCCAACATGCTCTGTTTGCTGGAGAGTAGAGAGTAAGGAAGGGTCCCTGGTGCCCTAGCCGTCTGATTTCCTCCTCGTGCAAACACTGGTAGTCTAGCTACAAAAAGCATACAACAGACAACTACAAACAACTATCAATGCATAGTAACACAACATAGGTCTAATGGTAGCCTGCTCAGCAACTGCCAGGTGAGCACCAGGTGAGCATTTGTGAAACTGGAACAGATATCTCTGAAGGATAACCCATTTGGTCTAGATACAGATGCAAAGGCAAAAAATAAGTGAACACATTTCATCTTCAACAAAGGCAAAATGCCTTTTGTGACAAGGAAAGGTAGAAGAGGTTTTCTCTAGGGATAACAACAACTCCCCATAGACTGAAATCTAACAGGCAATCAGACTCCTTCAAATATATGACACAAATGACTCCACCAACATCAATGATGGCAACGTAAGGGGTCTCAATGGCATTCTGTTACTATGTGTTAAATCCCTGGCTATCAGGACATGACCTAGGACTAGCAATAATAATTTTGTGCCATTTCCCTCCTGCTAGGGTTTGGGCAGTGATTACCTCTAATAAGATACCAAGGTCCACCACGAACCCCTTCAAGTTCTCAGTGCCAGCCAAATTTTCTTTACTGTAAAAATTAAAACAATTGCATCTTTCCACTTCTAGTACCTGATTACTCCAGGTGCAGAGACTTACTAGCTGTCTTGACAAGTGAAGCTTCAGATCAGTAACATTACATCTGTAAACTCTCAAGATTTTTTATTCACCATACACTTCTTCATCATATGACTGTCACCTAGACAGCAATGTGTCTACTTATTCTTCAAATAGGTTATTCGCCAAAGAGAGGGCAAAGACCAAAGGCAGGAAGTACAAGTGCTTTAGCTTTTGTGTGCAAAAGTGGAAGACAATCAGTGAAGTACAACTTCATTTGTTTAAGATTTTTTATCATCACATAGGGAGAGCTCTCACAACTCCAGAAAAACTGACAGACTTGCAATTAGAATATTTGTAGACACTACTTCACTGTGATTAGCAGAAGAAGAAAATGGGGATAGATTACACTCTGCCTTTATACCCAAGTGCAGGACACGGATATTTTCAGGACTGTGCACAAAGACAGAATTGGAATATACAATGATATATTTCAAGAGTACCTATAAATACTTTTGCACAGCTCATTTAATTCCCTTTCACACACTGACCTTATCTGGAATCCACACTTGGAGTTGTAAGAGGTGTAATTACTATGTATCAATGCTTCAATACATTTCTACTACAGAATTTAAATGACAAGAGTTCATCTCTATAATAGGTGCACTTAGCTAGTAAGCATACCTTTAAAAAATACACTTCCTTTGCCCATTTTCAGACAAGTTCTAAATCAAGATTTGAGGACTTGTCATACACACACTAGTATGAGCAGTAGTAACTTAGCTTGGTGCTTTTCCCCCCAAGCAATCTCAAAAGCTAGCATGAATTAACTCCCAATTTTTAAAATCATCATCTTTATACTTTTCTTAAAAAGCAAGGATAGATGCACATTTGTTGTTATAAATATCAGGAGTACTGTTGAAGGAATTAAGACTTTTCTTGGTGCTTTGAGAAAACTCCGATGCTTGACTGTCAGGTATATAGGATTTTAATGCACACTTCTAAGCTAAGTTAAACTTGAGTAATTTTTCTTTGGTATGTATGCATCAGCAACTCTGTGCTTTGGGGTTTGTTTCTTTTTTACTAAATTTCATTTTGCGACACATGGTAAGATCAGGAAGGCCAAGGAAAGATGAAGCCAGAAATGAGATTAAATAATCCAATGCATCCTACAACGATAAACTCTTTCAGAAACATCCTTGTCAAGATGAATGGCATCACGATTTCACCTGAACATCTTTGGCATCAGTTTGGCATTTCCTTATTGTCAGTACTCACCAAAAAAAGCAGTAAAAGAGAAAGTTTACACTGGGCTAGGCTGCACAAAAAAGAGAGGAAGTGGGGAAGAAAAAAAGATAGGGTAGATATAGATAACCAAGTTCTGAATCAGCTTCTTGACTATAATCTGATCTGAATGAGAATAAGGTAAAGTAACTGAATCATAGAATGGCTTGTATTAGAAGGGACATTAAAGCCCACCCAGCCCCACCCCCTCCCATGGGCAGGGCTGCCCTCCAGCAGCTCAGCTGCTCAGGGCCCCATCCAACCTGACCTTGAGCACCTCCGAGGATGGGGCACCACAGCTTTTCTGGGCAGCTGTGCCAGCACCTCACTGCCCTCTGAGTAAAGAACATCTGCCTAACATCTAAGCTAAATCTCCCCTCTTTTAGTTTGAAACCATCCCACCTTGTCTTATGACTGTTAGACCATGTTTATAAGGGAGATCTCTTTTAAGCTTACGGAAGGTCTTTATATATTTCTCATCATCCCACCAAGCCTACTGTCTTTCAAAGACTTATGCAGAACAGCACCAAGAGATGAAAACAGCTTCCTGTCTCAGTGGGGATACTTCCTGCATGCCAATTCTAATTTTTAAAATACATGGTGAAATGATGTTCCTGGCTCTTCAAAAGGGAATTGGAAAAGCTTACAACATGGCTCTGAGATACTGATCTGTAACATTTAACAATTATGCTTAATTCCTTAGAAATAAATTGACTCCTCGGTTCCCAAAAAGCCTCATTCCATAACAGAGCATGCATTCTAAAATTTCTAGATTTATTGTAGAATCACAGAAATATAAAATTAAAATGGATATTGTGGTTGTTGGAGTCAGGAATAAGATAATCACATTGCCATATACAATGCAAAAACCAAAATCTTTCTGATGCCAATCTCTCTACCACCTGGAGTCTAGAAAGCAAGAAGGCTGCCTTTTACAGACCATATTAGATAACCTGAAAGCATCCTGAAGCATCTTAAAGACACTATCACTACTTCTGGTATTTAGATGAGTCACAGAAAATGTCTGCAGAGATGAGACAGAGCACTTCCGGACTTCCACATTCTGTCACAAGCAGTGCTGTTCCAATAGAATTTCCATTTTAGTTTGCTTCCATTTAGCTTTTATCTGAGCTGCAAATAATCTTTTATTCAAATCTACCACATATCCTGCTCCTCCGCTCCTTTGTTCTTTCTCACACTTGAAAGTCCAGCCAGTAGATAGGCTCTGCTAGGACTCCAGTACCAGCGCACAACAGAACTCTTTTGCAACTTCTTATGTAATATTCTCTAAGGGAAAAATAAGTACTTCAGAACAGAAAGTAGCAAGCTAAGAAGATGACTTTACAGTATCTACGCCAATAGTCAGGACTGATAATACTGATGAAAGTCTGCTGTCAAGATCTGCTTTGGTTTAAAGAGAAAGAGCAACAGTAATTCCTTACATTAAAACTGGGCTGATCAAACAAAAAGGGTATGGTCAGGTACCATCTTGCCACTCAAACTGATCTACTGGTGATTACTGCACACTTCTGAGCCTTCCTAATGAGGAACACAGAAGCAAGTTAATGACAATAATGCTTAGGAAAATCCTTATAAACAGTGGGGATGTAGATCACAACATACCAAAAATCATTACAGCATCCACTCCCACTGTTGAGAAAGCTGGTAGAGAATTCCTGATCTTACTCTCTTTTTTTCAGGTCATCTTCTCAGAAGTTATACACATTATTTAAATAAAGAGGCAACTTCTCTTTGCAAATTTAAGTTTTATCTACTAATACTCCTTAGCATCCAAACAGATCTATTTCCATCTCAAAGCAACCACCTTTGACCCTCAGACACCAACTGAGAAATCACAAGTGCTCAGGAATCTACTCAAATGAGACGAGGCTTCTGCAGTACTAAGCAAAAACAATCTCAATTATTCATTCAGTAGCATCACACACTGCAAATGTGATACATATGCAGATGACTAATCAGACAAAATGAAAATAAAACCAATTGAAAAAAGAAAGAATACTTAAAATGGCACATACAGACTTATTTTTCCTTTCTAAGAACAATAAAAGGAAATTCATCAGTTTAATTGAAGAAAAAAAAATCTTATCCAAATTTATCCAGGTTCAGTGATTAACTTTGGGCATCTACAACTTGAAGCTTGAACACACATGGAAGTTTGTCACAGAAACATGGTTTAATTAACTCAATCATGATATAACAAAATCTGAACCTACGCACAGTAACTAGATGCGATTACACCATTTTAATGAGACAAATTAAGTTACATTTAAGCTGTTTATTCCAATCTTTTGCCTATGAAGTACTCCGTTTCACCTCTGTCTAGCAAAATGTCTCCAATATTTTCTCAGACTGATGCTAAATCATCAAACTGTCTGTAATCATTCACGCTTAACTGCTACTTGGCCTTATCACTATCACATGCTATTTTCTGTATTTGTGACAATTTATAGGTCCAAAAGGTATCTCCTCTTCCCTTCCTCCCCAAGAAATTGGAACACCAAAAAAATCCCTCGTGGCTGACAATGAAAAATACCACAAACATCCTATTTCCAGAAAACTAAAAACTTTAAGATCAGGCATTTCAGAACTAATTTATCCACACAGATTTATGCAGGCTGTAAGAGAAATCATAACACATTTGTTAAATTCAGTTAAATCGGAAGGAAAACAAACTGAGATTCCAAACTGGGACATGTTTACATACGCAGTATGGAATTTTAAGTACACTTCACATGACTGAAGTTAAGAACATGGTTAAATCCTTACAGAACAGGGGTCGTGAACAATAAAATAGAGAGGTTAGTCTACAGGGTGGTTGATCACAGACTCATGTTCCATACATTACTAAATTAGAGAATTCAACATAAAAGCAAGCATGCTTTAATAAAGATGTTCTTTGAGTCCAAACTGAACTCTGTTAAAACAAAACACCAGAAAATGTCAACCTTAGTATATTCTATACATTTCCATGATCTTCTAACTCTCTGCAGCTACAATTAAATGTTAGTAAACATTGATTTTCAACTTCTAGATCCCACGGCAGTGTTTGTGTGTGCAGGATAGTGAAATATTCTACAACACACATGCTACTAAAATGAAGCAACTATGTTAGTGGCATAAAGGAAATAAAAAGGGAAAAACATAACTACAGTATTAGCAGCAAACATTTTTTGTCACCAAGATTATTTTGCTCTCTGTAAGTAGGAGAATCAGCAAACTAAAGGCACGGAAAGCGGAGAATTCTTAGGCATGTTTTCAAAAATAGTTATTATTTGTATTTCATGCAAATTAACTTCAATCAGATTTGAATGAGATGAATAGTTTTGCATATTGTTAGCCAGACAGAACATTAAAAAAGCATACCTGTTAAATATGTTCTCACTTGCAGCGTACTTGTCCAGTCTTCCCAAAGGCGTCAACATTTCATCTTGTGAGACAAAGTCCAGGGCTGAAGGTATAATAATCACATCAGACTCTGAGCTGTAGTCATCCACACCAACTATCAGAGACATCAGAAATATTCCTTATAATCACAGTAGTTTAATACTAAAATGATGTCTGTTGTTGGTCTGAAATACAGAATTCTAGGCAAGGCTCCCATGACAATATGTTTACTAAACTAAATCACTTCCCTAGCTTTACCCAAACCCCAGAAGTCTTTTTCTATACAAACCTACACAGAGGATTAAATGAATTTTGAGTGATTTTCTCTAAATACCCAAACATGATGCATCGCTAAACATCCACAGCTCAGGTTATTCTAATCTGACCACAAGTATTTTATATACCTTACATTTTTTATCGGGCAAGTGACTTTTAGCTTTTTGAACATACAGCCTAAAATCGTAAGTGCAATTAGTCCAGAGATAAAAAGTTAATACAACATCATCTAACAGAACAAAAAAGTTTTTAAAAAAATAAACTAAGCACATTCCAATGTTCAGATGTGTGTTGCATATCTGACTAGTAAATAAAACAGGTAAAGTTCACCTGCTGTATAATTACTAACCAGCTCATCAAAAGGCAACTTCATATGAACAGAAACCACAATGAAACGTAAAAGATGTCCATGCCTGCTCTGCAGAGCTACTTCAAATTGGGACTTTGAAATACTACCATTTTTAGCTTCCAAATGCCCTTTAAAGTACTCAAACATGCAGTCCTGCAACAAACACACCCTGCAAATACAACACACATCCACAGCTACAAAAACTGCAGCTACAATTGCTTAGTTGCAACAATTATCCCAGGTCTCTTTACCCCTGAAATTACAACACTGCAGCACACCACAACTATTCTTCAGTCTGGCCGAATCTATATGAAAAGCTTATTGAAAATCAGCAAATATAAACAGATGCTATCAATCTGCAAGTCCAACAAATGGAGAAAAGGAGTTTCATACAGTTATACTGCACTACGTAAACTGGTTATCAGATATTGTATCATTAATGTCTGTGTTTGACATTCTGAATATATAAGTGGGTATCATTTACTGAATGTCTTCATTATTGTATTTCAAATGTCAAAAGTACAGTACAACAGTAATATTTTTAGAGATAAACTGGGTTAATAGCATCGCTTTACCAGCAAAACAGTTCTCCCACCTTCTACACTGAGAATCAATGGACGCTGTTTAATTGCTCATAAATAAATCCTTGGATGAGGGCCCTAATTGTGCAGTTGCTGATAGCACATAAAATCTTTGATTGAAATCAAACAAAGAAATTATGGGAAAAAGAGAAGGGTACGTTAATGGTACTTCTTAAAGAATCTTATAAAATCAAACTTAAAAAATAGCAAGGAAGAAAGCAAGCTAGGAGCTGTGAAAGACAAAGTAGACAGTAGAGCAGCCTGGGGACAGAAAGTAGTGCTCTTGGATATGCCTAAGGCAAAGGATAACAAACTGCTGAGGCGGGGAGGGGGGGGAGAAGGCTCAAAAAAAAGGTCAGTTGCATAAAGCTGTTGCAGCAAAAAAGGAAAGCACTTGGCAACCCAAGGTTTACACAACTGTTTGAACTTCTGCTTGCCCAGTCCTTAGGAGACCGAGGCACAGGGTTCAGGTTTGGGGGTTTTGTTTTGTTTCCCATGTGTCATGGCTTTTTGTTTGGATCAGTTATCGCAGGAAAAGGTGAGGGAAGGTAAAAATGCACTCATATAGCAGGTTAGGTTTTTACGCCAGCTAAGTTAACAAGGAACAGGTTGTATCATTCCACAGATGTAAATTCAACTTGTCAATTCAATTGAAAGCAGAAATTCGTTCTGTAGCATCAACACATGAATTAAGTCAGATGTACATTCCCCACTGCAGAAAATGAACTGCATTCTTTTTTTTTTTTTTATCATAATAATTATATCCTTCACTAGGCAGCCAAACCACTGCACTCAGATCAATTTCTTAACAGACCTAAATGAATACAGTTCAGCTGTGACATAACCAACCAGGGGGAAAAGAATCACTTTAATAGTCAAGTGAAATTAATTTTATAACAGGATCTTACATTCCTATTTTAAAGTCTGTAGATCAGACCATACATTTCAAAGCATAAATCAAGGAAACTATTGCAAATATAGTCACCTAAGGAATTATTTTGTTAGCTATCAAATGCATCAATGAAAAAAATACACCAACACTTATCCCAGCCCCCGTTAGTTTTAGTTCCTCTGTTTCTCTCCTTTCAACTTTGCATTCAGTGTTTCCTTTTCCCTTCTCATTAATTCTTCTCTAATACTCCTACAGTGGTTCAACACAGATATCAGCTCCTACAGAACATGAAGATGGCTCACTCTGTGTATGTCTTAACACACAAACATGCACCACAGGTGGCTGGATATCTGGTGCCTTTTATTTAGTGATCTGAACGTTCTCATACATTTTGCCCAGTGAAATCATCTAAGTCAAACAAACTGCTAAAACCACCCTATTTCAGGAATATCAATGATAAACAAATGAGTAATTGTTTCCGATTCATTTGTTTGAGGTCTCATGCTAGTTCAAACAGAAAATAAGGCGTATGGATTTTCCACTGCAGTGTAAAACCAAGTTCAGTGCTACAATAGGTTTGATGTGTTTGCTACATATACTGAGCAACACAACTCAATGCCAACATCTCAGCTTTTCTTCACAGAGCAAATTGTACAAACAGCAGCATCCTAATAAAAGCAACACCAAAATCAACTGGGAAGATGAGCGTGACTGAAATCAATCCCTGCATGAACAGACTATAGTTACAAAAAGTACTGCTACCTTTGCCTTACATATTCTTTTTCAATCTCACCATCGAGACACTGATTCAAGCAAGCTAAAGGGAACATCAGTCCACTGTGCTTGAAGGTTAATCCAGAAAGGCGTCAAAAAGGCTTAACCGAATGTTAATACCGCCTCTTCAGCACTCCTCTACTTTCCACGCAACTCTGAGCACTCACCCAAGCACCACAGTACCTTTTGTGCTATAAATTTCCCGAACACACAAAAAAACAACTTGAATACACGTCTTGGCTTGTTCAAACATTGAACGTTCAGATTCAATGCCACTTCAGAATTCATGCCAAGCAACAGAGCTTTCACTCCTCATGCAGAGAAACTATAGGTCACTTTCTCATTTTTCTCCACTTCTTCAAACTAGTACCAGAACGCCAAGACCAAATGCTCAGAAGGCCTTCCAAGCTACAATTCACCACTGAATCAATTGAAATTAATGCAAGTGCAGTGCCTAAGTAACTCTCAATCTGGCCTCGCATGTTCCTGTCAACTTCTAAAGGAAACAGACCTGAAAGAGACTAGGAGCTCCTATTAAAAAATCTTATCCCATTAGCTCAAAGTCACTAATGGTGGTGGGGTAAGGACCAATAGTCAACCAATGGTGTGAAAAATCAATCACAGTGATGCTACTTTCTACCTACGTAAGAAATGAAGTAGTGCAAAATGTATAAATGTATTAACTTATCTGATGGTTTGGGTTTCTACTAAGTACCTTGCAAGCTGCTCTTCAAATAAGCACTGGATTTTGTCTCAATATCTGACTACCGCTGAGCTGCTGCATGACTCAAGCCAAACAACTTCTCTCTAATTTTGTTTTCCCAACTGACCATTTCTTTAAAAGTCTTCTGCATACATTTTTTTTCAGGCTTGTCTCAGTCTTGCGTCTGGTGCATCCTACATCAAGAATGCAGTAAGACATACAACTGCCTTAAGTTCTCTGGTTTACAGCAGGGGTACAACAATTATTTGCCAGTTATTACCATGGACCAGGAAGCCACTTTGCTGACAGCATAGAGGTGCTTTGTCAATCAGTGACAAGCTTGGCTGAGAAGTCAGACACAAAGGGAAGGCCATTTACAACTCAATCCCCTTCAGACGTTGCCCTATGGGCCTATTTTCAAATGAGGTAATTTCTATTCTGCATCTCATCTTCACAGTATTTTTCACAAAGAACTTGTATATACTGCATCTTTACAGACAGAACTAAAAGATCATGTCTGAAAAAAATAACTACTTTTTTCTATTTAATAATACATGAATGATGTTCTACCAAAGACTGCTCAGCAGCAGGCTATCTCATATTCTTCTGTATCTGCTATGAGCTCGATAGCAAAAACATAACCTCCTTCACTTTGGCACAGAAATGAAGGAATGAGAAGACATATATTCTGAAGATGAGCGGTTCTTCTCAAAGGTGACCAACAAGCAATTTTAATGATTCAAGACTTCCATCTAGATCCCTCCTTTTATCATCCACATTCCCAAAACATTCTCCAGATCTATTAAGGAGCCTGTGGCAATTGCTATCAGTTTTTATTCAAGTGTAGTATAGGTAATTTGCTAGGCCATAAGGATGTTCAGGTCAATATAGCATTAAATACATAAAGGACTTTGTTCTTGTTCTGCTGTTCAAGCAAGTAATTTTTCTGCTTAACTGTAAAGTAAAAATATTAGTTCTACAAGCCCAAACACAGATATCATACCAACAAACAACTGCAGAAAATTCTGTTCTAAATCACTGTCTTCTATGAAAGGATAAATTCACCTTGCAGCCAGATTTCTGCAGAATACAAGTAGCATTCTCAGCCCTTCAATATCTTAAATACATTATTTTCTGTCTCATTTCTGTAAGAGAATCATTTTGCATCTTGATGTTCTGAGAAGAGAAATCCACCACAGCAAGTGAGATTCTTAGTAGAGCATAGAAGCTCAACATCAGTATTTATCCATAGTTAGAAAATTATTACTCTTTCACTATGTGCTGTATTCCACCTCCAGTTCTGCAGACCAAAGCATCGGTCATGCTGTTTCAGCCTCATTTACAAATCTACTGGACCGCTTCAATAACATTAATCAAATGCTATAGCAAACTTTACCAAATTTGTTTGTTTTGCTGAGTTCCACCACCTCACCTGCCTGGTATCGTTTATAGGCAACCACAAATTCCACTGCCAGAAAGTGAGATCTGACATGTCCGTGAGATACCACAGCAGAAAAACATAGCAGATTTCAAGTCCGAGACTGAAAACGCAAATGAGGGACTGTAAATTTACCATGAAATGTTTTCAGTAGAAAAATGCCAGTTTGAACAGTGTATGATTTTACTCAGCGATACACAAGGCTGGTGATAAAAAGGATTTGCGGGTGATAATTCCAGTCTGGCCACCATATTAGCAGAAATAAGAACCACACTTTTTTTTCGTCTCACTCCCAGTCTCCCCATTCAAAAATGAAACATTATCCTCACTTGAGCTCCTGCTCTGTGCGCAGTAAATCACACCCATATGCACAGACCTCACTGTCTGCACTCCGCAGGGTGGGTTTGCGTTCAAGGGTGAGAGGGAAAGAGGAGAGAGTGAGAACAACCATAGAAGAAGGTAAGAAGGAGGAAGTGCAAAGCAGTTCTGACCCGAAGTCACTGTGCTAACTGCAAGGCTTACCACATTAGCCCTTGTGCAGCATGTTCATAGTAGCTTGCTAACAGCTTGAAGAACAGACAGAGCAAACCCATCAAAACAGAGCCTGACTATAGGCTTCAGGAGGGGAACATTTAGCAGATGAAAGAAAGACACAGGAATCAAAATGAGCAGCTAAGCTCTTTACACACAGAACTTATGTAAATATGGCACAGCAAATTTAAGAGTCACTAGACTAAACATAACAGATTAAGGGAATATTTTCATCTAGTAAAAGCCTTTAGAAAAGAAAGACAGTTATCAAGCATGCCAAAGGAGTTGAATTTCTCATCAAACATAAGAGAAAACAAAGGGCAGCACAAAATCCTTTAAGCAACAAGGATAGGTGCAGCTACAACCAGGTTTGTCCCTCTGAGGCAACACAAGCAACACTGCAAATACTGGTTTTCTCTGAAACAAAGGAAAATAAATCTCCACCTCTTACTACTCACTAGCCATTAATTTGCACAACAGCAGAATATAGCTTCTACCGGTTACTGGTCAGACCTGCAACAAAAGCTAAGCCAAAGGAAACCAACACAAAAAGAAGGACATCCGAGCTGCCAGTTAAAACAATCAACAGTTTATATTTTGTCCACCAGTTTCCTGTTGGGAGCATGTCACGCCTATCACCACAGTATCCAAGTCTCTTGCTATTTAAGCCCCCATCTCTTACCCTTTCCAAACAGCTGCATGCAATTAAGACTCCTGGAATGGTGCTGGAGTGAAGTACAAGTCTGGCAATGAAAGCAAGGAAGTTAATCGAAGGTGCTTTTTTCTTCTCTACAAGTTCCTTGCAGTCAAAGCTATCCATACCCTAAATATGTAGCACTGCTACTCTATGGCTATTTGAGATCTTTTGCAGCATCATGAAGAAAACCCACTTTCATCTTCAGCCAAGATGCTCCGCCTCATCCTATACCATAACAGGATGCACACGTTTACTCTGCTTGGAGACACACTCAAGTCCTGCCCCTAATGGAATATCTGTTACACAGAAAATCATCATGTTCGTACTGGGTATGCTTTAACCTTGGACTAACAGAAGAGCTCAAATGCTCTAACATTATGGCTCAAATGCTCTAAAGGTTCGCTCTAGTTCTGCAACGCTCTGAAACCATGAATTGTATCAGCTACAAAACCCAACCGCTTCACTTGATACAGTAATTCACTTTGGCTGGTTCAAGCACAGTCACTCAAACATGCTCACTTGGGTTAAGCACTGAGAAGGCAAGCTTTGTGACTTCCATCACAGACAGACAACCACTGACTGTGAAAATACAGCTTTGCAACAGATACCACTTTGCACTTCTTAACTGTACTTCTCTCTCCATTTAAACCCTGAACGACATTCTTCAGACTTGTTCTGGCAGAATTCAAGACGCTTAGTGGGATAAACCTTTGTGCTTCCCAAGCATTCCAAGGCTGAAATTCTTTCTGCAACTCTTCAGTCTATTCTTCTCTCTGCAGCTTTTTGTAATAAAGCATGGTCTACAGGAAAAGGGTAGGTATATATTGAATATATTGGAGCCATTCTTAGAAAAAGTAAGAAAAACTAAGATAGTTAATTTCAACTCTTTCCCCCCCTCCCCCCCCAATTAGTTTCCTCTAGTAAAACATACATATAGGCAAACTTGCACTCCAAGTATCCCTAAAGACTAATCAAGCTGTTTCTCTTGCAGGCCAGAGGAAGGAAAAGGTGGTCTCTTTTACATTCAACTATCTGGGAATTATTTAGACACTATAGCAACAAGACAAAAAAAAAAAAAAAAAACCAACCTAAACAGGCCTGTTTAACAGAGAAAAACATTCCTATAGTATGACACTTCTATTAACTAATATTTTTAGATTTTATGAAAATTGCATCCCAGACTAACATATTTATTGTGCTGTTTGCCTCCTATTATTCTTGATCTTAGAAACAGTAAAGCAAGCAAACAAACTCACTCCACCAAACCAGTACTTCCAATTCTTACCATGGTTTTTCTGCTGTCACAAACACTATTCAAAGACATACACTGATACTTCTTCAAAGCTATCCATTGGACACAGTTTTAATGCTCTATTAACAGAAAGAAGTGCAATATCCCACCCAAACCAAGAAAATGCCACATTAATTTTTCTTATGCTATACCTTCCAAAGCAGACAGAAAAGTCCTACTGGTCTAGTTTCTTCCAGGGGAAGCTGTCCCTGGCTCACTCTCCTACAGGCAGAATTGTTACTCCAGCTCTCAAAGGAAAAGCTATTTGTTACAGCTGTATCTGCTAGTGTAACAAGCCATCTCTTGCAGCAACTACACTCTTAGGGAGGAAACTCTCCACACATCCAAAGGGCAAGCCTTAGCAGGAAAAGACAAAACACGTTTCATCTTCATCACACTTCAGTCTGCCACCTCCACAATAGGTCAGCAGAAACAAGTCCATGAACACCAAGGTCTCACTTTATCTTAAGACTTTGATAGCTTTCATCTCTTTCCTGACATTCTCCCTCCTTCCCTATTTTCAAGCAAAGAGAGAAGGCGGAGAACACCTACAGCCCTAGGAGAACATCAGGAAGAAACAAACCAAAAGAAAACCCAACACACACACCCAGGAGCCAGCAACCTTAACTGAGGGTTCCTGTCAGAGATAGGAACATAAAAGGTGGTTGGTGAAAAGTGTATTTCCACATCAAATGTGACGTGGCTGACCTTGGGAAGCTGAAAGCCTGGAAAATTGCCTCTTCTTCAATCCTCTGCTAGGTGTAATGAAAAAAAAAAAAAGCACGTGCAGCTGCACAAGGAAGGTTCATTACCTGGTACTGAATCAAGCAGAACCATTTCCTCACATCACCTCCTCCTCCCTAAGATATTTCTCAAGAAAAAGAGATAAGTCACTACCCACGTGAGATTATAAAAACTTTAATTCCACAGGGACACAGCCATCCACCTGAGTCTCCCACTTCCTGTGAGGGTCAGTCACCACATTAAAAGGCAGAGAAATGAACTGAAGAGTCAGAAGAATTAAAACACGACCTCCAGGGGAAACAATTGAATTAACACGCATGCTTCATTTGCACTGAAAACTGATTATTAGATTCCGAATTGAACAGAGTGTCAGTCACACCAGAGAACTGATTCTAAGCGCTGCAGAACATCTGCCATTAATTCCTGTTTGTTATTTTTCACAACTGAGAGGTTAAAGATTGCATACTACTGAGACGCCAACACAGTAACTCAGAATATCTTGGCGCTCTTTCACCAGAGCTACGCCTCCAAGGAGACCAAGAGGCCAGCACTGCAACACAGCATTTGAACGTCACATTGGAAGCTGAACTATATGGAACGCTGGAACCAAGTCCAAGAAGTGACCTGGTGTTCCGTCTACAAAGTGACAGCATAACAAAAGTTGGTCATTTTTCTTCTGTGGTAAAGGAACCACAATACAAAAGCTTCTGATATTACAGCAGGAAAGGAATAGTGAATTTTAATACGGAGAATGCATGTTATCTCAGTATATGATGCTTAATCTGCAGCAAGAAAATAAAAGTTAAGACATACTATCAAGCCGCGATTGTGATTTGACACCAGTTTTCTTGGAAAAAAAACTTGACTTTAAGCATTACCAAAAATAAATCAAAAAATGAAACTGAAATTGAAACACTTCAAATGGAAATACGATTCTATTTGGGAAGATAGTTGTGTGCTTCCCAAAGACTAATAGAATAACTCAATTAATGCATTCGACCAATACAAACTCACTGCTAACACCAGCTGATTTGCTGACTGCCCGCAACAAGAATACATGGGCAGTGATAAACTAGCTTTTGACATCTGCAGATGCTCAGAGAGCACTTACTTCAGCTCAGCTAAATAAGTGGTTCATTCATTCACTGGATAAAAAGGCTAGAAAGACCCGCTATCCTCTTCCAGTCAGTGCAAAAGAACGGAATACTCAGAGCAGACTAAATTAGATTAAACTTAGATTAAAGTTGCTGGGTTGTCTTTTTTTTTCTCTTCTTCTTCTTTTTCCTGTAATTCTTTAGGACTGTTTTATCCACTAGTAAAATCCAACCACCAACACTGTTCTCTACAGTTAACAAAGCTATCTTATTCTCTTTGAATCACTGAACACTAAGATTTCAGAAAACAATAACCACTCAGTGTTTCCCAACATGACAGTAGAGCTTCAGAATCTGAATGTCAAGCTTTTAAATCACCAAAGCATGTCTACAGTACTTGCAATTGCCAAAATTCCAAAAGCTGTATGTAAACACAACTCAGTCATCAATGAGAATAAACTTCAAGGAAAAAAAAAAACAACAACAAACAAAAGAAAAACAATACTAAAAACAGCTATTAAATTGAAATTTATTTTCTCTACTCATTTAAATCACAATTACAACCCTGAATTAAATAAAGCAATCCCGTTTCACGATCTGGGTTCTAATTACAGATCGTTCTATTTTTCAGCGTACACATCCCGCACGCAGGGATGAGCGGCTTGAAAGAAGCAAGCATCATGGTACACCTGATGGCATCTATCTGAAATGATCGGTTCAATCTGCAGAACCATCAACGGGTGGGAGAGAGAGAACCTATCTAGGAAAAGTCATAAATAACTCCTTACTTGTCAGCAGAAATAAATAATTCTATACTCTTCTTGTTTAGTTTTCAATTATTTGTCTAAGCTATTTTATGCTTTCTACCTGGCTTACTAAGCTATTCTATTTTGATTTTGTAGGCACTAAACAAGTATTTGAACAAAAGCCAAATTTTCACTTCTTTCTTTGCACATACTACGTCAGCTTTTAGATGGAAAACAAAGGAAAGCAACAGTCTAAGTAACCGCCCAGCTGAAATTGAACCATGATCTCATTTTGCACAGTGGCCAGATGGGATGGGGAATCTTCTTTCAAGCTTCCACTTGGAATCTTCACCCCACTGCCAATATGGATAACCCCTCAACCCCCCCCCCCCCCCTTTTTTTTTTAATCTTCATGGATATTACACAAAGATTTGTGTTACATTGATTTCTGCATGGACGAAATGCAATGGAGTGTTAATAACTGGAGGGTGGGGGAGGGATGGATACTAGAATGGGAAGACCCTAGAGCTAATAACAAAGCAACAAAACTGCATTTCACAACAAGTACTTACATTTAGGAACCGAACCTCTTTTATAACCCTCTGTACATCCAGACAGCATACATTCACTGAAGATTTTTTTTTGTTTTTTTTTTTTAAAAAAAGCTTCAAACTACCAAACAAGGAAAAGCCACTGGCTGAAGACGGGAGACAAAGAACATCTTAACTGCTATCATAGCTTTTGACATCAAGAACTACATGCACAAAAGCAAAACATTCACTGGAATTGAAGCAATAAAATACTGAAATGCCACTTGCTAAGCTATGCAAATACTTAAAGGAATTATCAGAGTAATGTACCATCAGGTGTAAAATATGCATTCACCTGGAGGAAAAAAAAAAAAAAAAGGCAAGAAAAATCAGAGCTTTCCAGTGGTTTCCAAGCAACCAAGAGCAGAAAATAGCAAGCTTGCAAAATAGAAATGCAAAGCAAAGCTGAAATTAATTATTTAAAAGTCAATCCAGCTGGTTTATCAACCACTCTCTAAAAGCTCCTGTTTAATCTCTGACCTCTTAAACAAATAAACAAAAGACCATTTTTAAATAGACCCTTTCCACCAATATCCAGAAGACCTTCTACTATTCTACCCGCAAACTTACCACTCTCTACTGATACGCAGGAACTCTGCAGTTAACTTAAGTATTCATCAAGTAAAACTAAGCGTACCTTTTCTTACAAGCAACTATTAAAACAGCACTCCAAAGATAACGTACTGTTCTCTATTTCAGGTAAATCAGCATTCAGTGAGCAGGCACAATGACTGAGGGCTGGGACAAATTGTACAGTTGCACAAGTTGCTGATTAAATTTCAAGTTTCCAGTAAAATAGAATCATGGTATCATTAAAGTTCAAAAAGCACGCTGAAGTCATCTAGTCCAACCATCAGCCCATCCCCACCATGCCCATTTACCATGTCCCTTAGTGCTATATCCACACAGCTCTTGTACACCTCCAGGAACGGTGATTTCCCCACCTCCCTGGTCAGTCTGTTCCAATGTTTCACCACTCCTTCTGAGAAGTTTTTCCTAATACCCAATCCAAATCTCCCCTGACACCACTTAGGGCCCTTACCTCTTGTCCTATCTCTGTCACCTGGGAGAACCCCACCTTGCCACAATCTCCTTTCAGGCAGTTGTTGAGAGTGTTAAGGCCTCCCCTGAGCCTGCTCTTTCATTCCAGAGACCTTAAAGACGAGGATCATACAACAGCTGTTCTTAGCTCTGAAAAACTATGTTGACGCTTCCTTTATTACTTTAAGCAACAACTGTGTATCGTTGTTTGCTCAGCGCCAGGACTTCCTCCTCCTGCTGTACAACATGACCAATAAAAGGTATCTATCTAGAGTCACATTCTTGATATCACATCCTTATTTTCTGCTGTACTCTAATTGTATTAGAAAATGGTGAATCACAATACTAATTATAATCATCAAAAAATACACCTCTGTCATCCAGAATCAAACCTAGACTCCTTGATACAAAAGAGCATCCACTCTGCTACAACATCCTAAGCCACACACCTCACCAGAAGTCCAGCTTCAGACATTCAATCCAGATCCTTACATACACATCTAGCCTTAATCACACCTCCTCGTTTGTTTGGGTTTTTTTTTGCCAGTGTACCTCACAGATGTTTTACTACTGTTTGATACCAGATGAGTTAAAAACCCAAGGAAAAAACACCATACTGTTCACTTTGATCAATAGCCATTCAGAGGATCTCAGTCTTTTCTTACAAATCACTTACTTTTTTCGTGGTCAGTGCATTTAACAGCAGGGCCACAGCTGCCAGCATCACACACGCACAAAAGCTACAAGCATATCCATTTTTCTTATAACTTCATTCTAGCACATCAGGAATACACCTCTAAACCAATTTCTAACCCCACTGCTCAGAAGAGCTGTGAACAGTTGAAATATTTACATGTGCTATAGGGTGGGGTTCAGCCTTGGTCAAGTCAGGCAAGAAATGTGCCTTTTCATTTTTCTTTCTTCTGTTTTTTTTTTTGTTTTTTTTTTTCCCCCCAGAGCATCTTTGATCTTTGCAGTCATGAAATGCAATCCCAAATAACACATGATTTGGGAAAACCCTCACAAAACACATAAGGCCTGCTGTTCGTGGATATAAAATGCGGTTATTCCCGTGGTACAAGCCCAGTGCTCTCACCCAGAGATGCACCGCCTGCGTAGTTTCTCTTTAGCTCACACCCACCGCCTCAGCAGAACAAAACCACGTAGAATCAAGAACCATAAAAGACACGGTGTGGTCAAAGTATGTTCAGACAGCACACATTGATTCATACAGATTCCTGTGGAGGTTTTTTTGTTTAATACACTTAAAAATCAAGCTATTCACTTTTATCTCCTTCCATCAAAACCTCAGTCATTTTTAATGAGGTTTCAGATTTTCAGATTTCTATCCTGCCTTCAGAACACTCTCATCTGGACTGAGTCATCTCTCCATACACACACACTGAATTTCTTCCTCTTTGAAGGCAAACCCGTAACATTCACACCGCCACTGCCACCAGGAACACACACACTCAGAATCATCTCTCCTGTGACACAGTCACATCTTCCTCCAGCTCCTGGCTGACAGGCGAGAAAAATCACCTTCTTAGCAGAAACTGAATGCACTTTGAAAGTGTGTCACTCCTAAGGAAGCCTCCGTGTAATCACCAAATAATAGCAGAGAAAACTAACTGCATTTCCAACGATCAAAAGTGAAAAGGAAAAAAAAAAAAAAACCCAGCAGGGCCTTGCAAAAAGGCTCTTTGTGTGAGGCAGCATGCAACAAAAAGCCTCGAAACACAGGATCCCCACACTGAAAACGAAGATGGAACGTGCTTACAGGTAGACCTGAAAAGCTAAAACGTCACTCCCACGAAAACGTAAGCCAAAGAAAGAAGAATAAAGAGTTCGGTTTTCCTCCTGCCGCCTGCCCGTGAGGAGCAGACTGCCGTGAGGCAGCCCAACACCTGCACACAGCGACAAGCATACCCGGGGCGGCTGCCAGGCGGGAGCCGCCTCACAGGGCCCGGCCGCTGCCTTCATCTTCACTTTCCGTGCCGTTTCCCCCGCTGCCCGAGCTCCGGACGACGGCGGAGCGGCGGACGCCGCTGACCTGGGTACCGCCTCACAGCCCGCTCCACACCCCCGAACCGCGTTTTGAACTGCGCTCGGCCCCGTGCTCCCTGACAGAACTCCCTCCCAACCCTCTCCGCATCCCTTTCGGGGAACACAACCCCAACAAAAAGCCACCCACGTGCTCCCGGCTCGGCTCCGGCGCCCTCCTCCCCGCCCGCCGCGGCCATCGGAGCGCGGGGCGGTGACCCCCTCTCCCCGCCGCCCTCCCGCCGCCGCCGGCCGGGCGCTGCCACACCTCCCGGCGGGGCGGCCCCCGGTGCCCGTTAACCGCCGCCCCGCCCCGCGCTCACCCCCCCCCTCCTTTTCCTCCTCCTCTTCCCGGCGCCCAACGCACCCTGCTGCGCGCCGCCAACTTTTCCCCGGCGCCCCCGCGGCAGCGCCCGGCGGAGCCCGGCCGGCCCCGAACCCGCCCGGGTGTGCTTCATGTACAGCGGGGAGCGCGGAGCATGGCCTCCGCCTCCTCTCTCCCTCTCCCTCCCTCCCCCTCCCACAATGCACCGTGGGCATCCACGCTCTCAGCCACTTCCTCGCCCGCCCGCAGCCCCCCACCACCCCCCGGCCCCACTCACATCCGTCGATCTCCTCCTGCAGGTCCTCCTGGAGCAGCGACAGATCTGCGGGACACAAGCAGCGTGGGCCGACGCGCCCGCACGCCCCCGCCACGCGCGCCCCGTCCCACACGCGAGGCCGCCCTTCGCTCCCTGCCCGCACCGCCGGGGCTGAGCGTGCCCCGACCCCGCGCCCAGGGCTCCCCGCAGCCTCCCGCACCCCGCAGCCGGACAGGGGGAGGAGGGGGTGCCGCCGCGGGAAGCGCTTCCCGAGCCGGGGCGGGGGCGAGGAGGGGGGAGGCGGCGTGAGGCGGGGAGGGGGAGGGGGGTGCTACCTACCCGCCATCTTGCTGCAGCCCCCGCGGGGCGCCGGGCTGCATCCAGCCCGCGGCGGAGCGGCGAGCGGGTGGCGGGGCCGGAGGAAGGATGGGGCAGAGCCCGGCGCGGTCCAGGCCCCGGGCCCGGCAACGGCGTCTCCCGCGTCCCCGGGAGAGGCGCGCAGGGAGCGGGCGGGCGGAGGAAGGCGGGAGGAGGGGTCTGGGCCGGACACGCTGCCCCCGCCTCCGCCCGGCAGAGCCGCGCTCGCTCGCTCGCACACGGCACGGCCGCGCCGCGCTCCCCGCCCCTCGCACTGACTCATGCCCGGAGCCGCCCGGCCCTGCCCGCCGGCGGCGAGACCGGGGACCGCGAGGGCACGGCCGCGCGTCTCGGCTCGCTCACCTGGCGGGGTGTCTCCGCACCTAACCTCCAGGCTGCGTAGCCCTGCCGTGTCCTGGCTGCTGGGGGAGCGAGGGACTGTGAATGGAGCCTTGTTTTGGGCTCTGGGGGGTCACTCGGAGTGAAGAGTGCCTGAGGTGGTCGCACCACAAAAATCTTCCATGTTGGGCTTCATAGAGTTACCTGGAAGGAGGAACCGGGTTTCCATGAGATAGCCAGGTCAGTAAAGTCCACGCTGAGAGCTCCATGAGGCAGCTGTGACACAGAGCCCCCTCGCTTTTGGTCACTTCCAGAGGACTCGAGGCAGCCAGGCCACCCTTTCAGTATCTAAAGAAGGGGATAGACGTTAGCAAGGTCTGTTGTGAAAGAACAAGGGGAGATGGTTTCAAACTGAAAGAGAGAAGGTTTACATTGGATATAAGGGGAAAAAAAATTATGATAAGGGTGGTGAAGCTCTGGAACAGGTTGCCCAGAGAGGTGGTGGGTGCCCCCATCCCTAGAGACGCTCAGTGTCGGGATGGATGGGGCTCTGAGCACCTGACATAGCTGTAGGTATCCCCGTTCATTGCAGGGCGGTTGGATTAGATGGCCTTTAAGGGTCTCTTCCAATTCAAAGTTCCCGCTTTGGTCTTGGGCTGCCTGGAGAGAAGGATCTCCATCAGGCCACATGCCGTGGAAGTCCCTGCTGCAGCCTGGGAGTCTTATCGATCTTCCACCATCTTGTTATCTCTTTAATGTTCAGTGATGGTGTTACTGTGCAGAGAATAATAATAATAATAAAAGTTATTTTTGCCCAGTTTTTCTGAAAAGGATGCCATTTTGGTTGCTCAGTTTTTTAATGTTTAGTAGCATGTCTTGTAAGCTCCTTTTTAACATCACGCTGCTATTTTCCTTTTATTTTGCAAGTCAGATAAGGAATAAACCTCTACGGTCATTCCATTTCTTTTCCACTGTGGCTGAAAATGTGCCATCTTTTAGAATGTATACATCCTTTTCCTTACATTCCTCTAGAGCAAGCTGTGCCCTGATTCACACCTATTCAATCTTTAGTGAAATCAGTGGGTCTAATGGGTACTGTTTGTCTGACACTTGCTTTCATTCATATAGATAACCTCAAGATCTGAGTAAATCAAACAAATTCACCATGACTGTGTTATACAAATCCTGTTATTCTCTGCTGGAGTAATTGAAGGGAATTCAGCAATGCTGAATATAATAGTAATAGACCTAGAGCAAAAAAAAAACAAACAAACAAAAAAACAGAGTATAATTGAAGACCAAATTTTTATCTCTTATTACTGTGAGTTATTTACAGGATGGTTTCTTTCTGCTTTGCATTCTTCACCACAGTCCAAGCCCAGTTTTGCTTCCTTTGAAATCAACAGCAGGTTTTACTATAAGAATTGAGAGCTTTGATTTCTCTTTCCCAACTCTTTACAGAGTCAGTAATGCATGCTAGCTGTAGGTCACAGTGGTCTGAGGGCAGCTATCGACTATTACTATCAGAATGAGAAAGTAAACTGAATGACATACATAAATGCAACTGGGTTTATAATTTGGAATGCATCAGAACTACTCTTCTTAGGAGTATATTAATAGTGTTAGTTATTGCTAGTGTACCATTTATGCAATAAAGCAAGGCAAATGATGATTACAAAAGATCACACTTAAATTCATATAAATTAATTTTGGATCACGCTATGCATATGTGTTCTGCTCAAGCAGTAATTAGTGATGCTCTCTATAGGCAGGAGTGGGTGAGATCTGAGATAACAAGGATCAGAGTGATTTAACCTTGAAAAACAAATTAGAACTGTAAAAGAATTACAATTTTTTTTGCTACAAGTTAGTCCTAGAATAACAATCTGTTTCTCAGATGCAGATGGTCCTGGTACCATTGCTAGCAATCATCAGGAGAGGTATTTTCCTCTGCAAACTGTGGCAAAACCTTTGGCTCATACAGTCATACACACATGGAGAAAAATTACTTTGATTTGGCTTCAAGCCACCATGCAATGCAAAAACCCACTTAATGAATAAGTAACCAGATATTTCTAAAGTTCTTGGCCTCAGGAGACCTGTAAATCCCCTGGCACTCTTTGAAGGCCAGATCCAAAGTTCATATCCGTGGTAAGATTGCCTACCACAGGTAACAAACAAGGCAGACACCCCAGAAACATGCGACATGCTGGTTCTTTCAGACAGAGCGGTGAACTGCCATTTGAAAACAACATACCTAATTATACCTGCAAATTTTCATAACAGGCTTGTTTTATTAACTGGGACGTGTTAAAGAACAAGCACAATGGCACCTGCCAAAATGTTCTAACAGATCTTGTGCTGGAGTTCTCGTAATCCAAGTGCCAATGCAAGCACTGGAAAATACAAAATTTAAGAAACGAATAAGCTGATGTTCACACACTGCATCTCATGGAAAAACACGTAAGTAATGGAAGTGAAAGCTCTGGGTGCAAAGGAACAGATGG
The DNA here is from genome assembly GCA_030625065.1 of Alectoris magna. Classification (NCBI taxonomy): domain Eukaryota; kingdom Metazoa; phylum Chordata; class Aves; order Galliformes; family Phasianidae; genus Alectoris; species Alectoris magna. Next base: position 51,273,761 of record CM060561.1, read on the forward strand.
AAGACTGGCAAGATGATTTGCATGGGATAGAAGACACCTGTACTGCTACCTACATGGAGTATCTCATAAAGGCCTGTAGCAATCAAGGAGGTATTATGGCATTTACAAAATGTTCTGCATAAATCCTTTAAAATCAGCAAGAATGACCATTATGCGTGAGATACATAATATCCATCCAGAAATATTTGCAAAATGGGGTTCTGTAGTTGGATAACCATTTCTTCGATCAGAACTGCTCCAGGCGTGAAGAGCTCAAACCCAAGCACTCATACATGATATACTCTATTTCCTATATTTGTTGTGAAGAAGCAAGTCACCGTGTCACCAAGCAATAGTGCCAGCTTTCACTGTCCACATGTTAAGTAGCTCTGCATTTCTCCCATCTCCCCTTCCCATGTGGGACGAGTTTACCATAAATATCTGCAGAACCATCTCACCATCCTCCTCCAGACTCCTCTGCAGAGCTATTTTTTTGTAAAGCCTGCAAAAATGCTCTGGGGTTACACTGCTGGTGCATAATACAAATGCTTATCCTCTTGAGCAATACTGACTCATAGCTTCTTGCCCACCCCCAGGATTCTGTCTGCACACATATGTGACACTTTCTGCTTACGCTCCTTGCTTTAAAGGCCATCTTTCTGTAGTGCTTAACCAAAATTGGCCCACAGCTAAGGAGACAGGCTAAGATACATACATATACATGCATAAGCATTTGGGTACCTGAAATATGGAAAGATGAGCATGGAAACCTGATGGCTGAAGCCTGGGAAACTGTTGATGTGTACTTGACAGTATATCTCATGGAAGCATTTCTGCTAAGAAGGGATGTTCTTCATAAAATCTTTCCCTTCTTCTCCTTCCTGTTCTCCTTCCTTTCTCCTGCCCTAGTCCTGTTTTGTTTTTTTCTTTCCTTTTTCCTTTCTCTGATAAAAGTACTGGAGGTCTTTCGCTGTTGCTTTTTATTGGAGCAGGGCTTATCTTGAAACATTCCTAGTAGAGATGAAGGTCTTAGACTATGCACCACTCAGTTTTATTTAATCTCACCCATTTCCCGGGTAAAGAGCTACACCTGTTCAGAACTCTGCTGAGATGACAGCCCAAGCAGGCTTTTTATTTTGATAGCCAAGAATGGATTAACACCAACATTTGCTGACAAAGAGCTCTGTTAACACAAAGTTAAGTTTGCATTGTGGGTATCTCATGTCATTCCAGTCATTCCAGAATAGTGACAAGTTACAAGTGATCAAGCATCTTAAATCTGGGAAATAGAAAATCAGATAGATACTAATGCAATGTTAAGGCTGCACCTGCAGCTTGCAATGGTTATGGTAATTTATCTGCAAGTAAAGCTGTTACACCAAGGCACAAGGATGGCAGTGGTATTGCATGTGGTCAAAGGAAAGGCATGCATGTAGGAGATATTCCAGCTTCTTTATTTTCCTGTTAAGACCACTACTATTGGGAATATCCCTAACTCCTTTGGCTATAGACGTTGCATAATGGTGGTCTTTAAAATGGTGGGCAAGTGAAAGTCTGTATCTGTATCTGATTCTACTGCTTCTCAAGTTCACTGTGAAGGAGGAACAAAGTAAAAACATCAGGGGCTACATCAGGGAGTTGGGTCTCAGTGTTGTAGTACCACATATGCACATGATTCCTCATTCAATATCACACACATGAGTTTCCTTCAGCAGGGAGCTGTGCTGCAGTTCTGAGGTGCTCTGTTTCAGAAATTGTGTGTCATGCTTACATTTGGTGTGGGAAGACTGAATCACTGCTCAAACAGGGCAGAGTTCAGGTGTACTGATGTGTCTTAGCTCCCTGTTTCCTGGTTCTCAGAGGTCTGTGACTCACCAGCATACGGTAAGGAAACAAGACTGGGCAATGAGAAACTGAATCCTTTCCTTCATTGCCTGTTGAGATTTTTAATTTTTTAATTTTTTAATTTTAATTTTTATTTATTTATTTATTTATTTTAATTTTAAAAAGGCTGAATTTGAGCTTGTTATCTCAGGAAATTCCAACAACTACACATATGTGCAGCTGGAATACTGTCGTTATTCTTCTCTCTTAGGTAAAGAAACAGAGATCAAAAGAAGTAAAGTGGCCTGCCTAGTACTGCTTGTCAGGAAATAAGCCATTTTCCTGAAGAAAGATTTCCTGAGATGGAAAATAAGGAAAAATAAATAAATAAATAAACCACAAAAAGATCTTTGCTATTTTTCATTCTCTGATGCCATTACATATATTACAGGAATCAATAAAATGCATGTCCCTGCTCTGAGCTGTATGCCAGGACAGAGCCTGCATCCCTGTTGGACTTGCCCTTGAGCCAGCTGGGCTTTCCAGCCTTCCCTCAGCCCACGCAGTCTCCCTTCCCCACCCAGTCAGTTCCTACCTGGCACTACCCAACCTGATTTTCAGATGAATATATTTGCATTTGTTTGCTCCTTCATTTCCTGGTCTACTGAGTTTAAATTTGCATCTCTCTATGTCTGCCCAGATATTGGCGCATATAACAGGCATACACTCTTCTGCTGAATCAGAGGTGGGTTATTCAGATACCAGAGCACATCTCAGAGAGACAAATGGAACTGAACTACAGCTGTCACCAAACTTGCTTTTCCAACATTAGTTTCACACCCTTACAACCAGTCCTTCCCTTTCTCTTCCCACTGCAGCACTGGCTTTGCCTGCCCTCTTGCTTCTCCATCCTGAAATCCTCTCAGCCAGCTTCTTTTATACGGGACTTTTAATACTGTTTTCGTAAACAGTTTTTGAACTGTCTCTCTGTTTTCTTGTCCTCACACTGCATTTCTCCAAAGTAGAATGTGAACAAAACCCAAATCTTGGCAAAAGCAGAGTCTGGCAACCTGTCTGAAGACCTTTTTTTGGATTTCAGATGGGTTTAGGTCAGATTCAACAGTGACACCATTTCACAAGCCGTGTGAATACTACCTAACTGGAAGTCTTTTTGGCCACCCTGCACAGCCAACAATGGCATAATCCATTTAGTCAGGGAGAATTGGGTACATGCCTATGCAGGCAACTACGCTCTTTTTTTTTTTTTGCTGATCCAAAGGGTGGTAGGTGCCAGTAGGATGCATGTTAAGAGAGTGATTGCTCTGGGACATGGCTTGTTATCTTGGTTTGTGCAATTGCTAGGATCTGTCAATCCTAAAAAATACCAGGGGTGGAGAAGTCAAGGGGTTATACCCTAAGAGCTCTTTGTTTAGGTAACCTCAGCACATTTAGAAAGCTTACTGAATTTCAGGGTCAGTTACACACATTTTTGTAGACCCTTGGAGGAGCTGGTCTTTGGATGTGTGTATTTGCATTGTCTTTTAAGGGCAGATACACGCTCATTCTACCCATCTTCCAACTCAGTCATCAACCGTGTAATTACCATTCATGCAGCACTGAGCCAAGATACACATGCAGACAGATAGAGGCATCTATCTGCTCTCTAACAGGGTGGCTGCAATTTTTTTATTTAAATAAAATTTTGTCATTAATTGAGCATACTTAAGCCCGCTGAGCTGGATTTGTGACTGCACATTTGCATGCACATACCTTCCTTTCTCTGCACTCTTCCTGTTCACATCTCTTTCCAGGCAGCATTTTAAAAACCACAGAGACTGAAAACCACTGTTTCTAAGGCTAAGGAGCTGCTCTTGCTGAGCACAAGGAGCCCTAACAGTGGGGAACTAAGTCCTGCTTGGAGAGTTTTGTGCTGGTACAAGTGATAAAGTTTTTCTAAGCTCAGTTATTCAAAAACAAGCTGTTATATTTATTTTTAAAAATCTGTTTAGAAGTATTATGTTTAATTTCTCTTTGGCTCCTTATATTTTGACCCATTTTTTATAATGCTTGCTAAGCTGTAGGAGCAGTGCACCCCTATCCCTGTCTTTTCTGCTTTGATGCACTCCCATGCATACGTTGGGAAGACAGGGAAGACTCACTTTCTCATAGCTAACTGTACTGGTGCCGCTTTTTGATGCTTCCTTAGGGTTCAGTGACTAACTACTGTCTCATATTCTGACAAAATAGAGGCAGAATGGGACAAGGTCAACTCTCTGCTATCAGGGATTAAAAGAAAGACAAATCCTAACACTAACGCTGGAAAATATTCGATATAGGAAGCAGTGCAGGTATGGTGTTTCCAGGGGACTTCCTTTCACCTGGAAGGGCAGTCTGTTGTTCTTCATGACTTGTGCATAGGGAATTGATATTTCACAGATGCTGTCTAGTTCTCAAAATTTCCTATCAACAGTACTTTTTTTTTTTTTTTTTTTTTTTTTATGGACATGAATTTACCCATAGGCTAATGGACCAGCTGTAAATAATATATTACATCTTTTCACTCAAATGTACTTTAGGATTTAAATCAGATTAAATATACCGGGACAATTTTAGTTTGTGACTTGACTCAGTGAGAAATAGATGTAATAGGAGGCTGTTGCTTGGTGTATGCTACCTATAATTCCCCAAACTGTTAAGGAACAAAACCTCAGGGTATTTGGAACTTGATGAGAAATGAAAATTCTTTTCACTTTGAAAGCTTTAGTTTATACTTGTTGCTTATCTACTGATAACTTCTGGTAAGCAGACACAAAAGCATGCAGTGTACAGCATGCCAATGCAAGTTAGAGGGGAAGCAATGAAAATGTGGTTTATCTTGAAAAAACAAGCTGTTAGACTTATTTTGTTTCTTTGATTCAGAGATAGAGTTTTTGTAAAGATAGAGCAAGGAGCAGCACATCTTGCTTTAAGATGTGCTTTGCGTGTTCTTATCCTCAAAAATCTCTGCATCCTTTTCTCTTACACATTTAGTTCCTTCGATGCCACTAACATGGCACATGTACATTGAGTGTGATTACTTGCATATTTTACTTCTTCTCTTGCACCAGGTAGGCACAGCCTTTCATTTGTGATTATTTTTCAGGGTCACCCACCCAAGAACAGGTGTCCCTCAGAGGGATGCTTACATCCCCATGACCATGTTGGAATAAATCAGATCTTACCAGTTTGCTGATGCCATGGAGTAAAACACCCAACCAGCTCTGCACTCTGGATCGCGTCTTTTATTTGCACAGCGTAGCTCACCTCCCCTTCCTACAGGATGAAGCCATGTGAATCCACTTATCCACCATTCACTGTACAAATGCTCTGGGACCCCCCCTGTACAAATCCTTTGCGAATTGCACAGATCTGTCTCCTTTCTTGCTAAGCTGCTGTTCATCCTGAACCACAAGCCAGCACTGAGATCTGTGTCACCCAAGTGCCCATGGGGAAGATGCTAGGCACCAGCCCAAGGGGGATTCCCACAGGATGCTCTGTTCCTGATCTGCTTAGAAGGGGCTGTAGCCAAAGGCACATGCCTAGAAGTCCACCGAACAGAATTAGCTTGAAATAAGACTGAATTGGTCATGGAAAGCCACTACATTGCAATGACTACATGACCTCTGGGCCAGGGGTTGGCTGCTACTCTTCCATTCTAGGCCTGGGACTCACTGAAGGGAGTAGGCCACGGTAGGACCATCTCAAACTCATAGCTCCATCAAGAATAGAACTTTTAAAATATGTCCTAATACCAAAATAAAACTTTTGACTCCTCTCTGGGTTTTAATGAAATGATATTTTGTCTTCCTTATAGTGTCAGTTTGAATTATTTTTTGATCCATTTTATCAACTTTCTGATATCTGCAGAAAGATTCTGTGCTAGCTTCCCTCTAGGTCTGTACTGCAGGTACAGCCGATTACTCTGTTACTACAGATGACTCGTGCCAGTTCTCTTTCCAGTTATTGCTCTCTTATACTCATTCTCATTACTTAACCATTTTCTAACTGTGCGGGTGAGACACACGATTTCCTGACCCACTGCTACGTGTTGAAGATAGGCTTGTGTACCATAAAAGAGTGTGTAGATCTTTGCTTGTCATTTAACTGCTTTGAATAATAACACTTACAGCCTTCCAACGCACTGCAGAATCTTTATACCTGATGCATTTATCTTTAAAGAAATCACGAAAAATGATTGAAGGACCACAAATCTAGACTGAGAAAATATGCTTAATTGTGCACATTTTCAATTTCTGCTCCTCAAAACAGTCTCAGCTATTAGCTGCATCACGGTAACCAGAATCTGTTGATGCACTCAGCATCCTGAAAAGTTATCGCTTTTTTGAAGAGATTAATGTACTGTTGTTTCTCATTAGAAAAATAGAGCTGTTGATCAAATAGTGCATTCCTTTCCACCTGGTAGAGAGTATTTAATTACTAAATATTCAAGAAAAATAAAATTGCTCAGAATGTGTGGAGTCTCTCTCATTGCACTGATTCTGGTCATACAATTTGACTTAGAATCATAGAATCATTATGGTTGGAAAAGCCCTCCAAGATCACCTAGTCCAACTGTCAGCCCATCAATACCATGCCCACTAACCAGTACCACATCTACACATTTCTTGAACACCTCCAGGGATGGTGATTCTGCCGCTTCTCTGGGCAGCAAAGACTACAAGACAGAAAACTATGAGACGAAACATACAGACTTCTCATTTATTTTTAAGTTTGAACAAATGTAGATCATCTGTGTTGGAGGCAAATTCTGAAGTTCATAACCAGGCAGTTCTATCACTGACATACATGGAAACTGAAACAAGGATTACACAAGTACTTGTCCTAAAAAAAAAATCACCGACATTGTAACAGCAACAATTATAATTTGTGTCAGCATGGCCAAAACTTTGCAAAACTTCAAGTTTCTTTAGGGGTTAATTTGTCCTTGTAAAGGACGTAGATTCCAAAGGGGATTTGGAATTTAAATCAAATATCCTCCCCATCTCAGAACTGTTTAAGTTGGTGGTGGGAGGAGAATTTACACTCCCAAACTCAAACTGAAACTCAAACAGATCAACATTTTGTTAATAGCAGAAACAAACAAAGAAAAATGGCAGGAACTCTACTGTTTGTGCTGCAAGGTTTTTTGTTGTTGTTGTTGTTGTTTTTTCAAATGATGAGATCTCTTTTAGACCTTCTGTAAAAAGAGGAAGCACCTCTTAATGTGCATTCTCTGTCTCAGGATTTCATGGGAAAAATCAACGTGAAGTTCAGATCTCTGGCTGGCAATACCCACATACACACGCACTGGGTATGCTTTAGACAAACCTGATGCACACTTGGCAGGACAAATTTCTGACTGCATAAGGGCCCTGTTATCTCTACTTGGCAACATGCACAATAGGAGCCTGCTTACTGGACAGTAAAACATTGGCCTTAGTATAATACTCTTTTCATACTTTACAAGGCTCAGCTTAATTAAAAGGAGAATTGTGGATGGCCTCCTTTCATTTGGTAGTAAACACAGGCTCCTTCACCCCATACAAAGCTAATGGTGATAAATTGGGTGAAGCTAGCCACTAGATACCATAGTGTTCTGTATGAGACTAGTGCACTGTGGAATAGACTGCTGGAAGGAAACAGCGTTCTTATTCATTAAGTCCAGTTGTAATTCACCGTGAGATCCTTGCTGGGCTGCTCTTACAATGAGATGGAAGGCAAGAAGTTGTTGCTGTCCTGCTGCGCAGCGTCCCTGCAATCTGGGAGGCTGTGTGCCAGAAAAACTCCCTCCTTAATTATCATCCCAGTCGGAGAGCATCTCACTGGGAGAAGCTGATCCTTACATCTCCCTTTTGGGGCAGCATCTAACAAGTATCAGCCATGTCAGAAGCACAAAAAGAATGATGCAATGATGCAAACCAAGGTCAGCACCACAGGAAGTACACTGAGACAGGTCTCATCACCTTGCTGGACTGATCCACAAGTCATCATGATGCTGCTTCCAAAGCACTCAAAACTGACAGCTACAGGCATCACAAAGTGCAGTCCTGGGAGCCTGCAGCTCTTGGGATCCCTGTTTTGAGCTGTGCCTTCAGATGTGCAATCACAACAACCCTTTTTGTTTACATTGCAAATATATGCATGCTGAGGCAGATTTTTGTACGAAATGCAACATGAGAAAGTACTCATCCAAAATTATTGGCTCCTATAAATGTTTTCGTAGAGTTCATACAGAAAAAGAGACTGAGATATGGAACTTCCACTAGTAATTGAGAGCATGAATTCAGGTCAAAGCAGCTGGATGGCTTTTGCTGGACTAAATGAAATACTTCAGTGATTTCAGTCTCAGGAGAAAGACCTCTAACTTGATTCATTTGTGATCCATCATGCCTGATGTCCAGACCTGAATAATTGCTACAGGCTGGCAAATATACTTAGCAATATAGACAAAAAATCCACCATGTCAGATACTTGACTTTTGCTATTTCAGCTCGTCTCAGAAGTTTCTTCTCAAACAAATTGTAAATGAATTTGTTTTTCGCTTTCATTTGTTGCTCTGACAGGTACTATCAGAAAAATTGTCCAAAGCCTTCAAAAGCCCTACTCCTAACTTCCAGTCTGAATTTGCAATTTGTGTTTTAATTCAGCTACTTCTTATTGCTTCTTGGGACTTATTTGCCTGTAGTATTTGTATTGTTCTCAAGGTGTACCTCAGTGTTCATTTTTCAGGTCTAAGAAAAAGCTTTTTTTGATTATTTCCCCACAGAACCATCAGAGTGGGGCAATGTAGTACTATGAGCAATGTTGTAGTACTATCATTGGGTTGGGCCATGGCACAGGAGTTGCTGAGGACCAAGAAGATTTGTACAAGTTCTCATTAGCATTCTCCAATGATAGGAAATTGTCCTGGGGATTAGTGGCAAATCAGCAGAGTGAATTTGACTCTCTTTATAAGTGTGCACTTACCTTGTGAGAAATCTTTCCTACCTTATTAGGAACAGCACATCTGTTTGAAGGTCCAGCAAGAAGAACGTTGGTAAGCTTCATGTTAGCAAACCCCAGTTTTCTCAACAGGAATAATGCTACTTTTCAAAGTAATTGGCAGTGCAACTGTAAGTAGCATCTTGCAGAGGTTTACTCCACTCTAACCATTTCCAGTGGATTTTCTCTTCAGGAGGGAGTGACTGGACCACATAAGTGCCACAAACAAGAGATGTTGGAAACATGAAGCAGTTCCTCAGTACAGTGAGTAACAGGCAGCTGCAGATCCTCCTGGTGTTAATGTTGGAAACAGTGGGCTATGAAGGGCCTATTTTTTTTTTTTATTATTTTTTTATTTTTTTTGTGGGTGGAATAAAATGAAATAAGACTGCAGAGTAAAAAAAAAGAATAAAAAGTTGCAGTGGTTTAAGACCTGTGTAACTGAAATCAGAATCAGATTCTGCCAGGCCATTCCCCTTTCTTAGTTTTCATGTCTTGGGTGATTCAAGGAGCCTGGCCAGAACAGCCTTTTTCTGACTTTCTAAAATAAACAAACAAATCAGTTAAGCAAACAAACTGAAATTGAAGTAAACAAATAAAGAGAAAGCAGCAACTTCCAGAAATTTAGCCCTTTAGTAACCACATGATTTTACACAAAATGTGGGCTCTGGTCTGGAAACCAGTCCTCCAGCTCCAAGAATTCAGTCAAAGAAGATGCAACAGTGGAAGAAGTGCTGTTAACACCTTATCCCGGGTTTCCTAGCTGGGCAATGCTGCAGGTAGCAGAATAACCAAGTTTTCCTGAATCCTGTGTCTCACCAGAGGGCTTTCTTCCTTCTGTGCCCCAATGGGTCTATTCACATTAAACCACTGATATTACACTGGAAGAACATAGCCTGAGTGACCACAAAGATAAAGGTGGTGCATAGAATCATAGAATGGCTTTGGTTGGAAGAGACTTCAAAGCCCAACCTCCTGTTGTGGGCAGGGCTGTCACCAACCAGCTCAGCAGCCTAGGGCCCCATCCAGCCTGGCCTTGAATGCCTCCAGGGATGGGGAATCAATCCTACCCTCTCGCAACAGCCAGTACTACCTTGTATTTCCAGCCAGAGACAGGCCCGTACAAACCTTGCTGTTATCACACTCGGAAACACCTTGACCTAGACTGTGTCTCTCTGGCTTAAGCCCGGCCCTGAGGAGCTCCCTCTTACGTTAATCATAGGTCAGCAGTGACTGATCTGAGATCAGTGCCATTGCATGTTTATAAAATGACAGTAAAACAGAGAATGACCTGGTTCCACCATTTTTGGGAAACAGAAGCATGTGATTGCCCAGAGAGGTGGTCTCCACCTCTGGAGGCACTCAGTGTCAGGCTGGGTGGAGCTCTGAGCAACCTGATCTGCTGTAGGTGTCCCTGTTCATTGCAGGGGGGTTGGACTAGATGACCTTTAAAGGTCCCTTCCAGCTCAAATGGTTCTATGGTTCTATGATTATATTATTTCTGAGAACAACTTACTTAAAATAATGCTATTGGAAAACAAATTTGTTCTATTTCCCAAAAGTTAAACACAGTTGGGTTGAAAGAAGTGAGGCAAATAATTGTTTCAAAACTTATAATTATTACTTGAAAAAGATGCTATAAAAAGAAAAAAAAAAAAAAAGAAAAGAAAGAAAGAAAGAAAGAAAAAAAAGAAAAAAAAAAAAAAGAAAACCTTTGGGATGCAGAGGCTTGTTTTCGTTTGCTTTTAACCAGCTATTTGAAAACATTGAAACATGACCAATACCTCAAAAATGTTTTCCTGACCACAACTCCTTGCATGCAGACAAACACAAGGATTATGCCAGTTCCTGGAAGAAGGAACGTCAGTAGCTTTTTTTAAAACTTGAGCACATGTCTGTTTGTATTGTTTTTCTCTCTTCCTATCTCCCTGATTTTGAAGGATCCTCCTTCCTCCCTCTCTTCCTCCCTCCCTTTTCCTTTTTCTTTTTCAATCTCTTTCTTTCTCGCTTTCTCTCTTTCTCTTTCTTTCTTTCCTTGTTTCTTCCTGAAATTAGCTCAGCTAAAACAACGTCTAACACACACACACACACACACACAAAACAACCCTAAATTCCCAAATTCCAAGAATTACAAAATCTGTGTCAAAGGAAAGAGATAGATAATCATTAGGATATGTGGAACACAGGGATGTTTAAAAATGGGACCAAAAAATGAATTTTTGCAAAAGATGGTCCTGCATCATTATACTGTATGTGAATTTCAGTCCCTTGGCAGCAGACAAATCTGAATGAAGGTCATAGGGGCAGCATTTAACCCAGGCCTAAAATTGAAAAAAGGGTGGAGCTGGATGGTATAGAGACTTGGAACTTCCTACCTCCTGTCCAGGCATCCTTCACAGCTGAAATGCACCACCCTCCACCTCATGGAGTTCACCTCCACTGCCTAGTCTCCATAAATGTTCAGCAAGCATTGATGCATGTCCATAGGTTCAATTGTTAACGCATGGAGGAAATCAGTTTCACCTCTTTGTTTCACATGCACTTCCATGTCAGGAGACATCATCCCATTCTGGTGGGAAGGTTCAACCTCTACTGCTGTACAACCAACATCTGTTTCTGATGTCAAGGGCCAAAATAATAAAATAGGAGGCATTACTTTTGGAGCAGCCCTTGTAGGTAGAACACTAGAAAGATTCTGGAAGGGTTGCTTGGAAATCTGCTGTGGTGTTTTTTTTCTCTTTGCTAAATTCTCCTAAAAAGTTAAGGTTCATTAAACACTGAGAACCTCTGTGATGCGCCTCTCCTGCCCAGGGAGGTGGTGGGGTTACCGTCCCCCAAGGTGTTCAAGAACCATGTGGATGTGGCACTGAGGGACATGGTCAGTGGGTACAGTGAGGGTGGGCTGAGGGTTGAACTAGATGATGTTAGTGGTCTTCTCCAGCGTTAAGCATTCTACGATTCCTTTGATCTCAATCTTCTGTGTGACTTACATCCCATGACAGACGACTCCCTGACAGACACAACCCCATACTGCTTTTCCAGGGCTATAGCATACAGGTGCTTTCCACAAGCCCTTGATTTTGGCCACCAGGAATAGAGGGGGGGAGTCTGCCAACTCCCCTCACTGATCTCAGAGGACTGATCTTGACACCAGCTGCAAATTGTTATTCAACATTACTTTTCTGCGTGTGGGACGCAGCCCAGAGGCTGACTGAATCAAAACGGGTGGTTAGTACTAAGGCTGTATAAAAGCAGAGTCGCCCTTTCCCCTCCTTTCTGCGCTCGTGAGCCCGCAGGCAGATCCCGGCAGCGGCCCGCAGCTGAGTCGGCACGGCCCCGGAGCAGCGCCGAGGCGGGGCCGCATGTGACCGCGGCGGGGGCGGCTCGGTGCCGTGCCGCGGCGGGGCAGTGCGGAGCGGCGGCGGCGCTGGGCGATGCAGAGCGGCCGGGCCCCGGGCAGATGATGGCGATACGCGAGCTGAAAGTGTGTCTGCTTGGAGTGAGTAGCGGCGGGGATGGGCCGTGCGCCGGGGGGCTTCCCTCGCCCTCTCCCTCGGCTGGTGGAAGGCGAAAAGGGACAGATTTGCCGCCTCTCTTCCTGCGGGCCCGGCCGGGGGCCGGCGGGCGGTGGGGGCTGAGGCGGACGGCTCGGCGGAGTGAATTCCTCCACTCAACAGCCTCTGGGGGGCGAGGGGGCTTTCCTTTTCTTTAGTTCATTCTATTTTTTTTTTTTTGTTAGTTTTGAACTTTTAAAAAGAGGAAACTGTTAGGGGGCGGGACCTGCCGCCCCCTCCCTGCTGTAGGAGCCCCCGCCGGGTCCCCGGAGCCACCCCCGCGGCGCGCTCCGAGCCCCGTCACCGTTGGGCTGGGGCGGCGGGAGGAGGAGGAGGAGGGCGGGATGCGGCGGCGGCGGCAGCGGCCCGACCCCACCGGGACGCTCTCGTGGTGCGAGCCCCTCAGCCCCTTGATGCTCGCCTTGTGTTGAGCTTACGGGCTCGCGTGGGTTTATTTGCAAGCGTCTTTCACTCGACTGCTTACAGGAATGTCTTTCTTGCAACTTTTGTCTCGTCTTTCACTTCTTTCTTTTTTTGTGTGTGTGTGTGCGTTTAACATTCGGAGCAGCAATGTGCTTAGCTGTGCAGTTTGGCTCCGCCTGCCCCCGCTCTGCCCTGCACGGAGGGAACTGCGCGTCCGAGTGTGCTTTTGGGGTGATAAACAGTACATGAGCAGGTCCCCTCCTCCAACAGCTGCCAGCTGAGTGCTGTCGTTCGCTTTGGTGGTCATGGGCTGATGGTTGGACTTGCTAATCTTAGTGGTCTTTTCCAAGCGGAATGATTTTGTGATCTCCAGTGTGTGGGATGCGAGTTAGGCAGCTTTTAGTGCCATATCTTCATAAACATCCTGAGAGCTATGTGAAGAAGAAAAGTTAGAGTGAATTCTTTCATGTGAAGCAACTGAGCTGAACATTTGGAAAACAGACTTTTGCCATTCCTCCTGCTCCCTGTGGTTTGTGTTGACCCTTAGTCTGGATGGCATGGGTACTTTGCCCTGAGGCTGTTCCAGGTCGTGGTGCCAGGGCATGGGGAGTTCAACCCAAAGTGTTTGGCAATGGCCGTTCCTCCTTTCTTGATGAGAATTCCCGCCTTCAACTTTTAAAATGGCACAAAGACAAAATAAATGTGGTTTATGCAGGCCCGAGGAGTCTGTGGTAGAGCATGTGGATATGTCTTTATTTTTTATCCCCCAGTAGAAAATCCTGTAATTTTATAGCGATGAAGTGTCCTGTGAAATGACATTCCTCTTGCCCACTGCTTGTTGCTGTTTTGTAAGATTGATGTGTATTGGAGGTTTTGCAGGACAATTGTTTACTTCTTTTAGAGCAAGAGAAGAAAGCTATAATGCAGCTCTATGTTCTTAGAAGTATGCAATTACTCTGTAGGTTCATTGAAATGGCAGGATGGCAGTTGAAACCCTCAGGAAGATGTAAGCATCTGTAGTTATATTTGCTTAGTAGATTATGATTAGAGGGATGTCCCTTCCTGAGTTTTAATAGTATATAATTCTAGAAGACTATCTCTTCTGATCCCAAGTGTCTCATTTGCTGTGGAGGTTGATGCTCTAATTTTCCAAAAGTAAAGAATCCTTCATATGTCAAATCCCTTCATGAAGTTCGGACTCCCAAAATGGGGAAACTTCCTGTCTGTGTGAACAACTGCAGTCATCAGTCAGCTGATCTGCTTGAAGTTAGATTGTAACTTAAAATTTGTTTGTGCATCTGCTGAGAGGAACCTTAACAGCTGCCTTCTCCATCAGTCCTGGGCCTGGCTCATTGATCCATGTTGTATCTAGTAGTGCTCTTGATAATCAGTTAAGTCCAACATGTCCAAGTCCTAAAATGAGTTCTTATTCTCATTAGAAGTTAACGACCAAGTTGTCTTATAAACCTATCTTGCTTTCCATTTCTGAACAAGTCAGACAGGAAGGTCACTGATTCATTCTGCTCTGGTACCCTGATGGTCTGCAGTCCTCAGCTTTGCAGAGAGCCTGGACTTCAGCTATTTCTGCCAGCTCAACATTTCTGAGGGAGGGGGAGCTTGTAGCTGGCTTAATGTTGGCGAAGGCAGCATCTCCATGTACCTCGAAGCCCAGCTTGACTATAGAAGGTGCAGCTGGGAGGGTGAGGAGAACAGAGAAACCAGGGGTGCACTCCATGCTGCTCACTCTGCCTGCTGTGCTGCAGGATCAACATTTGGTCTGGAGCCATAGCAGCAGAGATAAAGAGTAAGTTGATGGCTCTTGGAGGAAACCCTACATTGCCCAGGTCATGCTACAGCACAGAAGAGAAGCTGGCCCACTGTTTTCAATGTAAATCTATTGAAACTTGGATTTTGGTGTCTGCGTTTCACTCGTTCTTACTCAGAAGTAGCTTGTGTTTTTTAAAACTCTGTGGGTGTGATAGGAGGAATTTGGAGCAGCCTGGAGTTGAGCACAAGGAGATAGTCCTGAGGTTTATGTAAAGAAAATACTTGCAAGAGAGTGATGGAGGGGAATTTTGGGGCAAATCAAGCCACGTGTGAGTCATTTTGAAGGCTGGCTTTGTTGGTCGTAGAGCTTAGTTATTAATGGATCTGGGAAAGCAGTGCTCTTTGAGGTGAGATGATTTCTGTCCGATCCTGCGCTGGTAGGAACAGGATGCCTGCCTAATGGCTTAGTGCCTTATGGCCTCAGGTGGAAGAGTAGGCAGATAGAATTTTATAGTTATCCTGAGTATGCTGCTATGCAAGTGGCCTCAAGCCTGCTCTGGAACTACTTCACCTGGTAAATTACCGCTGCTGGGCAGTGATGTATCCACCTGTGGAATGCCTCCATCTTAGTACAAGCAACTGCTTGAGCATCAGCTCCAAGCCCTGTCATGTCACCCCAAATTCCTCCTGGCCTCCCACTCTGACATGTTTGTTCACATCAGTTGCCCCCATGTTAGCGGGTTTCAGCTGTGGTATGGGGGAAGTGAACTGCAGCTCCTGTTTGGCCTGACTGACTTATCTGTCCTGAGTGAAAACCCTCCCGAGGGAGGGAGCAAAGGAGCGTGGGGCAAGGGGCCAAATGTGCTCTTTCTGTGTTGAAGCATGGCTGGTGGGAATGGTGTCCAAGTGTCCTAATGGAGCTGTGGAGTGCCCTGTGCTGTGGCTGCTGACACTGTTTTCAGGCAGGCTGAGGAGCAATTTACGGCCCACTGCCAAGTCCTGGCATGGATGTGTGGCAGCCACAGCAGACGTTGCCAGGTCTAGGACTGAGGTAAAGTTTCTTGTCTTTGTCACTTCCTGAGGGAACTTTGACAGCATTTCAGAGAGGCTTTGGGAGGTGGCTTGCCAACTATCATCTGAAGTAACCTCCATTGCTGCCTTCCTTTTGGTTTTGTTTACTACATTTTTATGTTCTGACTGTTCATCACAGGACCAGAGGAGTTAGGACTGGGAGAGACATAGAGGGCATCCCTTGGTTCTAAAGCTCCTCTTAAAGCTTTTCTGATACACTTGCTCTAAAACCTTGTGACAAAGTTTTCTGTTCTCCTCACGGCTACCTTCCAAAGCTTACATGAGCTTACTGTAAAAGATTTTTTCCAGACATATCACCTAAATCTTCCTTGCATAAGACTTCATTTTTTTTTTTTTCATCCATTTGTTTGTGTTTCTACTTTGCTTGCTGGAAGACGCTTTCTTCTAGAAAATAGTCTTCAAATGCTGCCTGCAATTGGTGAGCCTAAGCCTGTAGGTAGAGTGCCGTCTCCTCTATGGAGAAGGTCTCCTCAGTGGCTTCTCTATCGCTGGTTCCCAAAGGCCAGCTATGGAGAACAGTTTGTTACATTTGATGTCCTGCACCTTGGTGTGAGGTGCCTGCACATGAAGTGTGGAACTGAGCACACTGAGCTGTTTGGTATTTACGGTCATTGAGAATATGATAGTACTTTCCTTGAGGGTAAAACGTCAGTTTTTCCTATTATGATGTCATGATAATGTAAGGATTTGGATTGATCTGAATGAGGAATGAATACCTCCAGTGGATCTCAGACATGTTAGATCTTGCAGTAAGCAGTTTAAGTACCCGCTCCTCTCTTTTAGGTAGCAATTACATGGAATGTGGATGACTAAGAATCCTACGAACACCAATGCAAACCAAAGAAGATTACAGTTTTATTTCTGATTTGACTCTAAAACGTGAGCTGCAGTGCTGTAGCCCCAAACAAAAGGGAGAGGGATCAAAGTAGTGCAGAAAACAAAAGTGGCTGCAAGTCTTGGAAATGCTAGCTCTGTATCAGATCATGTGCTCAACTGGATGATGATTTTAAGTCTGTGGAGAACTAAGAGGTAGGCAGCCAGACATGCAGGGTTAGTGTAACTGCATGTGCCCTGTTTCCTTGTGAAACCTGGTGAGGTGTACTCTGAAGTTTGCACTTAAGTGAACTCATGCTGCTTCCATGTCCATTCCTTTATCCTGCCATTCAAAAGAGCAGTCTACTAGGGTGCTGAAGAACACTGGGATTGTGGTTATTTTGTTTTGACGGAAAAAAAATAATTACATAAAAACACCAAATTACATAGCAAGTGAGAAATGCCTTTTCTCCTGTATGCATAAACAATTATGTTAAATATTATTTTCCTATTAAATTATAAAGTCTGTTTAAATGGTGTGATTAGATTTGAGTGTAGACACTAAATATATACGTAAACAATTTATCATGTAGAGCTGTGGAGGACTGGAATTCAAGTTTTCATATTGACCTTGGCCTTACTGCTTTCCTGACATATTTCCAAACATTTATTTTGTTGTATCTTCCAAAAATTTTGAGTGGAATTACTTAGAAAAGTCAGTAAACTATGTTATGACCTGAATATCTTTCTAGGGAAAGATAAGCGTGGAGGCCAAATTCTGCTTTCGTGTTTAGCAGCTCAACTGGGCTGGTAGTTACAGAGGAGTTCTGAAGTAGCAGAAGGCAGAACTGAAAATGTTTTATTTTCAGTAGTTGCAAAGTGGGAAGGTTTTTGTCACTAATAAACTAAGCAGAAAAAGAAATGCCTGTGGTTGACTGTTGTTGGAGAGGGTGGTGTGTAACCAGCTCCCATCACCTGAGCATCATCTCTCAGCTCCTGTCTGCTGGTTCTGACTTGGTTGTCGAATGAGACCTTGCCATCCTGATGTGGCTGTTGTCCATGCATCACATGCAGGCTGTTGTTTTACTGTCTGACAAATTGTATTTATTTCTCGTTCAGGCTTTCCTAGCTTCTGTCTCTTTTTTGCTTTCCTAGTATTGGCTGAAAAGCTGCAAGACTTCTCGTTGAACAGTAATCCTGAGAAAAGAAAATTATTTCTACTAAAGTAAGGAAGTTGAATTGGTAGTAAACACAATGCTCTGAAGAATGAGTGTTGTGTTCACCTTTCTTACTGAAGTAGTGCTGAGGCAGTGTGTGAAGCACTCACAAAGTGCGAAAAATACATGGGGGGAGAAAACACTCTCATTCTGTCTTTTTAACTTACATTTAAAGTCTGTTGTCTGAGATTTGTGTTGAAAGACTTGTTTTTACAGCAGTAGTTTGCTTTGTTACTGTTTGTTGCAATTCAAATCCGATTTAGGGAAGTGGCAGAATAGGCAGTAGCTGTGCTGATCTTGGGCAGATACCCCTGAATTTGCAGGGCTTTTGCATTTGTGTAGAAATTACAGCGCTGGTGAATTTTGCTGGTGGTGGTAGGTTGTATCTGATGAAAATATATGGAGGCTGTAGACTCTGCAGGTGTAAGGCAGCTTGTTTCTTCTTGTCAGTGGTTCTGGTGACCATATCTCAACTTCTATTGATGCAGGGTGGTGGTTTGAGATTGTGGTGTGACTTCTTGGTCATCGTCTCTACCTCCATCTGGAGGCATGATAGTTCCTTTCCTTGTGTTTCTGAGAGCTGCTTCTGAGGCCAGACAATGCTCAGCAGGTAGGTACCCAGAGATTCTTCCAAAAGGGTCAGGAAAGCTGGTGGAAAACTGGAAGGTTTCACCCTGATTGGCATTTTAGATCCTGAGTGGATTCCTGCAGGGAATAAATTTTTGCCCTGAGTAAGATAGGCAGTGTGCTCCACAGGCATTTTAGCCCTGTGGTCTGGTGCAGGAGCCAGGTCCACAGCAGCTGGTGGGGGACCAGAGACCACCGCCCCCTGTGTGTAGTGGGAGCTCCCCTCTTTGTGGCCAGAGTTGACTGACTGCTGGGTTGCTGACTGGGCTGGCCGTGCTTTCTGAGGGAGGAGGAAGATAGCTTCCTATTTGCTTGAGGTCTGTATTTCTGATGGACTTTCCCTCTGAAAGCCACTGTAAGTTCAGTCTAGTCTTCTCGATATTTACATAGCAGTCTTTTCCAACCTTAATGATTCTAAGGTCATCTAGTCCAGCCATCAGCCCATCCCCACCATCCCCACTAGCCATGTCCCTCAGGTGCCACATCCACACGGTTCTTGAATACCTCCAGGGATGGTGACTCCACCTCCCTGAGCAGCCTGTGCCACTGCCTCACTGCTCTGAGAAGACATTTTGCCTTAATATCCAGCCTGAATCTCCCTGGTAGGACTTAAGGCCATTCATTACCCCTTATCCTATCACTAGTTACCTAGAAGAAGAGGCCAGCCCCTGTTGTAGCTGTAGAGAACAATGAGGTCCCATCTGCATATTTCTGACTGCTGAGCCTACTCAACTTTGCAGCAGGTTTAAGCCAGTTTATTCTCCCCTTTGCTTCCTTTGGATAGTCACAGAAAAAAATCTCTACATTCAGCGCTAATCATGCTGCATGATTGGATTGTGCCCTGCTGGTTGGCAGGGTAGAGCAAGCTCAATGCCCTTCTCTCCCTGTTGGGGCTTGCTGTGCCCCTAAGTTTGGATGCTACCACAGGCAGGAGAGCAGAAGCTTTTGCAAGCAGTCAGTGGACATAAACGGCAGGATGCATCGGCGCACTGTCTTGTGTAAGCAAATGCCAATGTTATAATTTACAGTCTCTAGGCTTGCACTGCCACTAATGAAAGCTGAGCAGCAGTCGGGGGAACAAATGTTTTTTATTTCCACATGGCTATTTTTAAACATAAATTCTAGTGTGCGGTTTTGATGTTTTTTGGAGGATAGGGTAGTCTTTTTGGTTTTGTGCTTTGTGCTTGGAGTTCTTGTTTGGGAAACACGTGGAAGCACACGTGCATGAGATCCGGCTCCTGAATGTTTCGCGTCCTGAAGTGATCGTTTCCTGTGTGTCAGCAGGGTGACAGGATGTGGCTGACGTCACTGAATGTCCCGGCTGGACCGGTTGCTCTGCTGTGCACAACCGCGGTGGATTATAGACACTGTCAGAGCAATCTTTTAAGATGATAACTATCAGCCTTCTGTGTGGGCTTACCTATAGTTGGCACTGCTTGAAGCAGATTTTCCTTTATTTTTGAGCCTGTCTGCAGAGGCAGAGTTAGAAGAGCTTCCTAAAGTAGGCTTAATTTTGGTTGATTTATTTATTTTTGCCAATTTAATTCTGGAGCAAACAAAGCTCAGGTATAGATAGCTTTGATGGAGAACTGTTAAGATTCTATGTTGCAGGGTGGTGAGACAGGTCTGAAGTCACTCACATACTCTTCCGTGTGTACTGGTGGCCAGTGACATGCCCTGGAGTAACTCTGACCTTTTCTGTCTTACACTTGTAGTCATAGTCATAGAACCACAGTGTACCCTGACTTGGAAGGGACCCACAAGAGCCATTGAGTCCAACTCCCAGCTCCACACAGGGCTACCCGGAATTCAGTGTCTGCATCTGAGAACAGTGTCCAAATGCTCCTCGAACTTTATCAGCCCAGTGCTAGGATCACTGCTCTAGGGAGCCTGTTTCTGGCTCCTGACCACTGTCTGGTTAAGAAACTCTTCCTAACACTCAACTTTCACATCATAACTCCATGCCGTTCTCTCGGGCCCTGTCGCTGTCACACAAAGCAGAGCTCAGCGCTGCCCCTCTGCTCCCTGTGAGGAGCTGCAGCCGCCATCAGGCCTCCCCTCTGCTCTGTGCTGAGCACACCCAGGGACCTCAGCCATTCCTTATCCATCCTGTCCTCTGGACCCTTCACCATCTTTGTAGCCCTGTTGGTAGCTTGTATCTTGTGTATGTTCAGACATGCTGTTTCCTTGCTTTTGAGTCTGATACTGGGAACTCAGTGGCAGAAGATGAATCCTTAGGTGTTTGGTCAACATTTGGTTGGTGCCAATGAAGGGCAGCTGTAGTAGAGATCACTGGGCTTCAAGGGCTTGATGTGAAGATCATACCAGAGAGCACTCATTTGATTGCAGCATAAGATTATACCTGGGCTCAGTTTAGCTCTTGGGGCTTGAATGCACTTTTAGTTTCTTGATTTAAAGGAGAGAAAACACTTTGTCACTATGATTAGTAGTTTGGGAGTTAGAAGCATGTTAAAATAGATATTTGATGTGTTTGTCCATGTGCAGTCACAACTTTAATCTCAAGCAGTTTCTACCATCTGTGGAAGCAAATATTATGATTGTTTACTTAAGATAGCATTTGTTAACTTAAGAAAACTGTCTTTGGCTGACAGATGCTGCTAGCAGTGCACAAAGGCACACTTCCTCACTGTGGCTGGATGAATCTGTCAACTGGTTAACTCCTGGAGGGATTTGGGAAGTGAGAAAGAATGCATTCCTTTTATTGAGTAGGAAGTACAGAATCACAGAATTATCGAGGTTGGAAAAGACCTAGAAGATCATCCAGTCCAACCATTACCAATACTTCCCAGCTAAATCATACCCCTCAACGCAACATCCAAACGTTTCTTGAACACTCCCATGGTCGGTGACTCCACCACCTCCCTGGGCAGTGCATTCCAATGCCTGACTACCCTTTCCGAGTAGTAATACTTCCTAATGTCCAGCCTGAACCTCCCCTGGCGCAGCTTGAAACCATTCCCTCTAGTTCTATCACTGATTACACGAGAGAAGAGGCCGACCCCCAGCTCACCACAACCTCCCTTCAGGAAGTTATAGAGAGCTATAAGGTCTCCCCTGAGCCTCCTCTTCTCCAGGCTGAACAATCCCAGCTCCCTCAGTACTTTTCATCCTTTTTTTTTTTTTTTTTTTCTTTAGGTGAACTAAGTATAAGTAGGTGTATTTTAAGAGTCAGAAAATCAGCCCTTTCAGTGTATCTTGTTAAAGATGGTACGAACTGGAAGCTTCCAACCACACTTAGGCCACAAGCCTTTTGTGGTGTGTATCCCATGCTGATTTCAACTTTAGTAATTACTATCATGATAATCATACAGTTAGGATAATCAGTTCTTAAGTGTGCTACAAGCAGGGTTTCTCTCCTTTATGTCAGTTTTTTTTTTAAATGTCATTCTTGTGGACAATTCAGCAAAAATCTTGCTTTGTTTTTTGTCTCAGTTTGCTTGAACATCTATGAAGAAATTAAGCAGTTAGTCCCACTTTAGTCTCAACAACTGTTACAACTCCTGCAAAGCAGTATAATTTGTGCTATTAGTCTTCTACATTAATTTGTCTTTTTCCCTCTCCAAGGTGTCTTTAATAGCATGCCTGAGCATTAGACAAGCATCTGGAATATGTTTTAAGCAACAAAAATGTCAGCTTTACGAAACCAGATAACAGATTACTTCAGTATTTATGTTACAGGAGCACTGATTTGAGTAGAGTCCTTGTGAAGCACAATGAATTCAAAGCACTGGGCTAATCTCTTCAGCAGTGTACTGGGGTACATCCTACAGCCTTAGCTGAACAGACTGAACTAATTTCCAGTCTTAAAGCTCTGCACATACCTAGACAGCTGAATGCGGTACTATGTGGAGGACAAAGATTAAAAGCCTATGCTAATTAAGTATTTGAAATAATATAGATCTTGAGCCATTGCTGTCATTTAACATTAAAAGCTTGGTTTTCACGATATGCTAAGCTCTGTGGAGGTGCTGCTTTAGTTGACTAGGTAATTTAGTTGACCCAGAATGTTGTGACTAGGTTTGCATTTTCCTTTAGGCTATTGTAAAGAGAGAGAGGGAACTTTTTGGGCTTGTAGACTGGCAGAGTTGTAAAGGACTGGTAGGGGAGAATGAGGAACACAGTAAAATCTGAGGAGGGGCGAGGGAAAGAGAAGCTGTAAGTAGGGAAACAAAGTCATGCAGAGCAAACAAAAATGTGGGGTGAAAAACCCAGCTGCTTCTTCCTTCATTTCAGCCTCCAGTTTCCTTTTTTTTTTTTTTGTACATGTAACTTTGTCTTAATTAGCTTTGCTTCGTCTGTGTTTCAAACCATTTCCCACTGAATGCACAGGATTGTTGTTTATACTGTACTAAATTAAGGAGTACCTTTTGGCTGGTTGAGAACGCCCTGCCATAAATCTTGTAGCTGAAGAAGGTCCAGTATAATTTTTATGGACCACTTGACGTGTCATACAGAGTCCCTTTGCCTATCATTGTGCTGTGTCTATGGTCAGTGGCAACTGTGGGCTCTATCCTGCATGGTCCACGCGCTGCACCAGTGCCCAGCTATTCTTGTCTCCTGAGTTCTGATTATACTGAACTTTGGGGCTTAGCACAGCCTTTTCAAATGTTCCCTTGTGTTTTCAACTGAGAGTTGCAATGCTTGTGTGCTTTTGGTCATTGTGGTTGAATTGCACTTTCTGAGAGAAGTGGGGAAAATTGACTAGCTTATCAACACTTAAACTGACTCACAGAGGAAAGTTAGACACTTATCTCTTAGTTTCTTTTGTGGTGGAGACGGGACGATACATAAACAATAACAACAACAAAAATGGTTTCTGCTCATTTAAGGGGCTTTTCCCTGAAAAACACAAATTCCATGACAGTAGTGGTACCAGCTTTGGGAGGTATCAAGTTGAAAATCAGTGGGATGTGAAAACATTCAAGAAACCAGCTGCTTAAAGGATACAGCCTTATGCTGACAAAGTCCTTCATTTATTAGCCTGTTTGGTCCAGATAGCTTTGCCCTCAATATGTTCACAACATCGCACACAATAAATCCACAGACAAAAAAGACTTCTGCAAAGTCTTCTTCCTCTTAGGTATTAAATGCAATAGTAAGTTGCAGGCGACCTGGGAACAAATTGGGGGAGGAATGTCTGAGCACTGCTTGCTGAGCTTGTGAGGGGGCTGAATTCCCTTCAAGCTTGCCCATCCGAGTTTTCCAGGCAACTGCTTGACAATATAAATATTACTGGAATAGTAAGCTGAATACCAAGAGCCATTTCCTCAAATAGTGTATAGAACTGTTGTGCATAAATTTGATTGCATGTGAGTTGCCGTCTTCTTTTAGTGGGAGAAATCAAATCAATGTATTTGAGCAGTAAACCAAGTTGTTTTCATCCAGACTGGGATTTGTGGACAATCTGTAATACAAAACTATAAATGTTTGGATTGGATTATTGACTCCAGACTGACTGGAGGA
This sequence comes from Alectoris magna, assembly GCA_030625065.1. NCBI lineage: Eukaryota > Metazoa > Chordata > Aves > Galliformes > Phasianidae > Alectoris > Alectoris magna. Next base: position 51,297,561 of record CM060561.1, read on the forward strand.
TTTGACAGTATCTCTATAGGAGGAAAGTATGTCTTTTTTTTCTTTTATTGTTTAGTAAGGTACACTAACAAGTCTGTATTTTGAGATTCTGGCTTTACTGGTAGTATTTGTCAACAGGAGAGATGATGTCTTGGGCTTGTGAGAAACAGCAGTTCAGGTCAAAGACTATGTCCTTGCCATACAATTGTTTGGAAAGCTTCAGCTGCTGCAAATATATGCAGGGGAGGTTCTCTTAAGAAAATAATTTGGTTTGGGAAGAATAACACAGAATTGTTTCTCTTTTTTTGCTGCCAAACTATACTTGAAAACATTTGTCAGGATGCTGTTGCCTAATGTGTTTACTGAATTATGTAAGCCTCAGGTTATTTATGTCTTTTAGTCTAAAAATTGAATTTAGTTTTTCTCATCACTACATTGCACAGTGATGATGAATGATATTTGACCAGATTGTTACGTTGGTATGTGTACATGTGGCCTGTAGAGATAACAGCCTGCAATCACTACTTGTTCTCATTGAAAATGGGAGGTATGTTGACTTGTACACCTATCCCTTTTTTCAAGTTGAAGGCTAATTATGTGAATTCTTAAGCAGATCTTACAAATGGTTTTACTGTATTTTAATAGGATTTTCTGTATGAAGAGCAGTATATCAAATATGCATTTAGAGAGTAGGAGAATGGATGTCACTGTGTGAATGTTAAAGGTCTCCCAAGTTTGTCCAAAAATAATCTGAGTTGCCAGATAGTTGTAACTCTGTTTAATGCATAGGCATTAAAACAGGACTTATTTTTTTCTTTCTTTTTTTTTTTTTTTTTTTACTTTAGCTTCATTTAGCATATACCTGGTGGGGTCTCAAATGCTCAAGAGATCATCTAGGCTTGTGCTTGGCTCCTTCATAGCTGGGGGGAGGTGCTGAGTGGTAATCACCACCCATCTATAGCACCACCGTAGGAAATTTCTGATGATAAACTGGGACTCTGTTTTCACTTCCTCACCTGGAAAATGAAGTGGCAAACATGGAAGTGATTGTATTTGACTATCTGTGGTGGTGCTGAGCTGGGAAGTCAGCAAGAGGGCAACAGGGAGAGGTTAAGGCAAACTGGGGTGGTAGAGTGAACAGGTGGAACGCTGTGTCAAAAAGTATCAGATGATAAATTTTCTTGCCACTTTTAGGACCTCTGTTAGGGTAAATTTACCATCTTTTCTCTGTTATGCTTTGGTCAAGAGGATCCTATGGTTTGGAGATGAGTAGAGGGTAAATAAAGAAAAAGCATGAATCTTGTTTGGTTCATAGCAGCTCTATAAATTCCCACAGCTACAGGAAAATGAGCAGGTAGAAATCACTCAGGTTGATGTTTTGTTCAACAATTGTACTTTTCAGTGTTTTGTTTTAATGCAGCAATTTATCTATGGGGTATGGAGAGCACTTTCCAGCTGTCCTTGCTATGTTCACACCACTGATTGCTGTGCAGTGGTCCCTTGGTGACAGCAGCAATGAGAGATGCCTGTTTCTGAGGGAAAGTGTGCAGTCACTCTTCTTTCCATCTGTCTGTCCCACCTGTCTAGTTCTTGCAACTGTACCATGTCATCTTCCTCCCTCCCTACCCAGGCTCTTGTGTCCCAACTCACTTGAGCATTTAAGCCAGTGCTCCTTTCCCTTTCTTCCTGTTTTATTACGGCCATGTTGTCTCATTTCCTCCTCCCTTAGTACCGGGAGTCACCAGGTGGTGCTATTTCCCATATAAATGCCCTCTTTTGCATTGCAGTGCCCTCCAGCCTTCGGAGAAGGGTTTTACAGCCTTAGGTTTTGTGGTGCAGTTTCCTTCATGGGCAGCAGTGTCAGGGGGTTTTGCTCTTTGCCATGGGATCTGTCTTGAGGCAGTCCCTTTGAAGCAGAGGTGTTCCCTGTGACATCATCAGCCAGTGGCTTGTTTGACCTTGAGGTCCCCAAAAGACAGAACTGCTTCTGCACAGCTTGTGACCATGCTGGTATGCTCCAAAGCTGCTTTGCTGTAGTGAAAGTATGAGCGAGTCTCAATTAAGGTGTCCTTTGTGCTGCTGGGTTCCTACCTGGTCCCCTTGTATCTGGGGGAGATTATTATTATTTTTTTAATTTGCAGATTCCTTGGCATGTACTGTAAATCCAAAGTGACTGCTTCTTGAAAGCTGCTCTTCTTGTTTCATCCTCTCATCTCAGCATTCATCTGCATTGATACCACCTTACTTCTAGCTGTTTTTCATTATTTTACAAAGGTCATGCTTTTACTTGAAACAGTAGAGGATGTTCAAAACAAGGAATTCAGCATCTTGAGGGACTAGCCAGAACCCCCAAAAGCCACAATTTTAGGTGAAGGAATGCAAGTAAACACCGAGTTCCTGTCTTTCTTTTCACCAGGCTAAGCACTTCTTCCTCTGCAGTGCTCCCTGCCACATGCCGGCAAGGGCAGAAGAAATTGAATGATTGAGATTCTGCTCTTTGATTTTTAATTCAATATCTTCTATTTCTCTTGATGGTTCAGCTACTGTGCTGAATTTGTTAACTTGTGAGGGGAAGGGAATGTGTAAGAGGAGATGCAGAGAACCAGATGGAAGTTTGTTATGGCGAAGCAGTTTCTAAATGATGTTAATAATGACTGAATGCTATTATTTCTGCTGTCCACCCTCATGCTAACATGGCAGTGTGGTTAGCTTATGCTGCAGTATGAGCATTGATGAGACATACATATTTAAGTTAAGAATATGGATTTGAGTTTTTATGACCGAAATAGGTGAGCTTTAAAAATTGAGTGTTCCCATGCTTTAAATCTCTAGGCTGACTGCAGTGTTATTTTTTTAATATATTCTGCAGTGTTGTGTCTACAGGGTCAAGCAGAAGAGGGAAGAGCTGAGATAGGTCTGATACTGACCCACAGGCCATTTTTTGTTGTTGTTGTTATTTGTTTCTGTTTTGCATAGTGATTTTATTTGTTTTTACTGTCTTGGAGTTATTTTAAAAAATAGCTTTGAAGGGAGCAACTTTGTTTTCCCTTTCCTTTTACCACCCTCTTTATTTAGAAAGATTGCTTTGTAATCCCATGCCATTTTTAGGGTGAGGGAGGGGAGAAGGAGTTGGTAGGTCACTGAGGAGCAGCCAAGTTTGTAAGCTCTGAGTGAGCACAACAGTTGTATGTGCCATTTTATGATTTCCTGGATTGTGGGTAGTTCAAGTGACTGATAGTCCTTGCACCCACTGCTGCTGCAGTGTTAAACAAGGATTTGTTCCTTACTGCTGCTTTAATGCCAGTTCAATCACTGGACTATGTATGACTAGGTTGTCTTTTCAGCAGTCTTGGCTTCCTTCAAAGTGATAATGTACCATCTCTTGAGTCCCCACGTCTGGATTCTTTGTTAGGACAGTGGAATAATATTGTGAACTCTTCTAAAGAGAGTTTGGTTTTGGTTTCATAAAATATTTCACATGTAAAGATGTGAATGGCTCTTGGAGAGTGAATTTATTGTTATCATTAGCTCTTATACAGACACTAGCTGCTCTCTAATCTCTGGCCAAGCACATCCCTTCGAAAAGATGACAGAATGTTCTTGGCTTTTGTACTGTCTGGTTTGCCGAGGCCACTGTGGGTATTGGAGGCTCTGACAAAAGTAGATAGATGGAGGGATCTTAGTATTGCAGTTCAGGTTTGGGGGAGTGTAGGAAATGCATTTTTCTCTATGTAAGAGGATGGGATGCCACAAAATACTGAAGTTGTATCTGAAACTTGGACATTAGAGTTTTCTATCTCTAGAAGATTGCTGAGATTAGGACCTGATATGGGACAAGGGGGAGAACCTGTCACAAGGAATGTATGAAAAGTGGTGGGTTTCTTTAAGCTTTCAGAGCAAATCTGCAAAATGGCAGAACAAATAGGACTGCGTTCACTGGCTCCAAGTAAAGCAGATAGCAGAGGAGCTGTGCATGCCCAACTTTCCTACCACAGTAGGATGTGTGCAGGATGCATGTGGAAGGAAACCACATGCTGAATAATCACATTAGTATGTCAGCCCAGAACCTGGCAGCAGATGTTTTGCTACGAGGGCTGAGTGGGAGCAGGAGAGGTGGCTGTAGAGACATCCAGCTCGAAGGAGAGGCAGAGTTGGCAGTCACTGTATGCATTTTGCTACTCGGTGTGGCCAAATGAAAACAGAGAAGGGATCAGATAATGCCACTTACCTGTGAGTGTATGATGCACTAAGGCTTCGTTAGCAGATACTTAAGTTTTTTCTTTTTTTCTTTTTTAAAATGGCTATTAGGGTTATGTAGGTAGTATTGAGAATACATGTATCAAACAAGCTCCCTCTCCAGACACTTCAGAGGTTCCTTATCACTGTACGATCTAGGCACTTTGCAGCTCTCACCGATTTAAATCCTCATAATGCTGTTATGAGGTAAAAAATCAACTAACTCCTGTTTTCATCTAAGAGCCAGTGAGTTGGGACCTGTGGAGCCAAAATTTCTGTGCCAAATGTAGTCCTCGCAAACCTGGGAGGAGGGATTGTGCTGTAATATGACAAGACTGAATTGGCTGGGGTAGAAAAAAAATCTCTGTGAATGTGCAGCGTGCTCCCTATCAGGAGAGGGAATTGCAGTTAATCTAATTCTAATGCATACCAGAGAAAAACACCTTACTCTGCACCTATTTCATGCTCTGTAACATCTGGGTTGGCCTGAGATTAAGCTAGCAATTAGTAGTGATATGTTGGGGGGGGGGGGTTGCAATGGAATTGACACAAACAGTCTTAACTTGATGGGGGAGTAGTATATCTGTTTACTTAAAAGGTGCTGATGTTACTATGTATTACAACTGTGGAGAAGAATAGAAACACGAACAGGAACGTTCTTAAACAGCTCACCTAGAGAGGACCAAAAGAGCTATACCTGAAAAAGTGATAAGCTGCAGAGTAACCCTACCCTTGCAAACACAGTTGCATCAAGATGAATGTGTTTGTTCTGGGATCCTGAGGAGCTCTGGTAATGCACCGGAACAGGATGCCCAGGGAGGTGGTGGAATCACCGTTCCTGGAGGCATTAAGAAACATGAAAATGTGGCAGTGGGGGACACGGTTAGTGGGCATGGTGGTGGGCTGATAGTTGGACTAGACGTTCTTAGTGGTCGTTTCCAACCTTAATGATTCTGTGTTTCTGCTCCAGTGTTCAGCAGTAGTGTTCCTGTTCATTTGGCAAATACCTTTTATTTGGGAAACAGCACAATAGCTTGTTAATGGTCCTGCAGGCAAACTCTACTTCCAGTTCTTCCACTTGGGAATTTGTTTTGTGATCAAACGTCCCACATACTGTTGCAGCAAGTCCAGTATGTCCCTTGTGGTTGAAGACTGCCTGATGTTGCTTGGAGCTCTTGTTTCAGCGGTACATTGTATTGCCAGGCTTCTGCAAGCTCTTTAGAATTTCAGAGGTAATAAATAAAGTCAATTCAAGGTGGTGGTGAATGGACCACTTGGCAGAGGGCCTGTCTGGGAGGGGCTTCAGAGCAGAAAAGCCAGCTACTTCGGGTAGCAGGTTGCCTATGGCCCAGTGCTGCAGTTCTGGAAGGTGGCTGCTAGCAAACCAATAGGAAAAAGACCTGCTCTGAGAATCAGCTGCTCATCATGGAAACGATCTATTTCTTACAATGCAGAACTGTATAGAGGACTGGAATTTACAGAAGTTACATGTCCTGAATGAGAAGTGCGTTCTTCTGACAGCAGAGGCAAAGCTTCAGAGCACCTCAGCCTGCTCTCCCCTGGTTCAGCCTACAGTCACAGGCAGTATTATGTTTCTGAAGCAGCTGGGAGCCCATGTGTCAGCCTGAGGCCTGCTCTTGCATTTTCCCTTACGTGCTTACGCTGTCGTGGGGTTTGCTCACTTGATACATCTTGCAGATGGAAAAAACTGAATCCAGCAAGAAGCTTTGTGCACTTCTTTCTAGAGGCCACCCCTCTGCAGGTGCTTGGGTCCTTACTGGGGCAAGCCCAATGTTTGGCAGGTTCATTCAGTGCGAGGGCTGTTTCTGGACACGGGGCCTGTGAAAGGTATTATTTCTTATAGCAGTGTCTTCAGAAATGTAAGTGATACCCAAATTCAGGGAAAGACAAGGGGTGTGTTTAAGGTGAGCAGAAGTTTATTGGGTAGGATGATTCATGGAAACTGTGATCAGGAATCGCTTGTGCATAACTTTTCCTTGTATGTTCATACAGTTGATAAAAATCCAGAGCTGGTTTCAGATGCTCCTCAAGCTGCCTGCCACAGCCTTAAAGAGCAGCTGTAACTGGATTAGTAAGACATGGAAAATATTGCAATGCTGCCTGCATCTGAGTAATGATTGAAATGCTAATAGCAGGCATGGAGGAGTAAAGCAGTCTGCAAACTGAAGCAGTTTTCATGAATTTTTACCTTGCATTGGAACTTAAAAGACAGCAATGTTCCTGTACTTGGCTTTACTCAAACCTTTTGGTTAAGAGCTGGCATCTGTGCAAGCAGCAGAAATGCAGGCTGAGTATCTCAGTGCTGCATGCAAGGTCTTGCACAAGGAGTGATGTTTCTCTGAGATACCAGGCTTGGCTAGAGCTGAGCGCACATTTCTGCTTTTGCCCAGCACTACTTGGGAGTGGTGCTATCTGTTTGCTGATAGCTAATAAAATGCCAGCCACCTAGCAGCACTGTGATGTGATTATGCTGCTGTGAATTTTCAAATTCCATCAAACTCCTACTGTGGCTAATGGGAATGGGCCAGGGGGATTCAGCTGTAAATCAGAAACTAAATCATGGCCAATTCTGACAGTGGAAAGAACGGCTATTTTAATGTGCAGTGGCTGAATTGCCAAGTCTGAACCAGCTGTGCTATACAGAACTACTAGAATGAAAAGCCTCTCTGCATGTTTTTTCTTTCCCAAAAGCTGAAACCACATCTTTCTACCTCAGATTTGCCTGACTAATTGCAGAGATTTTGAGCGCCTTCTACTGCATTAAAAATATTAATGTATTGATAATAAAGGATGGTTTTCTCCCTTTTGGCAACTTCATACCAACTCAGATATTCTCATCTGTACATCTTAATTGCTTCAGCAATGGGAGTTCTGCCCTCAGCAAAGCAATGACCTCTGCTTCCTATCTGTGATGGTGCTGGCAGGCATCAAGTCAGTGTAACAAAACTTGGGAAATCTTGAGCATAAACCAGCTCCTCTGTTATTTTTCTAGTTAGTAACAAACCAGCCAAGAAATTTGTCCATTGGCATGACTGTATGACTGGGAGCCAGGAATTGTTCCTTATTTCAATAACAAGGAACAGCCAGCTTCCTCTCTGAGCAAATCCTCTTCTGTGAGAGCAGCACAGTTCTTTGACTGTACCCTTGTTCTGTATGTTGACCTGGTCTTTATTTTTCTCTTCCTGTTTCTCTGTAACTGTAAGGTGACACAAGGCAGAATTATCTCACCAGGAGGTGTGCTGACAAGATTCTTAGTGGCTGTATTTGAATGTGGCTGTTTGTGTTGCATGCACTTGGAAGTTGGGGTTGGAAGGGACCTCTGGAGATCATCCAGTCCCAACTCCTCCATTTAATTGAGGCCGCATCTCAATGAATCTTAGTTATTACCAAACAACCATGCTTAAAGGAGCAGACATTTTTGATCTGTAAAAATGTATACAAATTGAAATACCTTAGATTAAATCCTGAATTTGAGTTGATGGGAGATTTCCCATCAACCTTTCAATGGAATCATGTGTTTCATCTGCATTTTGTAGAGATCATTTCTTCTTCTCAATGCAGGTTTTTGTGGCACCCATCACCAGGGTATCCGAACCCCCTTTTAAAGCTGAAATGGGAAGTTAGTCATGAGATCTGCAATGATTACAAGCCAGATGTTCTGTTTTTTCTTTTTCTGGAGAAGGCAGTTTCTTCAGTATGTTTGTTTTTAGCATGTTGTTTCCCTATGTGAAAAACCGTATAGTATTCTTGCATTTCCAAAATCCTAGAGTCATAAAAGAATTTTTAAATGGTTAATTTAACTTTACGTATATTAAAAAGCCATGTGCGTTAAGATAGCATAGAAGGATTCTGCCTCGTCAAGAGCAAAATAGCTGTTGAAGCAGTGTGCATAATTATGGGGCTGCAGTTTAGTCATCAGTCACAATATGTGTGGATTTCTTGTGAATTCAATACTTATTCCATGTCAAATGTAGAAAGAATTTACATGAAGGATTTAGTTTGCTCAGCACAGTAGGGTTTGGCCCATCTGAATCTATTAAAAGCTGTTACTGAAGAATAAGGTCCTAACTGGGGATGTGTTTACAGAGTCCTGTAGCTCTGTGCTGTTTGGAGAAGTGCTTGGAGGACTGAGTCCTACTGTGGTGTGAAGGTATAAATGAGACATCCAGATCTAATTTAAAGAGCTGATTTTCTTTTTTTTCCTGCCAGGATGCACATGCCTGGAATGGTAGACAGAGGATTATACCAACTGCCTATTTGTAATGGGAAACAGTTTTCTTTTTTAATGTATTACTCATATTAAACTTTGTGGTGTTTCTTTAATCTTTTGGCTGACCCACAGCAGCACAGAAATGAGCATCTCAATTGTTTGCCTGCAAATGAGTCGCCAGCTTGCTGTAATTCTGCTGGCTTGAAATGCAGCTTTCTTTCCTTTGCAGAGATGGGAGCTGAGAGGAGCTGGGGAGGTTCTTTGTGAGCAGAGGTGTGGGTGGGAGTTGCTCTCTGCTCTTAAATCTTCATGCCTGAATCTGTGGGTGAAGGATTTTACAGGCAGAGAGGATGCATTTTCAGGCTTAAGGCGCAAAAAAATAAAAATTTGGTCATACATACATTGGTTTCTTATGTTTATCAGAAACATCTGATACTGCTTGAGATCATAGACTCATACAATGGTTTGGGTTGGAAGGGACCTTTAAGACCGTGTTGTTCTGACCCCCTTCTCTAGGGACACTTCCCTCTAGACCAGGTTGCTCAAAGCCCCATCCAGCCTGGCCTTCAATGCTTCCAGGGAGGGAGCATCTGCAACCTGTTCCAGCGTCTTACCACCCTTACAGTAAAGAATTTCTTCCTAATATCTAGTCTAAATCTACCCTCTTCCAGTTTAAAACCATTTCCCCTCATCCTGTTGCTACATGACCTTATAAAAAGTCTCCCTAGCTTTCCTTTAGGATCCCCCTTCTCTTCTCCAGGCTGAGGAGCCCCAGCTCTCTCAGCCTGTCCTCATAGGGGAGGTGCTCCAGCCCTCTGATCATCTTCATGGCCCTCCTCTGGACCTGCTCCAACAGCTTGATCTCCTTCTTGTGTTGGGGGCCCCAGATCTGGATGCAGTACTCCAGGTGGGGTCTAATGAGAGCAGAGTAGAGGGGCAGAATCATTTCCCTCAACCTGCTGGTCACACTTCTCTTGATGCAACCCAGGATATGATTGGCTTTCTGGGCTGTAAGCGCACATTGCCGGCTCATGTTGAGTCTTTCTTTAACTAATGCTTCCAAATCCTTCTCCTCAGGGCTCAAGCCATTCTCCATATACATTTTTGCAGATTGGGGGAGATTCTGAAGTTGTGGCTGCTTCTGGTGTTCTAATCGCAATTTGCCTACTGTGGGTTGTGTTCCAACCTCTTTTGCTTATCTCAGTCTTATCTTAAGAAGGGGAAAAAAGTGAAATCGGTCTCGTGAGTGACTCATCCAATTGTTCTCACTATGTAAATGACAGTGTGTGCCGTTCTTGCTCGCTGCAAATGCATCGAGAATACCCTGATTCAAAGAAATTACTATGGACATATTCCGTGCTTGCTATTCCTTCCATGGAGTGGTATGCTCTTGATTGTGATGTGCACATTATGCAGTGCTGAAACCATTGGATTTCACATGGATAAGGATTCTTTAGAAGAATTACAGGATCTGTTTCTTAAAGTGCGACATAACTCTTAAGGTTGTATTCTCAGTTTCTGAAGCTTGTCAAAAACCACTCCGCTCATTGCTCCTGTGACCTCTCCCATAGGTCACATTTTTATTCCTTGTGCATTTGATGTTATGTGTGTACCAACATGGAGGAAAACAAAAGAACTGGACTGAAGGTTGTAAAAAAGCTGGTGAAAAGGAGAACTCTGAGAACTGAAAAAATAAGTCAACCTCAAGCAAGAGTGTTGTCAAGACAAGTGGCTTGACAAGTCTGCTATAACCCTTTGAATAAAAACGAACAGGAACAAAGGAAGGATGGTTGTTCTCCCTGCTTTTTAGAAAAATGGATAAATGTAGGGGAAGACCATGTAGCAAAGGACAGAGCAGGTGGCAGCAGGAATGCTTTGCACAGCTTTAGTAAGGAAGCTTAATTGAACACATTGCTGGGAAATGAATGCCTTTTCTAATTCTTTGAAGTGTCCACGATTTCTTTCACTTTTGTAAGATATATCTGGAAGGCTATTCCTTCTTGTCAGTAAAAGGTAAGGACTGATTAGCTGTGGAAGATTACTGTTACGTTTTCGAGTTCTATAGTGTCCATACACCATGGTTTGCTTTGCCTTGAGGCAGGTGGGTGTTTTGCTTGACAGCTCTGGGCACAGTAATGTGGACTGAAAATTTGCTAACTTAGCTTTCCAATAGAGTGATAGAATGGTGATCGTTGCCTGATCGTTTTTCTGTTTCATTTTGTTCCCCTCTGTGCTTTGATGGCACTCAAGTATAGAATCATAGAATCACCAAAGTAGTTGGTCTTTGAGGCAATGAAGCAGGGTTTGGCAGGCTCATTTCAGCTGAACACCTTTATGCTGTAAATTGGCTGCTCCAGAACAGCATAGCCAGCTTACAATGTGCTGGGGGTCCATTGGCTTCACTGGAGTTATACCAGGAGTAAACTTACCCTCTGTAGTCAAAGCAACCACAGCAGCAAAGTCTAAGCGTGCCCTTAAGGTATTTCAGGGCTAGTGGCACAGCTGGCATGTACTTAAGTTTAGCTGTGAGAGAAACTAAAACTTCTGGAGGTTAGTTAATGTTATGACTAAATGGTGGTGAACCAAAGATTGAAGAGGTTGGGGCTTCCTGTAAGCCGATTTGAGTTTTGGTCCAAGCTTGCGGATGTTGAAGAGCCCCCCAGTGTACCTATTAATCAAGGGATGTAATTGCAGTTGCCCATCTTAGTGACCCCATGAGGGAGCAGGAAAAAGCTCTGTGAAATTAGAACACCATCAATCAGGTCACAGGAACTAATATCTAGTTTTGAATGCAGTGGCAAAAACGGTGTCCCCACCAGAGGGAAACATAATTCCTCACCTACCAGTAGGTGGTAGCTCTGTTTTTCTCCACAGCTTTTAATATCCAGAATAATAATTACTTAATTCTCAGTTTCAGTACAGAACTTTTTATAATGTGTTGTGCCACCCTGGTGTAGTGGTCATACAGAGATCTCAGCTGGACTAGATAACAAAGGCAAAACTTGGGAAAAGCAACAGGATGTGCTGCTGCTATTGATCAAAGGCTGCAGGGCTGGCTTTAAACACTCTTACTGGCTTTGATCTATCTTTTTCTATTGATTGAACACAGTAGATAAACAACTGCCTGTGCAGTGTGAACGTTTATTGCGGCTTTTAAGCTGACTAAGGACAGCCTTGAATTAAATATGAGAGTTGAAATGATGGCTTTCTACTAAGTGCGGTGTATAAAGACTTTGCTTGCAGTGGCGATATGGTTTTGTTTAAACCTGGGGGAAGGAACTTAAATGCTGGCTCTCTTTTTGTATTTAAGAATATTAAAAAAGATGCAAAATTAGTTACAGGAAAGGCCAAGGCTTTTTTCTTTTTAATTGTAGTTATATGCGTAGTCCTGTCTTTTCTTGGCACTTTCTGAGAAATTTGTGTAAATTACTCAAATGTCTTAAAAATGTGGATACAGGTGAGGTTCTGCAGTCAGTTCTAACGATGATAATAGAAAGCTTTCCATTGACTTTTTAGTGCCTTAGATTGTACCCTGGGCAGTCATTGTTGATGTCTGGGAAAGGGCGGGATTGATTTCTTGGCATTCCCTTGGTCTCTGTGGAGGTTCTTTGCATTTCTTGGGGAGACACAGTGATCCAGCTCTACCTTTTCCTTTATAACTCTGTTTAATTTATGTTCTTCTACCAAGGCTTCTTGGGAGAGCAGAGAGAAAATGAAGAATGCTGCTTTTTGGGGAACTTGTTCATACCTTAAATACCTAAAATAGTAATTCTGATTAATGTCAAGCTTTTCTCTCCCCTTCTTTTCCCTTTTTACTCCTTGTCTGGGAGGGATTCTGCATCTGATTCTAGTATTGCATTGCTCTTATTTTTGCTTACTGATTGTGACGGGGCAGTAAGGGTTTTTCTTCCAAATGGAAGCAGTGGGCTGCATCACAGCATGGAGAGTGGGCTGTGTCCTGTTCCAAGGAGTGCTGCTTCCAGCCTGTCTGATAACACAGCTGGCACAGAGGGCCCTCTGGGCTCCTGCCTTCTTAGAAACACCTGAAGCTTCTGCAAATTGACTACCATATTTGTTTGTTCTTCTTGCCACGAAACCTTCTGCAAAGCTAGCACTGCCAGTGTATGGGAAAGTTCACATTCACAAATTAATTTTTGACTGTTTCTTCAAATGAAATATAGGTATCTAGGGTCTCCTGAACTCACTGTATGCTTTCCTCTATTTTCAGGATACTGGGGTTGGGAAATCAAGCATTGTTTGCCGATTTGTCCAGGACCACTTTGATCACAATATCAGTCCCACTATTGGGTGAGTACTTTACATATCATTTTATATATATACACACACTAATTGTCCTCAGTCCTTTTCTTTACTTTCAAGGCTCTGAACACTGTGTATGTTTTTTACTCCACTGTGTGCATGTCTGTGTGTGTGTGTATATATATATATATTTCTTGCTGCATGGCTGTATGCTCTCTGATGAAGGGGCTGACAGAGCTGTGCCATGTTTCTCATGGGACTGATGTCTCCTGATATCTCTTTCTGGAGCTGCCCAGGTCCACTCTGTGTTTACCTGTATTGTGCATGGCTGTGGCTTCCTTTGCACAGGGTATGGTATTAGGTATGTTACACATGCATACTCTTATATACATGAGCTCTCTCTATATTCATATATATATGAGCTGACTGGGTAACTGTGGTGCACGTACCACTGTTTCCTTTATATGTACCAGAGCAAGAAGGCAGTCTGTGTAAGTAAATGCTAGTTCCTTCAGTTTTCACAGAAGATTTGAGGCCAAAGCCCTGATCTTTTTTGTGCTTGGGTAAACATAGGAACATTTCAGATTTTCATTAACATGAATAGAAAACGGACCTTGCATTCTTTTTGCTGTAAGCTCCTAGTAAGTCCTCAAAACCTAAATAATCCTAGGAATAATTTATTACTGTCCTCCTTTTTAATTTATGTTTTTCTTCACCCAGCTTAAGCTCATCTTAGATCTCTTACTTACCCAGTGTCCTCTTCCTTTTTTTCTTTTTCCTGTTAAGAGCTTCCCACATGAGATGATGCATTGATCATAGAGCGTTAGGATTAAGATCACTTTAGTTCCCACTGGTCAGTGAGGTATCAAATCTGATCCTTGGAGCTTTAAAAAATGAAATTCCACTGCACAAAAATGCTACAATCTGCACAATGACCAGGGGAGCCCACAGCTGAGTGAGGGCAGAAGAATCATAGGGAACTGCTGATGTCCCTATGTTGCGTGTGCTGTAAGGCTGCACCTCAGGGTTGACGTGCATGTTCCCAGGTGTAGATGTGCTTTCACCTAGGTTTGGGATGTATCACACTGTCCCTGTTTTGAAGAAGACAGGATAAAGCAATTTAAACGGTATACTTAATTCACATCTGCTCTTCATAAAAACTGGCAAGCTTCTGCGTTTCAGACCGTCAGAAACGCTTTAGTTCTGTAGATGATGTAATTCTGAAAATATGCTCCTTTGACATCCTAGGGACAAATCTGCCAAGTCCAACCAGGAGAATTTTGAAATTCTGTATCTTTTATGGGAGAGAAAGCTGATATATAATGTTCAGAAAGGAGTAACTTGGGTGAAAAGGCTTAGCTTGTTTGTGTGTTAGAGCTGTCTTAAATCTTCTATGAGGGATTGGTCTTGTTTGTTAAGTGGTGTTTGGAGGGTGGGAAGATTTCTTCTAAATTTATGCCTTTGAATGCGTGAAGGAGTCTCAGCTGAATGTTGCACGTTGAAGTTCCAGGGCAATTCTGGACTTTCAAATGTAATAAATACAGGAAAACAGGCAGAGAGGAGGGAAGCAAGGAAGCGTGTAATGACTAACATTACTGGTTGAAGGAAACTTATTGGCAGTGAAGGGATTGATGGGAGCCTGAGTAGTTCTTCACTTCATCATCAGTCTTTCTCCCCAAGTAGTTGTTGCTAAGTAAATATCTTCCGCTCAAATTGATTAAAAAAATCCCTTTTAATTTTCATAATTGTGATAACAGGGAAAATATTTTTCTGTTTGAGGATTAAAATGTGATTAAAAGACTAGCTTGCATGCACTAAGTAGTACTCGTGTGTAGGATGACTGTGGATAAGCTTTTTGTTATTTTCTCCAAATTAATCAGTATTTGAAAGAATGCAGTCCTTGGAATCAGCAGTAGCTGCTGAGGCTCCAAATTTCCTGTTTTTGGAACTGTAAAAATGTTTCATAATACTTACAGAAGAAGGATTATATCTGAAAGCATACCCTGAAAATAACCAAAGAAAATGCTGCTGCTGTTATTGTTTTCCTTACTTAATATTTCTGTATGAAATGCAGCATTGTTAAAGTCACGGAATTTGCGGGTGGCTGTAGAGGGAAACTTGTATATGATTCTCAGAGATGTTTTGTTCAGTCCTAAGTTGTTTGATGTAGTTTGGTGCTTTTTGTGGTGACAGTGCATTGTATCTAATGCATCTTTATGAGCTGAGGAAAGACGTTCCCACAACAGAAATTGTTCAGTGGAGGCTAGATAGGGTGGGGATGGGGGCAACCTACCAGTTTGGCAGTCTCTACTGGCCAGCTTGAAATTCAAATGCTGAAATATAGGTAAAGCATAAAAAACTTTCCTCTTCTTTCCTAAAAGAGGAGAAATCACACTGAAACCATAGGCAAATCATATATTTTCCCCCCCCCCCCCCCCCAAAAAAAAAAAAAAGCCTCAAAGACTTCTCCCTCCCTGAAGTGGGGGAAAGCTTTTTTTTCAATTTGTTACCATGTGTATTTCAGCAGGTGGCTTGTCTGTTCCCTAGCGCTTAAATCCCCTGTGCACATGGCTAGCCTCCTAGATTTGACTGAAAATTTGTGCATTTCTTGCCTGATGTAATGCTGACTGCTGTTCTCAGGTCTGTATCACCAAAATGGACAGATGGCAGCAGGAGTTGAGCGGGTGTGGGAAGAGCATTTGTGTTCCCATGCCAGTGTATATGAGCCCTCTGAATCTCAGAGGCATTCTGCTTTTTTAAAAGTACAAATAAAGGTATTGTATACTTAGTCTGGTAAAGGGAGCCTTTCACTTCCGTAGGCATTTTATCGAGGTTTGAGAGTTTCCCTACATGCAGTCTAACGAAGCAGAACTGGTTAAAGTCGGTGGGTTTTTATTTGGTGTAACGTGAGTGACAAATTTCTGTTGCTTTCTGTTCTTAGCTGTAAATGATATCTGGCTCCTTTTCTTTTTCAGAGCATCCTTCATGACTAAAACTGTGCCTTGTGGGAATGAGCTTCATAAATTTCTGATCTGGGATACAGCTGGCCAGGAGCGGGTAAGTATTACTCTGCATTGCATATTTGTTACCCTATTAGTGTATTGGTGCACTTCTGAAGATGAAAACTATTTAAAAAAAAGAAGACTTTGCAAGTGTATATCAGCTGAACCTTTGCAGGGCTCTGCAAAGCAGGCACTTGTCAATTGCTATTAAGTATGTTCCCATTTCACATCTGGGGGAAGTGCAGAGGCAAACTGACTGTACATCAGGCCTAAAAAGAAGCTGTGGATTTCAGCTCTGGTTTCATGATTGAGCTGTGCAGATGTTGCCCGTGCCCATGCTCTGGTCACTTAGGGCAGCCTTGCCATGGCTTAGGCCGTGCCTGAGAACTGGGCAATCCTTCTGTTGTATTCCCCAGCTCATGTGTGGCAGCTTTCATGAATAGTGGGAAGTGCTTGGCTGAGCAGCACTGACTCCAAGGTTGTCCTGAGCTGGGGCACTGAACGTAGGCACAGGTTGTGTCTGTTGTTGTTTTTGAAAGTAGCACTGGCATCCTGAACCACACTGAGTTTGCATCTTCATTGTTATTTTGTCAAGTGAATTGCTTAAATTAAATAGCTTTTCCTTTAGCTTTTCAAAAAAACCATAATGGAATTCTTGCGCAATCGTTCACATTGATTGTATGTACGGCTGTCTGGTCTTTTGTTTCTTTTAATAGGCTTAATGGTAGTGGTATTTAATTAGAGGCTGGCTGTAGAGTTCTCTTAATATATGCTCACATTTGACTTGAGAAATTTGAAATAAATGGAAAAAATAAGTACCCTAAAAGATATTTGAAAACATGCTTTAAACTTTCTTATGAAATTACACAGTTTCTGTTCTTAGAAAAATGTAGCTATGCTCATGGTAGGGTGAGGTAAAGGAAGCTTGTACAAACTGCAGTGTCAGCTTGCTGCATCATGCTGTGTTCTCCAAACCTGGCACTTGAATTGCAGACAATTAAAATTCTTGCAGTTAAATGCAGGAAAAGCTTTTGTTTACAATGTGTAGCATGATGTAAAATGTGCCCGGTGAAATCTGTTGACTCCTAGCATTTCAGTATGTTATTTATGATGGGGACAGGGATCAATTAAAACATTAATGAAATACAGCATCATCTGTTCCCTTGAACCTTGTTTGTTCCATTTCTGTAAGGCCTGGAATCGAACTAGGTATCACCAGAGTGCGTGTAGAGTTTCAGTAGCTAGAGGTGGTAAAGGTTCAGGTATTTTTTTTTTTCCCATGGTTTGTCTTTGCTTATTCTTTGTCTTCTCTCCACTGCCCCAATCTTATTTTTATTTTTTTTCTCCCTTGTAGCTCTTTGGCCCATAAATGTGGAATCATAGAATACCCTGACTTGGAAGGGACTCTCAAGATTCACTGAGTCCAATTCCTGGCTCCCCATAGACCACCCAAAATTCAAATCCTCCGTCTGAGAGTGGTATCCAAATAGTCCTTGGACTCTGGCAGCTCAGTATCACAACCACTGCTCTGGGCAGCCTGTTCCATGCCCACTGCCTTCTGGTGAAAAATCTTTTCCTAACTTCCAACCTGACCCTCCCCTGACACAGCTCCATGGCATTCCCTTGGGTCCTGTTGCTTTTACCAATCCCTGCAGGACCCCACTAGTGACTGGCCACCTGCCTGATATAACTCTATTTACTGTAGCTCTCTGAGACCAAAACATCAGCCAGTTGTCCACTCATCGCGTTGTGTACTTCGTGTAAAACTTGGTTATTGAAAGTTAGTTATAAATATTATGTCTATATTAGAAAGATTAGGACTCTGAAAGCATGTAAAAAATATTAGTTTTTTTTGAGTAGATGAATAATAAGTAGTATTTACAAAACTAATTAATTTGTCATTTGGGTCAGGAAATCTGTGACTGATCTCTGACTCCTGGATATGAGATCTCTCCTTCCCATCCAGTCCCTTATGTTTCCTCTTATTTTTTTTTCCCGAACATCTGCTTTTCTTTCTTTTTTCTAACAATGATGAGCAGTGACAACCAGAAATATATTTAACTATATTACAGATAACTTATGTTAAGGGTGTTCATGTGTAATAATGAATTATAACCTCTGTAGGCCAGGGACCATCTTTTTCATTTTCACAATGTATTCCCGAACCCTCTAATAGGATTCTTGAAATCTGGGGTGATAAATTATGTTGAGTGTTGAGCGCTTGTTACTAAGGCAGTTGAGTTTCCCTATTTGTCCATGTTGTCCTGGAGCATCCCCATTTTACAAGTGAACACATAGTGCTTCTCAGTAGCTTATTGATTTTAATTTGAAACTCTCATTACTTTGTCTTCATCATTTTGGTCCTTCTGATCTGCTGTTCAGGAACACGTGTCTCCTGCCCTATCAATTTATATCTAATGATCATCTGAATAACAGTGTTGACCCACGTTTCCAACCTACCAGACTGCTGTCTTTCATAACATGCTAATAAATGTATTCCAAGTGGTGTTTCTGCTTTGAGAGCTGTTGTCCTTCCCTTGTTCTCTGTGGTTTTGTTGAGTGTTTGTGTTCCAATGATAAAGTCTGGGAGTTTCGTCAGTGCTCCTACTGATAACTCTGTTCAGGACTTCCTGCTCTTTGAACAGTGTGTCCATTTGGCTTTGTTCTCCAAAGTGCAAGGCCAAGCATAGGACACACATGTACATGTTCTGGATATGGGCACACTGTACTTCCCCAGCTGTACCAGCTGTTACTGTGTCTGCATGCTGTGCACCTCCTGGCCACCCTCTTGCAGTTGGAAGAACCTGGAAATTCACGTGGCCTGTTCTGAAAAAGTCATGCTGAGGAAGCACAGACAAGAAAGAAGCAAGCTGGAAGTGCTCAGCACCCCCCTGAGGCAGTAGATCAACATTCAGATACCCATTTGTCACTTGTTTTTAGAAGTGTTGGTCCCTATTGATTTTAAAAGCTTGTAGTAATACCTGGGTTTACTCAAGAAACTGAATATACAGGCTGGCTGGTCAGAGCTCGATCATGAAGAGCAGGTAACTTCTAATTGGTGTGGATATTGTTATCTACTCTTATTTCTTATGTGTCAGGACATTTAGAATCATAGGCAGAGTCAAGAATTGCCATTTTACAGGAGGTATTGAGCAGATATTGTTCCTGCACAATGACATTAATGCGGCAGAAAGTGGAAATCAGAAGAATTTCTGTGCTGGTGTTGATGGGAATGAATGCTCAGCACTGCTTCTGGAGGAGAACTGGGGAGGGGCACGTGGCTTTCCTGCCGCATTTTCTGTGGATAATATGTATTGTGGTTGATTGGAGGAAAAAAAAGGGGAGAGCTTCTGCTAATCCTGTTATCTTGTTTCTTCTTTTCCCTTTCTTGGGTAGGCAGAGCCTCAAGCAGTCAGCACGCTTAACAAAATCCCTCAGCCTGTCTGTGTCTAAGTGCTCCTCTCTGCAGACCCAGTTGAATGCTGTTGCTATGTTTTCAAATGAGCTCACTTACTCTGTTTTCAGACTGTCACCTTCCCTCTGCCTTTCTGTTCTTCAAATGTCATTTTTTTCCCATCTTTCCCCTATCAGATTTAAATTGTTGCTGTGAACTTCAGGAATGAAATTCATGATAATTACATTATTGTTAGGAAAGACTCTCTTCCTTAAGAAGGAACTCTTCACAAGTTAGCTAATGGTGTTTTTATTAGCATATATTTTAGTTCATGATGCCCTAAGTAGCTTCTAATTACAATGCTTTGTCTGAATACTTTGGGTGGCAGCCAGCTTTCCATTTTGCTAGCTGAGGAATACTATAGCAAATAGTTAGGGAGCCTGAGGGCTGTGTTTCTAGGGCAGGAAAATTTATCTCTGTCCTTTTCAGATTTACTTTTTTTTTTTTTAACTGCTCAGTTTCCAGGCAAAGGCTGGCAAAGGTATCTGTAGCAATTCATAGCCCTCTCTTCTATGACAGTGGTTGCTCTGGTGATTTGAAGGCAGTGTCACAAGGTAAGATATCTAAGTGTTCCTTGAGAGGAGAGCTGCTTTGCCTCATTTTTCCTCAGCTGGAAATTAGATGTTGGAGCTAAACTGAAGTAGTGGATTTCTGCTTTTTTAAGACAAGGGGAGGCAGGATACCTTGCTGTTGGTACCATGAAACCATGGTAAATTGGTTCAGCTGTGACATCCTGCTGCATCCTAGGAGGACTTCTCTCCAGTAACAAAACACTGGAGCTCAGTGTGTTGCTGGAGCTGGCTGTGCTGTGTGGACACAATCTCAGATGGGGACAGGTCAGCAGTTATTAGCACCATGTGCATTACCAATTTAACACCAGGCTTCTGTATGTTTCCACTGAAACAGAACTATTTTGAGAGGAGGTTACAGCATGTGTCAGTGGCTTCAGTTACTTCTGCAGCGAAGGCGTTGCTGGAGTTTTATTCTACAGCTTTATACTGTGATGGTTCTTTGGGTTCTTTGCAGTGTGGAGAAGATTTCCTACACATGGTGTAAGGTCATCCCCATGGTGAGCTACTGCCAAAGTCCTGCAAAGTTCAAAAGGTGATTTGGCAGTGTGTGTGTGTAAGAGCACAAATGGCACTGGAACAAGTGAGCGAGTATATTAATTTTAGGGTTTTTTTTAAGGATGAACATAAAGCAAGGTTAAGTTGGTGCATGCAGACATGTTTCATAAGCTTCAGCAATCTTGCAGCATGTGTAGTCTGAGCCTGGACCATGGTTTAGGTGTGGTATCCTTTGCACGCTGTGCTTAGTGACTGAAAACTTCAGAAGAGTTTAGCACTCTGTGCTGTTCTGTGATGTGCTGTGATTTTTTTTTTTGATTACTTAAAATATCTTCAAATAGATTATCCTAAGATATTGGCATTTTTCCCTCCTCACTTTTGGAGATATCTGAGAAAAATGCTTCTTCTTTTAGTAAATCTTCATCAATTTCACTAGCAAAAAGACCAGGAGCTCAGGGGCAGACATATCTTATGTAACTTTCTGAACTTGCAGATCCTGAGATTTCTTGTATATCCTCACACAGATAACATCTGGCTGATGTGTGGTTTTTTCTGTTTTTCTAGCCTTTGTGAAACAATGATGTGAGAAAACCTGTGCATTTTTAAGCTTTCTTCTCGGTCTGGAATCATGGCAGCAAAAACTACTCAAGGTTATAAAATGCCAATTCATATCTGATAGGGGCATTCATGAATAACATTTTTCCATTCACTCTTTGCCAGCTGAGAATGTCAGGAATTTTTTATCCCTCCCTTTGCTGCTGCTTGTTCAAAGCTTATGTTTTGGGTTAATCTGTTTGACACTTATGGTTCGTTGCCTTTGCTTCTCTCCATACCTGGGATTTTCTGTTTCTTGGCAGATACTGCCTTGAAGATTTAAAAAAAAAAAAAAAAAAAAAGGCATTAAATGCCTATAAATACCTATAGATGTGTGCTGTTAATGGTGCATGGAGTGCTGCAATGGGCTCGTGCAATGCACATTGAGAGCAGCCAGGGAACCGGAGTCTTGGCCAATCAGTTGCATGTATGTAATTAGAATCAAAGAGCAGCTTCTCAAAAATGGGAATGAAATCTAGTCAAATGATTGTAGTAGTTTTGTGCTGATATGTACCTGCAGCTTGAAAAGAGCTTGAAAACTCTCCAAATTCAACCCTTAATGTGAGGTATGCAGTACCTGTAGAGTGCTGGTTCATCTTGTCCTTCTCATCCTTACCCTTATGGCTATGCAGATGGGCAAAACTGTAATCATTTTGCAGCAAGAGCAAATGATGCTCTTTACAGTGCAGGATGCAATCCAGAGGAGAGGCTGAGTGTTTTCTGTTGTTTTTGTTGTTTTTATTTGTGGAGTTTGGAGGAGGCAGCCTAGAGTGGCAGTGAGCCAACACTGGGGTGTAGCATTCCAGGATGATGCAAAGAGTTGCAGACGTGAATTATTGCTCCTTGGTGTTTCTGGCAGACTGAGTGAAGCCAAGCTGTCTTCAGCAGGATTTGTCAGCCTTGTTATAAATAGGCAGGAACAGTGGATTTTTTTTTTTTCTTCCTAAATTCATTTGGCCTCTCTTTATAAACCAATGTTACACAAGACATGGTTAAGAGACTTTCACTGCCACAGCTTGGGTGTGATTTATGTTATGCTCCCTTCGTAATTTTTCTTCTAAGCATTCCAATAGAGATACTTTGTGGGTTTTTCTTCTTCCCCATTCTGTGCAGTTAGTACAGAGGAAATGTAAAAAGCATTTCCTAAAACCAAATATACCCCTCTCCACAATGAGATACACAGGAAATACAAAGCAGAAGGGCTTTCATGGAAAAAGTTGCCAAGCTTTTGACTAGGTGATGAATTCCTTAATACCTTCTTGCTTCCATTTTCTGCCCTTTACAGGGACTTCAGTGAGATGGCCAGATCTAGGGTTGCAAAATCTCCCCCGAACTCCTGGAATTTGGTTATGCTGAACTTGCATTTGCATTGCTTAAGACTGAATTCATGGTGTGGTGCAGGGCTGTGCAGCTGTGAGGATTGTGCTCTCTCTAGTCAGATTGTGAGGGGAAAAAGGGGATCTGGTTGCATAGGAAGTTTTGTAACACATGCTTGGCCTCATAGCTTCTTCCTTACGGAGGGAAGATGGTGAACCACAAGTGCAAAGGGAATGCATTGGTGGTGAACAGTGTGAATGCAAAGGTGCTCTGATACCAGCTGAGCTTCTCGTTAGTATTTCTGTGACTTGCTGTAAGGGGAAGAGTCATAAAGACTGCCCCAAACTACTCAAGTTATGAATCTTGTCCTTTGGTATGTCTATGGTAAAAATAGGTTCCTCACTTACATTTTGAATGGCCCATTTATCCTGGTTATAGCTGTTGAATTGGAACATGCCACTACAATATGGCTGTTGTATCAGCTACATCAGTGGCCTCAGCCTCATAAGTTCTTACCAAACCCTACAAAGGTTTTTCAAGCTACTGTGTGACAGATTGGCATTTCCTGTGTGCTACCTTGGCACTCTGGTGCAAATTGGCAATGATTTTGTGGTTGCTAAATGATAGGTACGGGACTTCTGAATTTCCCTATTGGGTGAGGTACTAAGGATGGTTTATGTATCGTAAAGACAGGAGGTATTCCCAGTGCCTAAAAGGGACACTGACACTCAACCCTGCCTTCCTCACATACCTCATCTTTGGACCAAAAGGGCCTGGTTTAGTGGACTGGCAAAGCAGAAGAGTGCTTGGTATTGATCCCTTGGGTAAAGGGAAGTGTTGATGCTCGAATTTTAGTCATTCAAGCTAGGTATTCAGAATTTAAGTAGTTGCAGCCCTCAGCTTTTAGGTAGCTCTTCTTGAGAAACAGAGTTGTTCTCATTCCAAATCCTGAACTGCTCCTGTTTCTCTTAATTTTCTTGGGAATTTCTGGATACAGAAATACCGAGCTATAAAATCAAGGTCATAGACATTGTAATTTTCTAATGCGGAAGCTGATCTCATGAGATTTAATTTTGTGGGCTGCTTTTTTTTTGCATGACACTTGTTTTGGGGCTTCTGTCCCACATTTGGTCCTTGGCAGGTAAGAAATGTGCACATTTGTATTTTGTATCTCTTTAATTTTGCATGACTTTTTTTTTCTCCAGGTAATTAGGCCAGAAAAATGCTCAAGACAACTTTGCTTTTGGGCAGTGAAACTAAAAAAAAGAAAGGGTGACAGGGAAGCATTCAATGGGCCTAGTTATTTGCTTCGTATTTTTACACCTTTGTTTGTAACCTTTGAAAATCCATGCTGATAAAAACACATTTGTTAAGAGACTCTTTATTAGTTGATCAAAATGGTTCCCAGTTACAAATTTTTCAGTGCCTGCTGATTTATTCAGTGCTGCAAATATAATTTTTCTTTTTCTATTGAGAATAACGGTGATTCGTTATGACTGGGACATAATATATCACGATACTTGTTATTAGACTATATGAAAGTAATCACAAAGAGGGTATAATTTTTATTTGGTAGGTAGTCTGAACTGTAATAACTGATGGTAGCTGTTTCTAGTGTACTTTGTTGGTTTTTTTTCCTCGCAGACTTTAGGAAATTACATTAAGGTGCATTGAAATACCATTTTTGGTCACTTTGTCCAATGTAAAATATGAGATCCTGAGCGTCAAGTTTATCCAAATAGGAATACGAACTTTTATCCTGGATGAAATTGATCATAACGTTAAAAAAAACACCTGTCCAAATATGGATGATGTATTTTCTCTTCTTAAAATGCCTTATAGTGAAATTATTACCATAAAATAATGAAAGAGGAAATAATAGTCCTGCCGGCTGAGCAAGTAAATAGATTTTCAGCACTGTAGGGCAGGGAAGTCACACTTTCTTTACCAACGACTATACTGAACCTTAGGGCCTTTCATAGGCAGTTGCCTTTCTGAACTCCCATGCTGTTGTCTTGCCCGCACTCTTTGCAAGCTTGAATATTTGAACAGATTACTTTGTCTTAAACAGCAGAGGAACTGCATTCCTTCTGTGTGCTGCACCTCTGTGTGCCAGTTTCTGTTTCTTGACACAAGGAAGGGCTCAGCTGACTTAATCTGGTCTTACTGCTACTGGAATGCAACATGCTGTTAAGTGATTAATTAATCTCCCCAAAGCTTCCAAAATAAGTTTTTCTTGTTTCTACTTTTTACTTTCTTGTTATATTAGGGACATGGGTTATTGGGCATGGTGATGATGGGTCAGTAGTTGGACTAAATGATCTTAGTGATCTTTTCCAATCTTCGTATGATCCTATGATTATAGGAGGGGAAAAAAGAGTAAATCTGATAGTGAAAATAGACTATACCCACAGACAGGTGTGCACAAAGCAGTCTTGCAAGCATAGAACTACTTGAGTGTGACCTAAACCAGTGTCAATCTGGTGTCTAGTGTTCCTGTCCTTCCTCCTTTTTCTCTGGCATGCTTTTTTACCCCTTCCTTTTGGCTCAGCCTGGGATTTACCTAATGCACAACAAACTGGTTTAGGAACCCAGCTAAAACTTAATCCTACCAAAAAATTGCTAGGTTGCATCTTGGTTCCATTTAAAATATCCAGAATCTAGTGGAAGATGCCTGTTTTTCTGCATGTTTTTTAAATTTCTGGGGCTAACACTGGTAATATTCTTTAGTGAAGCAGCTATTATGAGAAGTGTTCTTGTCACCTGTTCAAAAGAAAGTGGGCTGAAATTCCCAAGAAGTGGTGCAGCTTCCCAATGTGTACCTTCTGGGCCAGTGTTGGAGGAATCTGAAGTATGGGGTCTTAACTGCCTGGCTCTTGTGAAGTGTGATTACTGTTCTCTAAGAGCCCTTTGTGAATACCTTGTCACCTAGATTAAAACAACATCTGTGGGTGTTGGAAATATGTCATTTTTTTTTCCCCCCCAGAAGTTTACAGGCTGGGATGGCCGTGTATGTGCAGTGGAAGATGAGATTTAACTCCCACAATTAAGCTCCCTAATTTTCGGGGAACTTCAGTACAACTCATTGGAGATTTCTGTAGTGATCTGGAGGTATAAATATTCTGGAAAGCGCCTACTGCATTAAGTTTGTAAGGAGTGATGCTACAGTCTAAAAGCCCAGCGGATGGGCATCTACCCAACTCCCTCAGGATCTTGGCTGATCCCTTTCCTTCAGACCTAGCTTCTTGATGGATTCTTCTCTTTCCTCAGTCCCCTTTCCTTCTCATTTCTCCTATTAATGAATAATTCTACCTGCATTGCTCCCCAATGCATTTCAGCCCTTGCCATCTGTCACGCTGTGCTCACGTCCTTTCCTCTTGTTAAGGGAAGGCACTGACCTTGGGCTGGGAGTGTGGTCTGTGAGCAGCTTACACACTGACAAATGGCCTTGTCTCAGATTCTTACAAATAACTTGCTTCTTCTGTTGTGTGTGAAACAGCATGAAACATGGAGCCTGTGTTCCTTGGCTGCTTATGTCTAAGTGCTCAGCCTGGAGCTATAGTTTTAAGAGGTTTGTGGTGTAGCAGATGGATCTGTGCAAAGGCACTTTGTACTGGAAGGCATACCCTGCCCTAGTAACACAGCTGATTTAGGAGTTGACCTCAGTTACTGGCTGCAGTTTTGTATGCAGCTTCTACAGATCCCTTTCTACATACAAAAATCTTCAATATGGCTCAGTGAGCCTAAGTGTGTTTTCTGAGACAGCTTATTTTTGCTTTACTTAAGAATAGTTTTTGGTGAATCAGCAGTAAAACTTCTTGACTTCCTTTCTCTGTGTAATTATAAGCTGGAATTCTCTATCAGCTGCTTAGCCATGGTCAATTATGGAAATTACACTATTCATTGGCAAGCTGTTACAATAATATTTATTGCTTTTTTTTTTTTTTTTGAAAGGATGTCTGACTTGAAACAAAAAGCTGAGGAGTAACATCAGCTTCAAATGGAAGAACCCATGGTTTTCACACTGTTACAGTATGGGATAACTAAGCATGGCTGGTGCTCATAGTTTTCTAACAAGTCATTTATCTGATTTTGCAGTGTTATTGTAAACCTCAACCCCAAGCTGAATTCAGTCTGTTAAAACTTGAGGGCAAAACATTTGGCCTTGCCAGTGTGCGGAATGTGTGTGCTGTCAGGTGAGACCTGCAAAATTAGGGGATCTTCATGTCAAAGCTTCTCCTCAGTCTTTGCACTGTTGGAAAAGATGCATAGAGCCTATAGTGCTGTTCACGTAAATCCAGCAGGATGAAGAGTATGAGGAGAAAAAGGAGGACTGACTCATTGACTTGGAGGGATTTAAGGAGAATGAGAGACTGACCTCTGCTGCAGAGGCCTGGACTGTAGTGGATGAAAGTCTGTAGTCCAGCCATGACGTGTCTTTGTGACTTGACAAAGTGTGATAATTCTGATTTATTCATGGTGTTTTATTCTTTTTTTTTTTTGGGGGGGGGGGGTATCTTTTTACAGTTTCATTCCTTGGCTCCAATGTACTACAGAGGTTCAGCAGCGGCTGTGATAGTTTATGATATCACCAAACAGGTAAGACTTCTGGCACAGTATTTGCCTATGGTTACTTCTCTACTTGGGCAGCTCAAGTTTGGGGTGAAACTCACGACTTGAGAAGTACTTATATGTTAATGCCAGCAGGGTTTATATGCTTCTGTAGTTTGTGCAGGTCTGGATGGAGGTGTCTGCCTGCCTGAATAATAAATATCAACTTCTGTGATGTTTAGACTTTGTCCAGGTAGAAGGTTGAAGGCTGCATATTGGAGAGGTCTAAGCAGACAGGGGAATACCCTGCAATACTATTCCCTCCCATCACCTGTGGCTGAGAATGGTGGCTATTTGTAGCACTGTGGCACTTCTCCCCTTTGCTTGTTTGCCAAGAAAAGCTGAAAAGCGAATTACACTTGACTGATGCTTGTTTGTAATTTATGTCTGATGGTTGATCTTGCAATGTGTTGTAAGGACAGAGCTTGGTGTTCTCAGCCTTTTTCCAAACATGTGGAACAGCTCACAAACTGAAGAGGGGAAAATAGGAGTGCAAAGGGGATCTGTATTTCACTTCTTGATGCTCAGTATTCTCAGAGTACAACAGGTGTTTTTTCCCAAAAGACCGATGGTTCTCTCCCTGCAGAGATGTTGGTGCAGCCCTCATTGGTTTAGAGAGAACTTATATGTGCACATCTACTGGGGGGAAATGGTTTTAAATATACTTAGAATCTCAGTTTAGAATTTAAGTAATAATTTCAACCATGCATTAAAATTTATATTTATAGGAACAAAAGTAGTTTTAACTGTTTGTTCATTAGAGTGCTGAAATAAGAAAACTTACTGCTGAGATTTAGGTGGAATCAGAAAGTGAATTTTGTACTTGGAGGGGGAAAAAAAACGAACAGCTAAATTGTCACCTGTCTCTTAGGATTACTAATGAGTAAATTGAGGTTTACCAGGTCACAGATTTGGAAATGTAGAGGTGTGGGTGGGTGAAGGGTGGGAAGGGGTCTCTGAAAGCTTTCCTGGACAGTCATGAAAACATGACAATGATTGAGACAAGCTAAGGCAGAAGTGGAAATGAGACAAATGAAGCTTACATTAAAAATGAAGGAAATTGGATCCTAAAACTTAAAAGAAGAGCTATGTCAGTTTCTTCATCAATGAGTATTTAAGAAAAACATTCAGTAGTACTTGGTGGGGGTGGGAGGGAGAAAAAGAACAAATTCAAGCAAGAATTAATTTGGGGCAATGTTACGACCTGAAGTTTGAAAAGCAGACTATCTAGATCCAGCAGTCTTGTTTTGGCTTTGTGACCTGTGAAATTATTATTGCGTTAATACTGCGGAAGCTGTATTCCTCTCTCTTGAGAAAGAGATTAGTAAATACATCAATGGCAACTAGGCTTTTATTATTTCTTTGACCTAGGATTCATTTCATACTTTGAAGAAGTGGGTGAAAGAACTAAAAGAACATGGTCCAGAAAACATTGTAATGGCCATCGCAGGAAACAAATGTGATCTTTCTGATATCAGGTAATGCATCCATTTTTGCTTTTGCTTTGGTTGTGGTGATTTTGATTGCAGTTTCTTCCTTCAGGTAACCAGTTTGCTTTGTTGTATGGTAGCGTATCATCTTGGCCGACTGTAGCAAGTCTTTTCCTGAAAACACCAGTGTTCCTACTAATGTGCAACCTCACCAGAAGCAGCTCAGCTGAATATGCACTTTAACTCCTTCTTTACTGTCCTTCTTCTGTATTCTTCTGTATTTGTGGAATCTACACCCTCTAGCTGCTGAATCACTGGAGTGAAAAAATATCAAGGATAGTAAGTTTAGAGGTCATCACAAATGGCACTAATTGCAAATGCATCCACAGCCACCCAGTCCCTCTCTTCTGGTAGCAATTGCCCTGGCAGAAAGCTTTAAAATATGTTCCTCTCAAAACAGGATAATGTGGGAAGATGAGGAAAAATTTGCATTGCAGAAGTGTTGTGAGAACACTGTGGTTCCTTGTGGAGTGACTCATTTTTTTCCCCACCAAGTTTTTCTCAGCTGATCACCTAATTTGTGGCCTGTTTGGCCACTACGGCTCTTTCACGTGCAAAATGTCATGGTGCTTGTTGTCCTCAATGAACTAACATTTCTTTTTCATTTTGTTGATTTTTTTTTTCTTTTTTCCCCACCATAATTATAAAAAGATTAGAGTATTTTTAAACTTCAGTTATTTTCTTCTGTACCCCTGTCCTCTCTTTCAAGAACTGGTCCAGCGATGCCCATTTAAAAAGATTTTTGATGGACAGTGAGGGATGTTTTCAGTTTTTCCAGAGCTCTGATAACTACAATACATGCAGCTGTATTTATTCTCTGGCTGCTTTGTCTTAGAAGTGACTTCAATAAAAGTGACTATAGGTGAAATGTGTCACCAACTCATCGTGTTGAATTTCTGCTCATTGGAGATATCTTTGGGCACAGAATTTAAAAAATGAGAAACAGCTGCTTTACAGACAAACACAAATAGAAACAGAAGAGGACTGGCTGACCAGGTTCCAGCTCATTTTCTTCTGCCGTCTCTATGACTGTAGGAGACAATATAAGGAGGGACGAATGGGAGCAATAAGAAATTGTTCTTTTCCTCTGGCAAAAGGCTGGCGCTGTTTCTCATAATTATTGACCACGTTACCTCATTTAGAGCCTAAAAACTGCGTGTGATCTGCCAGATGGATTTGGGTCATTCAGGAGCCGTGCTGCTTTTCTCAGTGTTGTTAATAGGTTATCAGCAGTTCTTGGCACTCTACTAAAGTAAATTTTTTCCCCCGCACTGAAGGATTTTCTATTGCTAGGCCAACAATTTTATTATTATAAATCTCTATCTTTGTTGTAATTACTGTTAAGTATAGTACTATTCAATATTTGGTATGCTTTTAAGTAATACTAATCTTCCTTCTGATGGGTCATGGAAAAGTTTCAGAGATGAGAGCTGAGAACTGAGTAAAATGTTGCAAGAGCTGAAAATACCTTTTGAGCATTACAGAAGTTGGTAGTTATAACAGCAGTGTTAAATTCTGTAAAAAATATGGTGCACCTTCCTAACAGATCGTGCTTGCGGGTAAGTTCTGGGTTCAGCTGAGTTATCCTGCTTTGATCTTCACTCTGCTCATCTGGAATGCTTTTTTACTTCAGTAGCTATTTGGGATGTCTCAATGAGAATTGAATCAACAGCATGTGTTGGAGAGAGCGTAAGGTAAAATAATTGACATCTTTCAAAATGTCCTTCTGATTTTCCCTCTAGCTCTGGAACAACACCTTATTAATACTACATTGATGCTTTTTGCCTTCTTCACCTGAGTTTAATTGTATTTATCAATAGTTTAGAATTTGAGCATTTGTGCGTTTTCTTTAGGATGAAGTAGAATCTCAACCCTCTTGATATCCAGGCTGTGATAATTCCGCTTGTTGTATGCAGCAGTTCCAGCATGGGTGGCATGCTTACTGCTTGGAAGTTTATATACTTTCTGAAGAAATGTCATCATAGAATCATAGAGTAACCAAGGTTGGAAAAGACCTGTAAGACCATCCAGTCCAACTGTCTGCCTATCACCAGTAGTTCTCACTGAACCATGTCCCTCAACACAAAGTCTGAATGTTCCTTGAACACCTCCAGGTTTCCATCACCCTCCCTGGGCAGCCCATTCCAGCTCCTGACCACTCTTTTGGGAAAGTAGTATTTCCTAACATCCAGCCTGAAGAGAGGGATAACAAGTTTTGCAGCACTTCCTTGCTGCTGTTTTAATTTTTCCTGGAATTTTTAAGTTTGCTTTCTCATCCAAATTACAAGACTGTGTTATGACTGCGCTCTGAAATTCTGCCTTCAGTGTGGTTAAGTCCCCCCCCCCTTTTTTTTTTTTTTTTGCATTTCCATGGCCATCCACAGGTGTAGTACCTTTCATAATAAAGGCCAAGGTGCTGTTTCAGAATTAATGAGGGGAATGCTGCCTTCCCTGTGCCTTCTGCAATAGAAACTCAAATAATAAAAAGCGAGTCATGGAAGCAAACTCTGGATCCAGATATTGTTATTGAAGTTTAATTTCTTTGAAACCATTTGTAATAAATCAGGCAATTATTCTGCCTCTCCATCTTTTCCATGAGTAGCAGATCTGAATTATTTAAAATAACATACCCCTCTAAACTAAGAAATTACATTGCTACATTCCCATGTAGGTACCTTCTGTTAAGGACTGAGGCACTTGTACTAGGAAGAAATTGCATTAAGAGTCTCTGGATTAATACATTGCTATGGTGTGGTGAAGGTGTTGAAGCAAACTGGGTATGCAGCAGGCAACAGTAAAGCCACACAAAACACACACCGTTTGACATACAGAAAACTGAAGAAAAATAATTACTGTCAGCCTGGTGTTTCAGCATGTGTTCATGTGTCAACGTTCACTTTCTGAGCTGTTGCTCAAAGATAGGAAGAACAGTGGTTGCAGACAATAAAGAACACAGTAAGAATCAGCTTTGCCAGCTGGCTCAAGCACAGTGTCAGCCTGGAGCTTGCTCTGTGTCTGAATCAGATGTTGGTAAATGCAGTTTATAACGTACAAAACTCTTCACATATGTAGTGGTGGCTGCAAAATAAGGACATTGCACCAGTAATTTTAGGATGGTGCCGCTTTGGTGACATGGCACAGATTGGTTTCTTTCCCATCAGCATACTCTAAAGTAATTCTTGACAATGCATCTGAAATCAATGGCTTTCATATTTCAAAGTCCATATTACTTTCTTACACATTTCAGGCACTTAGACCTATGATGCTAATACTATTTTCTTTCATAGCTATTACTGTTTTCTTTCATAGCAGCTGTACACTATACTGTCTGAGTGCTCGGTGAGGGCGGTGCTGCTTGCAGCCTGGTCCATCGGAGTCGTAGGTCTTTCTCTAGTGTTCAGTACTTACCAAGGTCGAGTTTAAAGGACAAACAAGTGTGATTGCCATTCAAATTAACTCACTTTTTTCCAGGCATGAATTCAGCAGCAGGTCAGCGAATCTGCAAGTCAGTCATTGGTGGAATTCTGACATTTTAAGTTTGATTAACTGACAAAACAAGAAAAAGATGACACTTCCTTGGCAGGGAAAAAGAACGTAGTAATGCTTTTCTGACTAAGGCGTGTTTTGAAATTTCAGTGCTTCACTGCAGGAACCTTTGAACTTATTTAACGTATGGATTATAGTGGACTGACAGCGTTCAGCTGCAATGCTTCTTAAGTGTGTTTCTGTTAGGGAGAGTTCAGGTAGGCAGGCATCTCTGACAACCTGAGACGTGAATTAAAATCACATCAAATATGTTTGAGGAACGAGAAGGAACATGAAAGTGAAGCTATTTTGGAAGATGATGGGGAATAACTGTGCCTGGAGGTGTTTGATGCACTTTTAACCCACAGTACCGATGTGATAATCTTGTTTGTAAGAACTCACTGCTATGAGATCTTGAGCGGAGTGGAGTACATGATCAAAATGGTTAATTTGAACAAGGAACTGATTACCTTCCTAAGATTACTACATGACATGCTCAGGATAAAAAAAAAAACAACCAACAGAGCTCTTTGATACAAATTATTTTATAAAGACCTTTCATACTTTGGGTTTAACTATCTTGATTTATTTAGTTGTTACCAATGTGGGCCATGGTGAAAGCAGAAACTATTGCTTGTTGGCACATTTTATTCATTCTGAGATAAACATTTGAGCAAATATAACTTGGAAACTAATGTCATTTTTTAAAAATTAAGTTTTTTTTTGATAAATTGCTTTTGTCTTTTTTTTTTTTTTAGGGAGGTACCTATGAAGGATGCCAAAGAATATGCAGAATCTATAGGTGCAATTGTTGTTGAAACCAGTGCAAAGAATGCCGTTAACATTGAAGAACTCTTTCAAGGAATAAGTAAGTAAATTAACTTGCAAACGAAATGTATATATTGATTTATTTTTAGCAGTAATTGTTTAGAGGGCTTCTGAAAATAGTCGTCTGTTTTGGGTCTAAAAGATTATTTACAATGGATATCAAGAAATGCTGTGGGCCAGTAGCATGACTGCTGTTTATACGCATGTAAACTAAGAGTAACTTTGAATATTCTAGAGCAAAATATAGTATGCACAGTAGATACAGGGTAAGCCTATTCCTTTTTAAATCTGTGAATGAATCCTGAACTGGGGTCATATCTTCTGTTTCAGACCAAGTCTGCTGTGGAGGAGATAATGTTGATCTTATCATGTTGATAAAAACTTAAGCATTAAAAAATGTGTCTGGAAAGCTATGATAAGTAGAAAATAGTCATTGCAGTGGAATCCATTTTAAAATGGTATTTTCTCTCCAGATCTTTTAAACAAGATGAAATTGACATTCTACACAAGGATCAGAAAAATGTCTTGTTAAGTTTTTGTTCTAGGTATTCCACTTTTGATCTCTGGCTGGAAGTGGGGGAGAATCACAGGACCTTGTGGGTTAGAAGGGACCTTGGAAGACCTTCAGTCTATTGTCTTGCTCCGAGCAGGCCTGCTAATGAATTCAGACCAGGTTGCTAGGATCTTTTTTTCATCTGGACCCAAGAACAAGGGTTCCAAAGCCTCTCCAGGCAGCTGAGTACTTAAATAGTCTTCCCAGCAGCATGCCCTCCTCTCCCAACTCCATATCAAGTCAGAACCTTCCCTGGTTCAGTTCATGGCTACTGCCACACCAGTCTGTCAGCATTTTTCTTGAATCATGGTGCTCCAAACTGGATGTGTTACTTTACAGGCATTGTACTATCTAGAAGGAGCTAACTGCTTGACATGATCTATTGGCTTGACTGTTGCTGGTATGGCTCGGGATGCTGTTGGCTGTTTTTGCTGCTAGGGTGCAGTGCTGGCTTGCATTCAGCATACTGTCTGCCCTCAGGTCCTTTTTGGAAGAACATTTCCTTGGGCAGCCAGCCCCTAACCTGTCTTGTAGCCAGGGGCTCTTCCTCCCCACTTGCAGGACTTGGCATTTGTCATTTCTGAATCACATAAGACTGCTGTTAGCCCACTCCTCCCTCTAGCCTAACACCCTCTGAACAGCAGCCCTGCCCTTGAGTATATTCACTGCACTTCTGAGCTTGGTATCGTTTGTAGGCTTGAAGTGCATGCATATTTATTTTTTTTCCTTCGGGCTGCTGGTAAAATGTTATACTAGATACCTGAATTACTTCACTTGAAAATGGCTTATGGGTAGATAGATACTGTTAAACAGCAACCTTCAAGTCTGATTACTTCTCATGCATCTGCCTGTCTGGGCTGTGACATCCCAACCTGGGTGTATTGGCATGCTGTAGGATAAAATGTTGAAAGCCTCACTAAAGTCAAGATAGATGGCATCTAATGCTCTCCTCAATCATAATCAGCTTGCGTTATCCTACTGCGTTTTGCCAGAGACACAGCCTGCTCAAGTATTGCTTCGGTTGCATGGGTTGTATTTGAAACAGTTATTGGGAACTGATATTCCTAGAGTGCACTACCTTTCTCTTACCTCCTTCTAAAAAGTATGAATGTGTAAGATGGCTGTCTGGAGGAAGCAGTTCTTCCTTGAGATAGTCTACTTGATTGCCTGTGTCTGATGGTTGTGAATGTTCTAGCAGAGGAACTCATCCTTGCCACATAATTAGCTAATTAGTTTCTGTCTTTGATAGGCAGCACTGCATCTGGCAGTGTGCGCTGCCCCTAATAATGACTATATTAGATGAGGAAAATCAGCTAAATTGAATTTAGTATGAACTAGATAAGCAGGCAAGTGCACTTAATACCACAAGCAATTATTTCTATATATAGAAATATTAGGTCTTAGTGAATGTACTCATGACCTTATCAAGCACTCAAAGGAGAGAAAGGAAAGATTGAGTAGTACGTGTTTACAGAAATGCAGTGAAAACCATGTGAAAAGTACTTAACTAGCAAGAGAATGACTTACTATAATAAAGACTGGGAAAAGGGTATGGGTAGTTTTCTGATGGCTTATACCACTTCAGTGTCTAGGGCTTCAGTGAGCAGGCTGCAGCTTCCAGAAAAATCTCACTTTGGCCCAAAAATTGCACGTCAGCATTTCTGTTTCCTGTATATAAAGTCTCCTAGTGGCCGCATCTCCAACCCTGCTGACAGTTTTATTTGTGTAGTGTCGTGTAGGTTGTACTTTGGTTCTGTTTTCACGTTACCTGGGAGCTTGTGCTTTTCTCACTGTCTTTCTACAGAAGGTCCGGGTGCAGCTTCCCAGCCTCTTGGCAAAGAGGCAGCAGTGCTTACAGTGGCTTTTGTAGGTAGACTCTTTTTATGTATTGCCTGTTTTGCAGCCTAGGTTTAAGAGGAGATTCCATTGTGTGTGGAGAGCTCCTCCATTTAAAGATCTTCTTGAAATAGTTGCAGAGCACAGAAAGAGCAGACTACAGCATAATTTTATCTAAAAAGTTACATCCTGTTAGCTTCTGCTTTTATTTTCCAAGGATTTTGGGGGTTGGACTCCATGATCTCTAGAGGTCCCTTCCAACCCCAGGATTCTGTGATATTCTAATCGTTTCTCCTTCCTAGAGTGGCTGACAATGGCCTCTTTTCTAGGGAAGATACTGTGAATGGGGCAAAATAGTATAAAAGGGAAGAATTACGTAATAGAATTGTTAAGGTTGGAAAACACCACTAGGATCATCTAGTCCAACCAAAATAGTGATATAGAGAAGGTGGAAAATAAAATGAAAACTGGCTAGTTTTGCTGGCAACCAGATCAATCTTGACAAAATCATAGAGGCTACAGATCACTTAATTTCTGAAGTTATTGTATTGGTTATTTTTTAAATTCTTTCTTAATATATCACTTGGGATTTGAGGATTTGATACCTTTGAGGTATGTCTTAATGACACAGCTTCAACGCAAATACATTGTCCTTAATTCTTCCTGCTGAAACTCAGGATGTGAAAGACTAGAATGTGTAAAAGTTTTTGATTTTTGACAATTGGGACGGCCTGTCAGGACAGGGACTTTGCAGGCAGTACTTGCCCAAATAAAGCTGGGTGTACAGATTAAGGAAAGTCAGCAAAGCCAATGTCCTCTGTGCTGGAGACTTTTCACTGAACTGCATAACAGAGTGCAGCTCTGGGCTGTGTGTTGTACCTCTGATTTCCAATGGCAAGCCAGGCAACTTAACCCGATCACATTTAGCAGTGCCTGGCTGAAGGCTTGCTGTGGTTGTAAAATGTCATGTGGCTGCTTGTTTCTCTGTAAACAAGAAAAGAATGTCATTACTACAGCCGTATGTACGTACCCTGCTTCGACTAAATTTTTTCAAATGTCTCTTTGAACGGTTCTTGACATGAAAAAGGCTTGAGATGTATTGTTTTTGGTTGTTTTTTTTTCCCCATGCATTCCTGTAGTTCTGTTGGTTTTGTTACTTTTATTAATAGATAAGTGTCTGTGCAAGCAAATGTTGTTAGTCTTTTTTGTTCCCTACCTTAGGAGAATTGTAGCCCCAGCAGCTTCTGGTTGCTCATCACTGGTACAGACTCTAGCAACAGCAAAAATGCCAGGAATGCGTTTAAAAAAAATATTGGTAAAGTTGTGAATGTGCATTGAGTCATGCCAGGTCTGCGTTGTCTCTTCTGTGTATGGGGTTTTAATACTCTGACTGCTGATGGTGCCTGTGAAGGCAGTTTACGCATCTGGTTTTAAATGACTAAACAATCTTCCCTAAGTGTACTGTAATTTAGTAGCAATCACGCCCTCCTAATTCTCAGACACCCGCTCATTTAACAAATAAAATAAGCCTCAGTTACATTATTCGAGTCTTGTACACACCCAGCTGTTTCTGTTTGGTGTGTGCATATTGCCTGTTATCTGAGCACAGGGGTGCCCCAGATAGGAAGCTGAAGATTGCATAAAGCCATCCTCTGTGTGTGGCGGAGCTGAGGCCGTGCCTTCTGGGTTAACAGCCCTCTGCCTCCGCAGGTCCAAAGGTAAGCAGGTACAGGGCAGTAGGCTGCTGGAGAACGCCTACCAAATGAAACATGTAATAAACATGCACTTAGACAACAAATAAATGCTGAATGCGCATTGTTTCTTGAAGCCTGGCAAATACAGGGGGCTGCTCTGCTGCCAGAGGGACTGAGGTTGAAGCATTTCTGCATTTTCTGTGAAGGGCAAGGAAGGTGTTGAGGAATGATGATCAGAGTCACTCTGCAGAGAGCTCGTGAAGGGATGTTACAGCATTTGGCCTTACTGATGCTACTATCAAGAGAATGAGGCAGGCTCATGTTTAACAATCTGTATAAGAAAGCTTTTCCTAGGCTAGGCTCGCTAATTAGAGCAGGGAGTTTCTGTCTCCAGATACAAGCTTTCATGTGGTAAATGCTCAGTTACAAATAGATTAAGCTATTGACTTTCTGATGCCTTGCCAGCAGCAGGTATACTGAATGTTTAATGTAACCCAAATATTCATTTCCTAGAAGAACTGGGAGATTAAAACCAAAACAAAAAACTTCCAGGATTTACAGTTTATCCAGTTATCTGTTCAACAAACTGCAGAGGAGTGTGTGTGAAATGTCTGTCTGTGGGGCAGCGTGGATCC
The DNA here is from genome assembly GCA_030625065.1 of Alectoris magna. Lineage (NCBI taxonomy): Eukaryota > Metazoa > Chordata > Aves > Galliformes > Phasianidae > Alectoris > Alectoris magna. The sequence continues at coordinate 51,334,873 of CM060561.1, forward strand.
CCTCCAGCAGACACTGTATTTGCCCTGAACACAAATGGCCTTTCCATGGATGGAATTGCAGGTGGACAATTTCAGAGCTTGGTGTGGTTTCTGTCGTGTTATCTGCTGATTTGCAGATATCTGTGAGCTACTTTAGAGAGGTCTGTAATAGACATCTTAAGCAGATCAAGTACACTTACATGACAAGGCAGTTCTTGTACCACTAATGGCATGTGATGTGCTATGAGCCCAACCTCATAACTGAATGTTTTTTTGAGGGGTGTGGGGGGTCTTAATGTTTTGAATAAAGTGGAAAAGCATTGCCCTAACTTACCTACATTTGAAATTATAGTCTTTACACTTTATACTTGCTGTTTTCAAGGATTATTTCTCATCTTGCTTTCCAATTTTTAATTAGTGAAGCAAAATGTATTCACCTTTGGACTACTCTAAATGTGTGAGGTCGTGGTTTTCCTCCACCAGTAGGAGAGCTCTTCTACATGAACCAGACAGTGAACCAGAACAGCTCAGTGTTAATTACCTCAGATCGAGATTGGAGCTCTGAGTAATCAAAGCCATTAGGCATTCTGTTATTTACTTTGACGCATTTAAGATTCGTCGTTTTTCTGTGTATTTTGATTACGTGAGCAAAGTGCCATTGTACTGCTGTTTCACCTAGCAGAAACTTCAATGTTGCAATTCTGTGCTTTTGCTTAAAGGATTTTTGTTGTTGTTGGGGATGCTAGAAGTACTAAAATGATTGCAACGTATCTGTTTAATTACACAATATCCTTTTATCATAAATGTGTTGTTACCTTGTGTGAAAATTTAATACATGAAGTAAACAGCAGTCAGCTGTCAATTGGGGGAATTCTGCTTCACTGCAAGTATGGAGAGGAAAAGGAAAAGAGACTGACTACTGGACGAAACTTTATAACCCACCTTGGAGATACAAGGAAATTCGAAAATACCAGTGAAACTGGTTTTAGAGGATGAAAGGATTTGAGATAAGAAGTGTGACTGTCCTAAGTCCTACAATTGCACAAGAGGTCATACATGCAAAGGCCCAACGTGTTGGGTAAGATGTCTGCTTCATCCTGTGCTTAATAACATAGGTTACAGAAAGCAACACTTCGCAGGTTCGCCTTGCTGTGATACAGGTAGCTTTTTTAGGAAGGGATTCTGGCCATTGCCTAACTGCTGCACTGTTGTTTGATGCAGTCCAGCTCTTCTCAGCAGCATGTTGTCAGAAAGCTGTGGCTGCTGCTTTGTAGCCAAACAAGATGGACTTCACATCCCAGTGAGAATTTCCCTTTCCTCTGTAAGCTGTAACCCTTTTCCAGAAAGGGAATACATGGGAGAAATGCATAGGAAGCCCGGGTGGGGCAAGATGATGTCTTGCCCCTTACCCTTAGCAGAATGGTAGTTTTATCAGGTGATAATACTGCATTGCTTTTTGGACTTGAAATTCATCACCTGCCTGTGCTAGCTAAGGCTGATGGCATCCACTTCCCTTTCTGCTGCACACACTAGATGACAATCTGTGCAACGCTTAGAACTGGAGCATTGCGTTCAAAAAGGAACAAAGAGCAGATTTTGTTACTGTGATGCAGCATCAGGCTTCCAGCTGCAACAGAGCAATCTCCGTCTGCCTCTCGTCAGTTCTGTTTGCAGAGCTGTCACCCAGTCCCTCTTGTCTCTCTTGCTTCCTGCTCCAGTTTTCTTTTTCTCCCTTCCTATTTTGTTTACCTCTTGTCCCTCCTTCCCTCTCATTTCTCAATCCCTTTGCCTCGGGCTCTCTCTGAACCACAATTCCCAGAGTGCCAATTAAACTCTTGGCATTACAGATCTCAGATTCAATAGCAGCAGCTGGAACTCAGCCAGGCATCGTGAAGACCCTGACCTTCATTCTGGGCTGCTTCAGCCCAACTCAAGCGTGCCAGAAAGTGGGAGATGCGATGGGTTTAATGCTTCCCACCTGTTAACCTGCAAGGTTCACTTCAGAACGTTGACACTTCTGTAATTGTACCTTTGAGCAGTCTCTTGTGATGTTTATTTTATACACCATTATGTGCTTACTGGAATGAGCTTGTGGAGGAGCCCAGCACTGCCACACGGATGCATAGAGGTGAATGGTTACAGACAGTTTTGTTGCATAAAATAATACATGAAACATGCTCTGAATATTGCTGAAATTAATTCAAAATATATAATTAGATGATTAATGCAGGTGCAAAGATCTAACTTTGAATTGATGTCAGGTAGACTTTGCTCCATGAAAATGTCAGCGATGGGAACCATATGGAGCTTTACACCTTCTCTAACAGTATGATTTTAATAATATAGCCTTAAATTTTGCGTTTTACCAGTTCAGCTCCAGAGTTCTTAGATTAGTGCATGCACATCAGTTTTTCTCCATGCGTTGAACCGTTTTGTTAGGAATCATAAAGCACATTCTTGGTATTCTTTTGTCAAATGACAAGGTGGCTGTCCCTATCCTGCTCTGTAAAAATGTGTGGGAAGTGTATTCTGTTTGTAGTCTAGTTTAAGTTAAGCAACAGAACTCTCCTGTCTCTGTGGAATTTTTGTGCCAACTGCATCTTAACGGAGCAGCCTTTGATCTGAGGAGGAATTGTCTTAATCTCCTTATTTTTTTGAGCAGGAGAACTGTTGGGCACTGTGTGGTGGGGCACTGCTGCTCCTACCTGATGTCAACTGCCTGAGAAAAATAGCATAACTTAACGATGCTATAGGTTCTCATATATGGGTACCTTTTATTCCTCTGGAACAGAAGCCACGTATGACAGTGAAAAATACGTCTCAAATCAGTTAGAGTTTAGAAATACACTTTCTAAAATTAATTCATTTTATGACCTCTTTTGGTTCTGACTCAGTGCCAGCTGGATTGCATTGATGTCAGCAATATAGACGCTGTAATTGTCAATAGCTGCATTACAAGTTAACGTGATCACAGTCCTTTTAGCAATAGCGATTGAGCTGTTTCACAAGCACCAGATATAGGTGAAGGCTCAGCATTTCTCTGCTAATCCTTGGTGTGCTGCTGGTGCTTGAACCTTTCCCTGTTGCAACCTGGCTGTGAGACAGCTGTAGTTATTTTCTTATTACCTAGATCCATTGCTCTGTAGTGAGAGCTATGTGAGCTTTATGTTCCAGCAGTTACCCATTGGGTGCACATCAGATGGTACAAGTTCCCTCAGCAGGGATAAATCCTGTTACTAGGATTAAAATGGTTTCACTCAATGACTTAAATCTGATGACAGGAGGAATAGTGAGGGGAAAAAAAACCTCACCTATTAAAGTCTCAAACTTTTGTAAACTTCTAAGCTGTTTAAAACTGCTTTTTCGTGTGTTGAATTCAGGGGGGATTAACCAAACAACAGAAAACAGGACTGGTTAATGACAAACAGTACTTAAGATCAAAGGTGGAATAATGAATCAGCAAATACCATGTCTAGAGATTTTTCCCTTTATTCTTTGTAGTTGTTATCTTTGCTGTGGTTTTTCTTTATCGTTTTGAGAAATGAAATGAACCAGGTTGATTCTTAACTACCTTTATGGTGTCCTGTTCTGAACTGGACAGAATGCTCTCTGACCTTGAAACCTGCAATGTTTTTGCTCCAAAGATAAGCTTACCTTGTCCTTTGCATACACATCAGAGCGTTATTGGAGAGACTCAGAACTCATAAGAACCGTGAAATGTTGAATGAGAAACAAATAGAGGTTCAATGTGAGCTTTTAAAATAAAAGTTAAACTAGTTTGCCTGTGCAAACTTTTCTCTTCTAAACTTGCCATTAGAACACATTGTTTAGGCACTGTTTGCTGAATGGTTTCTTATGGAAACCACGTCCATAGATTCTAACTATTTTTAGCTACGCTGTGCTCAGAGACAAATGGCCAAAGTTTTATTTTTGCTGGTACTGAGGTCACAGCACTTTAAAAATGGTAAGTGCATTTCTAAAATAATAGCGTTACCCGTGTGGAAAACATCTTACAGATGACACATTCCCCATATTTTACAGAGCTTTTTAAGAATTAGTAGGCACTGTCTCAAACAGAACCGATAGAACTGATGCATGTGATATCTCTGACCACCTAGTGTGCTTTTTGTTTTACTTTAGAAGGGCACTTGTATTCTGGTGAGACTTCATGTTTGTAAGCAGGGTGTAAAGCTGCTGTTTCAGTGACCTAAAATAGAGTGCAAGTGCAGCACTGTAATGTCAGTGCTCAGACATGCTTGAGCAGGAACAGGGAGGTAATTGTCCCCCTGTACTCGGCATTGGTGTGGCTGCACCTTGAGTACTGTGTTCAGTTTTGGGCCCCTCACTGCAAGGAAGACATCGAGGCTCTGGAACGTGTTCAGAGGAGGGCTACGAAGCTGGTGAGGGGTCTGGAGCACAGGCCTTATGAGGAGAGGTTGAGGGAGCTGAGATTGTTCAGCCTGGAGAAGAGGAGGCTCAGGGGAGACCTTATAGCTCTCTATAACTTCCTGAAGGGAGGTTGTGGTGAGCTGGGGGTCGGCCTCTTCTCTCGCGTAATCAGTGATAGAACTAGAGGGAATGGTTTCAAGCTGCGCCAGGGGAGGTTCAGGCTGGACATTAGGAAGCATTACTTCTTGGAAAGGGTAGTCAGGCATTGGAATGCACTGCCCAGGGAGGTGGTGGAGTCACCGACCATGGGAGTGTTCAAGAAACGTTTGGATGTTGCGTTGAGGGGTATGATTTAGCTGGGAAGTATTGGCGATGGTTGGACTGGATGATCTTCTAGGTCTTTTCCAACCTTGATAATTCTGTGATTCTCTCAGTTTGGGACCAAGTGCTTTTGCTTATTAATATGGGAAATGTTTGCCCTCTCATTCAGTTGTATGGACATCCAAGATTATCTGCTTCAAGAGTTGCACTTTTGCAGTATAACATACCTGTTCAGAAATGATGGAATAATATAAGTGAAAATTTGGTGGATTTGATCAAAGGTTATTTATGGGCGAGTTTTACAAATGAAGTTTTGCTGTATGATTTCATTGGGATTGAATTCTACCTGAATGCTTTTAATTCATTGCCACTGCCCTTGGGTTTTTGCAGGACTAAAATTTCAATATACAAACATAATTCGTGGAGCAATCAGGAGACAGCTGTGTATAAATATGGCAGAGGATGGGGAAATCTGAACTCTTGAGACTGACCTGAATTATGATCATTGCCACTGAACATGGCACGTAGAAAATATTAAACATTGTCTCATTATTTAATACAGGTAGTAGTAAAAACAGGAGTTATTCATAGAAAGTAGACTCAGCTTCAGGGGAAAAAAAAAATCCAGCAGTTCCACAAGGCAGTGAGAAAGTAAGTTACCATGGCTGCAAGCTCTCTAAGATACTGAAAAAATAGATCACCCAGTGAGAGGAATTGAAAAGCCAGGCCCGATGAGAGACTTAGTATAGACTGGACCTGGGAGGATCTTGTTTTCCTTTGTGTAATTCTAGTTATTGAACTCATGTTATGTTGTCCATGAGTAGTTGAGCCAGTGAGACCAAGGATGGAGCAGTATTGAAGAGGCACACAAGGAAGAGGTGAGGAGCAGTTCTTTCTTCCCCAGGGAGAGAGCTCTGGCTGACAGTCTTTCAAATGCTTAAAGTAATCATCCCATAAAATGAAGCCAGGAGAGTTGGGGAGGGGTGCTGTTAATTAATGAGTGCCATCGACTGTGGAGACACAGGTAGCCCTCAAAGGATGGAGAAATGCAGTGGAAAGAACAGATTTGTTTTTCTTTTCCAAGTGCGGGCAGCATGTGTGTAATTACAGCGCTTTGTAAAATTCTGGCGTACAACGACTGAATGCCATGCAAATTTAGGGATGTCAGGATCTCATTAAACCAGCACCATTCACATTTAAGTGCGACAAGGAGAAAGCTGAGAATTTTCCGCATCTTAGTGTTTCAGCTCTCAGTAAGATATCTGCTTTTGAAATATGTGTATAACAATTCTAGTGTCCTTAATACTTTCTTGATAGACATATTTTTTTATATGTATGTGTGTGTCTGAAAGCAGTCTTCTCACATAAGCGAGATGCAAGGGGAAAAGATTTAAGGTGCAAAGAAGATGCTTCTTTTCTGGTTAAATTTTACAGATGTAATTGTTACGCAAGCTAAATCACCATAACTATTATCTGCCCGTGTTGTTACTGCATCAGGAAAATTGAATTAACTGTCTTCTCGTGTATTTCAGGTCAGCAAATTCCACCCTTAGATCCTCATGAAAATGGTAACAATGGAGCAATCAAACTTGGAAGGCAGACTTCACAGACGGGTAGGCGGTGCTGCTGACCCAACTTGATCTTTTGAGATTTACTTGAAAAACAGCTCCATTTACTCTTTCGTGGAGAAAGGACTTCGTGATCTCAGTGACGTGGCTCCTTATCTTGAAAGCAGTAATTTCAATACTTCCCGTGAGTAATAACGCAAGGACCAGAAGCAGAAAGCTTTACTTTAAAATGGATTTTGTAAAACCTACTTGGAAAATCCTCTCTAATATCCTGTCAAAATTACAGTGTCAGAGTATTCTGATCCTTTGTTTCAGCTGACTGTCCTTTTTTAATAAAAAGAACCTTTTATATAAATTCTAGATTTGCTACTATAAAAAAAATATCTCTTTTTACATTGCAAAGTGGACTTGCCATGTTTTTAGAGTTTTCTGTGTAATAACAAGGTGTGAAAACCCATAAAACCTGAGTTTTGGCTCAGTTTCTCTGCCTTGTTAGCTGGACTTCTATATTTTTCTAGATCTGTAGCTTCATCTTACGCTTTCAGTAAGTACCAGCAAGAATTGAACTGAATTTGCTAACTAGAAAAATGGATCCAAAGGATGGGCAAGTGCAGTTTGTTCAGGCTGCAAGTCAACATCTGTGTCAGGAGGAGCTGTGCATGTGAAAGAAGGAATTGTCACGAAGGAGGCTGCTGGGACCCCACACAGTTCTCACTGCTCTGGAAAGAACTGAAGTAGCAGCAGCTGCACTTAGCTTGAAGTGATTTCCAGGGCATATGCTTCATTAATTGCTGAAATTGTTAAAAACAAAAAACAAAACACAAATACCGGCTTAATCTCCATTACTTACCAAGTTTCCTCCAAATCTGTGTCCCAGGTTAAAGATCTCTCAGTTTAACAATCCTGTTTCTAAAAGAGAGTGCCATGCTGCCCCAGTGGGTCAGGAGGACCCCTTCCCAGGCTTGCTCCAAGATATCTCCACAAGGCTGTTGGAAGAGTGACAGTTCTGTGCTAAAATTGTTTGGGCTTAAAGGCTGGAATCTAATAAAGCAACGTAGAGTGTTTCCTTACAAGTGCAATTCTTCTCTTTTGTGGAATAGTTTCTTCAGCAACGTGGGATGCAATATGGAGGAACTACTGCATGATGCCTTTGAAGCTTATTTGCAGCACAGTGTAGAAAAATAAATCCCATGGATGGCTATGAACTAGAAATAATGTAAAATTGTGTTCTTCGCTTCCATCTCTTAGGAATACATGTGATTTATTTTGTTTTTTCATCAGTTCAGTTGGAAATCTAAACTAGGGTGAGTTCACCTCATAGTCCAACATTGATTTGTTCTCTTACTGGGAAAATTGACCTCATCACACCTTTTCTGGGGGCTTTATGAAAAATAAAAGAGGAAAGTAACTTACTGCTATAAATCATAAACAGGCAGGCTAGAGCTGGGCTTCAGTGTTTGTGCATTAACCCAGGCTTTCTTGCTTGGTTGTGTGGTTGCTTTGATAAAATGGTACTAATTATTAGTGCTTGAACCAGAACCGGGTCTACTGAATGGGATTATTTTCTTTGGAAGGCTTAAATAGTTAAGATCAGCTGGGATGTTTCCCACCTCACCTTGTCTAAGAACCTAAACTACACTGGTTTTTCACCTAATATCCTCTCTGATGTTTTCGATTCTTTTGAAGACACTCACACCTGGAAAATTTGTAAGCACAGACACAAGAGCTCCTGACAGAAAGGAGAGTTAGGATGACTTTTCAGTTTTGTTGCCTGTGCTGATCCATGCCACTGCTTAATTGCAGCAACTGTTCTACTGATAATCCATTGTTCTTCACATGAAAGTTCAGTGGTCATCACAGTTGATAGTTGGTAAGGCTCCTTTAGGGGCCATCCACGACATCTCCACGGGGCTGTTGGAAGAACTACAGCTCCATTTAAAAATGATTTGAGCTTAAAGGCTGGGTTTTAATAAAGCAAAACAGGGTGTTTCTTTACATCCCATCCCAGCGTGAGTCTGCTTGGGGAGCCCAGGCAACTAGAGGAGAGGGCGGGAGAGGTTGCCATGATCTAAACTAATAGGAACTGATCACCAGCACAGATGAATGGTATTGATGGGATCTGTGGCCCACCTGTGAAAGACTAGACCGGTTAGCAAGAAAACAAGGTGAGGTGGAGCCCACATGTTTTAACACAAAATTTAGCTCAATGTATAGTAGTTATGCATAACTGATTCTTAACTTTTCATAGATCTTTATGGTGTCTGTCTTCATAATATAATGTCTGAAATCTCATTAAGCCCTACTTGAAATGGTTGAAGGCTTTGTAAGACAGTTCTACAACCTGGCCTTGAGTTCCTCTTGGGTTATGGTGAGCTTCAGCGGAGAACTCTGGAGCATCATGTAGAAACAGCACGGCACAATGCTGTGTAGTAGCTTGTGTTTACTTTTAAGATAGGGCCAGCCTTCAGTTGTGATGTCAGTTATCTCCTGTTTATCAAAGCTGAAGTACAGCTTTATCTGGCCTCTTCCAGTGGGGGAGCGGTTGGCTTAAGAAATTGCAATCTTCACATGTAGAATTTTTGCTTTCTTTTGTTGCCTTTGTTGTTTGGAAAGTAAGTACCACCACCCTTCGTAAACAGCCAGAAAAACGATAGAGAAGCAAACAATCTCTGAGCCAAAGCTTTCAGCAGTGATCGTAATTCCCTACTGGCTAATGGCCAGTTGAAAGCTACATGACCGTACAGGAGCACTTAACTCTGTCGCTGCTCTGCTCTCCTGACAGTGATAAGAACAGTGTGCAGTTTCTCATCGGTCAGCTAGTGCTGGCTCTGTCGGAGTCTGCTTGTCTCAAGTGAACTGGCAGCAGGACCGGGGCACGCTGTGGTGCCAGGTGTGCTTGGTGGAGTCTGTTTGCACCGTGATTCATGGCTGTGACCCTCCAGCTGCAGGTGACTCGCTTTTACGGCTTGTCATGAGCTAGTTTGAAAAAAAAAAAAAAAAATAAGAAAAAAAAAAAAAGGATGTTGAAGGAATTTGTTTTAATGTATGCTCTGCATATGAGTGTGTATATAAGTACGGTTTTTTTTATTGTTACGCTGACAAGTAGTGTATTTTTTCACTATGGCTGGTTCTCATATACTGAACATTGTATTTTGTAAGTACATTTTTTGTTTATGATCATTTCACCTTTATGAAGTCAAAGCTGCAGGCTGACGGTAGCAAGAAGATGGAGATACACATAGGTACAATCGTTGACTTGCTGTTCTTATGCATGAAAATGGCATATTGTGGAAAAGCTGGTCTTGCAGCTGAGAAATACAGAAAAGGTCATTATTATTCAAGATTTGGCACTTGGAAGTGTTGAAGTTGCATTAAAAAAAAAATCTGATTAATTTTATGCATGGTACAGCAGGTCTATCTGAAGTGCTATAGCATAGGTATACGTTAATAACTAGGAAAGTTACCTATTGTCCCTTGTCTCCTCAGTAATCCTTCATGGCATGTGATGGTATACATTATTAGATCATAACGAGAGCATTCACTCTACACTCAGACCTTTTCAGTGCAGTAATGATGCAGTTTACTATCCTACCCTTAACTATTTAAGCCAGAGTCAGTGGTAAATTGTCAGTTTAAAATCACTTTCCAAGTACTCTTCCTCTGTTTTGTTTATGTAAGGGCTTCGATCGGGCTGGACCCACTTGCTGCATGTATGGGATGCTGCAATCTGTTAATACTTTACCTTCCATTTTACGTATTAATTGTATCGTACCTAATAATATTTTTGCCCTAAGATGTACCTTCTGTGTTTTTATTTAACCTACAATGATTAACGCTAATAAATGTTTTAAATGCCTCTGATTTGAGGATGCCTGGTTTCAAATAAAGCAGAAGAAAAGAGGTCCCATTTTTCTCATTGTTTGCTCTCCAAAAATGGCTGTTTCCAGTCTGTGTGTTGCCTAACTGGGATTTAAAAGAATGCTGCTTAAAACATGCACAGCTGGTCTCTTGGCAGAGCTGAATGCATTCTGGGAGGATCCCAAAGTGCAGGTGGACTTTGAAAGAACAGAAAGTGTGAGCATCCCTTTGCTAGAAGTTGTTTGCCTTAAGGCATTGGAAGAGTGGTTTCCCAGTGGGGAAACTTGGAACAGTGGTTGTTGGGAAAAAGTGACCTTGGAGGTACCATGCACCTTTAATAGTAAACGTAACGCATGTGGCTCATGTGGCATTTTCTACTTTGTACCTTTTTAATTATGATAAGACATGAAATATACTATTTATGACTCTCGATTTTGTCCTAAAGAGTTAAGATTTAACACTCCCTTCAAAAGTATGCAGTGTGTAGTGCTTCCCAGTGCTATTGTTTCGAGGGGTTTGTACATTCACTGTGATTTTCTTGTGTGATCCAATTCATAGTTTCACAGTTATTACCATAGTAATGAGAACTGTGAATATAAATGTATCTTTTACGTTGTTATCAATAAGGAAAAATGGGATTTTGGAGAAGAGCTTTTCCAATGGCTGTGATAAATTCACACCAACACACCAGAAGTGCAGTTAGAAACCCTGTGAATGACACGTCTGGTGGGAACACGGTGACCAAATACTACCAGGTGACCCAAATCACCCTTTATCTGTGTGAGGAGAAACCAGCATTTCAGAGGAGCCTCTGTGAGTTTACTTCCTACTTGAAGATACCCAGCAGGATCTGTTTCCCACTTTAAAAGCATTCATAACCACATTGAAGAATTATGTATTTATTTCCAGCTATTCAAAAATAAAAAATTAAGTCAGATCCATAAATGTAAAGTGAAAAAGGTGGCACAGATGCCAAGTTGAACAGGAGCCAGCAGCATGCCCTTGCTGTTAAGAAGGATGGCGGTATTCTTGGCTGCATCGGAGCATTGCCAGCAGCTCAGAATTGGTCCTTCTCTACACAGCACTGGTGACGCCGCACCTGAAGTACTGGCTCCAGTTTTGGTTCACCCAGTACAAGAGAGCTGTGGGCTTACTAGAAAAAGTCCAGTGTAGGGCCGTGAAGATGAAGGAGCACCTCTGCTGTGAGGAAAGGCTGAGGGAGCTGGGTTGCTCAGCTAGAAGAAGGGGAGGCTCAAAGGGATTTCATCAGTGTGTATAAATACTTGAAAGCACAAGGAGAATGGAGCCAGACTCCTTCCAGTTGTGCCCAGTGCCAGCACAAGAGGCCATGGGACAAACTAAAGCACAGGAGGTTCCCTCTGAACAGCAGGCAGCACTGCTGTGCTGTGCAGGTGACGGAGCACTGCTGCCCAGAGGCTGTGGGGTCTCCTCCTCGGAAAACTCCAGAAGCTGCCTGGGCACCCTGCTCTGGTTGGCCCTGCTGCAGTGGGGCTGGGACCGGGGGACCCAGAGGGCCCTGCCTGCCTCAGCCATGCTGGGATTCTGTACATAATTCAAGGAAAGCCTAAGAAGCCCCTTGCAACTTTTCTCGGTGTATTGGAGAGTCAGAAGTAAGTGCTGTTTTTCCTTTCGGTGTGAAGAGCTGTACCCTTTGACATTCACGTCCTGGCATTATCAGTGGGATGTTTCACATGGCCTGGAAGCGTGTTCTTGTAGTGCTTCGTGTTAATTTGCAGCTTTATTTTGCCGTAAGAGGGGAGCAGCACAATTGGTTGGGAAATAAACCCCCTCTGCTTCCCTTTTGAAGACGGAAGATTGTGTCTCTGGGTACTTAGGGAAAATCATTTGATGTTATGGGCTTCAAAAACTTCCCTAATACAGCTTCAGTCTTTCTGCAGAGCATCATAGGACGCCCTGCTGTGATCTCTTGAGCACTCTTCTGAAATGAGGGCAGAAAATCTGATGAAATAGTCTGTGTATCTCCTTCATGCTTCCGCCCCCTCAACTAAGCTGTAAGAGTGTTGAGGCTGCGATCAGATTGTGAAACCTCTCTTTTTCTCTGAAAGGAAAACAGAAAGCTGCAAGATTTTTTGGTTCCCTCCTTGATGCTGTTTTACACGAGGCTACAGAGTAATTTTCTTAAAAGCATTGAGACATGTATGGGAGGACGGAGTGGCTGGAAGTGTTTGTGCCAAGGCCCCTGCTAATTGGTGTAGGTTGCTCCCTGAGGACTCAGCTTCCACAATGGGATGCATTCATGTGTGATGGTGTTCTTGACCATTAATAAGATCTGCTTTGGATTAGATCTATTGAGCATCCGTGCCAGTGCCCATTTCATTGTTTGACTGAACATAGTTGCTCTTTCACTGTCCCAAAGTAAAACTCCTCAGTAAAAACTGTAAAATCAATAGTTGACCGCATTTATCAGGCTGAGAAGTAATAAGTCATAGCATAATGCAGCATAACACAGCTTGTCTGAAAAATCGATTTCAGATGGTTTTCTCTTTTCCGCGTTAAGCTCTGCAAGAAGAATCCTTGCTGCAAAATGTCTGTATTTGCATAATTCTGATACTACCGAGTGTGTCCTGATAGAGATTGGTTTGTACGGCCACTTATCATGGCAACGTGTTCTGTAGAAATATGAGGGCATGCTCATTATATGAAGATTCATAATGGTGTGTTTTCAACAGATAAGGTGCGGAAGCATTATTCGAATTGTTTTGTAACACGGTGATTGTGAAAGCTTGGGGACAACACGCTGGCAGAACTGGAAGTGCAATCGACCTGTACTAACTTGCATTCAGTGTCACAGCAATTAACAAGTGTTTAATAAGATGTCACTGTTCTGTGCACAAAAGTCAAGCGCTGGGGTGTGGAAAAGAATTTTGAAGCTTCTGGTTAGGAATTAAAAATTTATCATCTTGGGAAGGATTTGGTTGTTTGGTTTTTTTTTTTTCTCTTTTCCTGGCTGTTAAATTACTCTGGTCAGAAACCATTTTATCCCCGCGACTCCCTGAAGTACTGCAAACAAATAGACTTTCTACAAAAGGCGCTGACCTTGTTTCTCAAAAGCTCCTGGCGAAGCCAAGCCTGATCTTTCTGACCACCTTTGAACCTTTCTTTAAGACACACCGAATTTACGACGAAAACCTCAACCTTTCTCATTCCCACGCTCTGGGTATTTTAGGAAACAAAACCACATATCCACTGAAATCCGTTTAATGCCCATTTATTTTACTTTAGTCAATGTCATTTCTGCTCCCTTTACTATGGTAAAATATGTGTTGAAATAAGAGGATAAATACCTAACAACCGGATCCCTATTCCCCTCCAACAAGCAGAGAGCTCTGGGGGAATGCTCTGTGGCAGACTATGAGAGAGGCAATCGCTCGGCTTCCGATTACATATTGACAAGTGGCAATCAATAAGGAAGTCAGCTCACATGCCTAAGAGATGCCCTTGAGGAAAATGAACATCGTGTTTCTTCCTGTCTGACAGTACAGCATGACTTGGGAGGCAAGAGATAGCACTGCTGTCACTGACTTAGCAAATAAGTAAGAAATGAATAAGAGGATGGTACCGGTTTCTCTTCACTTGTTTTAATAGGGTTGAAATGTAGGTTAAGCACCTTACAAAAGAAATCCCTGCTTCTTGTCATCTTCAAAGAACCAGGCTGCTGTGCTGACAAATACAAGCTGGGAAATTTCGTAGCAGTTTAGCACGAAAGAGCAATGGATGCAGCCTGGGTAACACCATGCATTTCAAAATCCCTTTTCAATACAACAGCTCTGCAAAAAAAACCAAATCATCAGCAGACAGAGAATTACTACCAACTATCCAAGTTACGCTCTGTGTTCATCACTCTCTATATGGTACAATTTTGCACTGTAGGTCTTTACCAAAAAAGCTTACAGTGTGCAGTAGGAATCTCCCAAGGGCCCCCAGAACGGATATTCATAATAAACACGTAGGTTTTCTGTGCTATTTCTTGAGACGTTCAGGGATGGAAATAAGAATGCTTTCCTGGTGCCACTCCCTTTGGAGATACCATTTGTCCTCTGAGATTTGCCACACTCGTTCTCCATTCTCAAGGAAAATTTGCTTTCAAGGTGGCAACCTGAACTGCCTGTTGGCACCTGACCAGTTCTCCACCTCACCGTCATAGAACAGAGGGACAGAAGTCTTATCAACAGCTGACGTTTCTAATGGAAGTGACTGTTTCTCAGCAGTTTTGGATACATACTGCCAATATCTGCCTCTGATGTTGTGGGCCGACATAGTAATACAGGGGGCATTCCTTTTGGAGCAGCCCTTGTAGATAGTTATTCCTTTTCAGAAGCCAGAATTTTTGAAGAGGAATTAGTTTTCTTGAAATGAGAACAAAGCCAGAATGTCACATTGGCAATAAAACAGTGAAGAGGAAAGAAGGAGGAAACAACATCATGATGTCCTACCCTGGAAGATACTCTTGGAGGTTGGTAACAACCCCACTGAGGTGACAGATAGGGAACAAAAGAGATATCTGAAATGGCAATTTGATGTAAAAGGGTTATCACATCATAAACGGTCAAAGTGCATATACACGCATTTCATGGCACAGCCTCAGTAACACCATCGTTACTTAGAAACCCCGGCCCACAAATGAGCGTAAACAAATACAAGATGAAGAGTGCCTCAGGTGGTTAAAGGCTCCACCTGTGGAAAATAAGACTTTATCTGTGTGTGTACCTGAATGTACAGAGTGCAAAGCCCATTGCATAAAAGATGACGCCGATTCACGTAGCCCATGACAGGTTAGCAAGTAGAAGCCTTGGACTAATGACTTTGGTGAACACACTGCCGTGCACTTGTATAGCCATTCTCCCTACATGGTTTAACTTTTCAGGAAGCTTGATTTCAGCTAGAAGATGTCTTGACATGATGGGTTGTTTTTGTAGGAAAAGGGCAAGTCATTCCAGAGAAGGCTACAGAAGAAAGGGCAAGGTGGTAACAAACGTACCCAAGTAGATTTGCATTGAGTGATTTAACCACAGCAGTTTTTCATGTTCTTCAGTACCTGCTGCTGGGAGAATAAAGGCTACACAACAACAAAGCATCCATCACTGGAATATAAAATGGAGGATTATTTTATTTTACTTTTCCCAGGGAGGAACTGATGTCTTTAGAAGGTCCACCAGACTTGAGTCATCAAGTTATCTTCATGTCAGCGGGCATGCCTTTCACACACCGCACCTCATCTTGCTGCAAATCACACCCCAGGGGCCGAAGTGATGACTAAATTAGAAAGGGAGCACCTGTCTGAGAAGCCTGTTTCACACCACGTCAGTGACAGGGAGATGAGGATGTCCACGAGCTACGGGTTTCAGAGATCCAGGAAAATGGTTACCATGCAATTTGGCAAGATGACTCAGCACGTGTCTCTGGTAGTGAGGGAGAGCCTGGTGTTATTCAGGCTGCCTTCTGACAGGTCTGCTTTTGAAGAACGCCTGATTTTTCAGTGAAGCAGTGCCAGAATTCCCGTGAGAGACTCCCACTCTTCAGGATGTTTGAGGAAAGACATTGTGCTCCTTGATGTTTTAAACCAGTGCTGGAAATTCTCCTTCCTCTCAGCAGGGCCTCCAAGGCATAGCAACTAAATCCTGGAAGTTAGATAATTACGGCGTACATTTTAAGCCAGCCACAGGCAAGTCATTAGAATTAGGGAATGTGTGATTGCCTTCTGGTATCTTTGGGTCATACTAGAAATGTAAGCAAGTTGTGTTTGAAGCGAAGTAGCCTATCTGATGTTATACATACCCATGCCATAGAAAGTGCGTGATGAGGCAATGCAGGATTTTTCTCTCAAATTTTATCCTCACCTACCTGTTGCTGTGATGTCACAGGATGTCCATTACTTTGTCATTTTACATACTTTTGTACTCGATGCTGGTTGATGAAGCATGAGATTCTGACTGATTATGATGCAGCACAAACTGTTACTTTTCTCCCACCAAGGTGAATGCCTCCAATTTATGCAGCTGTCCTCTCTTAACCTGCCCTCCTTCTATGAGGCCTCTGAGTAGGAGCAATTCCAAGTCAGCCCTCTGAGACTGTGAGGACTGAGGTTGGTGTGTATGCTAAGTTAGCAGGCTGTGAGGCCTCCATGGTGACCCCATCACTTCCTTCACAGCTGGCCTCGGTGTTGTCGCATACAAGAGCTTCACGGGCATTTTTGTGCATTTCTATGTTTTCCTGTGAGGCAACTGTAAACATTCCATTTCCTCGTGATGTCACCTGTAATCTGCAGATGACAAAATGTTGGAAAGTCTTGCATTCTATTAGCTACTCAAGCTGTGTGAAGGTAACAGACAGTGAAACTGAAAATGCGCCAATGTCCTGATTAAGCTCAGCTTGGATAAACTCTACTGCTCTACCAGTTTCTAGGAAAGTAGTCAGACATTGCTGTGATCATCCCATCAAGTGAACTTCTACTTGGGTTTAAGGATGTATCCATCTATATTATCTGGACTGAGACAGATCTGAACTCTGGTTAGTTGCAACGTCATGACCAGAAGCCCACCATCCCTCAGTCTTTTATAATGAGAAGTTATTGGAATCTGTTAAAATTGGCCCAAGTGAGTTGTTCCGAATTCTCTATCCAATTCACCCTCTAAAAAAAAAGCAGAGAATGTAAGATTTGAAACATCATTTTGAATAAACTCAGAGGAAAAAAAAAAAAAAGAGGAAGAAACACATGTGATGTCACTGAGACACACAGGCTTTCCCAGACTCATTAGTTTCAATAGGGCCAAGTGTCAGGTCCTGCATTTTGGCCACAACAACCCCAGGCAACCCTACAAGCTTGGGGTGGTGTGGCTGGAAAGCTGCCTAATGGAAAGAGACCTTGGTGTGCTGAAGGACAGTCAGCTGAATATGAGCCATCAGTGTGCCCTGGCAGCCAAGAAGGCCAATGGCATCCTGGCTTGTATCAGGAATGGAGTGGTGGGCAGGACTAGGGAAGTCATCCTGCCCCTGTACTTGGCATTGGTGAGGCCTCACCTCGAGTACTGTGTTCAGTTTTGGGCACCTCAGTACAGAAAGGATGTGGAGGTACTGGAGCAGGTCCAGAGAAGGGCAACGAGGCTTGTGGAGGGCTTGGAAAATCAGCCCTATGAGGAGAGGCTGAGGGAGCTACAGCTGTTTAGTCTGGGGAAGAGGCGGCTGAGGGGAGACCTTATTACTCTCTTCCAGTACCTGAAAGGTGCTTACAGAGGGAGCGGGGCTGGTCTCTTCTCAGTGGTGACAGGAGACAGGACAAGGGGAAATGGCCTCAAGTTGCATCAGGGTAGGTTTAGGTTGGACATTAGGAAACACTTCTTTACAGAAAGGGTGGTTAAACATTGGAATAGGCTCCCCAGGGAAGTGGTTGAATAACCATCCCTGGATGTGTTTAAGAGTCATTCGGATGCGGTGCTCGGAGATATGATTTAGCAGAGGATCGTTAGAGTTAGGGTACTATGGTTAGGCTTGATGATCTTTTGAGGTCCCTTCCAACCTGAGTGATTCTATGATTCTATGACCTAAAGCTTTCAGGGAAGAGTCTAATTCTCAGATGTAAAATTGGACTTCGTAAAAATGTAATGATTCGATTACTTGTTTTACTGTCCATCAAAACTATCCCAAGGATGCCTCCTAAGATTTGCTGAAGATTATGTGCCAGCCTAGGAAACTCAGCTTTGGATAGGAAAATTGCCTATGGAGTGATCTTTTGGCCCAGCCACCTCCGAGACCAAACATCCCACATCTTAACTTACTTAAAAGTTTCATTAATGATGCATAAGCCAAAATCCAGCTCAGCTCTTTCCCTCACAACTGTATTGTCTCTGAATAGCTAACAAGAGCCAAACACACTAATTTCTTTTTTTGCCTCTAATGTGAGTGAAACCTAGATATGCACCTCGGGAATAGTTTCTGGATAAGAAAGCAGAGTTTTCACTAAGCTACTTCGAAAAGCTTGATTTTTTTCTGTTACAATAATGAATTGATATGAATTTCTCTCTCACTGTATGTGCTAGAGAATGTTCATCAGTGAAAGGAAAACACAGTTAAATATTCAGAGTTGAATGCTCCCAGGAGTATTACAAAAACTGGTGGAGACACTCTTTGAGCCATTCATATTCAATCTGAACAAATACTGGTGCACAAGGGAAATGGATAAAAAGTGAGCATGGTGCACTACAAAGAATAAACATGACGGGTTCTGATAATAACAAGCATGACACAAACCCTGGGCAAAACAATGTCAAGACAGATATGGGAAGCAAATAGGTATTAATTCACAGACAAAAGGATATGTAATGTTAATCTGTATGTTCTAAATCTAAAATGGGTGCTTTCAAACCACGGGAGATGAGACTAAAATGCAGTTGCTTAAGGTAGATGGATTAATTTAAGGCATGGATTACTTTAAGGTATTCAATGTAGCTCTGCATGACAATCTGGTTAAAAAAAACAGTACTATGCAAAATCAATTTACCTGTATCACATGCCCTCAGAACCAATTAGTAGCTATATCAGCATGTTTCTACTCTCTTCTAATGCGTTATTAACGGCTTCAAAGGAGCCATTGCCATTCAATGTCTTTATCAGTGATCTGGAAAGAAACATTTTTGCTGCTAACTTGGCAAATGACACAAAAATTGCTGGAAATGGAAAGAAAACAATGATAAGAACAAAGCATCATAAAGATTTTTAGCACTGTTCTTCAGATCTGAATCTGTCAGTCAGTATTTACAAATACCATGAGTCTCCACGTGGATGAGATGCTATTTGCCTGCTGGTGGCAGGACTCCCAGGTTTGCAGTGGAGGACTGTTTTTCTGTTAAATTAGTATAATTTCTCATAGATTGCTTCTTCACAGAAGAATCA
The DNA here is from genome assembly GCA_030625065.1 of Alectoris magna. Taxonomy (NCBI): domain Eukaryota; kingdom Metazoa; phylum Chordata; class Aves; order Galliformes; family Phasianidae; genus Alectoris; species Alectoris magna. The sequence goes on from CM060561.1 coordinate 51,353,916, forward strand.
CAGCATTGTAGGGGTTGGAAGGGGCCTCTGGACATCATCCAGTCCACCTCTCTGCTAAAGCAGGTCCCTACAACAGGGTGCACAGGAAAGCATCCAAGCAGGTCTTGAATATCTCTATAGAAGGAGACTCCACAACCTTTCTGCCCAGCCTGTTCCAGTGCTCCATCACCCTCACAGTTTAGAAAGGTCCTCCTGATGTTTTTATGGCACTTCCTGTGTTGCAGTTTTTCCCTACTACCCCTTGTCCTTTCCTTGTGCACCCCTGAAGAGCCTTGTACTAAGGATGAAGAAGGAGAAGAAGCATCTGCTTCACTTGAAGGTGAAGGGATAGGAGGAGAAGCTTGCAGAGTCATGGAGACTGGGAAAGAGGGAAGAGGAGGAAAGCAGCAAAATAGGATAGATATAGGTTCAGGATGATGGAGTGGGAGCAGACAGGTCTTGATCCACTATAATGTGTTTCCCTTTAAAAAGCAGAATGGTGAATATTCATGATAGTAGGTGGTAAGCAGTGCCCCCGACACAGGAAGGCTCAGGGCGGAAGGGGCTGGGTTGCTCCCAGGGAAGGGGAGCATCAGAGGTCAGCGCACAGCATGACATGTCGCTGGCTGATGGCAGTGAGTGAGCTGATGCTAGAAATGTCCCACATGGGGATAATCCAACACAGGGCATCTTCTGTTACATGGTGCTTTCTGCAGGCTTTTTTTTACCCATAGCTGTCCTAGAGGACATGGCAATTTCAGGATGAGAGGGAATGGACTTCAGTTTTGCCAGGGAAGATTCAGGTTGAATATTAGAAAAAAAATCTTCTCTCAAAGAATGGTGAGGCACTGTCACAGGCTGCCCAGGAAGGTTGGTGAGGTCACCATTGCTGGAGGTGCTCAAGAACTGTGTGGATGTGACACCGAGGGACACGGTCAGTGGGCATGGTGTGATGGGCTGACAGGTGGACTGGGTGATCTTAGTGACCTTTTCCAACCTTAACGGTTTTGTGATTCTGTGAAAAAGCTGTATTTCCTTTACACCCCTGCAAGTTCCTACCTGGGTTTTGGTGATCCACTGATGTACCAGAACAAAGGCTGAAAGACACGTTCCTGTCTGTGTGGTGTATCAATTGCATATTGCAACCAAACAGCTTCTCATGGGTATCATTTTTACAATTAAGCCATAAATAATTCAGTATTTGGCAGTCAAAGATGCCATCAATAATGTTATGCAGACTTTTCACCCCTGGAATGCAAAGTAAGTAAATATTTCAGGTAGAATGCTCAAGCTTGTGTGCAGATACAGAAGATATTTGCAACAAACTGGAGTGGGGACATGATTCTAGAAACCTTGCATCTTTACTTCTAGGTGTAATGAATTAATCAAGAGCAAAGATCTTTCGTTTGTGTATTAACCATGTGTTAGTAACCTTAGCTTCTGGCATCTGTTCCAAGAGTGCTGTGAGCCCTTGTCTGCTTCAACAGGAGAGGGAAAGAGAAGGCATCTCCAGGGGCTGGGTGAAGCCCAGGAAGGCAGAGCAGCTTCAGATGCCCACGTGAGCCGTGATATTGCAAAGCTTCAAACCCTTAAGTTCATGCATTTGAGAATTCCTCTGGATTTCAATGGATATAAACATGTGCAACTGCAGAAGCAGAACTTTTGTTGGCATAAGTGCTTGTGATTTAGTTGATCATTTAGAGCTGAGTAACATCTTTATGCAGTTTGGTAACAGGCTACAGGGGAGCAGATCCTTCTCTGTCAGTCACTATGCAAGCAACTGAATCCACTGACAGCCTGAATTTTAACATCTCCCCTTCTTTTCCTCTGCCCATTTTCAGGCTCCCTGCTATTCTGATCTTTTAGCAGAGACAAACAATTCTCACCTTTATGATATCTATGTATTTTTTGAAGTGTTGTTAATGTCGCTTTTTTGCTGTCTCCTTCTGTCTTAATTGATGTAAAAATCTGTCTAAAATATTCTTTGAGAAAAGTTGCTGAACTTTCCCCAGAGATCTTCATCTTGTCTTTGTCTTCAGTCATCTCTCCTCCGTTCTGTATAAAAATAAAGTACTGGTTGTTCAGCATGTGTTTACTTTCTCTTGTAACCATTGCAAACTAATGTACCCTGGGAAAAGGAGTTGGATTCCTCTCATTTGCAAATATCATTAACAGAATTGTCGACCAAATTCCATACTCAGCTCCAAATTACACACTCAATTAGGGCCTGATCCAATGCTTATTAAAGACACTGGAAGAATTCCCCCTGATTTTAATGGACCATGGCTCAGACCTTAGGGAATGTATGATTCCACTGCAGATGATCAGTTTAATCTCTGAGCACACTGGAATTTACACAAAGAGAGAACCGTAGCATTGAAAAGGACTTCAGAGGTCACATCTCAAGGCAAGATCAGATCAATCTATACCTCATAACAGACGTCTAACCTGTTCTCAGAGGTCACTGACTGGGACTCCATGGATTGCCCCTCCAGGGCAATCTGGGCAAACTGTTCTTACCATTAAAAAGTTCTTTGCTCCAGTCAACACCCATGACTTCCTGCCCTAGCCAAAGAAAGTGAGAGCAGACTGTTTTCTTCCTCTTTGCATTAGCTTCTAATGTATTTGAAAACTATTATCACTGCATGACTCAGTTATGTCTTCCTTAGGCAAAACAACCTCAGTTTTTCAGTCTATTCTTACGCTTCAGCCTGCCTGTCTTCTGGACCTCAGCCATTACTGGTGCTCTCTTCTGGCCTCCCTTCAGTTCACAGAATCACAGCATTGCTGGGGTTGGGAGGGACCTCTGGAGATCACCCAGCCCAATCCCCTCCTGAAACAGGCTCCCCAGAACAGGTTGCAGAGGAAGGTGTCCAGGAGGGTCTTGAATAGAGAAGGAGACTTCACAACCTCCCTGAGCATCCTATTCACCCGGTCACTCCACATCTTCCCTGAAGGACAGTGCCCAAAACTGGACACAGCACTTGAGCACACTGTTTAGTAGAGGGAAAGTGTGTGTTGTGCACAGTCTCAGTACAATGCTTGTCTTTTGCACATCAATACGTCATTTGCTCATATTTACCTTGTGATCCATTAGAACAGAATCTAGGCACAATTTGAAGATGTAACTTGAGGGCTTCTTGGGGTCTCCCGGGAGACACAGAGTTAGCATCTCTGAGCTGCTGTGCGTATTAACAGAGTAAATGAAAGGTGAAATTTGAGTCCTTGTTGCCAGATGAGTTCTAAAACAGTCTGAGAAACGCCATGGCTTCTTTTGCAAGAATACCAAAGCGGAAAAGAAATGCAATGACCATAGGACACTGTCATGCTGTTCCTGGAGGATTTCTTCTCAGACTGAACCTGTAATACAGTTTTTCTCTTGGTAAAAAGAGAGTTTCAGCTATGTACTTAGATTTATATGCTCATCTATGCATATTTTGTTTTTGGCTACTTTTCAGCATAGAGTTTGTGCGTTTTTAGAACTGCAACATCAGCAAACAACCACCAACGTATATCCTACATTTTGCATATTTGTTGTCTCATTACATCGTGAATGTATGTAGACTTTAAGAACCGATTCTTGAAAACAATATTCAAAAATCTATTTCCCCAACAACTTTGTCCTTTAGCAAAGGACTAATGGTCCTTAGCGCATTTAAAATTGGCTCAGGACTCATTCAGTTCTTTAGATGATACTTTGCAAAGGCAAAATACCATTTTTATCTTGTTCCTAAACGAGTAAACAATCTATGCATTTTCGTGTTGTGACACTTATACAGAAATTCTCACCACAGCAATGTATCAGAATGCTGTTATGTGTTATTAGCTTTTCTCCGCTTGCATATTCAATACACATCATGTGTTTTTATAATGACCTCATTAGGTAGAGAAATACACTGTAGTCGAACAAACTTGATGATACTCAGTTAAGATCTACTTTTCTAGCCTGTGGTAACATTTGAATAGTGCCATGAATCTTCAGAAAGGTATGGATTGTAATTTTACCTTTGATTTACAATAGAACAAGTAGGCCTCAAATTATATATGGAACTCATTAGCTACTAAGTAAATTATGACCACGGCTTGCTGTAATCTATGTGTATGCTATGAATAGTTTTGTGTTTCAGAAGACAGATTGCAGCACCAAGAGGCCAGGTATTTCCTTAAAGAGAAATTAAAACAGACTTTCAGCCATATAGCTTTACTTTGCAATATTTATTGACGTGGCAGTACAGGATACATACGTTATTTCAGTGAGCGAGACTGAGGTTTTTCCATTAATATGACAAGTAACGTGGCACTCGGTTGCTTTTTCTGACAATCTTAATAACACCAAGGAATTGCAAAGCAAGTCATGATATTGTTTTATTGCAAGACATTTTTAAGTTCAGAGTTGGCGGGACTGAATAAACTACCTGAATAATAAACAGTGGAAAAAAGTATTATGAAACTAAGCCTACATCGATACTTCTCAGGTTTAAAGAAAGCTCATTTAATATTTAATAGCAAACAGCTCTGAAAAATGTCAAGCAATCTCCAAACTGAGATATTATAATAATAATGATGCTGAATTCACAGTGTGAATAAACATTGAGATCTACAAACACACAGGACAAATGTTAACCTCAGATTAAGCAAATGTTAGCTGTCTGCAAGCAGTGATAAAGATACTAGAGATGCTTCTGGAATGACATCTCACTGAAATTGGTGAGAGGTTTGCTACTGACTGCAACAGAGCCAAGATTTCATCCCTGAACCGTGCGATGAGGTGTTCAAGTGAAATGAGTCAGATGTTGGAGAAGGTTGCCAGTTATTGCTACTCAACAGCACAGGTTTTGTTTAATATGAAAAATAGCATTAACTTAGGTGAAATAAAAGCTTTAGATCAACAAAACAGATGAATGCCTTATTAAGGTTGAAAATGTGTTCAAACGACAACAACTACATTAAAAAACAAAACAAACCCCCCCCCCCCCCCCCCCATGTTCATGCATTATTATCATCAATGCAGTCATTTAGTGTTTATGTACTAACTTGGCCATTATCATAAAACACAGACCAGCCAGATTCATGTGCTGAGCCAGGCTACCCAGGAGGCTGTGAAACCTCTGCCCTGGGAGGTTTTAGTGATCTCACATGATAAAACCCTCAGCTACCTGGCCTGAATTCAGTTTTGGCACTGCTTTGAGCCAGAAACTGAACTACAGCCCTCTTTGGTTCCAGCCTCAGTGATGCTGTGATGCTCTTCATGTGGGCAACACTGTGCTTGAGGCCATGGCCTACCATTCATTAACTGCCTCTCAATATGCAGGTGATAAGGATGAACTCAGTCTTCCTCTAGCCTGCACGCATCCACAGACGTTCACTTACATCTATTGCACAACCACATAAAACAAGGTGTCTGCACTGAAAACCATGTATGGGAAAACCTGGGAGACCTGTTGTCATATTCAATAGATCTTCTGATTCTCCACAGATTTTCTTATATGAGAGATGTTTCTTATACAAAAGATGTATAAAAGACTTAGAAAAACAGAGGTATTTTTGTCCTCTAAATTCACATAGAAGAAGCTTCTCTTGAATTTGTGCTTCTTTCTATTATTTTATAGCTCATAAAAAAGAGAAAGGAGAGAACCTTTGGAAGTATTAAGAATTTTGCAGCAGCTCCTCATGTCTCAATTCTTTGAAAAATGAAACCCAGAAATTCTTCAGGTATATAATTACCACATAATTCTGGAGCCGAATTATTGCTTCAGAGAAACATACACTGTGGCTTAATCTTTGATGGGTTCATGAACAGAAACGGAGAAAGCATGGAGGTTATAGAGTAAGTGCTCACAATAGCAGAAGAAAAAAAACTTGATATTAAAAAACACTGCTTTCCTTCTAGAGTCCGAAGGTAAGAATAAACAATGCACTGTAAATAAACAAAAGGCAACAATTTCCAATGTTGTTTTGCAGGTATCATAAAATAAATATGTAGCAGGAAAACTACAGCCAGAATAGCTAAAGACCTCTAGCGATGTTTTCACAGATAAGCCACTGAACTTCACTTACTGAAGCCAATTCCAATTACATATTAGCACAACAAAGTGCTTTTCAACAACACTTCTCACATTTCTTCTTCAGTCAGCGATGATATTCAAGCTCATATTGGTATTTGCTCTTGGCAAGAGGGGTATTGAGAAAAGTGCTGAAAGAACGATGTGTGCAGGCCTGGTGCAGAGGCAGAAAGCTGAAATAGAGGGTGAAGGCCCTGCTGAAGCCCAGGCAGAGACTGGACTCAAATTGCTCAGAGGGTCTCCCCTCCATAATGGCCTCAAGGCCCTTTCTTTCACCTAGGAAATGATGCAATCCATAACTCTTACTGTAGCTAGATGAACTTGAAGGTAAAACATTCAAGTTTTAATGGCCTGAAGAGGCACTGGGGAGGTTTGGGTTGGATATTAGGAAAACTTCATCTCAGAAGAAGTGGTGAGGCAGCAGCATAGGCTGCCCAGGGAGGTGGTGGAGTCACCGCCCCTAGAGGCATTCAAGATCCGTGTGGATGCGGCACTGAGAGACGTGGTCAGTGGACATGGTGGGGTTCACAGTTGGACTAGATGGACGTAGTGGTCTTTTCCAACCTCAGTGATTCAATAATTCTAAGTTATTTCAATTGATTCATTATTGGGGCATATTTTTCAAGTGGATTTTTTATGTTTCCGTACACATTCTCAGCATACCTACACCAGATTGCAAGAGAAAAAGTTCCATCACCTGCACTCCAGTCTTGCATGAACTCAAACTTAATTATAAATCCTAGGGCCAGATTTTTAAAAAGTTAGTGGTGGGGATCAGAATCATTAAGTTTCAGATGGATTTAGCTATTTGTTTTTCCTCTTTCAAAATACCTGAGAATGTACCATCCACTTGAAAATACAGTATTAATGGAAAGGTCTATGATAAAAACACTGATGGAAAGTGGAAGAAAGAAGGATGGTGAACATATCCCACTCTGTTCTACTATTAGAGACTGGATTTGGCAAGAGCTCAATGCCACTTGCTATAGAGTCCCCAAGCCTTCAACCAAACAAAAGTTTCCCATTTCAGGGTGGCTTCTGGTGATGTTCTGGGCTATGCTTTGCCCACTCTAAAGGTGAAACTTCACCTCAGGGCAGCCTCTCAAAGCGCTGGAGCTGCCTCAGTGCAGGATGGCCTGTTGGTAACGGAGTGAGTCCTTGACACCTCAAAACTCGTCTGTGGGGATCCTGGGCTCAGGATGGAGCTGTCACCAACCCTGGGCATTTCCACACTCTTTCCCAAATCTGCCCTTCCGTCTCTCCAAATGGCACCACCCAGGCCTATCACACCATGCTCACCCTCCCTCCGACAGCTTTAATGAAACTAGACTGAGACGCCAGGAAGGGCACTAAGCCACACTATCCCAGCCTGCCTCTGGACTCGGGATAGCGAGGAGCCTCGCGAAGTGCCCCACCCCTCCCCCAGAACCCACCAGGCAATGAGAAAGACTACAACCCCCAGCATGCACCTCGGCCTCCCGCCCGCCGCGCTGCCTCCAGTCCGCCGCGCTGCATGCTGGGAGCTGTAGTTCCTCCCGCGGCGCACGCGCACCGTTCCCACAGCCTCTTCCCGGAGTGCGGAGGAGCCGCTTCTTCCCGCTCGGCTCCGGCGCGGGGCGGCCGTGAGGGCTGTCAACCGGCGGTGGGGGAGCGAGCGAGCGGGCGGGCGCATGCGCACAGCAGGCCCGGCGACTGCCGCCTCCGCCGTTGTCGCCACCGCCCTCGTGCCCGTGGAGGGGCGGCGTTGCTCGGGGCCGCTGAGCCGCTGGCGCGACGTGGGAAGCGAGCAGCGCCGGGGCTGCAGAGCGGCTCGCACCCGCCGCGAGGCATAGGGAGAGGCGCCACCGCCGCCCGGGCTCTTCGTCCCGCCCCTCCTTCTCTTCCTCCTCCTCCTTCTCCTCCTCCTCCCCCTCCTCCTCCCACCCTCCCCCTCTCCTCCTCCCGCCGTAGCGAGCGAGCGAGATGGCGGCCGCCGGGGCTCTGGCGAAGCACGAGCAGATCCTGGTGCTCGATCCGCCCACCGACCTCAAATTCAAAGGTGAGGGGCAGCGGGGCGTGAGGCGGGCGGGACGGGGGGTGTCCCGCTTCCCCCGGCCACCGCGGGGAGCCTCACACCGCTCTGCGGGGTCGGGCCCTGCCCTCCCGGGTCCCTCGAGGAGGCCGCCGGCGCCGGGGTGGGGGCGGCGGGGGGGGGGTGCCGCCGAGGCGGGGAGCGGGCTCGGCCGCCGCCATCTTGCGATCCCGCGGCGGCTCCGGCGCGTCCGCGGACCCGGCAGCGCCGCGGCCCGGCCCCCGGCGGGCACCGCGCCCGCTCTGCCGGCAGCGCGGCTCAAGCAGCCCCCTGCCATGCGTGCGTCCCCGCGGTGGGGTGCCGGGCAGCGGCTCTCCTGTCATCTCCGCCGGCGCTGTCCGCTGCAGGTAGGGGCGGGCAGGAGGTCCCCGGGCTGAGGTGGCTTCGGGCATGTCACGTTTGGGATGTTACAGTGCATCGGGTGCGCTGCTGTCAGAAGGGGCTGCGGTCGGCGCTGCTGGCGTATGGGGTGTTATCCCCTCCTCACCAATCACGAATGGGATAGCTGTGGAAAGGGAGGCTCCTGCGGAGTGATCCTGGAAAGGTGTATGTATTAAGAAGAACCAAACATAACAGCAGCAAAAGCAAACGTGCTAGAATAAGGAGATCTTGCTCATATGCTTAGCTTACATCTTACCTTTTGTGGCTGGTGTCAGCACATGTACTTGCATAATCCTGTAAGTGTTGGTGTTTCGTTTTTATTAGGCTCATTTTTCATTGTTTAAGGGGGAATCGAGCATCCTGCCCTGTCCATTTAAAGATCTAAACAACCAGAACAGGTTGATGTTCATCTCAAAGACAAACACTATTTCCCCCAGACACCTTTGGCTGGCGATAAGACTGAAGTCTGCTTTGTCAAAGGGGCTTTTCTCAAGCTTTACCTATTTTGGAGATCCACCAAATCAATTAAAAAAAAAAAAAAAAAAAAAGCTGTCATATCACGCATCTTAACTTCCCGATAGCTGCAGTTTTTTAATTGCACATCCAAAGGTACAGCCAAAACCACAGTGGGAGCTTATTTTTTTTTTTTCCCCACTTCTGTACTGTGTTAGAATGTCTGCACCTGGGTTTCAGTGCACTACACTCTTGCAGGAGCAGGTTGCAGGAAGACGCAGTGAAGCTCTTGCATTGTCTTCAAGGTGGAAGCAAGCAGTGTTTGTGTGGTTTGAAACGGTGTTGGTGACAGGGAATACAGTAAGTGCTAGATGTAGAAATTGTCAGGATGAAGCTATTGTCAGACAGTAATCAGAGTTGTCATGTGTGTTTACAAAATGTGTTTATTAGGCATGAAGTTTGGTTTCAGGCTCATGCATATAGTAGCAAAATGTCTGTTGAGCAAACTGAGCGAACCCAAAGTCTGAAGTGTAATGGAACCGCAGTGGGACACCATGGCAAGCACTCTGTATTACTTTATTATTACTGTAATACACTACGACAACAGCTACCTATTTAAAGAGCAGCTGGTGCTTTCACAGTAAATATTTTCCAACTGCTTGTTGTTCTGAGGTCTTCAGAAGGGTCTGTGGGCCACAGACAGTCATTCAGTTCTGAAGTGTTGCATGGAAGAGTACAGTATAGGCTGAAGAGAATACCAAGTATTATCTTTTGAAAAATAATTGGTTACTAAGAGAGTGCATGACTCAGAATTTCTCAGCGTAACTTAGATGTTGGAAAATCATATGTTTTTTTTTTTTTTTAAGAAAAAAAGGTAATTCTTTTTTTTCAGTGTAGTTGGTTATTCAGAATTGTTTACTGAGATGATTATCCAGTATTGGTATTATTGTCCTGATACTGTTGATGTGTGTGTAACAGAAACCCAGTTTACGTCCAGCCATCAGAACAGAATAAATAGCTCAATAGGTTTTCTTGCCTCATAGAGTGACTTGTAGTGAATTTGCTGACCTTTAGGGTAGCAGTGAAATGTGTTAAAATGCCCTTTCGCAAACAAGGACTTAAATTAAAGAGTAGGTAGCACTTATGTGAGGAACGCTTGACAATGCCTGCTGAAGCTGTTGTTGGTCGTTACTCAGACAGCAAAACCACATCCTGAATTTTATTCCATGCCTTTCAAAAGGAGTCTATAAACTTGTCCCATAGTGGTTAACACACCGTGTTTGCTTTGGTGTCAGAAAGATTAGAATCCCGTTCTTGTAGTACCTGGCATTCCTAGCAAGCCAGTGATAGTGTGTGGGTGTTGGGCGATTCCCTCTGCTGCTGTGATAGCTGCATTTCTTTGGGTTGTGGGGCCATCAGGGATGCCTAAGGGGAATCACAAGACAAATAAATGTATTTTGGAGTGTTATGCACATGTGTCAGGGGGAAAAAATTGTTCTTAAAAGGAGTGAAACTAAGAGGCAGTAGATTTTGTATGATTTTGCTGAGACTCAGTAGAGAGAACTGAGAATTTAACTTGTAGCCCTTGTATCCAGGTCTTCAGCCACACTGCACCTACAGGTTACCTTTCTGCTATGCTTTAGCCTAATGCATTTAGTGAAGCTCTTCAGATCTGAAGTTTGGGTTTGATTAGGACCAGACAGGAAGAATTGGACCATGTTCCACCTTGCAAATTAGCTACTTGGTGTTTCTCATCTTCTGTCTCTTCCTAGGGTCCTTTCACATGACTCATGCATGCAGTCATTGTCTGTAGGTCTAGTTTAAGGAAGATTATGATAATTTGGAATTGGTTCCTTGTGAGTAAATACTTTTTAGCTGCTTTACAGTTGTATAGTGAAGTGACAGCACTTGATGTTTTCAAGTCAAAACTTTCTAGTTTTGTGCTGGGAACTCAGCTGGTCTTCCTTAAATCAGAGGAGACAGTGATGTAATTGCAAGTAACTTGCATTTAGGTTGTTCTTAGAAGATGGTCCTTTTTAAAAAACATATTCCAGATCTTTACCCCAGTCATAAGACCTGCCTTTGCAACATGTAATTGAAAATCAAGGCTTGCTGATTTGATGAGCATTGGAAGATTAGCAGGCAGTATTCAAAATTTGTATTTCACGTGTTTCAGAGATGCCTGATGAGCAGTTGTGTCAGATGCTATAAGGATGTATGAGTAGACTACGTAGACATCCTTTATGGAAGTTGTTGCTTACTAGCGTGTGAAATCCAGCCATGCCACTGTTGTAAATGTCTCAGAGGAGAGACACACACATTTGCATTTCTTCTTGTTTTATTGAGGCCAGAAATAAAATGGCAAGTAAGCAGCCTAAAATCAACTTTTCTGAATGTCACCACGCAGTCAAATACTCAATTCTGTGGTTTCAGTTACTGGAAGAGATCTGTAGAACATGATGCTTAATTTCCCATTATTAATCTGATTCATACTCTAGGATTGTTAGCGTATTAAAATTGCCTATCAGCTGGCATATATTCAAACAACTCTTTCCAGGCAAGGCAAACAGCACTTCACTTGAATATCGTAGCTCCATCTGAAATGCGGGTTTCCCTTTAAATAACGCAAAACTAATGTTGTTGATCATTTTGTAATCATTACCCTGCTATTGGTAACAGTGAAAGCCACAGGGTGTGTGCTGCTGCAAATCGTGAAGGTGGAACTGAAAGGTAAAAATAGCTCTATGTTATATCTGTCCCCTGCCCTCAAGGATCTGCTGTCAGAATTGGCCCAGGGTGTCTTTGGAGTGCAGGATTTGAACTCCTTAACTGCGATCTTGCTGCCTTATTTGTGTGCGTCTGGATCAGATCACATTTTAAGCCTATTTTCGCTCTATTCAAAGGACCAGTGCATTCATGACGTCCCTGCTTTCTAAGATAGGTTTATTTAAAAAAAGGAGGAAAAAAAAAAAAAGGAAAAGGTTGGAATGTCAGTTTCTGGTGTCTTCATTCCAGAACATTTTTGGAGCTGAACAGTGAGACAGAATGAATATTCAGCGCCTGGTCTCTGACTTTTCTTTTAAATCCAAAAAGATTTCCTGGCATCGTTTAATCATCTTCTGTTTCTCTCCATTGTTTTCTGATTTAAATGCAATATCTGTTAGTATTTTTTTATTTTTATTTTTTTCCAGGTTGAGTGTAAATGAAACTAAAGGCACAGAGTGATTAGTGGGAATGTGTTGGATGAAGAGAAAGGAAGAGATTTTTTGTTCTGTATTTTACCAGTTGTTGCTTCAGAGGTGGTTCATGTTTAGGTTTCTACCACAGTGTTAAGACTGCCGTTCAGACTGCCCGATGAGCAGGGTTTGTGTTGATCCAGGTGAGGCCATGTGCACTGTAGGTGTTGAATGAAATTCAGTAGTGGAATTATTTCCTACAGTGAAAGAAGAACGCTGCAGTACAGATTGGGATGTTCTGTCCTTGCCCTGCAGTTCATAGGACTCACTCTTGCGTCTTCAGTGAAGTGAGGGCCACTGTAGTGCAGCCATCAGTATAAAACCTTCACCGTTACACTGTCGTTGTATGAAGTGCCCACTCATTCTGCTTGCTCATAGCTCAAGTAAATGTTCTAAATCACTACAGTATGTCAGTATTATAAAAACGCTGTACTGTATCTGAATGTTGTACCGTTGCTTAAGGCCTAGTTGAAGAATAGAATGTTACCTTGACCAGGAGAAGGTGTTTTGTGCATCAGTTAATAGAGCTGAATATATAGTGCACCAACTCTCTGCTGGGATATTGTGAGTTGCTCCTGCTTTGTTTTGGCTGTGGTTTGTGAGCGTGTTCTACTTTCTGACCAAGTTTGTCTCTGGAAGAAGTCTGTCATGCAGGTCTTTGTTACATCCTTAGCTTACAAGCCATTAATTCGAGTTGGAAAAGCCTGCTAGAGAGAACTTATTATATGTAGGATGGAAAAAAAATGACTGAATAATTAGATAAGTGTTGCATTTCCCACTGTAATGTTGTTAAATTGTAAGGCTTTTATTGTCAGATGAGCCAAATAGGTCTGTATAAGCTAATTGCTTAAAAAACCCAAAGCAGTAAAATGACTAATAAGGTAATTTATGGTGAAGTATTGTTGAAAATAAAAATGCAGAAGCACAAGTTAGAACCCCAGTCACTTTATTTTCCTTTGAGTAGTAAGATTTTTATCTGATGCTTCGTGATCCTGGCCTCTTGCCCTTCAGTGTGTTGTTGAATAACGTAGAGGTATTTAATTGCTTTGAAAATTATTGAGCAATGCAGATGTCGTGTTATGGTTTTAAGGTATTTAGAAATGTGTGCTTATGTGAATTAAAATAAACATTTTTTTTTTTTTTTCCATAAGAAAAAAGTCTTGATAGCTCTGACACTTTGCTAAAGATAACCCTGCTGTAGGACTTCAGGTACTTGCTTTTTAATAATACAAAGAAGGAAGAACTGGAGAGGTAGCGGCCTGCCTGAATTTTTAAGCGATAGTCACTTCAGGCACTCCTGTGTTTCTCAAAATGTGGTTTCGCTTGCAGTAATGTTTATCTTGACACTTTGGTGTTTGCGTAGATCTTACCTACGTAGTATGCAGAGCCTTGGAGGAAGGAATAGTTAAAGACTTGAGGGTAAATGGAACATGGAACAAAAAGCAGCGTAAATGCCCTGGGTACAGTCAGTGTGGTGTACGACCCCCTGCCTGCTCTCTGCCTCTCCTTTGGTCTCTTCTGTGTAGCCCCTCCCCAGATAAAAACTGACCTGACCGTTGGATTTAGAGTTGTTCAGTGGCTTCATACAGAGGTATCTGCAAAACCAGTACCTGTGGGTGAAGAAGCTTTGTGGGTAAGCGTTAAGATGGAGAAGGAACAAGCTATAAAATAAATCACAGAGCAACTGTTGGACTCTTAGAAATATCTTTATTAAGCTTCCAAAGGATGGATCATTTCATGTTTGAACTTGGCTTAGTATCTTCAGTATATTCCCTTGTGACCTTGGTGTGAATGGGATTGTGCTTGTGGAGCTCTCTGGTGTTGTGAGGTTAGGACACAGGATGAATGATAAAATTGTGCCTTTGGTGTGTGCCAGTAATAGCGCTGATGCTTTCTTATTTTAGTTGGAAGTGATGAAGGAATAAGAGTAGGTACTAATAGGTTTATTATGAGCATGACAGGTCACAAGGACAGGCAAAAATGAGGCTGTGGTTTTGTCCTAAGGTGTTTTTTTTTTTTTTTAAATACATTCCAGGCAATGCCTGTTCAGAGGGAATAAACCTAACTGGGGATGGTAGAAGGAAAAAGTTACTAACGTCAACAAAGTAGAATAGCATGGCTTGTTTGTCTTAGCAAAATGATGGCTGAAAGGGGATCTGATTACAATCTATAACAGAATAAGTAGGCACTGGGGGAATGGCTATATAGGCTAAAGGGTAGGATTGGTACAAAAATGAATTGGCATCAAGTGGCTGTGAGTGTGTTTAGATCATTAGAAACAATCTGAATTTCAAATCTGAATGTGTTAGTCTGAACTAACTTTCTAAAAGGAGTGATGTGGAAGTTGGAATAGATGGCCATTACAGGTCCCTTCCAACTCAAATGAATCTGTGATTCTGTATACAGCACTGAGTTGTGTTCGGTGTTTTTTTTTTTTTCTTCTTTTTAAGAAGAGATGTTTGGAAAATAAAATATTGTACACATAGGAGTAACTGCTGCTTATGTGAAGTAAACACAGTTATTAGAATTCATAGGACTTAATTGAAAATGGCCACTAAGCCTTGTAGATGCAGTGAAAAGAGAAATGGTTTGGGTTTTTATTTCAGATGTGTATGAGACGTTTGGTCACTTCCCTGTTAGGAAGTGAGGGCTGTTAGGGCTCCCACTAGAACTAACTACTTCTGGGGAAGTAAGCTGCCTCCTGGAGAGAGCAGTTGCCTTAGCTCAGCTTACTTCTGAGAAGGGGCAGGCAGTGAGGGAATGGAGCTTGTGATCCTGTCAGAGTGGGAGTGGTGACCAAGCAAGCTGTAAAGCAGATGTTTGTTTTCCACATTAGCTGTGGGATGTGCCATACTCAGCTTCAAGAGATCTGGGAGCTGGAGTCCTGTGCTTCTGGAAGTGCTGCAGTGTTAGGTACATCTGTCCCTAGAAGATATTGATGTCTGATACATGAGCCTGTTTAGGTGGGGTTCTGTGTGCCAGTTGCAGGAGTTAGATGTCGTTAGCATGAAATTCATTTATTTTTAAAGTTACCTTGTGTTCTGCTCACAAAGGAGTGAAGATGCTTCTGACAGATTCTCTTGGTGATACCAGGCAAAGTATTTGCAGGTAGGTCAATAGATACAGAAGGAAAAGCTGAACTCACCCAGCTGGTGAAGGGGCTCTCTTGCCGTACAGCACTCCTTTTAAGGAAGCAGCCAAGGCCAAAGAGGTGCTCCCCCTTCAGTGGCTGCTCTTATATGAGCCCAGCATGGCTCTGCCCTGGACCCACCCTTTCTGGGCACATGGGGGCATGGTTGTGAACAATGTGCCTGTGCTTCCAGGGCCAGCCACACTCTTTCACCAGGAGCTCCATCACCAGCTCAAGCCCTGACCTAACAGTTCCCATACACCTTGTTAGGCTTGGGACGCCGCTCTCAAGAAAACTGGTGAAAGTCAGAAGGGTTCTGGTGTTCTGTTTGATGTTTGACCTCTGATGTCCAGTTCTTTTGGACACACACTGGAAGAAGCACACAGCTTTGGGTCAGGTCTTCAAGGAAATGAGTCTTTGCACGGAATGCTGCATGCTATTGCAGCTGTCAGCTGAGATAATTAGGCACATTCTGATTACTGCTTTATAGCTTGGAGAGTATCTGGAATGTTGCAGTTCAGATCAGACAGGTGCATCCAATTGGAAGTTTTATAGCTGATCTGCTGTATTCTTGAATATTTTAAACAGCAGATCTGGGCTTTTCAGCGTCACTGAAACCTGTTATAAACTATAGGAGGTTAAAATATAAAAAAAGTTTAAAAGAAAAAGACTGGAGGAAGTTATATATTTAACTAGTTCTGTTGTTCAAATCTGCTAATATTCTTTGAAGTCTAAGAGCCTGTAATTACCAAATTAAAGTTATCCCGCCTCCTCCAAGTAAAGAGAACAGTTGCACCAGCAGGAAGAGTTTGTATCGTAGCCCTTGCACCATATTAACCGCTTAGTATGTGCTAAAAGAGTGCTTATATGTATTTCTGGTTGTTAAGGACTTTGGGCATCATTTGCTGTCTAAAATACTCATGGCGATCGGTAGTAAAATATTTCTACTGCTGTTATTTCAACAGAGAGGGTACTTTGGGATGAATAATGCTTTGTTGTTAAATTCTTAAGTCTTTATCCTAGTAGAATTACAAGCTACCAGTTTTAGTATGCTTAGTGTATATTTGGCAAGATAACAGGATAACCAGAGAGCTAAATTCCAAGCAGAGAATTCACAATAATGTAGGGTTAAGACGAACTTCCCTTTATCACTAGTGACATGACATTCCTTTAGTAATGGTGCTCTTTAAATAGGAAAAATGTAAAAAGAAAAATAGCCATGTGAATGTTAGATTTTGGGGCTTAAAGTAAATAATAGCATTAATATCTTTGGATGAAGTTATTGCACGTTCCGCTGTGTTATTAATAGTGCTTGTTGTTGAAACTAAAGAAACCTTTGTCCATATTTAACCTCAGGACAATCTCCTGTTAGTCTGTATTTTACCCAGCATATAAAGTAGATAATGTTCTGTTTATCAGAATTCATGGAAATCATCTGTGGCTGCCCTTTACCCTTGAGACAGATGCTTATTGTGTTTTTCCTGTGGTTCTTGGCCACTAACATGCCAGGAGCAAGCTGGAGTAAATATGAAATTGCGATCCAGAGAGGAAAATATAAAGAAAAAAAATGTTTGTTTTGTCTGACTTGAAATGCTGCTGTATTGTATTCTTCTCTGCATTGGACGAAAGTCAAAAGGTTTCAGTTCTCATTTCTCTTAGGCTGGCCCTCAGTAAAAGCATGCAGGTCAGCATCTGTACAAGCACTGCTCTCAAGCCATATTGCTGCGTATGGGATGTCCTTGCCCTTTTGACTGAGAAAAGCAAACTCTTTTAGTATTAAATATGGGTGTTGTCTCAGCTTTTTGTAAGAAAAGTGTTTGGTGAATAGACAGTGTGGATGCTGACAGTGTCATTGTGAGCAGTGTGGATAAAAATCTGATGTTTCCCATGATAAACAGTGCTAGCCTAGAGCAAGCCTTCTCGAGCTGTGTGTGTTGAGGCCTATTAGATTTCTTGTGAAAATTTTTTTTGCATCATGACGTCTATGTGCAGATCGATGATGGAATTAAGAGCTGTATCTCAAGTGCTAGGATGGGATAAGAAGAGAGATTCTGCATTATTGCTCTAATATATGGATATATTCCTGAGAGCGATGACTGTTTGTGGATATTAATCTTGTGACTTCACCTACTGATTATTCCTGATCATTCAGACTTACAATGTGGAAGTATCAGGTCGTGAAGTATAAGCTATTGTGCTTTGTAGACCATGACTATTTTTAACATCGGTCATCTGTGGCAGCTGGAGTTTTTCTTTGAGCTGAGTTTATAGGATATTTCAGTAATCATGTTTTTGATGTTTCATGAGAAAGGTGAGCGATATTCATTGGCAGTGGATGTTATTATTTTTTACTTTTTATTTTTAATTTTATATTATTTGAATATGAGTGGCTTAAAACCAGTTGATAGAAGTAACATTCGTCTTGTTCTTTTTTTATTTGTGTCAACTCTGTCACCTATTTTTTTTCCCCTAGAAAGTATTGTAAAATTAAATTCAAAGCAATTAAGTGCTTCATATCTTGTCTGTATTTTAAGATCAGTGAGGTTATCTATTAGTCAGGGTTGTTTGAATCACTACTAAACACTGGTCTTCCACTTGTAGAGATCTTACCTTTGTTTTTTTTCAATGGTGAACGATGTTTGCTTGCTAGTAACATGCAAGTTGCAGCTTAATGCTGGCAGTTTATTTTTCTTTAATTGTTTTAAATTAATAAACTTATTTCCTTAGCATAAGGTGAAATAGAAATATTTCTAAGGGCTTTTAAAAATAGTTGGATAAACTCAAGAGGAAAAATCTGAAGGTAATCAGGGCAGCACTATTCTTAGTAGGGTACACTGAAAGAAAGCTGGAGTCTCTGGCTGAAAGAAGGTTGTAGAATGAATTTCAGGCCCTTTGTGAAATAACTCTGGTTTTTCATTTTGCTACCTATTTCAATCAGTATTCATATTTAGGAAGACAACTGACATATCACAGTGGCTGTTTCCTACTGCTTAAAAAGACGACGAATGACTTAATGTGTAGTCTTCTTGATTTCTGTTGGTGCATCGCACACAATATCAGTGCATTATGAATATGGCATACTTGATTATATATCCAACCCATTCTTTTAAAGGAGCTTTTTTTGTTGCTCTGATTGCAACTCTGCTTTTTAAAAGGGCAGTAAATCTCTGGAAATACTTCTGGTTTTCTTACTTACCTCAGATGTAGGAGCACGTCTTTATTGATCATTTGGTAAACTCCTTAACATCCAGGATGGCTTCAAGCTGTGCCAGGGGAGATTCAGGCTGGTTGTTAGGAAATGCTTCTTCTCTGAAAGAGTGGTCAGGCAGTGGAATGGGCTGCCAAGGGAGGTGGTGGAGTCACCAACCCTGGAGGTGTTCAAGAAACGTTTGGACATTGTGTTGAGGGACATGGTTTAGTGAGAACTATTGGTGATAGGTGGATGGTTAGACTGGGTGATCCTGTGCGTTTTTTCCAACCTTGTTGATTCTATGATTCTGTGATCATCTTCTAGCTCATGAGCACTCCATTCCAACAAACAGGACATTGGACAAAAGCATACAGAGGGTGGAAACTAGGGGCTGAGACTTGGGAGGAATACGGTGTTGTCCAAGTATGCAGAGATTTGGCTAGGAAAGCTAAAGCCCAGATGGAGTTGAATTTGGGCAGGGTTGTCAAGACCAGCAAGAAGGGCTTCTGTAAGTACATTGCTGATAAAAGGGAAATATGTGCCTACTGCTGAAGGGGATGTGTGACCTGGTTAGATAGGACATGTAGAAGGCCTGAGTACTTAACACCTTCTTTGCCGCAGTCTTTATTAGCAACACTGGCCTTCTGGAATCCCATGTCCCAGAGACCAAGGAGAAAGTGTGGAATAAGGAGGAAGCATCCATGGTTGTAGAAGGTCAGGTCAGGCAATACTTAAGCTAACTGGACTTACTTAAGTCTGTGGGCCCAGATGGAATGCACCCATGGGTGAGTGCTGAGAGAGCTGGCGGGGTGTTACTGTGAGGCCACTCTTTATAATCCTTAATTGAGGTGGTGATTGAGAAAAGTGTGGGAAGAGTGGAGGAAAGCAAATGTCACTCCTGTTTCAAGAAGGACAAGAAGGAGGACCCAGGGACTACAGGCTAGTCAGCTTCACCTTGATCCCTGGGAGGGTGATAGAACGGCTAGTCTTAGAAAGCATTACTAGGCATGTGAAGGGCAAGGGAGTCGTCTGGAGTAGTCAGCATGGATTTACCAAGGGGAAGTCAGGCTTGACCAATTTGATAAGCTTCCGTGATGTAGTGGCTGGCCTGGTAGATGAGGAGAGAACAGAAGATACTTTCTGCCTGGACATTCATTGAGGATTTTGATACCACCTTTCATGTGATCCTCATAGAAAAACTGTTGATGAGTGGATCTGGATGAGCAGACTGGGAGGTGGATAAGAAAGAGGCTGAGTGTCTGGACCCAGAGGGTAGTGGTCAGTGGTGCAAAGTCTTGCTGGAGAAGAGTAACTCATGGTGTACCACAGGGGTCAGTAGTAGGTTTCATCCCATTTAACCACTTCATTAAGTTTGCAGATTACGGAAAACTCTGAGGAGTGACTGATAGGCCAGGGAATTGTGCTGCCATCCAGCAGGACCTGGTCATGCTGGAGAAATGGATGCGTAAGAACCTCATGAGGTTCAGCGAGGGAAAATACTGAGTTGCACAGCTTTGCAGGATTGGAGCTGGGGTCCTGGTGGACAGCAAGTTGAATGTGAGTCTTCAGTGTTTTCTTGCCACAAAGAAGACCGGTGGTATGCCAGGCTGCATCAGGAAAAGTATTGACTTTCTCTTGCGTTAGTACTGAAGGCATTAAGTACAGTAAATTATTTTTCTTTGCCTGCCCAACTTGACTTTATTATATGCAGAACGAAATTTACGCTGACTGAGTTTGTTTTGGAAGAGATACCTTGAAGTCTTCTCTGTATATTGAGCGCCCCAGGTTTTGAAATGCAATGAAGCAGTTGTGGAAAAACTCCATCCCACTTAGAGCACATCACATAAATAGTTTTTTGAACTTAATGCTGCAACTTACCCACTTTTAAGGAGCTTGGAACCTTTATTCTGTTTTGTGTACTTCCTTATGTATACTTATATTTTTTTGGATGTGATGATGTATTACTTTAATGTGCCAGTTTACTGCTTAAATAAACTTTAGTTCCGTGCGTGAGATGGAGTACCTTTGGTGTGGAGTCAGCTTGGATGTTAGCTTTTTGAAGTTCACTGTCTTAAAGAGAACGGTCTACTTGCATTTAAGCTGTTTCATATAAACTGCTGTCCAGCCCTTTAATAATACATACCTGTTTTTGTAGAACTCTGAGATAGCAGCTGTGATTTTATACAGTGACTTGGCTGGACAGAAGGGGGGCTGGATGCTCAGAAGACCTGAATTTAAAGAGAAAATATGTCAACACTGATCCCAGAAGACCTTTGTACAGATCCTACTTGTCCAGTTATACATCATCTTTAGGTTCTACTGCAGTGTAACTGGCAAGGTTGTGGCAAGCCGGGAAACTTGGGACTGCATTTCAGCAGGGGAGGCTGGCTCTGCAGAATCTGTGTCATTTCTTCCCGCTTGCTACTTGCTGTAGTCCAAGATATGTGGTTGCCAGAGGCAACCTCGGCATTAATGTTGCTGCGTCTGCACAGTTAGGATTGCTGGAATGGAAATTTGGTGTATCATGTTTTTGGAGATCTCTGGTTTCTCGGAGTGTAGGCAGTGTCTGTCATTCCTTTCTAAGGCCATTTTAAGTTGAAAAGGCAGGAAAAATCTTGGCATGAGTTGTCACTGCACCTTTCACAACAGTTGGAATAACCTGGCACTCTCACAGTTTTTATTCTGGAAAGATGCTGTAACTGGTGTCTTGGCTGCATACTGCCAAATGGGTTTCTAACTCCCTGTTCTCTTTGAAATAACTCTGATTCCCAGGACCTGTTAGATTGAAATCACAGGTTTAAAAAGCAGTGCTGTCTTGTCATCGTACATCACAGTTATATCAGTATATGTTGAAGATCTTATTCTGGAAACCCTAGTTGCGGATCCCAGAGTCCATCATTTTAAACGCTCCCAGTTCTTCTCCCCTTCATTCTCTTGTTTTTCTCAAGGGACTGTCATGATTTAAGCTCTTGTGCTTGGGCTTCTAGTGTCAACCAGTCACTTCTTTTCCTGTTCCCAGCGTTAGTGTTATGTACGTTTGTCTGATTGGAAACTCCCAAATCCTCTTCTGCTGTCGCATGGTTTCTTATTTGTAGGATATACCATTCTAATTTAGGATATGGTGCTCCTCAGAATGCTAATAGCTTTTGGCTTTTTTCTGACTTACCATCCTTGTGTCCGGAAGGTCTACGCCTACACCTCTGCTCAAGATGAGTGCTGTCACTGAACTAAATAGCTGGGTGCTGCAGGAACAGGGGAAGTTGGTTTTGTTTTGTTCTTGTTTTCTGTTTGTACGGAAGTTCCTTTTGAGCTGTTTGTTAAATCTGATGGTGTTGAGTCTGGAGAGGTTTTATATAGCTTTTGTAGAGCTTGTCTAGATTTACAATTAACAATCCACCAAAACGAAGGGGGGGGGGGGAAAAAAAACCTAACGCAAAAAAACCAAGGCAAGTTCGAGGTGTTGCGTGCTGCTGGGCACTGCAAAGGTACTGCCTGCGTGGCTATAAATAAATCCAAGAATTGTGTCCTTAATAATGTTTATATAGCACAAAAAAGAAATAGTTGGTCTGAGTGTATCACCAGTCTCCGAAGATTATTCAGGTACCTGCTATTACTTCAACTTGTGCTGTGGGTTGTGGAAGTTATTTTTAGATGAGACTCTGCAAGCAAATGCAACTGGATCCTGCTAGGGCCGTCAGGGGGCGAGTGGCAGGAAACTTTGAAGTCGTTCTGTAAACCTTCCTCATGGGTCCTGTGCCAAGTTTGAGTGGATTAAGAGGGTGATTATTTTCCTCTACCATAAAAAGCCAGACTAGAAATGAATTTTTCAGACAAGTATAACCAATTAGGTCCTGTTTTCTCAGAAGACAAGTCTTGAGTTTTAACTGGTTTGCATGTGTTTTCAATTACGGCTCACAGTTCTGGTTCTCAGACCCAGTTCTAGTCTTCATTGATTTGTATCCTGTTGTTTTATATCAGGGCTGTGTTCAGTACTCTTTCAAAATCAAGGATTTGGACTGAAAGGGTTATGGAGGTGGAACTTTGGTCAGATAGTGAGCCCTCTAGTGTAATAACATGCTTGCTAGTCTTAGTACCACAGTGTATGGGAAACTGTTGATCACAGCCTGAACCTCTGATTGACCACCTGAGGCAAGCAGTGAGTCAGCTGCAGGAGCACAGGTGATGGTAATTCAGCTGTGCTACCGGAAGGGGTGGATCCAGGCTCCATCCCTCCTAGATCTTATTTAAGGGCTGACTACCACTAAGGCAGGATCTCTTTCTCTGGAGATCGCTCCTTTGTGGAGTTTACTGCGAGCCTTCAGCATCGGAGAGCATTTTCCATTTATCATAGATTATCTTTCTATCACGATAATCTTTAGTATGAAACATCTGTATAACCCCTGTTTACCCATCGACTGCATAACTGTACAGTTGTATAACTGTACAATTGTATAACTGCATGCGCTTCCTTCAGAGTAGTCCCAAGACCTCTGGAATACTGTGTCTGAAAGAGAATGAATATATTTTACCTTGTACAATTGGTGGTTTTGTTGTACCTTCCAACTTGTATAGAAATGTATATTTTTAATCCTATACAATAGAAGGCTTTTTAAAAGTGGAATAATAGTTGTTGCAATTTCAAGTGAAATGACTACATTTAGTAGTGATTACATTTGAAATTTCTAAAGAGTAGTCAAGAGGCTTCTTGAAAGTTAAGGTGCATGTGAAATAATGTTGAATACATTTCATGTTCATTGGGAATTCCGTTTTCTAAGTTGTATTCCTTTAGTGCCTGTGCATTCATGCTTTCAGATGATGGGCACCACTCAGAACATTGAACCTTTCTTGCTGTTACTGCATGGCACCAAATGGAGCTGATGTATTCTGGAAGAGGAGCTTTTACAGCTTAATATTGAAATTATGCTGCTGTTGTGCAATCCAATCGCAGAGTCAATTCCTATCTTGATGGTTTAATGCAGCCAATATACTGCATCAGATAGGTGAATCTGGCAATTAGTTTCTTTTCTATGAATTTGTTAGAGTATATGAATAAATAGAATATCGTCTTCCTTGCCTGCTTTGAATTTAAATAACGAGGTTTATGTGCTTCTGTCAAGTCTGTAGCAACTCAGGAATCTAACAGAAATTGAAATGTCAGGTGCAGTTAGTCTGTTCCAGTATCATAGTATTTACTGTCTTTGGAATTCTTCCAAATGTTTAAAGTACGTGTTGTATCTCTATCCCTAAAGAAAAATCCCGCAGAACTTAGTTTTGCATTTGACCATTACCTTCCAGGTACTTAAAATGTTAAGAAAGCTGTGATAAAAGTATCATAATGATTCATCTGCTTTAAAGAAAAAAAAAATCTGTATATGTATGTGTGTATGAACTTCATGCAGCGGCAGCTTGAATCAATCATACTGTTTATTTCTTCATTACTTTAGTATATATTATTGTATCTTAGATGATAGATTGTGCTTTGCATGTAACAGTTTATGTGCTTAACAGATGTATGATTTAACCAGTTTATAGAAACATACAGCCTTCAAATTGCATTAAATTAAGAATAATTTGCACTGTGTAAGCAGGTTTCCTTTCCACAGATACATCCATATTTAAAAAAACCTTTTTTTTTCAGGTCCCTTTACAGATGTCGTAACCACAAATCTTAAGCTACGAAATCCATCAGATAGAAAAGTATGCTTCAAAGTGAAGACCACAGCACCTCGTCGGTACTGTGTGAGGCCAAACAGTGGAATTATTGACCCAGGATCATCTGTAATTGTTTCAGGTAAAATCAAATAGTTGTAGGTTGTATGTTTTTTAAGACCTTTCATGAAGTTCTCTAATGGTGATCTCAGAGGCTGTTGTAAGTATGCCAGCTTTTCAAAAAGACTTCTTAAATAAAACTGTTTCCCTTCATTAGTGTAAATATCGACTTTTCATGATGTAGACTTGCAGTGGTGCATGAAATTGCTCTGTGCCAGAAATATTTGCCATTTGTCATATTTACCTGCAGTTCTCTATGTGTAAAGGAAGGACGAAAGTTGGAAATGGACAGTGACATTTATGATACCTTTGCTTCTAACTACTGTATTCATGTTTCTGTCTAAGAGTGGGACATTACTTGGCTGCTCTGATGTGTCTCAAGTTTAATATTTGATAGTTCATTGTATTAAACAAAAACCCAAAACATTCACAGCTGTGGAATAGTTGTTTTGATGGTACTGGTCCCTGTTGTCTGAACTCTGTTGTTTCATAGAGGAGTTGTGGGTGTTACATAGCATATGTGAAGTGACAGTCATTAAATTGCTTTTGTATTTTTTTCCCTGTTAATTTGGGTAGAGCTGCTCTGTAGCCCTAAGACTTGTAAAATCTAGACCTTGGGAGAGGATCCTTGCTACTCAGCATTGTGAACCTTGAAGCCACACAATACTTTCATTTTATTTTTTTCCCCATGAAGCTCTATCTAGGTTTGGCTTATATACTCCGTTCTGACAGTCAGCAGTGTTTTGATAGTTGGACATATAGTGGTCTAAATGTATATGAGATTGGACTCTGTCATTCTCAAGAAAATGAACAAAGAGTAGATGTTGACCTTGCGACTTGGTAAAGAATTTTGGAAGATTGCTCTCCCAATTGTAGTGAGTTAGTAACTTTCTGAGTAAGGGGGTTTTCAAACCAATGGCTGTAAGAGGAAAGAAGGAATGTGACCCGTCGTATTTCCCAATCTGGAGAGAAGGAAATCTCTTTTAGACAGCCTGTGGTCTTGCAGGTTGTAGAGATAAAGGTAATACATGTATGAGCTCCTAGATCTCCTTAGTCTAGAAATCTGATTTCTGTAGCAGCTCTGAAAAGCTATAGCCAAGCAAAAAGGAAACGTGGAACAATCCTCAGAGCATTACAGATTCCTAACTGTCCTGTTGTACCGTTGGTAAGATTAAAAAGCAGCTGGGGAGCTAGTTTCAGGTGTTTGTTGAAAAATTGCAAGGAATAACCTAGGAAAACTTCTTAAATTTTGATTGATTAAAACATTAAGATTAACTTACCTTGTAGCAGAGTCATCAGTTTTCCGTTCTAATATTAATGATCTATAGAAAGTGACCTTTGAAAACTTCAGTATTGCTGTGGATGGTTCAGTGTTTTGTGGGTGGAAGATTATTTTACTGAGAAAATTGTTTCAAAATTTGGATAATCAAAAACTTACTTTTTCCTTTTTATCTTCGACTCTCAGTCATTTGTCTCAATTATGTATTTGATTGCTAGACTGCAACCATCTGGTATCAAGGTTTTTTCTGTGATCCTGCAATATCTCATGATTTCATATTTCTGCGTCATAGTTACAGCTTGCCTGCCGAGCTCCTCATTCTTGGAGACGTCGAAGGCCAGGTTGGTTGAAGGTTTAGCTAGCTTAGTTCAATGGAAAGTGCCCTTGCCCACAGCAGACAAGTTGGAACTGGGTGATCTTTAAGGTCCCTTGCAGCCCAAACCTTTCCATTATTCTATATCATCCATCCTTTTAATTCTTTGAATCTTTTGATGTTTGAATGTCCTTTTGAAAAAGAGAAACTGCTGTGTCTGCTTCAAATTTTTTCAGGTATTTCAGCTACAGGTTGACCTGTAAAGGGAAACGGTATCATAGAGCATCACTTTCCATTTTGCATCCCTGTGAATACTGTTTTGTCTGTGTTATGGGAATCTTGTGCAGTTATTCTGCTACAGTAACTCCAAGATGCAGATATATTGTAACAGCTACTTTTCAGAATTAAGACTTTTTTACTGCTGTTTTTTGTTGTGTTGTGTTGTCACGCATGATTTCTTTTGCGGGTCACAAGGTAGGCCAAGTGTACAGACAGGTTTTTCTAGTGACCCACTTTATCTCATGCATCTCCCTACTAAGTGTTTTCAGTGCTGACTCATTGTTCATATCATTAAAAATAGATTTCTCTCACGTTGTTGGGCAGAGAGAGCGTAATGTAGGATACCATGGACTGAAACTGTGTTCAAAACTAAATGTTGTCAGTGTTAGCTGACTTTAGCCCATATAAATACATTAGCTGATTCAGAGTCAAGGGAGTCTTAAAATTTATTATTGGAAATGTGACTTAAAAGTCATTTTAATGAAGTCTGTAGACGTTTTATTTATCATTCAATTGTGAATGAGTAGGTAACCATTTTCCAACAGTGTTTATACATTCTTCTGAAAATTGTAAGTCATTGAGACCTGAGATTTTTTTTACTGTTGATCTGAGTGGCTTTTCCTTTACTTTGATGAATGAAATTAACTGTTTATTATGTATCATCTGTACTTGTAGCTTCCTGTTGATTTTTCCTTATGGAATGCTACTGTTCTTTCTTCACAGCTTGTTACTGTTACTTGTTGCAGTTCTTCCTTCTGGTTTTCAGACCCATTTAAGACACGTCCTGTGGAGATAAAGCCCTCCAGTGTGGAAAACATTCCTACCTTACTAACAGGAGGCTTGATTTCATAACTGTTTGTTGTAATTCTCTTAGAGCTGATATGTGAACTATTTGTGGATTCCAAGAATGTGCTGAAAACGGCAGCTTATTATATTCATGAAGCTTTCCATGATTATTCAAAGCCTAACATAGCTTTTAATATTTCTTTGAATTCGTGGATTCTTTCCATGAAGAAAGAAAAATAAGAAAGGATAACTCCCAGAAGACTGGAGACTTGCCAGTGTGACTCCCATCTACAAGAAAGTTCCCCGGATCTTCCTTACAACCTACAGGCCTGTCAGCCTGACCTCGGTGCCGGGGAACATTATGGAGCAGATTGTCTTGAGGGAGATCACGTGGCATGTGCGGGACAGCTGGGGGATCAGGCCTAGCCAGCATGGGTTCATGAAGGGCAGGTCCTGCTTGACCAGCCTGATCTCCTTTTATGATTGAATGACCTGCCTGGCAGATGAGGAAAAGGCTGTTGATGTAGTCTACCTAGACTTCAGTAAAGCCTTTGACACTCTCCCACAGTATTCTCCTGCAGAAGTTGGCAGCCTGTGGCTTGGACAGATACACTCTTTGCTGGGTAAGGAACTGGCTGGAGGGCCAGGTTCAGAATGGTGGTGAATGGAGTTAAATCCAGCTGGTGTCTGGTCACAAGTGGTGTTCCCCAGGGCTCAGTACTGGGGCCTGTCCTCTTCAATATCTGTATTGATGACCTGGATGAGAGCATTGAGTGCACCCTCAGTGAGTTTGCAGATGACACCAAGTTGGCTGAAAGTGTCAATCTGCCTAGGGATAGCAAGGTCCTACAGAGGGGTGTGGACAGGCTGGAGAGCTGGGCTGAAGCCAATGGGATGAGGTTCAACAAGACCAAGTGCCGGGTCCTGCGCTTCGACCACAACAATCCCAGGCAATACTACAGGCTTGGGGCAGAGTGGCTGGAAGACTGTGAAGAGGAGATGGACCTGGGGATATTGGATGATGCTTGGCTGAACATGAGCCAGCAGTGTGCCCAGGTGGCCAAGAAGGCCCATGGCATCCGGGCTTGTATCAGAAATAGTGCAGCCAGCAGGAGCAGGGAAGTAATTGTCCCTCTGTACTCAACTCTGATGAGGCTGCACCTTGAGTACTGTGTCCAGTTTTGGGCCCATCACTGCGAGAAGGACATCAAGGCCCTGGAGCATGTCCAGAGAATGGCAGCGAAGCTGGTGAGGGGTCCAGAGCACTAGTCTTATGGAAAGCAGCTCAGGGAGCAGGGGTTGTTAAGTCTGGAGAAGAGGGGTGACCTAATTGCCCTCTGTAACTACCTGAAGGGAGGTTGTAGAGAGCTGGGGGTTGGCCTCTTCTCTCATGTAACTGGTGATAGGACTAGAGGGAATGGCCTCAGGTTGTGCCAGGAAAGATTCAGGCTGGGTGTTAGGAAATACTTCTCTGAAAGAGTGGTCAGGCAGTGGAATGGGCTGCCCAGGGAGGTGGTGGAGTCACCTACCCTGGAGGTGTTTGAGGAACGTTTGGGTGTTGTATTGAGGGACATGGTCTAGTGAGAACTATTGGTGATGGGTGAACGGTTGGACTGGATGATGTTGTAGGTCTTTTCCAACCTTGGTGATTCTATGATTTTATGATTCTATGGTTCTGTTCTCTGCTGGCTTTCATTCGGTTGTGTTTTCAGCTGTTACCTAGTGGTCAGAGTACAAAGTTATTTAACTAGCTATCCAAGGATTTTGCCAGTTCTCAGATGATAGAAAGCTGGCTTTGCCGTTTCTCAAGGTACTCCATCTCTTCCCTTGGTGAAGGGAAGACTGCTACATGTTTTCTGTAGTCTGTTGATAGAAGAGATCTTAGAGATAAATTGGTATAGCATTTGTATTTGGAAGAAACCTCTAGTTTAATCGTTTATGTTTTGGCCCCAAGTAAGACCAAGGATTGAGCAACTCTGGCTTTAAACCTTTCAAAGTAGGATTGTTTGAAAGCATGTCAAATACTGCAGTTCCTTTCACTGCTTTATTTTAACTCAGATTGCTAGATACAATGATAGATTATTTAATTATCCTTTGATTATGCTGTATGCAGCTTTCAACAGGGAAAATCATGTAATAACCACCCAGCAGCAAACATCTGCAACACGTAGCCAGTACATAGAGTCTAAAATTACGTAAGCAGTATGATTAAATTTGGAAGTAACTTTTCACATAAACTGGTGAATTTGGAGAGACAAAGTTAATCATTTTGATATTGTACTTGCTGTTTTATCAACTTATACAATTCAGTTCTACTGTAAAGAATTTGCCTTGTGTGAAAGCAAGGGGGTTGAACTGTGCATCCAATGAAGATTTAGAATTGTGGGGAATACAATTTCCAACAATTCAATTACAACGGTATTGAAATCTTCTGACTGAACTTCTTGAGAACATACGGGAAACTTGTTCAGAGTATACAGTGTGTTTTTCTAGCTAAATGGATATTTCTGCTCTAGCTTTTTTTCATTGCTGTAAAATAACTAGCAATACAGATTCCTGTTCATGGGACTCCATAAGTATGTAATTCATTTTATCTGAAATTACTTACGTTTATCTTAGTTTTGCATGAAGATGCACTAAACTTGAGTTTAATTTCAGTGAAACTCAAATGCATGTGCATTGTCAAATAATCTGTCTTTACAGATTAGTCTGGGTCATCATCCTCTGGTAGAAAGTTGGAAGTGTGAACGTGTGTGTATGTGCATGTACAGATACTTAAAGTTTTTATTGTTCTGGACTTCTGTCTGGATTGAGTCAACTAATGGTCTTTCGTGATCTGCTCTGTGGAGGTAGACTGTTCTGGTCATCTTCTACTTCAGTAGTCCTACAGTATTACTTTGACAAACCTGGTATGCTGAGATATTTTGGTCCTTACACTATGCCCATTACTCCTGTAGATAGGCAACTGCATCCGATAACATTCTGGTCTAAATTAGAGATGTGCTTTTCAGTCACTTTGAACTAAAGAAACCACAAAAATAATGACACCAGAGTGACCTGGCTTCCCTTCTGGGCTGTTTGCTAAACAAAACCACCATCGCTAACAGAAAACCAGCCTCCTAATGGCTTTGTACAGTTTGGATGGATGAAGATTCTGCACTCCTGTAATTGAAGCATTCCTTTAAAAATACTGTAGTAGTGTAGTAATAATTGAGATGATGAATATTATTATGTTGATATATTTTTCCACTGAATTTGTGCATACTTCAAAATAATAACTTTGAAATGTGAGTATCCCTTCTTGGCCAACTGAATTTTCAACTTCAGAAAGCAGTCATTCAGAAATTGTCCTGTCACAAAAATATTCCTTGCATATTCTATCTCTGGTAATTGTAGTACGAACATGTTTGTGCCAAAAATGTCTGGTTTTGTTCAGGAAGGTGGTTGTGATTTTTTTTTTTTTTTTTTAAATCTGCATTAGATTATGTTGAAGGCTGAAAATACAGAGGTAAAATAAGTCAGATAAAGTACAAAGAGAGGGTATTAAATACTTAATGTTTCATTTACAACTGCCTTTACAGAAAGATTGGTTTTGAATTCCCTCTTTCTCTACTGGTAAGATATAGAATTCAAATGCATATGTGGATTGTGAGTGGTTTTAGGGAAACGTTAGCTGTTAGGCTGGACTTCAGGATAATAATGTCAAAACCTGAATAAAACATGTTTTGTAGTTATTCTCTAACTAATCACTTTATCTTCTAAGAACTGAATTTGAAACTTTTCTACAGTGAACTATTAAAGCCCTTGACAGCATTATGTCTTTTAATAATTCTGGTTTGAATTAAGTACTTCAGTAGTTGCTCCTAGCTTAGATCAGTATGCCTTCAGAAGTCAGTTGAGCTTCTACTGGTTGGTGGCCAGCCTAATGTAAGTTCTCTTCCCTTTCTGCCTTGGGTAGATGCTGTGAAGTTCTTGAACTCGTGCCAGAGTTCTTTTACCTTCGCATTCTCTCAGTCACAAAGTGTTTATTCCATAGGAAAATCCTGCAGTGTTTGTTTGCTCTCTGTCTTACAGGAAGTATTTGTTCTTACTTGTATATTGAATGTCGTCTTGCTATAGTAGGTGGAGAAATAATCTTTAAAGCTACACTATTAAGGCATTTCGTCTCATTACTTATTGCTACAGTGTGTATCTACAGCGTTTTCAATGCTCCCTTCCCTTAACTTTTGGTGTCTGGTCAGTAAGAATCTGAAGTGTATAGCTTTTTTTTTTTTTTTTAAAGAGTGATTAGATCACGTTGTTAAATGTTTTATTTTACTCTTTTGAACAGTAATGCTGCAGCCTTTTGACTATGACCCAAATGAGAAGAGTAAACACAAGTTTATGGTACAAACAATCTATGCACCACCAAATATTTCAGATATGGAGGCAGTGGTAAGTAAAAATGGGATAGTATGACTAGTTTGGATTGTTTTTTTAAATCAGTCATAAGTTTAAATGAATCATGTTTTCAGAATGTTTTGGTTTTGGAAAATTGAATTTCCTCTGAACAAATATGATTTCCATAAGTGATTCAGGGTTTTTAATATTAAATACAAGCTCAGTTCTCAGAATTTGCCTACTGGACTGATTAATTAGTAAATGAGAGATAAGGTCTGTTCAGTGTTTAGTTACTGTTGTATAGGATCTGGTCTGCAGCTCATTGGAAGGGAATAAATAGGTTGTATTTAAAGGAATCAAGGGTATATGCAAGCAGCAAGCGAAGTTGTGTGAAATGGGTACATTTGGACTAAGAAATATTGATCTGAAAAGTTGAATGGTATTGTAAGGAACTCAAACATTGAAGGATTGTTTTGTCTCTCTCAAAGACACCAAGTGGCTAAATGCAGCGTAACTGATAGATTGATTTTCTTTATTAGAATACACAACTTGTTCTACTGTTTTTGAGTGGGAGTAGTCTGATGAAAGATCCAGAAAGAGCAGATTTAGTTTTGTGCCTGTTAATTCAGAAGGACAACTTAGAAGCAGTTGGAAGGCTGGCCTTCAGTTGTCAGAACGTGCTCATTAGAGCATACATGGGCTCCCATGAGCGTATATGTATCAGAGTCCAGTGGAATGATGTGCAGGCTTCTGTTTCTAAACACTACCCTGAGTTCACATGGTGATTCATGCAGTTCTATGCTCACTGAAGGCGGAGGAGGAGAAGGTAAACAAAGTGAAGATAAGGTTTATGAATCACTAAAATCCACTAAACCTCTGCAGGCTTAGGCTGTCTTCCCATATGTATGAAGGCAACGATTATTATGGTATTTCTCTCCACTGGAAACACTGGACAAGTTTTTGTTAAGCTTTTGAGACATGCAGCTACAAAAATAACATCTCTCCTCCTTGTTGTCTGGTTTACTTATTTTTAATATGCTCTGATAGCTCTTGTTTTTATGTGAGAAGTGAAGCATCAACCGTTTGGTGAGAATATAAAAATACGTTTTAGAAATACCTTTCAAATAACGGCTTCCTCAGTGTGTTTGAAATAAAGAATACTGAGGAACAAATCTGGCAGAAAATCAGTAATTATAGTTATGAGTTAGTGTGCAATTAATGCCAGTGACAAAAGAGAACGTAAGAAACTTACTCTGGAGTTAAGTATAGAATCCCTAAAAGTGTCCTTCAGTAATTTATGTGAAATGGGTGCTTCCAAGATGGATGCGTTCCTCACGTTCTGCTGAGCATTGATAGACCGACTCAGATGGTGCTCTATGTCTGATTGTGTTACAGAAACCATTCTGCTGTCCTTCTTGCTGTGCCCTACGAATCTCTGGATACATCTTGACATTCAGTTCACTCAATTCCATTTCCAGACTTAAGTTTAACCATGTCTAGCTCTTAGTACTTTTGTAGTAGTCGAAGGTGGACAAAAAGTGTTCAAAAGCAAGTCTGAAAATGTCAGCTGGGGCAAGGATAGTATTCAGCTTTGTAAGAGTTATAGGGAAGTTGTAAGAGCAGGCTTGTGAACTGTTCAGGTTTGTGTGCTACTTGCTTATTTAATAACTGTTACTTCTTTTAGTGGAAAGAAGCAAAACCTGATGAGTTGATGGACTCCAAATTGAGATGCGTGTTTGAAATGCCCAATGAAAATGATAAACTGGTAAGTAAGGAAAGAGTATTAAAAAAAACCTGTCATACACTGACTGTTAGGATCCTACAGAAATTTGTTTGAAACTTTTTCTTAAAGCTATTTGATTTGTTGGTTAAATGAATTGTTGGAATCTACTAAATTAAATGGAAAAGGAGGACTGGGTTGTATAACAAGATATGGGGTGAACTACATTAAATTTCAGGATGAATACTGATATTCTTTGCACATGCTTTGCGTGTTGTAGTGCAAACAAGTTAGGGTTGTCTTCTACTGTATATAATTTGCCATGGTACCGTAATTTCAAATTGTTCAAACTAATGCAAAAAAATGATCCTTTTATTCTTCTTATTACTGACTTACATTAGCGTTGTATCGCTGTCAGATAAAAACTGACTCTTCAGTACTGCATACTGGGAAAAGCAAATTGAATCATTTGCTTTTAGAAGTATTAAATGCTTTTCAGTTTTAAAAATTCTCTTTCTAATTCATGCGAATGAGGAAAGGAAGTACTGTTTAGAAGTTAATATGTGCTCTGGGAGCGCTAAGTGCATCATTTAAGGTAGTGGTACAGACAGATAATCCAGATGAGAAAAACTTCTTAAATGCTTCTGACTTCAAACAGAATCAATTCTGTTTGTATAGGAGATGACAATTTCATTGTATGGACTGAAGATGTCTGTTTTGTGTCATCTGATGTTTAACTGTCAGTTATGTAGCTTTTTGGAATACGACTGAAATTCTCACGTATTAACGCTTTTTTACCCTCGTTCTTTTGATTTGTGGAATCTTAATACTGTACATTCCTACTTACTTACCTTTAATTTGCTTTTTTTTATTTTTACTTTTGGTGCTGCTTTTAGCATCGTGAGATAAAGTGCTGAAGCACGTCATAGCTTTGACTTTTCTTTAATACTGTCCAGTTTGTCCTGTAGTCTGTAAGGTGTGTTAGGGGAAAGTCCTCTTTTTCGGTTAAGGATAACTGAAGGTGTGGGCTTTTATTCAGCTGTGCAGATCACCTGTATGTGCCTCGTACTAAATCATACCTTAGATAGAACGAAGTAGTACTAAATGCGTTCATGCTTTCTTTAATGTGATACCTTCATAGTATAGACTGCACATAGTTATGTTTTTCTGAGTAGCAGCTTGAGGTTGCAAAACCTAATGTTTTAGCAGGCTTAGGCACTGACTTAAGCCTTGTGATGTGAAATCTGCCAGGACCCTCAGAATACACCTACGCCAGGGTGCAAATACTTCACTCCACTTGGCTGCTGCTGTCTTCAGATGCCTACCAGTTGCAGCCTGGAGATTGATATAAGGGAACCAGTCAGGGTGGTGAGACAGCAGAGGAAGGAGGTTTGCTTTGGGAGATAAGGTCTCTATTGAAGTTCCAGTACTACGAAAGGAGCTCTTTTTAGCTAGTGAACATCAACAGCAACAAAAAAAGCTCCAAGTCCTTCTCTGCTTACTCATGGTAAAAATAGGCTGGTCTTTTTAGATTCAGTTAGCAGAGTACCTGAGTAGCAGGGCATGTCTCTTAGGCTGCCTATGGGTGCCTTGTCAAAGATTTAAAATGCAAGTAGATGCTACTATGTAGATATGGTAGATACATTACCTTTTAATAGGTTTTCTGTCACGTTCAGGTCGGACTGCTTTCCATGCAGTACGAGGTCTAAGGGATGATATAGCTCTGTAGTTTATCTAGCAGACATAGCGTAGCTTGAATTTTAATACAAGTCTGTTGCCCAGTCTGAACTTCAGTGCAGCTTTGCGCTGTTCCCTTAAAGAACCACAGGATGGCTTGGTCTGGAAGGGACCTCAGAGCCCACCCAGCCCCACTCCCATGGGCAGGGCTGCCCCCCACCAGCTCAACAGCCCAGGGCCCCATCCATCCTGGCCTTGAGCACCTCCAGGGATTGGGCCCTATAACTTAACACTGAGTTAGTGTTAAGCAGCTTAAGTGTTTGGTTTTGTCTCAGTGGCACGTAGTACAAAACGTGAACAATAGATTCTTCTCTTGCTCTTTAATACTGTCAGTAAGCAGAACTGAACCAGTCACAGAAGGCTTTTATTTGGAGTACTGTAAATATAACTGTCTATATTAGTAGCTGGATTTTGCTTCAGTTTTAAGCTGTGGATGATTTTTCTCTAGGTAAGTAAAATTCTCAAGCCATTCTTAATATTTGTAGAATGATATAGATGCAAGCAAACCCGCTCCAGTACAGAATACATCTAAGCAGGATGGACCGATGCCAAAACCACATAGTGTTTCACTTAATGATACTGAAACAAGGAAGCTAGTGGAAGAGTGCAAAAGACTTCAGGCAGAGGTTATGAAGCTGTCAGAAGAAAATCGGCACCTGAGAGTAAGTTCTGCTTCCTTGTTTATATTGAAATGATTCCGTGCTTCTTGATTGAGAAGTCTGGTTTGTGATTAGGCTTATAAATGTTTATTCTGGAATTAGATACGATTGTTGGAATGTTAAGGTTGATTTGCAGTGTAATTTTACTGTCCTGTATAATTTATATATGTCTGTGATTGAGACTTAAGGATTGTCATGGATGAGATACTGAAGCTACATGGTTTTCTTAAATGAAATGCAGTAAATATAGGCCTAGTTAAGGTGGTCTTAATTGCTTTTACATCTCAGATTTAGACTTACTAGCTTTTAAAAGAAGTGTGTTATTATTCATTCTTATGAATGAGTAAATGAGATCCAGATCAGTAACGCAGCATCTCAGATTATTAATCGAAAAGAACAACTGGTTGGCCAGAGGAGGTAAGCAAACATTGCTTTCCAGTACCTTCTTGTAAAGTGCTTCTTCAGTGACTTGTAACTAATTAACTTTGTGACTTTTCTGTGTATTTGGTTTTGGGTATCTGAAAATTTCATAGGCAAAGGTAGCCTTTTAGTGATCTCTAAAATAAGGATGTTTCTTTACATGTACTTGTGCTGTCATTTGAACACTTTGGTAAGTAGAATACAAAGCAGATGTTTCTCTTTGGCAGTAAGAAATTACCACTGTTTCACTTGGTAAGTAAAAGTAGGGTTCTTTGTGTTGCCTAGCACAAATTTTAGGATATTTCTTAAGCAGAGCATGGGCAAACTGGTGAGTTACCTGTCTGTATTTGACATGTCCCTGTTTGCTCTGTGGGTTTAACGTGCTACAATATTACTTTTCAAATTACTGTCTTTATTTAAATGTTTACCAGTAAAATTGACCTTTGAGTTAGATTATATAAAATTGTAAAAAGTAATAATAAAAAAAGATGTTTTTATATTTTTCATCTCTCTATGGTTTTTTTTTTTTTTTTCCCCTCAGGATGAAGGCTTGAGGCTCAGAAAGGTAGCACACTCGGATAAATCTGGATCACCCACAGCTTTGGCCCTCAGAGATAATGGCTCTAATTCTCTTCCATCACTTCTTGTTGTAATTGCAGCCATTTTCATTGGATTCTTTCTAGGGAAATTCATCTTGTAGAAAGAATGAGCGAGAGAAGCATGCAAAATGCAGCTTCTGTTTTTTCTTTTTTTTTTTTTGTTTTTTTTTTTCTTGGCCAGAAAAAGATTTGTTTACCTACCATTTCATTGGTAGTATGGCCCAAGTGACCATTTTTGTGTACAGCATCATAACAGGCTTTGCCTTTAATGATCTCGCACGGTTAGAAAACACAATCTAAAAAGACAAACTGTTCGGCTACTGGACAAAATTGTACATTAAGTCATCAATAGCAGGTGTCAGTTGCACAGTCAGTCCTTTATGGAAATTCATAAATAAAGAATTGTTCTTTCTTTCTGTGGTTTTAATAAGAGTTCAGAAATTGTTCAGAGTCTTGTAAATGTTATTTTAATAATCCTTTAAAATTTTATCTGTTGCTGTTACCTCTTGAAAAAATGATCTATTAGATTGCTAATCCCACTCATTCAGGAATATGACAAAGAGGTATTCTGGGGGAAATGGTGCCTCTTACTGTGTAAATTTTCTCCTTACCTTACTTTGCTAATATCATGGCAGAATTTCTTTCTTATCCCTCGTGAGGCATTGTTGAGAGTTCTTCATCCTTACAATCCTGTCCCATAATATTTAACATTACGAAAGAAATAAAATTGTTAACAGATTTTCTGCTGGGTAGCCTGTTTGTGTGTCATACTTTTAGAAGGGGATTCGTAACGAGTTCATTGTTCATGGCGATTTGCTACTTGTAACAAATTTTGAAGTTTATTTGCATAAGTCTTTGGCTTAGACTGTTGTAATTGAAGCAGGAAGAGGAAAAAAAAAAAGAGAGAAAAAGGGTCTCCATTCTGTTTGTTTAAAAAAAACAAAACAATCAAATGGTTTCTGGCTGCTTTCAGCTATGGAGAGGATAATTATCCAGCTTGTTTTGGGACAGAATAATTTGGATATCCAGCAGGTACAAATACCAGGCATGAATGTTATCGGTATATCAACAATTTGCTTGCAGTGTGCGAGAGTGTAATAATCAACCTTCTGCTCCATCCTTGGATTTTTTGGGTGTCTTCCAGGAGTCAACATTATTCTCCTTTGATTTCTTAAGGGTGCTTAATTCAAACGTACCAACTTACTGGGTTTGTAATTCTGCTTTAATAGATAATCAGAAATGTAATTGGACATAATTTGACACCCATAATGAATTCCATGATGCAGAAGAGTTGGTATTTGCTGAGTGAGCCTTAGTTGCTCACTTATTGAGAACAAGTCATTTTATGCAACTCTTGGCAGACTTACCCATGTTAACCACATGTAGCTACGTTTTAAAGAATGCATTTTGGGGGTCTAAAATGCTTCCCTGCACTTAATCTTAAGTCTTGCCTCATCTTCAAATGTGTCCTGAAACAGTAGTAGTGCAACAAAATAGCTGTACTTGTAACTAAGCATAATCCAATACAGGGAATTACTTGTAAACTGAAAAATTACAGAAGGGATATAGTCCTGTAAGTGAAATTGTGTATGCTTTTGGACAGCTTGACTTGATGTGGTGCAGCTAAGTGTGTTAGACCTTGGTATATGCACACGTTATGTAGCTGAGAAAAATGTTCTAGAGAAGATGTATGTTATCTTGGTTGCCTTTGATTTCTAGTGTTTTTTTTTTTTTTTTTTTTAAAGAAAACTATAATTACGTCATGTTCTGTCATTTGTCTGTGGTAAACTTTTTATAAAATCTTGCGTACATGCAAGGAAGATGATGAAAATACAAATACTGTTTACCTTTTCACTTAAGCATGCAAACACTGATGTTTCCAATTACTTGCTCCAGTATCTGCATTCAAGTCGCCTTCCATCCCAGTGACTGGAAACATTGTTAAGGTCTCGATTATTTTGGTTCCGCTGGTTTGAAATAGTGTAGTTCTCCCAGTTTTTTTTTTTCTTTAAGTAGAACATCAACGCATCAGACTTCCATAGCCTGTTCCAAACTTAAGTATGTTGAGTGTAACAAAGGCAATAAGTGTGCAGGATGTAGTTTGCCTGAGACAGAGCAGTCATTCCTGATCAGAAGGAAAAAAACATTCCTTGGAGATCTCGGAATGTTTTCAGCATAGTGTGTGGAGGTTTTCAAGGGTAGCTTTCAGGACTTGAGAGCAGAAAAAGGAGCCATTGCTCAATGCAGCCAAGAGGTTTTGATGTCTGGCAGCAGTAGTGAGGTAAAAACAATGATAGAATAAGATGGAAATGAACTATTTTTGTAAATACAAAACAGGTGGTCATAGAACTTGGTCATGGTTTGAGTAATGTCTTCAAAGTGAAAGCGTACGGTCTCGTAACCAGTGTACTTACTGATGGTATAAGGAGACTGTCTTGGTTTCCAGTAATCCCTCCATAGCTGTATATAAAATGTAATGCTAAAACTATTTTGCTCTCAGGAGTCGCTTTGGATGAGATCAACTGTATTCAGTGAATTCTGTAATATGGATTAAATTGTTTGTGTTTGTTCCTGAAATGGTTAGAACTTTTTGCTTTGTCTGCCTGCTTACTTGTGTATGTAAGCATGGGGAAATAGCCTCTGCTGCTCCTAATGACGAGATCAGGTGACAGTGCCCCTGAAGTCCTGTGAGGCTAAATGTGCTACTTCAGTTAAATATACAACACAAGTCCCATTCTGACTTTTTCAGATGGACAAGATGGAGCAAGTATACAGTATCAAAGTAGTATTTAAAGCTTTTCTGAACTCATCACTTTACAAAAGGGTAATGTGATTATTCAGGTGAAGAAAAAGCCGTGTTAAATAGAAAATAGAACTTCTGTAGTAATTCTGGGCACCAAATTGAATCCACAGTAAAAAAAGCGTATATGTATGAAGTTCATTTTAAAAAAGTTATTTGCATCAATGCACAATTCATTTGTGCAATTCTACTCGTTCTCTAAAAGCTGTTAGACTTTTAGAGTCTATTGTTCAGGCTTGCATGTTTTCTGCTGCTATGATTGAAACTGATTTCCATTTGAGAAGCAACCAAACATTAGCTTGAAACATCATTATCCTCTTGGAAGGAGAGGGGGTGGAGGGAGGAGGTGGAACATGACATCTTGCAAAGGGGAAAGACAAAGTCAATAAGCAAAACTTATTTTTCAGGCCTTCTTCAAAGATATTAAAAGCTGAAGTGTTAATAAACCATTAAAAACTTAGTAGTGTCCTTTTTTATTATGAAACTTCTCCCTGAATGCTTATGTTCTCTAGGCTTTAGGATACCCAGTAGGTGTATGTAGTTCTCTATATAGGACTGTCTTACGTGCGGTCTGACTGCCCTGCTTTAGGTGCTTCTGGCAGATGGCATGAAGCTGGCATGGATGGAGATTGAGTGCTGGAGTGAATCTGCCCTGCACTGTGGGTGCTGATGACTTGCCTGATTTACAAGAATCATCATGACAAAGAGTTATCTTTTTTCCTGTTTGGAGTCATGAGTGTGCTTGAGCAGGCTTGCCAGCACGAACTCTTGCTTCCGTCTTGCAAGATCTTCATAGTTACAGAGCAGCGTTCATATCAGTTAGTATTGACCTGTCCTGCTGTTTGTGTTTATGGGTCGATTCAGTTTCTGCATCTTGTCCTTTTAGCCATGTTTCTGTGAACATTGTAGTTCAGTGCCAGGTTTCAGGAGATCATCATTGCAGACCATGTGCTGGAAGCTACATCCTGGGCTAGTGCAGACCCCTGCTGCCACAGTGACTGTCCTTGCTGGGCTTGGTCCTCTGCGGCGACCTTGGTCTGGGGTCTGACTTAGATGTTGGCTGAGATGGAGGGGATTAAACACCAGAGTTGGTTTTCACAAGGGGTTGGGCTCCTCTAGGAGTGACAATTAAATGAGAGTGATTTCTTTATTCCCTGTCTGAGCTTCCTCTCCAGGGCATTCGGGTAATGTAACCGAGTATATAATTGCAGTTGGTCTGTTGTGCTTTTGTTTTTGCGTGCTGACTGTGGCAGGATTGCAGAAGTAGTGGTAGTGTCATCTTTTTTTTTCCCCTTTAAATGACAAATGGCTGTATAGCAGTGAGCTCTTGTACAAAACCATTAGTGCTTCTTCCTCCCTTGCCGGGAGAGTGGTTCACACATTTGTGTGGCGATCTGCACTTGGGAACTGATTTGGGTGAAATCCAGGTTTTTCATGTTTGACAAATTAAATGGTGGTGCATTGTTCTCCCCTGCCATGCTGCAGTGCCATTTGATTTAAAGCTTGGTACCAGTTTATGTAACGCTGCTAACGCTGCCAGCAGCACATTGAATCCCGGTGTGTACAGTAGCTCCTGTTTTTGGCAGCAGCAGCAGGATGCTCTTCATCCGCCTCCCTTTCCTTTAGAAAACTTTAAGGGGTGTTACGGTATGCAGGCACATGCGAAAGACAGCTGTGAATGATAATAGCTAGGGAGTCTCAGCTCAGACACTTAAATGAAAAACTAATTGAAAGGTGACTGAAATAGTTGTTAATTCTTACCTTCTAATCTCGTGTATAAGAAAAAGGCAGTGTGGCTTTTATTAACCTGCTTATCATCCATGTTATGAAAAAAAAGCAAAACAAAAACAACAAAAACAAAACTTTAGTTTCGAAGCTCTTGTAAATCATGGAATCATAGAATCACTCAGGTTGGAAAAGACCTTAAAGATCAAGTCCAACCATGACCCAAATGTACTACCTTGACTAACAGCCCTGCTAAATCATGTCCCTGAGCACCACATCCAAATGGTTTTTGAGCACATCCGGGGATGGTGACTCAACCACCTCCCTGTGGAGCCTATTCCAGTGCTTCACAGCCCTTTCTGTAAAGTGTTTCCTGATAACCAACCTAAACTTACCCTGGTGCAACTTGAGGCCATTTCCCCTCGTCCTGTAACCAGAGAAGAGACCCAACTCTGCTCTTGCTGTAAGCACTTTTCAGATATTGGAAGAGAGCAATAAGGTCTCCCCTCAGCCTCCTTTTCCCCAGACTAAACAGCTCCAGTTCCTTCAGTCTCTCCTCATAGGGTACATTCTCCAAGACCTTCACAGGTCTTGTTGCCCTTCTCTGGACCTGCTCCAGCACCTCCATGTCCTTTCTGTACTGAGGTGCCCAAAACTGAACATGGTGCTCAAGGTGAGCCCTCACCAATGCCGGGTACAGGGGGTACTTTCTGCTGATGTTTATATAGATTCAAGAGTATAGGTGAATTCAGAGGTTGCCCCTGGTGGTCAGTGTCCAGACAGTAATTAAATGGCAGTCTTCATCAGTAAGACTTGCTCATCCTCATTTTTGAGATGGGGAGACTGAGGCACAAGTTCTGGGGCAAATGGTTGGGATAGGGTGATTGAGGCACAACCCGTTTTCATGTATTTAATTTTGCTGGGCTTCTAAAATGCTGCTTTGTGTTGCATGGAAATCTTTTGTAGGCTTTTAAAGCACCACCTCAAAGAACTAGCTGTTGCTTTTCTGTCCCTGAAGCTGTGTGTTAGGCAGAAAACACCTCTGTTAGTGGTGTTTAACAGTGGATTGTGTTCACTGGCATTACAGCCTAACCTTACTAAAGATGGCACCAAAACCAAGAAATACCCCCAAACCCAACAAGAATAATAATGAAACCAACAAAAACAAAACCCACCTAAACATTTTGGCACGTTGTGTTGGCAGTATTAGAACATATGAATGCATAGCAAAAGGTTTTTGTGGAGCTGTTGCTGTTTGAACTTTTCAAGTAGACGAAAATAAATAGTCCTAAGCCTATAAAACCACCATGGTGGTATGACCTGCTCTGCACTTAGGAGCGGCAACTTATTTTTCCATTGCTATATTGGTAGTCTAAGAACAGGTGATAAAGCTGTCCTTTGATTTTTGGAGGAGCTTCT
Organism: Alectoris magna; assembly: GCA_030625065.1. NCBI lineage: Eukaryota > Metazoa > Chordata > Aves > Galliformes > Phasianidae > Alectoris > Alectoris magna. The sequence goes on from CM060561.1 coordinate 51,396,303, forward strand.
TCCAGAAGTGTCAAACACGTCTTCAAACCCAACCATGTTGGCCTCCTGCAGGCAAACGTGCTCCAACAGTAGGAGACTCTTAGAGGTTAAATCCGCAGTTATGTGTTCTCTTGAAACTACTGAGTGCCTCAGTAGTACGACAGCTTTTCAGAGTGCAGTGTGCTTCTGCACTGTTGTGAAGGCTGGCTGAAAAAGCGGTGATGATGAGGATTTAGTAACTACTGCCTTGATGGGTGAAGATGATGCTCTGTTCCGTAGTGTTTGAGGCATTGCTTTGAATCATCGCGCAGGACAGTGTAGTTCATAAAGCCATGCTTTGAGAAAGCTCGGGAGAAGAGCTGACAGAAAACAAGGCCTGAAACTGGCTCAAATGGAGCTCTCATCTGAACTGCTAACGAGTGCAGCTTTGGAAATGGAAGGGTGCTTCATAGAAGATGAAAGCTCATGCAGTAGCTAATTTGCTTTGATTGCCTTCTTAATCACCTCAGGTTAGTTTAGAACTTTGAGAAGATGAGATATGGGACAGGTGCCTCATATTCAAGTGGGAGCTCGGGAGTGGCTGGTGCCATGTAGAGGAGGCAGTCATGAGAAGAGCAAGATGGGCTGTTTCAGAAGCCGCTCTGCTGATGGCTTCGTTTTCCCAGGTCTTCTCCAGGAACAGGGATTCCTCTCATTAAGCACAAATCAAGCAGCAGGTCTTGTAAACAAGAGAATTCAAGGGGGAGGACTTTCGCTGGAGAAAAGTATAATCTCGTGTGTTTGCACCCTCACTTCTCTAACACACTCTGCTGAGGCACTTTGGAACTGCTGTGCTGTCATGGCAGTATGAAAGGAGAAATTGGTATTTGGAGCTGCTGTAGCACCTCAAAGTGTCTCTCAGACCTGTCATGTTAGGGGAAGGGAACCGTGGTGTTACAAGCCTGTTCCTAGTGCTGTTCAGAAGTTGCATTTGTAAAACTGGAGATGAAGCAGCCAAACAAAGGTGAATGTTTTTAGTAACCTGTGGTACGCGTACAGCTGCCTTCTGATCTCAGTTATCTCCTTGCCTTGTATGGAATCAGGAAAATGGCAAGCACTTGCTTTTATAATACACGGGGTGAGCCAATAATAGGCTAATACGTCAAATGGAGAGTTTGTCAAATACATTTGTAGCATATATCACCTGTTTGGGAGTTTGTGTAACTCTTTAGGCACTTCTAGTGAATGTGTGACGTTGCTCATTAAAAATGCTGGTAGTTCCATGAGCAACGTCCTTAAATGTAAGCTGTATGTATGCATACACACGCTGATCTTTCAGATGCCGGTTACGTATCTGCATCAGGAGAGAAAACGTTGAAGCAATCCTTACGATTCGGTAGTGGCCGCCAGATGGCGGTGTGCTCTTACCGCCCACCCGGCGGGGAGCAGCGCGGGCTGCGGGCACAGCAGGGCCGGGCCCGGCGGCGCCGCGTGGGGCGGTCGGTGCAGATAAGGGCTGTGCGTCGCTGTGATCTTCTTCTATTTTCCGTGAGGTGCTAAAAGAAACGTGAACTGGGAGCTGGGCATCGATTAAAAGAAATCCATCAGTCGGTCTGGCAAGCTGTAGCCATGGATCTGGGCCTGTGATTTTTCTGTGGGTGGAATTGCAGAATTTGAGTTAGCGATGGAATTAATCATAGAATCACAGAATGGCCTGGGTTGGAAGGGACCTCAAAGCCCACCCAGCCCCACCCCGTGCCGTGGGCAGGGCTGCCCCCCAGCAGCTCAGCTGCCCAGGGCCCCATCCAACCTGGCCTTGAGCGCCTCCAGGGATGGCGCACCACAGATTCTCTGGGCAGCTGTGCCAGCACCTCACCACGCTCTGAGTGGAGAATTTCCTCCTGACATCGAACCTAGATCTCCTTTATTTCACTTTAAAGCCATTCCCCCTTGTCACAATCAGATAGTGTAAAAAGTTGACACCCTCCTGCTACAAACTCCCTTCAAGTACTGGAATGCTGCATTGACTTCTCCCCAGAGCCTTCTCTTCTCCAAGCTGAACAAGCCCAGCTCCCTCAGCCTTTCTTCACAGGAGAGGTGCTCCAGCAATCTGAGCATCTTTGTGGCCCTCCACTGGACCTGGTCCAAGAGCTCTGCATCCTTCTTGTTCTAAGCGCCCCAGGCCTGGATGCATTACTCCAGACAGGGCCTCACAGTGGTAGAGCAGAGGGCGATGGGGGATCAGGAGATGCAATTCCAAACAGCTCAAACTGTTAGCTTTTTCTTTTTTTGAAAGCAATGCTACCTTGTGCAGCTTTATTTTCCAAAAGAATGCCTTGGGAAGGGCTGTGTGGTTCCCATGAGAAAGGGCTGTGGGAGCAGTGTCAGCTTAGATAATCAGTGTTCCCTTAGCTAATGAGGATACTTGTGGTTTGATTCCTTGCAACCATCTTTTTTGCTACCTGAGAAGAAATACTCTTTCTTTACCTCAACTCCTGTGTTCGGTTTTGGGCCCCATCCCTGGAGGTGTTCAGGAGCTGTATGGATGTGGCACTGAAGGACATGGTTAGTGGGCATGGTGAGGGTGGGCTGATGGTTGGACTGGGTGGTCTTAGAGGGCTTTTCTAGCCTTAATGATTCTATGATTATTTACTGCTTGCAGGAAATAGTAATTTTCTTTTAAATTAACAGTGAGTGCTAGAGAAAAGGAAAAAGCTCTTGGAAAATATTTCTCAGAGGGGAAAAAATATGGCAAATGAATCAAATCATAAAATTCAGAGTAGAGTGGTGCTGTGTTTAATACCTACCCTTCATTTTTGTGTCAGGAGGGGTAAATTATGCCACGTGGAACACACTTAGGCTTGGATTCATCCATGCCCACAGCTTTGTGTCTCCATACGAAAAGGGGAAAGGAAGGCCTCTACTCTTAGATTCTGGCTGCTGCCTTTGCAGTGCCTTGTAATTGCAGGCATGCTTCCTGATGTGCAGCCTCATCATGCAGCAATCTGCTGTCATGGTTCCAAAAATCCTGAGTCATTTGTCAGATGCAAACCTTTTGAAGCTGCTGGTGGAAGTCCCATTGGCTTCATAGCACCTTTTCTTTTTGTGCAAGTGAGGCTGTGATGAAGTGGTGCAGCGCTGAAGAAAGATGCTGTTGTTATTCCGTGCCTTGCTTTCCATTCTTGGATCATTTTGGACTTTTTTCTCCTTAAGAAAGCATCCTCTCTGCTCCCTCCCCTGGGCTGTAGCCCTTAGAGCGAGGCACGTTTCATCTGCTCACAGCTCCCTTCTAACAAACGTTTTCTTTCTGTGGCAACCACACCCTTTGCACGGACACACCACTGCCCCAACCTCACAAGCCATGCCTGTTGTTGCTTGTGGTGTCCTTCCAGCCTGCAGCACAGCTTACTTCGCTCACAGAGCCCGAGGGTGAGCTGTGAGACTCGGGGCATCCCAGATGCCTTCACCAGGGCTGCTGCCAGTGTCACGTTTGCAACCAAAGGCAGTAAGAAAGGAGCTTCACTCTGCACAGATCCCTCAACAGAGGGTGCTGCATCCTGAGCTATGTATCGGCCTTTAGAGGTGGAGAACTAACAGGCCACTGACGTGTGTAGGATGCAAAGGAATCTTTCATTTTTCAATTAGGCTTTTTTTTTTTTTTATTTCAACCAATAGTTCAACAAGTGCTAAAACTTCCCCGGCAGTTTAATCTGGAACATAGAGTTGAGAAGAAAAATACCTTCTATAGCTTTACAAAAATATAAAGATTTTTTTTTTTTTTCTTTTAAATCCTGCACATGAAGCTAGCACACTCCGACTCAGCAAAACAGACACTACATCTTAAACTGCGGACCTCTGCTCAGCAAAATGACATTCTACCCCAGGGCAGCAGGCACAGTGTGTAAATGGTACAGAAACAGAGCAGGAAGACGTGGTACAGCGTTCCAATTCCTTTTGTCCTTTTTTAAAACCAGAATGTCTTAAAAGAGTTTGTCTAAGAGCTCCTTCAGATTGGTCCTGCCAGTTGGTCCTTGGGTAGGACGTCACTGTGGTGCTAAGGGGAAAGGAGCGTTCACGTCTCTTGGTGATCAATGAACATGCTACCATCCGCCGTTTCACATTAACGCTGCTGAGCTTTGGGATGGGACAAGTTGCTCAGTTTGCTGCTAAGGCACTTGCTGCTTAACTCCTTTAGCAGTCAGGGCTGCCAGCACATGAGGTCAGGCCGAAGGAACAAAATGAATGGAATATATTGTATCACAAATGCATATGCTGTGTGGCGGTTAATTTAGTGTTCGATGAAATGGGAAGATCAGGGGAGCTCAGCGCCTTGTTCTGCGCCTGTAAGTGAGCAGAACCCTCACAGAGCACAGGGACTGACAAATAAACCGCGTGCTCTAAAGGCTGACGTAACTTTGTCCAACTTGGCTTCTGTTGGATAAAATAAAGGGAAAATACAGACCCAAGGAGGAAAGATGGTGCAGCATGTGCTAAGAACCCAAATCACAGAATTATGTTTCAAGTCATACAAATAAACCAGAAGAGCCATTGTATACCAGAGCCAAAACAAACCTGAATCGTATTATTTGCAATGCATTACAAAGGTCTTTTTCTAGTGCTTCCTTTTAGCCATCTCTAAATGATAGGAAAAAGAACTGCATTTCTTGTACTGTTTGCACAATCTGTGTCAGGTTTGTGTATAGCTGGCCTCATGTCTTGGCAAACCTAGATCTTTGCAAGCCTGTGCTTCATAACAAGGATTTAACTGTTGTAGTGCACATGTGAATGCACTTTTTTGAGGTAAGGGCAGGTAGTTACAGAATCACAGAATCCTTAGAGAATCTGAGGGCCGTCTAGTCCAACTCCCCTGCAGTGAACAGGGACACCACAGCTACATCAGGTTATCCAGAGCTTGATCCAGCCTCATCTTGAAAGTCTCCAGGCATCCACTACATCACTAGGCAACCTGTTCCAGTGCCTCACCACCCTCACTGTAAAATATCTTTTCCTTTTATCTAGCCGAAGTCTACCTTCTTTGAGCTTGAAGTTCTCTTAAGACTGTTGTAATACTCCTGACATTAAGCAATCAAAGCAGTATTCAGTTGTGGCCCATTGCCCTGGTGACTACAGAACATGGTGCTGTGGGGTGGCTCCTTGGCACTGGGTTCAGGCCTGCATTACTGGGACCGGTGGGTTTCAGCCAGGACACAGCTGTGTGTGGCATGTACATAGGGAAGGATCAGGGTTTAACAGCTCCCGGATATTTGTATTTTCCATAGATGAGACTACCTAACATGGCAGTGGTTCGTGGTGAAAGAAGCTTGTCTTGTGGTCAAAGGAACGCCATACCAGGCACATCTTTACGTGTAAGAGCTAACAGGAGCTTGCTCACACAGCTAAGTCTAGCTTAAGAAAACCAAGCTCCCTTCTGGTTCTTAGGGCTTGACTTGCCATAGTGAGTTTGGCTTTCTGCTCCTTCTGTCAGGCTGAAGGAGAATTTGGTATCAGGCGTGTGGATGAGCACTGCAAAGCCATCCTGGGCTCTCATTCTGACTCTTGAGCTTTCATGGGCTTTCTGCAGTTTTTCATGCCTGAGAACAAGTGTAAAAGATGTGACTGATTTGGCAGCAAGAGCCTGTGGTTGTGCCTCGCCATGCTGCCACAAAAACGGGTGAGCGGACTTGGTTCCCAGTCTGCGGAAATCCCTGCCACAGGCTGACGGCAGCTTGGAACAAACTGTGCAGAAGGCATGCACTGTAAGGAGGCAGAGAGCCTGAGTATGGCCATCTGCTGCCTGGATGGCTTTTTCCTGCTTGATTGGCCAGGAAGGCCCATGTTATCACTGTTTCCAAAGCATGCTTTTGCTCCAGCATACAGTATGGAGACTCGCTTACGTAAAGCTGAAAGCTTTATTCAGGATGGGTTTTTCCTACGACTCTGGGAATGACCTATTAGAGGGTTCTTCCTCCTATAGCACAGGACTGGGCAGCTGGGAGCTGTGACCTCACTCTCTGTACTTCTCTCACAGTTCCTCCTGGGAGCCAGCACACTCATGCATATCAGTAAAGGCCTCAAGGCTGAGCCATGTCCTCAGTTATTCCCCATTAACGTGGGGAACATGGTTCATCCATGAACTGTACCTCCTTGCTGTCCCTGAACACCTCCCTTACCCTCTGCTTTCACTCCTGTCAGTATGTACACGAGGACGTACTGACCACAGGGGATGGGATATCTGTGGGTTTCAGGGCAGGCCGCTGCTGATGGAACACATCATCCAAAGGCTCTGCCTATCCAACTCTGCCAGCAGTGTCTGCCCAAATCAATGTGGGTTCAAGCTTGATGAAACCACAGTGCATGTTGGGACTGCCTAGCAAGGAGAAAAGCGGGGGGGCAGCAGCATTCATGCGACTCCTGCTCCTGGCTCTAGTAAGCAGGGCCGGTCTCCATCCATCAGACTATGAGGGTCTGCTTCCTGCTGCGTTCTTGCTCTTTAAAGTAATGGCAGTACTGGGGCCCGTGGTGGGCTTGCTGCTGAGACCCATCACTTGTTCCTAAAAAGGCCACTTACATCACTGAAACCAGGTGTCTGAGTAGGGCTTAGATCTGCTGCTTTCATTCACCCACCTGTTTGATACAGCACCCAAGGCACAAACACTGCAGATGGGGTACATAAGGCCTCATGAATATGGCAGTGAAGCACGTCACTGAAGACTTTTATCAGCAACTTACCTGTGCTGTGAATATCTGACATAAAAAATGCTGCTTCTCTCTGGCTTTAAGGGGACTTGGTTGTAACCACTCGCTAGATACATAAGAAAGTGTTGAAGCAATTATGCAGCTAACAAAACTGAATGAGAAAATATTAAACCACTGGTTATTTTAACAATTTGATGACTGTAAAACAGTTTAAATTACTTGGAATATCTTTTAATCGGAGATATCAACCATTTAGCACCATCTCAGTGGAGGGCTGTTGACTTGCTGTTTCTTTCTGTGTTGAGCTGTATGATCACGACCAGGTAAATCCATGTGAGTTTCCGTCCTATATGCACTTCTCTACCAGAATCCTGAAGCCAAGAGGAAACCGCTGTTACCGATTTGTTCTGTGGAGTTAAATTCTGATGAGAAACCGAGCGTTGGGCAAAGCAGTACCACAATGGTAAAATGGCAGAGACAACGAAGCAGGATCACAACGTTCACCCCAGCAGTTAAAAAAATAAAAAATAAAAGGAGACCCCCTCCCGCCCCCCAGAAGTCTGCAGTCCTAAAGTGCAATTACTTTTGTGCAGTCATGTCAGGCCAGGGATCAGACTGGATGAAGTTCAAAGCACAAACATCAAACGAGTGCCGTTCGTGATTCAAGGAGGGGGGGGGAAACAAGGAAAAGAACAACAGTTCTCAGGCATTCAAGTGCATCAAGAAAATAAACGTCCCTTTCTTTCTGAAGAAAAACAACCCTCAGTCTGTGGAATCCTGGCTTTGTAGTCATGAAAAATAGTTTTTTCACTTCTAGCTGAGAATGTCCCAATATGACACAGTACAAATAAACAACACCAAAGCAAGAGCTGAGGCACTGGGATGTTTTGCTGGTGCCCTGCTGCTATACAGCCGTATTTTATTCTCCTCTGGTGACTCTTCAGATCTGGGCACGGATGAAGCGCACTGAATTAAAGGCATCTGGTAGGACGTGGCTCTCTTTTCCGGTCGGTCGGGGCTGGACCCATCACTGGGTCGCTGGCCGTTGTACAGCAAGTACCTGCCCCTGGCATCCTGCTCCATTTTGAAGATTTCGTACTCGGTGTGAGGCAGGCGGATGCCAAGCGCGATGCAACCGTTGGTGTGGGTGACGTCTTGCTGCACCCCGACTTGCCAGGAGCCCTGCGCTCCGCACTCGTTCCCATTGAAGACGTTGAGCAGAGAGGCCGTGGACACGTCCATCGGCGTGACCTTCATGTGGTTCACTGTGAGTAAGAAAAGAGCTGTTAGCAGAGGGACAGAGATGAAAGCAAAGGTGACGCACTGACATCAGCCTTGTGACCGTTCTGCCTGCCTGCTTTGTGCAGCACGCTCCATGTCCTCTGCAGGCAAAACCTTAGCATTCAATCAATGTCATTGAGGGTCATGGTCATTGAGGGAAGGAAACTGCAAAATGCTTCCAAAACTGACCCCCTTGTCTCTGTTCATAACGACTAATGCTAGTGATGTCATGGAGGGTTCAAGTCAGACGTGCTGCTTAATTAATGCATTTAGAAACCAAGGGATAAGGCTATTTTGAATACATCTCTGTGTACATGCTAGTGCTTCCTGAATTTATGTTGGCCTGTCCTTTAATCTCACTAGCAGGAGTTATAGCAGCTCTGAATCTGTTTTTCCATAAATCTTTTTTTTTTTTTTTTAAATGTTGCAGGTGTGGCCAGCAAATCCATGCATTGTTTTACATCTCGATGTAATTACTTCTTGTAGAGAATGCACACACACCCCAAAATTCAGCTGGAAAAAACCTGATGGCTCCATATCTCAGTCGGAGATTGAGCAGAGCTTTACATAAATTCCAGGCAATCCTTCCCAGATAAAGCCTAGTTGAGATGCATTAAAGAGGAAATGAGAAAACTCTACTCATATTTTATTAACATCCCTATTAAACCAGAAGAAGGGCAACTTATAACCTACATTTATCATTTTTAAACACATCTAAAGCTAGGGAATTAATAATTTCCAATTGGAAAAATTGTAAAATATCACATTCTCTATGTATTACCTGTCCTTTTTTTTCATGACTTAAGTATTTCTGAATGATGGGGACTTTATCTAAACAGTGGCTGCAATATCAAACAGAAATGTTGCAGCTTCTTCACTTCTAAGTTGCTTCAGGTGTGTTAAGTTTTATTTTTCAGCTGAGTTTAAGAAGCTGGGAAAAGCCAAACTGAATGGGCCTATGGAAGCTGAACAGAAGTCATACTTTGTGTCCTTTTAGTACTGTATCAAGAAAAAAATTCCAAATGGATTGCTGCTGACCAAAACAGAAGTGAATAACCAACCTTCATGCCTCCTAACACGCCAAACTCCCAGATTCTTTTGCAGGCCATTAACAGCGTACATGTCTTTTGATACTTGTTGGAAATTTTATTCTGAGGTTTTATAAGCAGATATTTGATTCAGTGGCTCAACACTTGATGTTATTTGTCCTGGCTGGCATAAGGGAGAATCCATAGAGAGTGACCTTAAAGTTTTACCAGAACAAAATCAGTGACTTCAATCTGTGAGCTAAGCTGGCATATTATAATAATGAAATTTAAGCAAAAACTGGATTTTACCCTCGGAGCTGAGCTGGAATGTGTTGCATACAACTAAGAAGAGCAAAAGCTCTGGCAGGCAAGGATGTCCTGCCTCCTGTGGAACTCCAACATCAGTACATCCTTTCTTCTAACTACTTTCCTAAATTGGAGACATGCAGGAAGCTGTATGCTTCTCACGTGGTAACTAAAAGGAAGAGGAGAGGAGCCTGCAGTGTGCTTGGGGTTTTCATATGCTCTGCTGAGGCTGGTGCTATGGAGGGATGTTGTGTTTTGGAGGTGTTTGTTTGTGTAAGTGGTTAAAACCACTGAGCTCTTTCTGAGCAGGCTGCCACGAGGCTGTTGGTATGAGATGACTTTTCAGCCACAGGGACCTGGAAAGTGTCACCACTGATTGCCGCTTCCTGGAGTGTTTGAGGGGGTTTACTTAGATACATCTAGTCTGCACTGCGGTGGGATTAATCAAAGCTGGCTTTGGAGACATCTCTACTTGCTCGAGGCCCCCTCGGAAGCTGATGAAATGACACACACTGCTGTATCTGTCTTCCCAGAAAATTATTTATACCACTTTGACCTGAAATGCCTTCAGAAGGCCCTTTCTTTTCTCCTCCACTGAAGGAGCCCTAGGACACGGATCTAATCTTGAGAGTTTTGATTGGATGCCTGATGTCTGGCCACTGGACTCCAACAGGTAGTGATGCAAGGTCTTACTTTATTGTGTATTAGAGATTTCTGTTCTTTTGCCTCAAATGAACCACAGAATCTTAGAAGGGCTTTGGTTGGAAGGGACCCCAAGGATCATCAAGTGAGCATTGCCTCAGTGGCAAAAAATGCCATGCAGCTGCACAGTTTGGCTGGGTGCTCACAGAAGGACTTCCAAAAGAGCCTCCCATTAAGTAACTCCCAAAAATAATCATAAAGTAGTCCCAAGAATAACAACAGAACAAAGTTGTTAGCCATTGAATTGCGGTGAGCAAGCTCTGCTCTGGTCCCCAACTACGTGGCCACCTCTGCCCCCACACTACCTTTGAAGACGAACTCTGTTCCGCCCATCACTTTGGCCGAGTGCACTCCTCGGCTGTAACGGCCCTTGGCATAGATGGTGAAGGTGGGATGCTTGCAGATGGGGTCAGAGTAGTGGTAGTAGTGGCCCTCCCAGGTGTTGTTGTTGTCATGGAAGATGAAGTGCCGCGTGAGGAAGAGGACCTCCGGCCGCACCTCACAGCGCTGGCTCACCCACTCGCCATGCAGCCCGATGGTCAGGTCTGCCTTGGGGGGCAGGATAGGTGGGTGGTGCTCATCTGAGCGGTAGATGATTCTGCATGCAATGCACGTGCGGTCATGGTTCTGAAAGAAAGCAGAGGAACTCTCATGAGGGCAGATAACCAGGGCATTTCTTTCAAGCTGAAATGTTTCAAGCAGGAGCGGATTTAGGAGATTAATTCCCACATCTGAAGTGAACATTTTAGTTCAGCTTTTGATTGAATCTAGAAAAGGCTGACTGTATCCTTCAGTCACGCAAGACGCAGTCAGACTGTAACTTACTATGGTAGAGACTCGACGAGTCTCGTGTTAAAAATTATTACCTTTGTTCAGCTCTTTGCATCAGTTGTTAGCTTTGGTACCGCAAATGGATACAGGTGTCCTTAGTATGTTTTCACGTGGGCAGCAGCCTAGGAGAAGAGCCACCTGCCATTTTAGTCCTTGTCAGCTTTCCTGAGCTCAAGCACCAGCTTGTGAGGTGTTCCCTTTCCCTATCTAGCAAAGTCCCAACTGCAGCCTCTGCAGATTTTCCTCCCCATGTCAGGCACATGACCCTGCTGACAGCAGCAAGGATAGGGAGATGTGAGTGAGCCTGCACAGAGCCCGTGGTGCTCCAGAAAGCAGATATGGCCTAGTGTTGCTGAACACGGTGAAAGCTTTATGGCTCTTTCCAGCAAGAGTAGGGTTTGCAGTGTCTGTCAGGCTCGATGAAGGCTTGCTGCTGAACTGTTCTGTTGAGCATAAGCCTCTGGGAGCCAGGTGTCCCAGTTTCCAGCCATGTCCATGAGAGTTGAGAGTGTTTCACAATCTGCAGACAGGGCCTCTCAGAAGTGCTGCCCACTGTGCCCTGGCACGGGAGCATGACCTGGTGGGTTTCCTCACATCACCTCGTCAGTTTGAGCAGCCAGCGGGGAATGAGATGTGTACAGAACAAATACTTTTTCTTCACGTCCCTTTCCAGCTCTCTTCTCTGATGTCTCTCTGAGCTCATCTCATTATACAGATGCTCAAATTCATCACTAATACTTTAAGGTCCACGCGTGCCACTATGGAGTCAGCATTTCTCCATTTGCTATCTTCAGCTTGCAGCACCCCTCAGGATTCACAGTTACATATAACACAATATGACCATAGGTAGCTTCAGAGAATCAACACACAACTCAGGCAATACATCCCTCTTGCAAATATTAAATAGTGTGTATGTTTGCCTCCCCTCCAGAATATGTAGACTCAGAAAGCCAGTAAAAATCAATAAAAGCCTGCTGCTAGCTTCACTGGGATGTAGACTAATGGTCTGTGTACAAAATGACAAGAAATCATAGAATGGCTTGGGTTGGAAGGGACCTCAAGCCCATCCAGCCCCACCCCATGCCGTGGGCAGGGCTGCCCCCCAGCAGCTCAGCTGCCCAGGGCCCCATCCAACCTGGCCTTGAGCGCCTCCAGGGATGGGGCACCACAGCCACTCTGGGCAGCCTGTGCCTGTTAAATGGTGTAGCCCAGATTCGTCAGGACCAGTGCTGGCCCACAGACCAGCTCTGAGGAGGAGGCTGGACTTGCTGGCCAGAGGGTCTTTCCACCTAAAACTGCATGGTCACTGTGTTACTGAAGTGGACCATTCTTTTCCTTTGTGGAGCCTGTTAATTTTAAAATTCATGTTTCAGCATCTGCAAATGGACAGAAGGACCATACGTACAACGAATATTGAACGGAGTGAACGTACTGGAAATGCTAAGTCATGGCTAGAACCAGTGATCGAGCACCTGGAGGGAAGGCAGGGCCAACCCAGGGGAGCTCAGCTGCGTGCAATGCCCCTGAGTGACTGGAAGGGATGGAGACAGGATCCACTCCTCAGACCTCATTGTTGGCAGTGGAGGCAAGGACATCTTGCTGGAGATTCCTGCCTACCTGAGGCTTTCCAAAGGTAAGCAGCTTTTTTCTTTGCTTCTGCATCCATGGCTGCTGCATTTGGGCTTGTCCTCTTTTGTTGCAGCCAAAGACTTTGCCACCCCACTACTATTGCTGTACTTTCCATCACATTATAGTGTTACAGTAAGTGAACTGGAACTGGCCAAGTTAGCATGTTTTTTTGGCATTGTAACTAAAATCAAATGCTGGTACAAAATATTTAGTTCTCCTGGTCACCAAAGACACAGGTAACACACAAGGACTGTGAAACTGGGGTGTTAGGATCCAAGACTGCAAATTTCAATTTGGGTTTACTGATGGTCAAGAGAGGAATCAAGAGTCAGTATGGCTTCATATTTGCTCCAGGTTTCTTGCGTGGCTTTCCAATGTGACTTGATCTCAGTTCATACAAGCAGACAATCAGAGCTTTTTTGTTTGACATATGATTGGTAGGAGGTTAAAGACTGTGAGCTGTCAGAAAGTAGGCAGAAATTTTAGGTGCCATAAGTAGGTAAATAAATTAACAAATCAAATGTAGCTTAATGTAACAAACTTTCAAGCACAGTAGGACAGAAGTCCAGTGTCCTCCTTCCTCTTTGTCTACAATAGCCTCACCAGGTTTTATCTGCTGTCTTGTTTTTATCTTGCCGACTTATCAGACTGGTCTGTTGAACTCTGCCTTTCTTCAGAGGATGTCAAGTCTCTTTCTTTGGGGAGTGGTCTGGTTTCACAGTACTACAAAATTTGGTGGTGTCCTTGCTCAGATACCTGAGCTGAGCCAGGTGTCTACCTCACACTTGTTCCTCCAGTGTTGCTGTCCCACAGTGGAGCAGATGAATGCCACAGCTCTCTAACTAATAAACTTTATCATTGTGATTGCCCCACTAGCATGATGGAAAGCAAGAAGATGGGGAAAAGACAGTGTTACAGGAATAAGTGTTTCTGTTGCCTTTCTTCAAAATGTGAAGAAAAACAGAAACCTCTCCTGTTGTCTTCCTGGTCACTCTTGGGTGCTTGTGGGATTTCTTTGTTGTTTTTCAAATCTAGTGCATGGACAAGAAGGAGATCTTCAACCAGAAGGACTACCAAGCATAAATATTCATTTTGCCATTTCTGGAGCAGTGAATTTAAGTTCCATCTCTCCTCTCCACCACTAATACACGTTTGATTTATGAGCCAAAGCTCTGATGCTGGGCAGAGAGTATTATCATTGTTTCATGTCTTCTCCATCACAGTGAGGTTGCAGAAGGTGCAGATGGGTCCCACCTGCAGCTGCTTGGTCCCCCGTGCTGTCTCTTGGCTGTAGCAAGTGGTACAGTGGGTAGAAGGCTCTGGCATCTCCGTATTGCAAATAAATATGTAATTGTGAGCAGTCCTTTTCTCCATATCAGGAGTGGGCTCATGTCCTAAGGCATAAGGATGAGTTATTTTCCCAAGCTTGCAAAACTTATGCAATAGGAATACATGGCTCTCCTTATGCTACTGCTGTGGGTGGAAGGGGATTCCTTGGACAAACTCAAGGAAGGTCCAGGCTAACTCAAAGAAATCAACGTGAAGTCTAGCAGTACAAATACTTCTCTGTAGTTCATCTGGCTCTTTGACCTCTGTGGACTGTATCCTGAACTATGATAACCTCTAATTTCCAAGCACTGCACCAGCTATAATAGCTTGGCTGGCTGAGCTATTAATAAAGGTTCATCCTGCTTACCTTTTAGCTACTGGAAATGCACATGGATGATATGGCTGAGGCTGCAAGAAGAAGGACAGGGACAGGGAGAGGCTGGGGAGGTGAGAAGGGGAAGCAGCACTATCCCTTCCACTCCAGAGCCTTGCTGATTTGATTCAGGTATCTCATCAGGCAGTACCCTGAACGCATCACTAGTCTGAGATTAGTGCTTGAACCAAAGCGTATGTAAACCTTTTTCACTCTGACTCCATCTTCCACAGAGTTGCAAACTTTTCAGTGGAAGAATATGCCACATGTAAAATTCCTCAATACAATTTCTGTCCAAGACATGAGAAAGATCTGGTTTTCTTAAGAGTCAGTTGGACTTAATTATGTGTAATTTGTGCTTATCAATTGTTTTCAGTGTTGCTTTTCTCAGGTCAGCTGCTCTTGGCTCTTAATTACACTGGCTAAGGCCTTACAAATCACTCCCTTTCCATTTGTCTCAGGAAAGATTAATCTCTAAAAACAGACGTTCAAAGAAAATATAGAACAGAGGCAGAGGACATTTGAGTCCAAACACGATTAAGTACATTCAATAAAAAGCTCATTTGGGCATGACATAAACTAGAAAGCAACAAAGTGATCAGTGGACAAGATGAACATCTGTTTTGTGTTTGGGATATCCTAGGTGTACAGTGCAGTATTTTAACACCAAGGTCTTGCTAAAAGGAACAGCCCATGAAATGGCTGCTGCCCAATGATGGGCAGAGGGAAGGTGCCTCCAAGCAGCTCCCAGAGCTGATCTGTGCAGGCCCAATTCCTCGTTCTCCTGGGTGCTTGTCTGAAGCCAACTTCTGAATTAATCCGTGAGGCACGTGGGTTGAAATGAGCCCAAATCTCTGGCTGGAAACTTAGTTCTTGTACTTGGGGAGAAAATAGTTTATGACCTGAAAATTTCCAGCAACGTTTTTCCTTATCCCTCTCTCCTGCTGCCTCAACTGAAGTGGTAACAGGGCCAGGCTGCTCTGGAAGCCAAGGAGGGAGGTTTCTAATAAAAAAAAAAAGCAAACAAGGATGAGGTTACTTGATCTTTTTCCCAATTGCTGTGGATATTCGGAAATACAAACCTTCTCAGCATATGCTACATTTTCTCTTTAAATTCCATGTGATTCTATGACTGTCTAGGACTAAGTCTCCTCTCATTAATTCATAGCATTTGTTCTAGGATTAAAAAAAAAAAAAAAGAATCCCTCATGGAACCAGGATGTACTCTCTGCAGTGGTAACATGGAATTTGGATAGCATGTAGAAAGATCCTTCCAGAAGGTGTTCTAGTTTTGTTTGAGCCCCTTTGTATTCTGACCCTGTTGTTGTCCATGATATCTGTGGACCAAATGTACAGAGAATCTACCCGTCCCTTATGATTAAAGCAGAAGCTGAACTCAGTGCTTAATATCAAGAAGAGGACGAAGAGGACCTGCAGGAGGTACTTCAAGTTGTATTTAGGGACCAAACAAGCAAGCACTAAAAGGAAAAAGGAGGGTGAAAACATAGTTATTTTCAACTGAACACCCTGTTCAAACACATTTGCTCTCTCTTCTACCCATTTGTACTTTTTTTTTTTTTTTTTTTTTAATGCTGAAAATGTGTCTGTATTTCAGTCAAAAAATTTAAAAGCACTATTTGTCTGGAACAGCTCCAACTGTAACTCAGTGTTTTCCCTGTAGAATGCAGTGCATTCCTAGCAGAAAAGATTGGAAAAAAAAAATTTGACACTTTCTCATCAGATTCTTATTAAAATGATGTGAAAATAATGAATATACACAGTCTGGAGGAAGAGTGAAACAGAGCAAAATGCTTTTTCTGGTATTTAAAAAAAAAAAGAGAAACATTTTTAGGGGCTTTCTGGGTATTTTTAATGAAGAACTGTGACCATTTTCTGACAAGTTCTCTCTGTCATCACTTACAATGGCAAACAGTTGATATTTAACCACACCAGATACATTAAGACAAAGGCCTAGCAGGCATTGATGTGTTACAGTAAGCTCTTAAACCATCCAAAAGTACAGCAGCTTTTTCAATAGGCCCGGTACTACAAGAGACAAGGGACTGGTGTTATTTGGAGCTCACTCAAGCCGAGGGAAAGCAGCTGACAGAGAAGTGGTGAACCCAAGCAGTATTCTCAGTAGCAGTTTTGCATTTGCAAGACCTTTAAATTTATAAGAAATTACACATCATTTTCCTAAAGGAATTTGTGAAATCATCTCACCTTTTCTTTTTAGCTGAAGCCACTGCATAGTGGACGCATCCTGCCTAACCCATAACTTGGTTAGGAGATTCTGGCATCAGTTCTGCCACAGTATGCATTCTTTGTGGTTGGCTCTGCCATCTTTGGACTCCTCCTCACCCTTCTTCCCTCCCAGTAATGCTAGTGTCAAATCGAAGCCCAACCCTGAAATCCTTGGCAGAGCTATAGCTTCTTTCTGTAGAGTCTCTCTAGGGACCTTTCAACTTTTGGTTTTTGTTCAAACTCAGATAGATATTCAATGTGGCTACTCTAAATGCACTCATCCCTCCCTTATCCTGTACCATTGCCAGTTGGGTCTGTTCCCTCTGCTGGGCTGCTGTCACCTGTCCTGCTCAGTGACAATACCCTGTGAAGTCACGTATTTCAAATTTTTCTAGAAATATCCTGCCCTAGCAGTCATGTACTGACATTAGAAGTATTTCCACAACACTCTGCTGCTGCTGTTTTACTACCCACATCTATGCAGGTGCAGCATGGAAAGGTTCTTTGGAAGACCAAGGTTCCCAGCTGGCACAAAGCCACCTCTAGCTAGCACTGATTTGCATTGGTTACTGATGCATGCTCTTGTTTATAGTTGGAAAAGGATGGGTTGCATCTACATTGTATTGAGGGTGGCAAGGGCTAGCACAAGCCCCACAGCAAGGTGGAGATGCTCTTAACCAGCATATATGGCAGCCTGGGCTCCAGCTATCCAAAAGTTCATGTTTTATGCTTTAGCTCTTATCTCTCACACCCACATGAATGCTGTGTGTCATGGGCAGGGCATATAGAACTGGAACACGGCATGCCTGGCTAGGATGCTAGGAGAAGGTGTCAATTCAAGTAAAAAATCAGAAAAGACACTGCCAAGGAGCTGAGTCCACCCAAAGGACACTTCTACAAATTGCTCAGTGTAGTATCAAGCTCCACTCCTCCACTGCTCAAGATAACTGCAGACCAGGACAGCGCTTTAACAAATGGCTGCAATCTCCCTCTACCACAAAAGTGATAATTTGCAGGCTTTCCATGACCTCATATGAAGCGAAGTTGGCGAACGTGCATTCCGCTGGCTCTGGGGAGTTGAAAAGCACAGTTGACACAGTTATAATTCAGCCTGCCAAAGGGAATGAAGAATAACAAAGATTTAAAACTTTAATTAAAAAATCTTGAAGCAAATGAAATGCTGGGGAGAGCAGTAACTCCTTTGCAAGGCTGTCAGTTTGGGATTTCTTTTGGTGTGGAACAGAAGAGCTGCATGCCGGAAGGAGGGTGGAGATACACTGGGACTTATCTACAACTGTGTGCCATATATTTTCAGATATTGAGGAACAGCTTTTATTAACTACTCCCATGAAAAGAAAGATAGTGAAGGAATCTGAAGGCACTATCATTACACAGCTGTCTGATCTATCACGCTGATTCCATTGCACAACCCTGCATAAAACTGAAATACAACCAAAATGAAAAAAAAGAGTCCTCTGCTTGTTCCTTTCCGGTATAAAGTCTTTAGTCTATGCAAAAGATGGGAACACAGTCAAAAATGGCCTTCTCTCCGATGAATTTACTTGCATGTCCTCTATCCCACTAAGATGACACTAATTTATAGTGACATGAACATTTTGGGAAGTATAAAAAAAACATTCCTGGAAAACATGAAGCAACATTTTGAATGTCCATCTTCAGGAACAGATATTTCAAAGTTAAGCTGTATTATGCCTTCAGAAAGCAACTTACATAAGCTTCTGAACTGCATAGCAATATCACCAGCAAGTCCTTCGTTGCTGCTTACAAAAGATGAAGTAATTACAACTAGGTGCCGACAGAAGCAGGGTGTCAGTAGGTTAGATATATTTGCTGAAGGGCCTTCTTTTATTTTGCAAGCTTAAACAGTTAATTTTTATCTGTGGCGCTGTATTTGTGTTGGAGCAGACTTTTACTGCAGTTGAAGAACGGACAGTGATCCACAAAGAGAAATATGGTTTTAAAAGCAACACAGCTCTGGAAGGTTCAGTTAGAAGCTCTTTGATTCTCTTATCTCTGAAGTGCATCACACACACTGTTGCTGTTCATAAACCTGGAATTAACCTATTTGAACGTTCTTCTGATATTCTTTCTTCGCTCCCCTCATAATTCCCCTAAGAGTCTTTCACCAGTAATAATTAACAAAAGAAACCCTTCAAGTGTTGGCTTAATCCAGAAGTTTAGAAGTCTCTTAATCTACAATTCTCTGGCAACCAAAAATTACACTTTTTGGTTGAGATAGATAGTCTTTTGCCTATTTCTCAGAGGCGCTTCACATGTTTAACGTCTATTCACTCATGCTTGGATTCGCTTGGGAGCTCCTCCAGTACATCACATTCCCCTACAGCTGAAGTAACTGAGTTTCAAAGAGATGAACACCCAATTTGTCAAAGGCTCAAAAAACCTTGAGCACTTTGTTCTTTCATCCCCTGGCTAAAGCAGAACCCAAGCACCAGCCTCCATATGTAGAATCTGCATTAGCTGCAAAGGCAGCTTCCAATGGTCAATAAACTTGTCAGAGAGAACTGACAACTTGGGCATCTTTTCCATGGGAAAATCTTACTGAAAGTGTGGGGCCAGCAAATGTTTGAGCATGGCAAAGGCAGAAGGAAGGTTAATCTAGCATGTTTTAGGACTCTTTTGATGTTCCAGACCGCTCCAGCCTAACTTCTAAATAATGATCTAACCAGAATGTCCTGGCATTACAACCATGGTCTAATCTTCCCTGTTACTCAGTCAGATGACAAAACAGCACAAGGAGTTCTTTGTTTACAAAACTGTATTTCTGAGGCAATTAGATATGAAATCAGCACCCCAGTACTGATGTTGTAAACATTCCTGGCATTTTAAGCACACGCTTTGAACGAATAATGCATTCAAGACTTCCTTCTCTACAAGTACTTGTATGAATTTGCAAATAAGGTATGAATTTACGACCAGTCAGCAAGGCTTGGTGTTGCCATCATCCGTGTTTTTTTTTGTACAACACAGGTGATGACTGCCAAGCAGTTCCACCACCCTGCCCTTTCCACCAGCATGCTCTCTCCTGCTGGCTTAAGAGCCTGAGCGTGCACTAGCATGAATCCCTTTCTAAACTCCCTACATCAAGGCACATCAAAGACTTTCAGCCCACTTCATCAGCAAGTTCTAATTCATACCTTGAGCAAGGCTGGAGGACTGCTAAGATAAATCTATATAGCGATCTATTAATCAGCTGCTCTTAGGAACTTCCATGTATTTTACAAGAGGAATTTGTTTAAGGTATGCTCTTATCTAAGAGCATTTGTAAAGCTTTAGGAGATGACATATTAGATATTTTTAAAAGCTCCCTGATTTTATATGAACACTTGAGATACGGTAATCTGTGAAATTATTCAGATTTGTAGCTCAGCATAAAGCTGTCTGGTTTTTGGACAGCCCTTTTGATTTACCACCCTGTGGTGAAATCACTGCAGGAGTTTGGAGAAGGTCCAATTCTATTTGTTTAAAGTCCCGATCATGTGGCTTTGGCATTCCTAGCATATCCAGCAATCATTTGCTTTTAATTACCATTCATTTCAACCACATAAGTAATGAATGTGGCTACCACATCCAACTTACAGGCTGTGTAAACTTTTGAGCGGGGTGGAACTTTCTTCTATATAGAGGCTTAACTATAAATTTAACTCAAAATGTGAATCCTCTCAACTTATTTTAGGCAGGTCTTTATTATAAGTATAAAATAAAAATAAATAAAAAGGAAATGAAAAAAGCCTTAAATGAAAGATTCCACACAATACACCTGATTCACTTCAGAAGTAATTTCCTGGCCTCCCCAACCTCTTGGTATGACTGCAAAAACCTTAAAGAAAAACAAGTTGATTTAACGTTTCTATTTATTCACGGTGTCCAGTTTCCAGAGGAGTCTGTGACTTGTAGTTTTAAACTCAATTTAGCATTTAAACTCATTTTCAGCTGGGTCCCAGTGGAGCAACAATTAGAAAAGGAAAGGAGTTCAAAGAAGAAGGGTTATAACCTTCTAGCAGTATGTTTGCCTGTGCTTTAAAAAAAAAAAAAAAAAAGCATCTCTGTTACTATTCTTTCTCCATCCAGCAAACATTAAGTCCCACAGCCAGGCTGAGGACCTGCTGGTATAGGGAGCTTCATGGGTACATACAGGTCAAAACCCAGAAGTCCTACAAAGCAGCTAATTATGTTAAAAATTACGTTTTTAAGGATATTTGTTATTTGTGCCATGCTGAATGTCCACTACCAGCAAGTCCAACTTCTCTCTAGATAAAACAAATTTCACACCAAATCAGAACAAGATGAACCCAAGAAAATTATGAAGAGAACCTATGCTGTGGGACACTCAAGTCTGTGTTCAACCTTCTTGTGCTTTGCAGCTGAACGCTCCAGCTGAGACTGTTGTCCCAGCAATCCAGACCCTGAAAATATAATACCATATATTGCAGGAGTCTACCAAGCAGTGCAAACAAAGGCTTGAGAAGGAACAGAGGTAAAGTAACTTGCCAGAAGTTAGAACTGAACAAAGAGGTCTGAAAGTTAGGACCTGGGGCCTCCGTTTATGAAACTTTACGGAATTTATATCATAGAGAGCTGGAATTTTTGTGTATTTTGATGTACTCAGAGTTAAATTTTGCTTTCTATAGTAACAGCACTTCCTGTAGCCAATGAATAGTACTCTTATGAATGGCATTCCAGTGTCATAAATTCAACCTTAAGATTCAGCCTCTGCCAAGAACTGGCTACCAAAAGTCTTATTGGGAAGAACTGCACTTCATGAATATCAATGGATAACTTGGCTTGTATGCCCTTCTACTCCCCAAGTTCTTGTATGCATACAATATGGGAGCCTCTTCTGCGATCCACATCACAGGTTTTCACTGATTTCAGTGCACACATACCTCAGGACAAGATCTGCCTACCATGGCATGTAAGGCTGTGAGCTAAATGCACGCATGGGGGCTCAGACAGGCCCCCTTCATGCTGCCACAGCTCATCGATTGAGACTGTTTTTACCTTCCATGTAATGTCACCCATTGAAGCCAGAATGGAGAGTTTCAAGTGCTCTCAGACACCTGTGAACTCTTTTGGTTTATATAGTCAACGTGGCTTGAGAAACAGACCTCCTTATGCAAGATTTAATCTTTTTAATTTGAGCATTACGTTTAAAGACAATATTATTTTAAAATCAAAAAGTGATTCTGTGATAGTACGAAAGGCAGGCAGGAAAACTGTGACCAGCACCTCCTAAAATTACTCAGACCTGGACAAAAGTTTTAGTTGCATAAAGCCAGTTGACAGTACACCTGATTGTTGTGACTGTAATGAAATTACTACTAGGTGGGAATGTAGGCATTTACTGTGTCATTGATTGGCCCCTAATAGGATAACTAAACTTGACCAGACAGATCTGAATGTATAGTCTCCTGGGTATACTACATCAAGGTTTTTTTCTCTGTTTCACATGGTCAGAAAATGATATACCATATTTGCTGAACAGATGTAATGTGGCTGGAGTCAGATAATATGACCCTACAGATTATTTTTTAAGGTAGAGATTTAGGAAAGACCTTTCAATCCCAAATGAGCAAAGAGAAAGTAGATGTGTTTACTTGATTTAAGACAATTAAAACTGCCAAATCCAGCATTTGTGATGAGGAATGTTCTGTGGTTCATCTACTGCTGCTGAAACTCTCCATTTTGAGAAGATGTATGTTTATAAACAAGAAGCAAATTTGTGCCATGCCACTTGAAGAAAACTTAATGAAAGAAATGACAGCAGTGTTTGTATGGAGACATAGCTGGTTGTGTATTAAAATTATCACCAGGACACGCTTTTAAAATAATTAAAGACAGGTCACATAAAGTCCTGAACTACTGAAGTTTGATATACAGAAGAGGTAGACACAACACAGGGTGGATGGAGTGGTTTTGAATGGAAGGGAAAACCATGGCTTTCCCATCAAAACTCTCCTTTCCCTTCTTGTGTTTCCTGCTATTGCTGATAAGCTTAGTTGCTGTTTGAACCAGTCACACAGTGAGAGGATTAAAAATGGTGATAACTCATTAGCTGGAAGTGATCCTGCAGCAGTATCTAGCTGGAACATACTGATAGCAACTGCAGCCTGCAATGTGGTTCCAATTGTAGCGTTCCTTTGAAATGTCACCAGGAAAGATGTACAGACAGACCTCCTGCTACAGGCCATCAATGTCTACTCTTCCTGTTTGATTTTTATTTAACTTACCATGAGTTGATCAGTTCCCAGTGAAGCTGAAGGCACTTTGAAGCTCCTCTGAAAACTGAATTATCAAATGGAATAGAGACCCATCCTATATTTACCTGTTTTTCATTTCATTAATGTGTATGCCTGCTTCTGGATTCACGACCTGAATGGTCCATCCGTTTTTTCCCCCCTTCATGCTATCCCTTTCATGTCTCTGCCTTCCAATTTCCTTTTTTTCTCTTCAGATTATGGATCACTCAAATTCCACATGTTGATACAATCTGACTTCCTCTCTTCCTGATGCTCCTGCAGCTATACAAGCGTTCACTGATGCCTGTTTCTCTAGCCGTTTCTCAGTCCTGCATCAAACTTTCTTCTCTTCTGCTAGCCTTCAACCACAATCCCAGCCAGCAACTGTCACCTCTGCAAGAGGTCTTCAATACCATCTTCAGACTCACAGTGGCCTTTATTGACCTTAGCTCATCAGACTACTTTTCATGCATTTGATGCAGTCTCATAAACTGCAAAAGAGGTACTACTTTCCTGAAATAATATGCTCTGTGATCTTATTGTAATTGACTGCTTCATCTGTAAAGCCACCATCCATTTCTCATTTTAGAACCACACCTGCATTTTAGATTACACTAGTGCACTGATTCAGAGGAGCTGAATAAAGTGAGCTTTGTCACTAGTAACTTAACAGGATGCCATATACACATACATACCTTGGCATTTTGAAGAGGAGGTTGGTAACTGGAGGGTCGGTAGTACCTTCTCTGGGTAGCATCAGTATGAATGTCTCCAAGAAATAGCTCCTCCACAAGGTGATCTAAATTGTGATGCAGATACTGCTTCTCCACGCGGATCAGCTGGAGCTCATGCATGGCAAAATTCAGAGCCTTGGTGCATTCGCAGCCGTTCTCTTCTCTGAGCAAATCATAGCTCACATCCTGCTCCCAGGGACTATCTTCTGGTATAAATCCAGGACATGTATTGTTGACCAACTCACTTAATTTTTTGGCTACTGCTTCATTGTGGCTTATGATCTGTATGTTGCGCAGTTGATAATCAGCTTCAGTACCCCCTCGGATGATCCAGGATGCTTGGCGGAGACGAATTTTGCCACGTATAACTAATGTGTAGATAGGGTTAGTGCAGCGATTGCCACCATAGTAAAACTGATATGCTTTAAATGTATTATTGTGATAGAATCTGTAAGATCTTGTGATGAACTCTGGGCCTGCTCTGACTTCACAGCTGTGGGAAGACAGAAATGAAATTTTAGCAAGGTGGCACATCATGTACACTACAGGTGACAAGAATGAGCAACACTGCAGGGGTCCAGAGATAGATATCTGGGTACTCATGTCCCTCTGAAATGAAGTAAACAGGAACTAGGTAACAATGATCTGCCAATTCACCAAGAATTTCCTCTGCTATTACAGAAATATACTGTTTCATGGTGATTGTATCTACCTAAGGGTTTACTCTCTGTAGATTTAAATACTTTGAGTCATGTTTCACTTTTCCTTTTTGTCTAAGGATTACCATGTGATTAATTTTATGAAAAAAGTCACAGCTTATTAAACATTTATTCTTTTTTGCATGGTAGGCTTAGCAAAAGCACTGATAACATCAGAAAGTGAAATGCCAAATATCCACAGAACAGGACAAGGAACTGGCTTCTGCAGCTGCTGCAAAGGCTTCACGGTAGTGTACTGCCTGGTCTGGTCTGCAGAGACCTGTAGGATCTCGTCCTCAGCTTTCCCACTCAACGTTTCAAGAGGGGTGGCAGTGAATGCAAACTTCTGACAGTTAATGCAAATCTCCTGTTTGGACAGAAGTTAGACCATGCAGTATTGAGGTTTGTTAATGAAGAAGTATTTTTTTTTTCTCTTTTACTGAAGGTAAAATAAATAGCAGTTAAATACCAGTTTCTCTAGGAAGTCCTTTTGTACCTTCAAACTTGTTCCCCTTTTTTTGTCAACTGCACTGCTTAATGTAAATACATTCTATTAAAAAGCCCAAGATTCTCCTACTACAACTCACTTGAAATAAATGGGCAACTATTGCCTGCTGAGACATGCAAGCAAAATAGCTCTCTGAATTAAAAATTATCATGTATGGAGAGGAAAAGAACTGGTGAAATACAGCTTCTTAATTTCTTTTGCTAAAACAACTAACTTGTGCTAGACAAACACTCTGAAAATAAGGATCCATTCAACGGATCTAATGCATGCAGTCCAAGATAGTATAATGTTACATTTGAATAAGCATTTTGGCAACTTGATGGTCTCTTTTCTATTCAGAAAGAGATTTAAAGATATTTCACAGTGTGCTGTTTAAAGTCCAGACTACAAATTGATTCATCAAGACAGTTTTATAGTATGCTATTCCTATGTACATAACACAGCTCCTTCTTCTTTTATACATAAGCTTATCATAAAGCATTCGGAATTTGAAGTATCACCATATTAAACAAATTAGTTCCCCTGCTTGTTAAAGTGGGAATTTTCATCCTTCCTTCTTTGTTTCCTTCCCCTTTTCTCTTACATGTACACTATTCAAGCACGTTTGATCACGTTTGATCTCTCCTTACCCGGTAGAGACCCAGTGTCCCTCTATATTGGGAGGCATTTGCACAGTGATGCGGGCCCCATTGTGGAGGTGTTTCAGCATGTGATGACACTGTGACTCCTTGAAAGCCCTCCATGCACTCTTCTCTAAGGAGCGGGGGTGGGACCTGCTGTCTGGATGAAGAAGAGCAGAACCTTCTCCCAGCCCTGCAATAGAAAAGCAGAAATTATCCAGAGATCCCAGTAAGAGAGCCTTCAACATGACAAAGGTGGTTGAGAACATCTTGTGTTGAATGACACTTGCTCACAACATTCTGCGTCTGGGAAAGAAGAGGCTACATTTCTTGCCTCATTTGAAAAATAAAAAAAATATGCAATGCTCTTCTTTTTTGTAACTCTGTAATGGCTTGAACCAAAGTGCTCCATTTCTACACCCAGTGATGTGGCTCCAGAGCTAAATTTTACAGACACCTCTTTAATCTCTGGTCAGGGCAATCAGAAATCCCAGAAAGTTGCATCCAGATCTGGACATAAACTTTGTGGTTTCAGTCCCCCTCTAATTTGAACGCTTCTATACTAAACTTGCAAAGACTACTCTTGAAAGCCAAGGGAAAAACAGATCTTAAAAGCAAAGCCTCTGCACACAGGAAGCCTCTGTGATGACTGAGGTGGTCAATTAGAGGCCGATTCTGCTATTTTTATTTTAAAGGAGAAAAGGAATTTCAAAAGCTAATGTTGTCTCCATCACACAGTAATTTTGGTTTCTAGTAATGTATACATACAAAACCCACCAGTGATCTTTTTACACTATATTAATTGGACAAAATGAATACAGAGCTTCAGGAGGAATGCGTCTTTACTCTTTTAGGCACCAAGTGCTCTTAGATATGTTGGAAAACATGGATCATGGATAACGGGTGGGAAACTGTTAATACTTTACCAAAAGGAATATAAGAACCTCTGGGCTAGGAAAAGAATATGGGGTGTGCCCTGGAAGCCAGTCTGGCTGTCTGGGGAGAGGGAAGGCTCAATGACATGTGCTCCCAGGGGTTGGGATTAGGGTTTGCCCTGTATTTTCTCATGACTTTCCTACCCAACTTGGCTCTGGAACTGAGCTCTTTTGTATCACCCTATGGAGTCCAAGCCACCAGACTAGACCCTGCCCTGTATTCCCCAGGTCAGACATCAAAATATGAGGCATGAAAAGCAGCATCTAAATGTAAGGTCTGTCATTCAGGCTGATGTTAAGGCTGTGCTCAGTCCCACAGCACGGTATTGCTGCAGATCTTACAAGAAAATCAGCATTATTCATTTTTAGACAGATGCCATTTCCAAGCTTTGCCATTTCCTATCGCTAACAGAAAACTGTGTCAAGTGACTCATGATGCTGACTAGGTCTTATGTCTTCTGGAATAAACTTAGGTTAACAGCTGGGAAAATGGCATTGCTAGAAATACAAATACACGTCACCCATTTAAAAAGAGCAATTTCTACACTGAACAAAGGCACGGAGTTTTCCAGTAGGCAGAGTAAAGAGTGATCAGAAACATGACTATAAATACTTGAATGTAAATACTTATCACTGAACGCTCTTGTGATTTAATAAGATCAACTGATATAACTTCACAGTCTTTATTAGCAGATTTAGCAACTTTGTTGCAGTTTACCACTAATTCTTCCTTCTGAATGAGAATTTATGGCCTTCCTTTCTACAGGGTAATAAATACGAGAGATGCTTTGATATCTGAGCATGCCATCTGAGATGCACTTAAAGGACTTTCAGAGGGTCAGTACTTTTTTTTCCTGAAAGCCAGTCTTCTTAGGCCTTTTTGCAATGCTGAGCAGTCTCTCTTGCGCATCAAACAACAGTTGTTCTGAAGCACGAAATGGCAAGGCCACTTCCAAAGCAGTATGACCACACCAGGATGATGCTCTCCTGAAGCTGACAATCTTTTGAGAGGCAGGATTTAGCAGATAGGTCTTTCATCAGTCTTTCATGGACACAGCCTCCTGGCCCTAAGCCAGCATCTCTTGGCAGCCTAGCTCACCTGGAACAGAATTCAGCTCTCAAAATCTTGAGCTTATCAGGTCTATCTGAAACCCTGTGGGCATGGGGTTGATGTCACAGGCCCTTATGCTGCCAGAAGAACAAGTTCAGCCAGGTCCGGTGAAATTTACCATACGCTTGTTTCTGTTGTTATGAACCACAGCTAATGTTTGAGACCTTCTCCTTTAACAAGTTTTCCCATCCCTACATCTCTACACACTCAAAAAATTCAGCACATTCTCTTTAATGGAGTGCTTCTGTCCATGGCTCTCGTGTCAGAAAGGATACCACCTGCAAGGTACCTGCTGGATGCTGGAGCTATCACCACTAACTCTTCCAACAGAAACACAGCTATCAGGATGCCTTCTGTGGAGAAATTATCTCACATTGAAAAAGCCTTTGAAAATTTCCATTTTTGCCTGGAGTTGTTAAGCATTTGGAATCTGCCATTAAGAGGAGGTTTTGAAATGGTTCAAGTGACTTTTTCCAAGGCAGATGTATCACGCACTTTGCTTTTAGGCTGTTGTGCTTTTCATAACACGTTATATGATTCATGAATACAGATGCACTTGAAAATGAATGATTTGTTCATTTAAACATATCTGGGCATTTAATTTCTCCAAGCAAAAATCCTCCTACAGAAAGATGCCATCTTGTATGGATACATAGCAAAAGAGAAGATGCGGAAACCACATTATACATTGCCAATTATTCCCAGGAGGAAATAATGAAAAGAGAGCTTTTTGAAAAGGAGTCAAACTTTCTGTGACATCATGCAGTGTCTTTTTGATATTGCTTAAAAGTAAGCTGGCCTCTAGCTCTCCCTGGAAGTACAGCTGGATGTAGTTCTACCTTGCAAACAACAAACTGTATCCAGTGGATGGGAGATTTGCATTGTCAGCCACAGAGATCTGTATCTGAGAAGCGAGCGTGTGCTCAGGATTCATCCATCAAACTGTGACAAATGATGATTGGAAGAAGTTAAAGTCAGGACAGGCACAAGAACATAAGAAGGACTGTAGAGACCGAGGAAGAGATGTAGAAGACACACACATGCCAGGCAACATCCCATACATTGGACCTGACTCAGAATACAGATTATGTTGTAAGATTAAAACGCAATTATGGGACCCTTACCTTGCTCGCTACATTCTTCAATGTTTGTGTTGCTGAGGTAGGGAAATACTTAATTTAGCACAGCCTTCTTCCTCCCTGAGTCATAATTTCAACACTTTTGTTTATAACTACATATGCTTGAATGACTTCCAGTCAAAGGTGCCCTAACTTCGCTTGTGTTACCTAAAAATCCCTTGCAAAGACTGGTGATGTACTTTCTGTGCAAGACACGAAGCTGAACACTGTCTCCTGTGCATTTCCACACTGTGGATAATTCAAAGCAGCACAGAATCCCCTGCTCCCCTTTGGCAGTGCACAGTGAAGTGTTCTGCAAAACTGAGGCCTCGTGGGGATGATGGCATTCATTGAAAAAGATCTATTTGGCGATGTTCGAAGTTGGACGTTGCTGGAAGGCTTAAGATTAAAACGTGCTTTCACAAAACTGGGAAAAGAATTTCACGGCTCTTAAAAGCCCACTTTGGAGCCCAAGCATGGTTGCAACATACTTGGAGCCACTATTTTCATTCAGAAGGATCCAGCTCTGCTATTCCCTATAGCACAGACAGATGATAGGCTTCAGAACCTCCATGATAAGCCACATATTTCAGACTCAAGGTCTGACACATTTTTTTTTAATTTTTTTTTTTTTTTTTTTAATGTGAGATGAAGGAATCTTGCACATTCATAAAAGACAGTCCACCATCTAATCATTCAAAAGTGTGACAGACTTAAAACCCATTCTTTGCACAGTGCTAAAGGCAGCATTTTTGTGAAGCCTCTGGTTAACACTTCCTGTAGCTACACAATGACCACAGGCCATAAGATTGTATCACCCTCCCCATGGCAGCTGCCTTTTCACAGCAGCAAGTCCAAAAGAAGAAAGAAAATTCCAGAGCCTATTAAAAACACCTCCTAGAAAAGCAAAACAAAGAACAACAAATGCATTTTTGATGCATTGATAACCAGCTTCACTTTCATAATCAAGACCTGGCAGCATAGATCACAATACGGCTTTAGCACCGAGGTTTGAATCGAAGACAGTACACAAGGTGCTGCAGCTCCATCTCCCAGCTGGGAATCCCCTTCAGTGCCCCATAGATCAAGCGTTAGAGAGGTAGAGCCAACAACCATCGGAGTGGGAAAGCAAGGTGTGGGCAGCTGCCAGGTGAGAATGCGTAGCTGGCAGCACCCACTGCACCAGGTGCTGATAAGGTGGGGGCTTCAAGCTCTGGGGTTCACCCATAAACCTCTATCTGATGTGGGAACAACCACTGCAGATAAAAATAATTGGAAGGTAAGATGGGTTGCTTTCAACTTCTTCAAAGATTTCTGTACATAGCTGCGAGTAAAATACCAATCTCGAATGGGTGATGTGCTGGCAGCTGGTTACCCAAACGTGTTTTAGAAGTTGCTCACAAAAAGCTCTTCACGAACATTTCTGCGAAAAACTATGAGCTGCTATACTCAATGGCTCAGTTTTTTGGAAAAATAGTATGCAAATAATGTGCAATTGCACCATCGATAATGACAAGTAATGTTGTGCTTGAGCACAAATTCTAATCTTTTAATTCATATCTAGACACCACGGGCAAATTCTGTTCTCAACTTTGCAAGATTGCAAAAGTATAGCTCAAATAATCTTAAAGGTTAAACTTTAGATTTAAATCAGTTTAATTAACAAACACCTCTACCAGAATGGAAACAGCAGCTTCAAATATGGCCAAATGGAGCACTTCAAAACACAGGCTTCTAGCTACTACACCTTCAGCAGGCTCCCCTTTGGCCCAATGGGAGGATAAATGTTAATGAAACGTAGGTCTAAAAACTGGATTTAGATTGGGATTGCTCAGGAGGAGCCACTTGGTCTTTCATTTGCAGCCCTGTAAAGTCCAGAAGAGTACCATTCTGCTACAAATTAAAACAATCTCAAGTGGTAGTCCAAGTGCAAAACACATAATGACATTTGAACATGCAGGCTGCAGCTCTGCTTCAAGCCCTTTTCAAGTTCAAACTTGTTTGAAACATTAAAAACTCTACCACAGATAAAGGATAATTGGCAGGATTAAGTTTATAGCTCTCCTTATCTGGGCAGTCGCCCTGCACAATTAAATAAATACACATTTGGATTACTCTCTTTCTTGATGTGGGAGAGTGCTACATAATGCCCGTGACAAGCCTTCGGCTGCAGTGCAAACTTGTGTAATTACAGTGGGGAATATAATGTCCTGTTACCAAGCTGCTGTCTGTGTTTATCAGTGTTTTCCCTATGCTCGGAACTTCAAACAGCCCTCTCACAGGATCAGGACCTAAATTAGCTGCTGTGAACAAAGGGGCTAGGAAAGGAAAGCTGAATTTCCTGGTCATAAAAGCAGACAGGACAATGACTTCCCTTAACAGGTATCCGCTGATGTTCCTGTGCACGCAGGGCTTGCAGGCACAGCTGCCAAAGAGCCTCACGCCCTCACAGATGGAAAGAAGCACTGCAGAGCATGAAAAAGCCTGGAGGGAGATAAAGTGTCCTTAGATGGCAGAACTAGAAAGAAGCTCCTCAAGGCTAGCTGCCTCAGGCTTAGACTCTCTGCTATCTTACAGCTCTGTCCTTGCTTGGAGGAGATCAGAGGACCCAGCACTGAGCAGCTACGTAGCTGGGATGCTTTGCTAAGTGTGAGCCTGGCTGCTAATTCAAATCCCAGCAGCTCCCGATGCCAAGAGTAAAGCCACCTCTGCCCAGTGGGCATGCTTTCCTCCAGAGCCACAAGGGGTTAATCAAAGCCCACCTCCACGCGGGGCAGCCCTGTGCTGAAGTGCAATCCAATCTCGACAGTAGTTGGGTCTCACCCTCTTTGAAGCCGACATCTGGTCTCCATCACGGACATCTGCACACTGCCGTGCAGCCTGCAGGCCACGGCCCGTCCTCCACACACGGCGCGGCTGTTTGTTCAGGTGGGCCTTGTGTCCGCGCAAAGACAGTGCTAACCAGCTTGCCATGGGCCATCGCACCCTCCAGCAGCCCAACTTAAAGCACTGCATCCATAAATAAAACACCACTGTTTTAAACTGCTGGGCATACTTGCCATCAGCATGCTGTGTGTCTGTTTTGGGCCCCATCGCTCATCAGCCTGTCTCCTACACACACTACAGAGTGCAAAGATTGCTCACCACCACCATCTCCTCCCATTGCAAGCCCACAGCCAAGCTACAGAGGATGGGTGAAATTGAATTTACGCTGATGAAATTGTGAATAAAACTGAGTCTATCTCTCCCTGCCAAATCCCCCTTTTACTCTTTTATTCATTGTCTTCCAGATTGCCAAATGAAGCATGTTACAGAGGGAACAGATCTCATATGCCTCCAGCACAGAGTGCAATTTTGGTCCATTTTACAGACATGGGTATTTACATCGCATACACTTACTTATTTTCCATAAACAGGTTTTGAAATTAAGCGCTAATTTAAGCAAAATTGCCAGTGAACTTTTAAAAGCATAAACAGTTTTACCCTGAAAAGCCCAGCAGTCCTGTCTTCATTCTTTATTAGGGCTATTTCCCTGATGTTATCAACAAATTGTTTTAGTTAGGGTTTCTAAATCACTATTCCAGCAGTAACATAATCAGAAATAAGCTAAAGTTTCTTCTTAGCATCTGTACTTGTTAAAAAAAGTTTATGTTTCCTAAAGAAATTAGCCAAATTTGTTTTGAACCCTCCTGGAGGTGACTCTTATTAATCAGTATTTCTGGAGCTGAACGATCTTAGCTTTTGACATCTGAAACTTCTGTGGCTTTCTCTCTAAGCAAAGAAAACAGCGATAATGGACAACTTCCAGCTGCAAACCTCTTATGATATTGCACAGGTTTTATTTTGACTAAGGAACACAAGTTTTTCCAAATAGTAATTCAGCAATGTTAAAGTAGGCATTTCTTAACATAATGAAAGCATAAGCTTTAGTCTTACAGGACATTCTAACTTGCTTTATAAAGCTTTAAACCCTAAATACACACACACACACACACACACACACACCCTCTCGCTCACTTTTAACCCTTAATTTGCCAGGTGCAATGGAAACGTTGAAGACGACGTGACATGGTGTAAAGAGTCTTAGCGCTGCAATCCCCTGGGACTGCTGGTTGTTCTTACACATCACCAGCTCAGGCTGGCCACCAGCTGAAGGATGCTCCTACTGACTCCATGGCACACAGAGAAAGCTCCAGGCCAAGTTAAAGCTAACAGGGTAGGCACATACAGACTGTCTGAACTTCAGTCCACTGTATGACACCAATGGCATTTTCAAGCTTTTAAGGGTGGCAACTTCCCCATGCTCGAAGCTCAGATCCAAACTGCGCACTGCTACTTCACTGAGGTGTAGATGTTTACACACAAGCCACCGAGCTGCATCGTTGTGCAAGAATATAGGTATACTTTATTTGGTGAAACATAACCACAGATGGAAAAAATAGACTATTTTCCTACTTCATGCTCTTTTGGCAGCTGCTGTTTTGATCTGGTCATCAGCCTTGATTTGTTTCCCGCTCCAGCCAGGGTTCAGCACTGCTCTGTAATTCCAAGCAGATGAGCCGGGGAGTCCAACCCTGTAATTACACCTCCTCTCCTTACCCTCTAACTCCAAGCCTCCCATTTTCACTCTTACATCTCAGATCACAAGAGTTTTAAGAAACACCTTCGGCGTCCCAGCGGGTCTGGCTTAACTAAACACATTTATGCTCTCTCTGGATTTCATTGCTGAGCTGTGAGAAAGGTATAAAGCCCCCTCCTGGGGAACAGGGTCTTTTGCTCTTTGTCTCTCAAAACAAAATACACAATCAGAAGTCCATGCTCTTTATTATTTATTGAATACCATCTGTGTGCTTAGCACTTGTACAAACACAGAGAGAAGCAATCCCCGCTCCACAAAATCAATCCCAGGAATAGCTCTGAAACCCTTATCCCCACTCACAGATCTCACCCTGAATCCATGGAGGTTACTTGCATTCTAACAGCTAAAGCAAATTCCTCTTTTTACAAGCCAGCTCAGGGTCCTAGGAAATTTAACTGAAGAAGTCTGGATGCTACAAAGTACTCTCGAGTTAAGAATGTGCTTCAAAACGATGCTGTGACTTGAGGAGTTTGAGTCACTCTTGGAGAACGACATCTCGCCTGGATTTCTCAAATCTGACTGCCAAATGTTAGACATACCGAAGCAGCTAATTAAATAGCTTTCCTTTCAGAAGTTGCTCTTGAAGAACATCGGGATTCTAGACAAACGAGCTGGATGTACGCACCGCACGCAGCACACGCAAGTTTAAATACACAAGGCACCAAACTTCTGCCTGCCTGGGGTTTCGGAGACACGTCAGTCCGTGGCTTAGCAGAACAGCGGGCAGTGTCACCCCGAGCCCCCCGTGCCCTATGCCGGCAAACGCCGCAGCGAGCACCACCCGGCCGCAAACTTCCTCCTCGGCCGCAGGTGAGGCAGGGTCCGGCAGGGTCGGACCATCTCCTGGCAACGCCCGACGCATCGCTGAGCCCGTCCAGCCGCTCCTTCCCAAAGCCACGGGCACGCAAGGTGCCCAGCCGAGCAGGACAGAGGCACGGCTGCTCGCCCTATGGCTTCGCCGCACCTCGCTGCTCCGAAGTTTTATTCACCAACGAGAAGAGGGCGAGGTCCGCGTGGCTGCGCTCCTACCCCTCAGCCGGACCCACGCCGCAGGACGAGAGCACCACCCGCGCCCCGTCCCCACCCGCGGAGCCGCCGGGCTCCCCGCACTCACCGTGCAGCAGCAGGGCCGGGAACAGGTACCGCATCAGGCTGCCGTACGGGACGGACATCTCCGCGCTCCGTGCCGGGGCCGCCACCACGCACAGCGGGCCGTGCCGCGCTCAGCGCCGCGCCGGGCAGCCCATGGCCGGCGCTAGGGGGCGGGCGGCTGGCGGGACGGCAGCGCGGCCGGGGCACACCGCCTCTCCTTTGGGAACCCGTCCCTCGCTCCCGAGCTCGGGCTCCGCTCGCCGCGTCGTCACCCGTATCCACGAAGTGCGGCGGCGGCTCCGCTTCATATTTCCCCTTCCAGAGGGAGGAGGAGGGGTCGGGAGGTGGGGACTCCCGCGCTGATGCCGCCGCCGGGAGGGTTGGAGGGCGGGCTGGAGGGGCGGCCCGTGGGGTGTCCGCCGCCGGGCGGGGGCGGGTCGGGGCGCGGGAGGGTGTGTGGGGGGCGGGGGGCGGTGGCCGGCGGTGTTGGGGCGGTCCGAGTGCTGCCGGTGTGGTCCTCTGCAGGTACGGTGGTGCCGTGTGTCGCTGTGGGCAGGGGGACAGAAGTCGAGGAGAGGAAGCGTTTTGGCCGCGGTTCTCCACGTAAATTAGACGTTTTAAAGAACAGGCTTCTGAGTTGCCGCCTTTGATTTTGCGTTCCGCACGTTTTCCCGTGGCCGTGGAATCACAGCGCATCGTGAGTTGGAAGGGACCCACAAGGACCATCGAGTCCAACTCCCCGCTCCACACAGACCACCCAAAATCCTAACCCTGTGCCTGAGAGCTGTGTCCAAACGCTCCTTGGCACTTGGGCCCATGACCTCTGGGCAGCCCGTTCCATGCCCACCGCCCTCTGGTGCAGCACCTGTCCCTGACCCCAAGCTGCCCCTCCCCTGACACAGCTCCATGCCGTTCCCTCGGGCCCTGTCTCTGTCACAGAGAGCAGAGCTCAGCGCTGCCCCTCCGCTCCCTGTGAGGAGCTGCAGCCGCCATCAGGGCGGCTCTGGGCTGAGTACACCCAGGGGCCTCAGTCACCCCGAATCTTACGTCCTGGTCATGCAAACACATGTTGTACATGTTAACAACTTGTGCCCGAGTTTGAGCGCAGGGCTTTATTTTATACTGCCTGCTGCTCACAAACATCGTATTTTCTAGTTTTTGTTTGTGTCCGTGGGCTCAGCTGTAGTGTCCCATGACAAAGAATGTGTAACAAATTGGAAAATTTTGAGAAAATGAACGTAACTGAGTTTTGAATGGTTTAAGCTAAAGTGTTTACACGCTGAGTGTTTAAAAAGAAATACAAACAACAATGGCTCTTTCCAGCTCCCTTGAGAAGGAAGAATAAATTTAATCTTCCTTGCTTATACAGAGAGGAAGATGAGACAGAAACGAGTGGTGGTGAGTCAGAATGCAAGCTCTGGTGCTTTGGATTCTCAGAGTTACACTTGTTCTTTCAAACAAATGTTTTCCAGGTCAGAAGGAACAGTTTCCAGAGCACTTGGTGGTGGTCTCTGCAAGGCTGTAGTGGGTGGATGGCTGGCTGATCACCTGGTGAAAGATGCACAAAGGAGAATAACCTCCTTCATGAAACAGGTGCCTCTGAATGCAAGCAAAGCTGGGTATGGCTGTGAAAATACCCTTCCCCAATGTTTCTTGTTCATCTTCAACCCATTCCTGTAGTTGCCACAGAAGTGTTTGTCAGCCGTGTGTATGAAGGAACAATTCACACTGTAGACCTAATGCCGTTGGAAAAATTGTTTGTGTACTTGGCTGTTTTTAAGAGAGGATCAAGATTAACCCTGGACAATTAATTTTGCTGCCTGTAATAATCTGATAGTGGCCAAGACAACAAAGTAGATTTTCTTTACCTGAAAGGTTCTGAAAGGGGAAACAGATCCGACGGCCAAGGAAGACAGTGATGTTCACTTAGATGCGGTACAAACATCTTCATTTATGAGTCTTGGGGACTCTTGAAGCATATCACGTATGTGCATGCTGGTTGCCTCTGCTAACAGAAGGTTTTGCCAGAATGATGGGTGAGATAACGCTGGGCTGCAAACCAGTAATATCAGGACGTGGTATCACATAGTGCTGGAACAGGCTGCCCAGAGAAGTTGTGAAGGTGTTCAAAGTCAGGATGGATGGGGCCCAGGGCACTCTGGGGTTGGAACTACATGATCTTTGAGGTCCCTTCCAACTCAAGCCATTCTATGATTCTATGACATGTAATGCACATGGGAAAGTGAGCAGTGGATGATTTGAGGGAGTACTGAGAAGCAGCCAGATCAAAGTCTTGCTTGTTTGGCAACTGTGTAGGAAGGCTCTCTTAATGTAAGCCCTCTGCTAATGCTAGTTGTTAGGTGTATGTCCCTTCAAAGCCCTGTGTGTGTTCCGGTAGGGTCTCTCAGTGTATCCAGCCTAACTCCTCACCTGAGGAAGCAACAAGTCAGAAGGAGATAACATAAATGTGCACCCAGGATGTAAGAGGTAGCCAATGCTACTGTGAACAGTAATGAAGAGTGAGCAGTTTTGAACTGAAATTACATCAAAGTAGCAACATTCTGAAGGGGAGGCTTTTTTCCTGTGAACATAATCTGCTCTGCCAACTTTGAATCAAGCAAAAAAATGATCTGCAAGATGAGCCTGTGAAAAATCATCTGTCCAAGAAGCGTGAGATTTGTCCCCTGGGAAGGGACATCCCCCCCGGCAGCATCACTAACAGCTTCTCATAAGCAGAAAGGGGAATAACTTTACTGCTCCACCAGCCAACTTTGTAAATTAGGCCCCGCTTGTGATTTACTATCAGCATGGCTTCAGATGTGGTAATGAAATGAAATGAAATCAATACCCAGTGGACCCAGGCACGGCAGAACTTTCCAAAAACAACACAGTCTATACTTTGTCTTTTACTCGCCTTTTTTATTTTGTGATATTTTAAGGGCATGGGATTTTTCAAACCGATGCACAATATTTTTTTGAAAGTGTGCCCAGCTTACTCCTACTTGTTTCATTAC
The DNA here is from genome assembly GCA_030625065.1 of Alectoris magna. Taxonomy (NCBI): domain Eukaryota; kingdom Metazoa; phylum Chordata; class Aves; order Galliformes; family Phasianidae; genus Alectoris; species Alectoris magna. Next base: position 51,433,427 of record CM060561.1, read on the forward strand.
TGTGCCCCTGTTCTGCATTTACTGTTGCTGTAACAGGAAGCAGTGACAAATAACAGCTTCTTGCACTTTGATCTAAGCAGCACGTCACATCCGTGCCCATTAAAAATTATATTAACCAATCCAACCATGACTTTGTGAACTTGGGCTCCTGGGGCAGGGTATGTGCTTAATGTGGGTATAAAGTAATATCATTTACAAAGACATCTCAGCCATACTGACAGTTGGACTAAATGATCTTAAAGGTCTTTTCTAATCTTAATGATTCTGTGATTCTATATTCTCAAAAATAACATGAGGGCAAAAGCATTTAAAAAAGGAAGTCAGTAGAAAATGCACAGAAAGTAGTCATTTAGGAAACTAACCTGATGGAAAATGTACTTTGGGGCTGAGGCTCTCTGCAAAAGTATTAAAACAGAAAGAAAACTAATTTGTTGGGCTTGTTGCATGACACTTAAAAGACCTAGGCATATCAGCATGGTGCTTGTCTAGCTAAGGTGCAGGCTGATTAGCTGGCAGCCAATGCCAGTCTTGTGGTGAAAGACATTTAAAGGAGAGACGTGATGGGAAAGAGTGGGGGCCACGAGCATGTGAGATACTTTATGCTATGGAGAAAAATAGAATGGGGTAGCACCCTTTCACTCTGTAATGCTTTGGCGATGCCACAGCTGTGATTAGCTGATGGCTAAATTACATTTTTTAAAAGACAGTATGTTCTTTTGAATGTGGCAAAGGAGTGGGATGTAAAGATTTATCGGAAAAGAGTGGAGTGACTGATTCACAAGGAATCAGAAGTCTGTGAGGTTTCTGTTTGTGGACTGTCCATGACAAGTTCATCAGAACAAGTGAAGATTTGGAGAAGAGGTTTTGCTAGATGCCCAGCTGAAGTTGAAATCCACAAGATCAGCCTAGTGCTTGTCTGATCCAGGCTGGATGTGGCTCTGGGCAGCCTGATCTAGTGGTTGGCAACCCTGTCTGTGGCAGGGGGATTGAAACTAGGTGATCTTTGAGGTCCTTTTCAGCCCAGGCCATTCTATGATTCTGTGATTCTGTGATACGTAGAAATAGACTACATGACATCTTATTTTGGCTTCAGCTATTTGAGGGAGAAACTGAACAATTTTTGAATAATATGTACAACCTTTTTCTCTCTTTTTTTTTTCTTCTCTCTCTCTCTTTTTTTTTTTTTTTTTAACAGAAAGAACTGGCAGAGCCGGTCATGAAGTTGTGCACAGTGTTTCACCTTTCCCCTCTGGCTGCTTGATCTCACAGTGGAGCCTGTGGAACACAACAATTATTTTAAAGGACACAAGTCTGTTTTTAGTTTCTCAGGCCTGTGCCTGTGGTGATGCTCACTTGCAAACTGTGGCTTTGAGGGTGAGACTCGTCTGTGAGGTGGTGCAGGTTGCCTCAGAGGTCTGTGCTCTGTTGCTCCTCCTTGTTTAGGTAGGCACAGTGCCTGAGAGGTGCACTTTGGGAATGATTGTGTTTTAGTCTTATAAGGCACACTGAAGGTCTGTTAGTTAGAAATAGGCACAGCAAATATAGTCCAGACAGTGAAAATGAAGGTCTTGTGGCCTTCATAGACTTTTTTCCTCCTTTTTAAACATGTATTTTTAATTTTTTGGATACATGCGGAGACATGCACTTATGTGTATACACACCACACAAAACCTGTCTGCTAGAAGAGGCTTGCTTGAGAGAGCACCGGTTTCACAAAAATCACAAAAATGTGGCTCTCTGAAGAGAGTTTTTTTCAGTTTTCCTAGAGCAGTTTGAAAAGTAGATGGTAATAAGAATGTGAAAAAAAAAAACCCCTACAACATGAAGAGCAGATCCTGCAGAGCTCGGACAATACGAGAGATGGAAATCATAGAAAAAAGCAAAGGACTCAAACATGTTCCCTTCTTCATATCTTCACTTGTTCTTGGCACTTGAAATGTGCTTGTGATTGGATTGCTCAGAGCACAGACAGTTTTGTGGGACTCTTCCTGCAGCCATTGCCTTGGGGCTTGCTGCAGCTCCAGTGAGCCCAGCGGGGGTCTTTCCATTGCCTGTGCTGAGAGCTGGATCCTGCCCTAGAGGAGGCTGCTGGCAGTGCCAGCTGGAACAGCTAATGCTTGCATGCTGGCAGTATTCATCTGGAAGCAAGGATAATGGGGGCTGAAGGTATTTCTTAATCGCATGTATGCTCTAGAAGCCATCCTCACTCTCCCCAGCACTGCTGATTTCATTCATTCATGGCATTCAAATGTCATAAAAACCAGTGTGGTAAAAATGCCTTTGTACACATTATATGTTCTATTGTTCTCACAGTGGCTTTCTGATGTTGCGACTTAAAAAAAAAAGCAACGGCCAAACCAACCAATTGACAATTTGTTACAGTCTGGACAAAAATGCTCTCCATATATCTTCTCGCTCTGCAGAGTTGTGCAACTGATTGGAGCAGTGGCTGTTTCCATTTCTGAAGACAAAAGAATACTTCTGGGAAAATTTAAGCACGAGTAGAGAGTTGCTCACTACTGCTTATGTTTTCTCAGAATAAAATTAAACTTTTATTTTGATTAATTTCTCAGAGAAAATGGATGTTATGGCAATTTTTTATAAACTATCCAAAGAAACAGATTTAATTTCCAAACTGAAAAATGGATTAATGCGACTTGCCAGGGTTATGTGAGACTTTCAAACAACAGCTAGCTCCTGTATAGCACCTGGGAGACACTTTCTTAGTTTATATGCTCTTTATAGTCCCTTTGTGGCCAACTCTTCTCTGGGTTAATAAAAAGCCATTTGGGAAATGGGATTTCCATTCCTTGAAGAGCACTGCCCATGGTCTTCCTTTCTACTTGGCAGACAAAACGCACACGCAGAGAGAAGGAGTGGGAACTCAAACCAGCTCCAGGCGGCCTTGTGGTCCTGAGCATTGCATGGAGGGGCCAGGTGGGAGATTTTCTTTCACGATTTAGTTCAGGACTTGCATTTAGTGATGGATCTCCTGCAACATGTCTTAGATGCGCAAATGGGCAAACTCAGGTTAAAAGTACAACCTCGTCTCAGAATTCCCCTGGGTTTTTCTAGTGGCCCTTTAGCTGGCTGGCATCTAGTATCATTATCCTACTTGGGCTGTTTATTTCTCAGGGTGATATTACCACAGCCACTTTCAATCTTCATCTCGAATCATGGTTATCACAGCCATGGTTGAACAGCTATCACAAAGATACTCATTTACAGGCATTTTTTTCTTTGCTCATTATAAAGTTGATTTTCATTCAGATTTCAAACTAAATTTTATATTTAAGATCGTGGCTCGTGTATATTCAAGCACAAATGTATTTTTTTTTCCAAAGCTCCCCCCAGTGTGGGGCAAAGCAGTGTCTTCTGGTAAAAGAATACCACTTCCATGCACTTTCAAATCATGACTTCACTGAGGTTTGTCATAGCCTCTGAGAGCACCGGCTTCAAGAAAAACGTAGAAGCATGTTTTCCCAAGCCATTTGAAAATAAGGAGAAGGAAAAGAATGAAGTGACTGGAAATGCTGGAGAGTTACCATTTCTAGCTGGTGTGCCTGGCTGGTTGTGCAACACTTGTGTGAGCTGTTTGCTTTCCCAGGGCCTCAGTTTCCCCATCTGTGGAAGACATGTATGAGTCTGTGGATAGCTGCATAGACTGAAAGTAATGCATATACAGTATGAAGTATAACTGAGTGGGAGTTCACTTACAGGTAGAAAGGCATTAATATGGTTTAATAAGTAAGGTATATACATTTTCTCAGGATATTCCCCATCAACTGCAGTAAGTTTTGAATTCCTTCCATCATTTCCATCTACTTATCAATGTAAAATGTATGTTATATACATATTTATATGAGCAGCATATGAACGTATATAGTACTTATATATGAGTAATATGTCTATTTTATATACATATAAAATCTTTGAAACATCTGGATAGTGCATTATCCAAGTGCGCACTCTTCAAGCCTGTGAGCCAGCCAGATTGCTGACTGCCTGAATTAAACAGCAGTCTTCTCCAACAAGCATGTCTGCAGCTGCAAGGTGTTCTCAAGGCTACTTAAGAGCTGCCAGGTTCTGTAGGAAAACTGCTTATCTGCCGAGAAAATACTACCAGCAGCATCTTGGAGAGCAGTGGGCTAAATTACAGTTGTGGATAATAAAAAAGAGGGGAGAGGAGAGGAGAGGCGAGGGGAGGAGAGGAGAGGCGAGGAGAGGAGAGGAGAGGAGAGGAGAGGAGAGGAGAGGAGAGGAGAGGAGAGGAGAGGAGAGGAGAGGAGGGGAGGAGAGGGGAGGGGAGAAGAGGAGAGAAGGGGAGAGGTGAGGAGAGGAGAGGAGAGGAGAAGAGAGGTGAGGAGAGGAGAGGAGAGGAGAGGAGAGGAGAGGCAGGGAGGGGAGAGGTGAGGAGAAGAGAGGAGAGGAGAGGAGAGGAGAGGAGAGGAGAGGAGAGGAGAGGAGAGGAGAGGAGAGGAGACACCAGCTGGCTGAATTCTGGCTGGTTTCTTTGGTCTTCCATTTCTGTACTTGGTACAAGGTTGGAGAGTATAAGTGCTGATGACAAAACCAAGGTGGCATAAGATGTCCCCCCCTATTTTCAATGCTGTTTAGGCTCCAGAAAATAGCTAGTGAGTAACCCTCCAGAGTAACAGAGATATTCTGTCAACTTTTGTGTCTACCTATTGTAGACAACTGCAACAGACAACTCCTACATCCCCGCCTGCCACTTTTTTCAGTCTAGACAACACTGCTTGGGCCAACTTTTCTCAGCAGTGCAGCAAATCTGGTAATGTAGATACTTATTTAATGTGAGCTGCCCCCTCCAACTGTGCCACCTGCAGTCTGGCACATGGATGTTGCAGTGCGTGGATATGGTAGCTGCTTCTTCAGGCTCCTTGCAGCCCCCTGGCAGCCTCTCAGCAGCAAGGAACAGGCAGCTGTGGAGGATTATGGAAAATGCCTGGCAAAACAGACATATTCACACCTCCATTGCCTTGTGCAGTGAGGGGCTGTGTGCGTGTGCATTGCTTGAGGAGGAAAATGGAGCAAAGATGTGGCCTGCAAACAAGGTGAGGAATGCTGACCCTCACACTGTGCTTCCTCTGTCACAACACACATGCACATGAATAAACACTCGTGCATGAGTGACCTGGGGTGCTGTTTTTCCCATCAGAATAATCACAGCTCCTTCAATTATAACCGAACTTGTGTGCGGCTCACTCCTGGCAGATAATCTAGCGATCTTAAAGCTATCAAGCTACTAAAAATATCCCCTTCAGCTGCTGTTTAATTACTGAACTGTTCCCCATCGTGTTAGAGAAAGGAAAAGTACATTTGATAGTAATTTTCTTGAATGAGGAAGGCTACACACAAAGCTCTCTGCTCCTCATGCAAGTATGATAAACTCTGTGAGATCTTTTTGAGGGATTGTTTTGTGTAGGTTTCCTCTGTTGTGAATTGAGGGGCAGACGGCTTTTCACTTTCACATTTACTCTTCCAGAGCTTGAGGAAGCTGATACAGCGGGAGCATCAGCCGTATCAATGGCTCTGTATTGACATATGAAGGGAGAGGAATTTTCTTTCTCTGAGCCTCACTTTGGAGTAAAGTGGCTGCAATGAATGGAGCTGTTTGGAAGGAAGAGGAGTGGGTGAAATTCATACAGATTCCTTGGGTCAAACTGAGGTCTGTGTGCCAGGTATGCCCTATGAATTTTCATCTTCCTGGATGGGGATTACAGTGAGATCCAAGCAGTGGATACTCATTAACTTTTCACTCCCAGAGGTGCAAAACAGAGTGATTTTTTTGAGCTACTGCCTATTTTTATTCCTGTATATTTTGACCAAGGTGGCACAGCTAAGAATACTTCTGATGGTGCTACAGATGCTTGTGAAGGGCCCTCTGCAATATGTTGCACGATTCACAGACTCACCTCCCTTGAACACCAAGATTGGGAAATCAAGAACTCCAGAGAACTGCAATTTGATTGCTTACATGCTTTCTTGGTCAGCCGTTACCAAACTGTAATTACTCATCTCATTCCTGTCTGACATGAGTCTATAACCACTTCTGAGCTCCCCAAATATTCTGCTTGTTTATCCTTGGTTTTGGGCACCTTGATGGCACAAAAGTTTGCTCTGAGGAGCTGTATATTCCTTATTTGCAGGTGAAATTTCCTAGGTAAGTGCACTGGGAACGCTTTATGTATGATAGGCAAGATAACTTGTATCCCAGGAACCAGAGGTGCACAGCAGATCTTAAATTAAAGGTAGAAATTAGCCTGCTTTTTACCAGCCCGAATGGTGATGATGAAAATATTGTCCGTTTTATTTGCTCTTTTTATTTCCAAGCACACCATTTCAGTTACATCCGTAGTTCCAGGTTTTGTCCAGCTTTACGGCTCAGTAGCTTCCTATTGCAGCTGGTGGGAGTTTCACCTTTGGTTTCAACAGAAGTGGGATGGGTTGTAGGGCTAGTAACAAGTCCTTTATAGTTCTGTTTGAAAGCAAGTGCAAACAACTGAAAGAAATGTCTTAATAAAGGTAATTTACATGTTGAAACTTACATTGCGTAAATGTGCCATTAATATCATTAATATCTTCCTGGAGATAAGATGCAACAAACTTCTTTGAAGATGAATTGCTCAACTCATCCCTGGCACAACTTCAGTGGAATCTCATCCAGTTCTGACAGTGATTTATTTTGTCTGGAGCACTTTCCTCTGGGAGTCCAAGATGTCTATCTTTGCAAATCATTGCAATCTAACTTCAGAGGACTCAGAAGCAGGACTCTCAAGTTCCAGTACTAGCTCAGCCATGAACTAGCGTTATGCTAGTTATCTAATTTAATTTCTGTAGGCCTTATTTAATCATAAATCTCACAGACATACTGAAATTTCTTACAAAACTTTTCAGAATCTGACTTTGAAAAGTGTGCTCATGAAAAATTTAAGCTACCACAAATTAAATGCTTCTAAAATAATTTGCAAGTTAAGCAGGACATTTATTCCTACTAAAAGGAAAGTAAAGGAGGAGACGTTTCCTGAGGCCGTTGTAGAAATTTTTGGTTATGCCTAGTTTGATGGAATAGCAAAGAAATATTCTTGGGGATTTTGTTTGGAAAAGAAAGGAAGCCCTCTCCTCAACTTTCACTGTTGTTGTATTGGTGTTCGCATGTTTGAGAGAGGTCACTTCAACTATGGGTGAAGTGCCAAGGGTTCAAGCTTCAGCATGAGATCTGATGGACTATGTTCAAAATGTGTTGCATTTGACACAGAATGAGAAATTCTGTAAAAAATGATAATTTTAGAAAAAATGTGAACATTTGATCCTTTATGCTAACAGTCAGGACTCTCTAATCCACTTTTATGTCATCTTGGTGTTGAGAAGGAGCTGTTTTGGGTATGAACTGGCTTTAAGTAAGTATTCATTTTCAAAGGCCTATGATTTAATGCATGCTTTGTGTCTTACCTCCATAAGGTATGAATAATAATAGCAGAGATGGAAGCTTTGAAGGCAGTTTTCCCCTGTTAAAACAATAAAGAAAATTTTTTTTTCATTTCATACTGAAAGGACAAAGACTACAGTTTTAAACACATCAGCTTTAGGAGTGGATGGAGCCCTCACTGGTCCTTTGCTTTCCTACCTCCAATCTCTTGTCATGCCTTGCTGTTATGTTTTAGGAGCTGGGGGTCCTTCTTTCTCTGATAAAGAAGGGTCTGTGACCACGACACAGGGGAGCCCTTGGTCTGGCCTGACCTCTTGCATGACAGAAGCTTTTGATTAACAGACTGACACTCGCTGCTGAAATCGAAGAAACCAATTTAGCTAAACAGTCTCAGACACTCAGACTATTCAAAACACTCATAGGCAAAAAACATTTTATTCTGATGATATAGGGAAGTAACACCCTCAGAGATATGGTGACAGTTAACACTTAGAGAGATGCTCTAACGAGAGAAGTTTTATAAGCTTTTTTTGGAAGAAATATTTATCTGCTGATGAGGGGCACTTGGTAAACAGTTACAGATGAAGAAACACTAAATAGTGTGGGGTACAGCTTATCATAACAACTATATGATATTCTCCTCTTAGTATTTCTCTCCTGTATATGAATGCTAGTGTAAAATTCTTTCACTGTTTTAAGTATGTGTCTGTTCATATACGTGTTTGTATATGTAATATACGTGCACATATATATATCTATGCCAAATCCTTTTAACTATAAACCATAGATTGTGTCACAAGATTAAACAGCTTGGTTTTGTAAAAGTAAAATAAAACATCTGTTTGGAAAGGCCCTGGCATTGTAAGAAATTTTTGCTGCCTCTGTCTGCATTCAGGGAACGTTGGCCCAGAGAAGTTCTTATAATAATTTCAGCTCAAGTGATCTCATCATATACATTTAGGAACTGAAGCTAAAAGATGTGTTGAACTTGAGCATATGCTTCTCCTGAATTGCAGTCGTTGAGCTTGCATGATGTTCTCTGTGGGAAACTTTCTTTTCCCCACTAGTTTGTGATTTTCTGAGCTGTCTTAGCTGGGTCTCTACTTTAAAGTGAAATTTGTTTTTTCGAAGACTTCAGCAAGAAGTGCTTTGTTCTTCACCATTTCTGTGAAAGGCAAGAGAAAAAGTTCACTTTACCTACCAGAAAACTTTGTGTACTTAGTGAAGAGGCCTGGTGCTAAAGCAGAGGAACAATAGATCTGTCTTTCTTTTACAAGGCAGCTATACATCTTTTAAAAACGTGAATAAATCCATCTGGGGTATACAAAATTAGTGGACTTTTTAAAAGTAATCAGAACCACTTACTACGGGTCTTAGAGTCAAGTCTTAGCCTTGGTACCCAGATCTCTGGGATGTACTTCTCTGTTTGGTCTACAAGACATCATGGCCTTGGGGAGATGCCAAGCTCTGAGCAGCTCGAAGTCTTTGGAGAAGCTTTTAGGAATGAGGCTGTTCAGTCTGGTACACACAGCACTGGGTGTAATGCCCGTGGACCAGGTCCTGCACCTTCTATGTGTACAGATATAAAGAAAACAAAAATGAATAGAAAATTTTGCCCAGAGAAGCTGTGAATGCCCCATCCCTGGAGATGTTCAAGGGCAGGTTGGATGGAACCTCGGGCAACTTGATTTAGTGCCTGATTTAGTGGTTGGCAAACCTGCCTGCGACAGGAGGCTGGAACTGGATGATCTCTGAGATCCTTTCCAAATCAAGTCATTCAATGATCTTATGATTCTATGGTTTTAAAGAGTAGAGACCTAAATGTGTATAGATGGAAGAGTACTGCTCTACATATGCAGATGGGGGCCCTTTAACATGTCCAAGTAATAGCACCAGACTTCCAACTCCTGCTCTCTTATCCATACACTTATGTTCTTTCAACCACACAGACTAAACAATCAAAGTACAGAATTTCTGTTTTTTTATCTCGGCCCCCCCCCTCCCCACCCTCCCTTTTTTTTCCCATATGCTTTGTGTTTTGGTTAGGCAAGTGGCTAAGACCTTAGAGACTACTTACTAGCATCCATGTGGATGTAATTTAACAGTCTATTTTTTTTTTCCAGTCATACTTTTATTTGAAAATTTTGGAAACAGGGGTGCAATACTAAAAAGAAACAAATACAAAAAAAGAAAAATATTGTGTGATTGTAATATATTGATTGATTTCTTTTGGGAAAGACGTACAATTCTGTTAAATGGTAGAACACTGTGAGAAATAAGTAAGGCTAGTGAAGAGTAAGAATGAGAAAGGAATAACAATGAATAACAGCAAATCCCAATGTCCAGTGGCACTAATGCACTGGTTAGATACCATCTACAAAGTTTGGGCATCGGTCTTCCATTGGCTTGTGATCTTGAACAATCTCCTGTGTACGGGAAGCCATCTATATTTGTGCTTGGATGAAATGGCTCTATGCAAATATGTGGAATGAAGTATCCATTTCATTTTTACAGCTCAAGGTGAATGTCACTAATGCATTGCGTTAAGTTAAATTTGATTAAAACATCCTTGTAACAACTTTATGGAGTAGGTAAGCATTACCATGTACACACAGGCAAAGGTGAGGCATGCTATGTGTTTTCATGCATACACTCTGCATGCCAGGCAACTAAATTCAGCTTCGGCTGAGGTCTATTTCAAGTCTCTGTGAAGTATGTGGGATTAAAATAGTGTAATATACACTATTTGCCTTTCTCACTTTCTTTTTGGTGTGTAGGCAGACAAAAGTGGGAAGCCCCCACAATGTGCAGACCAAAGAACAGGGCACTTGCATGGGATGCTGGTCCTCTGCACATGGCCACTGGCACTCCTGGGACAGGGGCATGCCAGCAGGAGCCAGTATGCCCAGCTCATCCTTCCCTGAAGCATGGTCTGGGATTTAACAGTCACTGGAAGAACTGGGCTTGGTTTTCTGCTGGGGACGCTGAGCGAGGAGCTCATCATGAAAGACGACTGCTGTTCAACCCAACAAAGGCTGTTCTCTGGCTGTTTCTGCTGTAGGATATTGTGTGACAGGTGAAGTGAGATGGATTTACATTCAGCCCTTTGCCTGCTTAAATGGGAAAAACCCTTATCATTTAAGATGCATTTTAAGCATTTTTTTTTTTGTTTAACAACTTTGTTTTCTCATCAATTTTTCAAGTTGAGTTTATATGAGTAAAAAAACATTGATTGTGTTTTTTCTCCCTTTTTATGACTATTTTCTTTTCATCTCAAAATAAAATCTGAAGATAACAGTGAGTTGTGAATTTTCTCCTATTTTTGAAGTATCAAATGTCAAAGCTTTTAATAAGCACATAAAAATAATACTCAGTTGGGATTATTCAAAACCCACAAACATCAAAACTCCATGTTTACAAAGTTCGCATTTTTTGATAGAAGAAAACCCTCTTTAATTGAAACAATGCCTATAATCCCACTGACAGAATTATACAATAGTTTGGTGACGGTTCCAAGAATGAAACCCAGAAAATTTAGTTTTTCATGTCAAACAGGCCACATTGCCCCATTCATTTCCAAGCAGAGCCAGTTCTTAGTGAAGGATGTCTCACTAGCATGAAAGGCCTTTTCTGAGAGTATTTTGAAGCTGAGAATTTGAAATTTGAGATGAATCCAAGATAAATATTACTCTTTAGCTTGACTATTAATAAACAAATGCAGAGGATTTTTAGTTTGACCCTGACAAATTTAGCAACTGGGATTGCTGTTGGATGTTCAGATATCACTGCTTTAGTGTTTATGCTTTCGGTGTATGTAAATAACTATAAATAGGGGAATGTTTACATATCAGTAAACAAGACAAAAATGTTCACGTCACAGGCTTTGAATTTACAATTACAGCTTCAAAATACTTTAGATCCTCTTAGTAATCAAAAATACTCACCCATTTCCTCTTTAACCGCTGAAATTTTGCTTCCACAAAGTTTTCTTTCTTTTTTTTCTTTTTTTCCCCTCATAACTTTTCTCTACCCTGGAAGACAAGGTAATTCAATATAGCTCTTGAAATAGCAAACAGGTATATTTATACATGACATCAATAAAACAAGATCATTATTGTTTTTAATTTATGCATTTCTCTTTAGCTTTAAACCTACAGGTCTGGTTCAAGCCAACCAATCTTTCGGTCATTCTGCTCCAACACATCTGGAGTGCCTCTGTGGATCAGTTTATCTATTTTTCACTCACCTTTATACACTGCTGTTGAAATACCAGAAACTGTCATCACACATGCGATTCCCCTAGACTTCAATATGAAGATGGTGGAAGTTTCCCTCAGATGACTCCACAGAGGACCTTTCTCCAGTCAGGCCCTCTTCTGTGGTGAAGATGAAGTGCAAAATGTTGGAAGAAGAGAGATTAAAGCAAGCTGCTGTTCCCACAAGAAGAGGGTTTGGTGGTAACTTGAATATGAAATGGTTGAGGCACTAGGAAAAATCTGTCAGTAGAAGTTATTTTCACCACTGAAGGAACATAAGCATGGCAGTGCTGGTCAGACCAGGCACCCATGTGACCCTAGGGTACTGTCTCCGTTATTGGTGAGCCATGGATTCTTAGGTAAGCGTAGAAGAACCAAGCTTACTGCTCAGTGTGTAGTACTTGCCTGATGTGCTCTCCTGCCAGCCAGCAATTCGGGGACTAAAAATCTCCTGATCTGGAAGTTGCACATGTAAAATGCAGAAGTCCCTGGTGAGCATTGTTTTGTGAATTTGTCTGGTTGCTTATCCGCAACATCCTGAGGCACAGTACTCCAGAGCTTAATAACATACTGCATGCAGAACCATTGCCTTTCCTCGTCTGGAACCAGTCACCTGCTCATCTCTCATTATGCCCCTGGTCCCTTCTTGGGGAAGGACAGTGTTTTCATTGTCCCCAACTTGGTCTCTCTGTCACACCTGTGATTTATGGACCTCTGTCACATCCCCACTCAGTCATTTCATTTCCAGCCTATTCTGTTTAGTGATTCCTAGTTGGGAAGCTGTTCCACACCTTTGATCATCCTTGTGACCTTTCCCTGAACCTTTCCCAGTTCAAATATATCCTTTCTGAGGTCAGAGAAACAGAACTATACACATTATTCAGGGTGCAGCCACATGAAAAGCATATGCAGTGGCACAATATAACTAATTTTTGTCTTTTCTCAAAAATCCCTGCTGTTCAGTTTTCCTTACTGACAGCTTCCTGATACCAAGCCTGTATTTATGTTAAAATATCTACTGTAAGGATCTTACTCTACAGGGGTAACCGGACAGACATCATTTTATATCAGTCTCTGTAAAGCTGGACTAGAGAAGGTTGAACAGCAGTAATACAACAACAACACTAGGAAAAGACAAAATAAGATGATTGTTTTAATAGTTCTGAATAAAAATCAACAATTTTAGGGCAATTCACACAAATTTTCCTTTTAAACTTTTATTTGAAAAGGTTCTTTTTTTTATTATTTCTATTTTTCTTTTTATTTTTATTTTACAGGGATTATTATATTGTTTTGGAGATCATTCAGGAAGTTTCCATCCATGAATGTTACATTCAGACCTGACAAAATACTGAAATGGTAAAATGAAATGAATGTGGAAGATCATAAAGGATCTTTACAGTGGAAGTTTGTGCTGGGAAAACATATTGGAATTCTTTGAGTGTGTCAATAAAGAGGTCAGAGGATGAAGAAAAATGTGTTATTAACATTTAGTTACACTTTGAAAGACCTTTGACAGCAACTGTTAAGAAATTAAGTAGTCACTGGTGAAAAGCCAAAGAGCTGTTGTTACAGAAGAACCAGGAAAGGATCAATTTCCATCAGTGATCAGTTTTCATTATTGCCAAATCGTAAGAGCGTGGTCTGACAAGTTGCCATACTGGGGACAATGTTTAGTGTGTAGAGTAATAACTTGGAAATGATGCGGAACCCAGAGGCAGCAAGTCAGTGGATGCCCCCCAGATAATTCAGATTAGTCAAGGTTAAAGAAAGAGGTAGGAATAAAAGATGGTAAGAAATTTGCTGAACATTAACAAATGAGATAAATGAACTGCTCATAGCAGATGGAGTTTGGTATTGCTAAATGGGGTTTATAAGTGCAGTAGTAGTTATCAAACAATTGATAAATGCAATGCAAATGTACAGAAGTGCTCTATACACTGTAGAAAGTTTAATGCTGCGGGAATTCAAGAAAAAAATTGTAAAGCCCCTGCCAAGCATGTAGCTACTAAAATGCTGAAAGTAGCATACTCACTAGGCAAAGTGCTACCCACACAAGAAACAGAAACTATTAGGCAGTCAAATCACTGCTTTTTAAGAAGTCCCAGAACCACACAGATTTAAAACACAAAACATTCATAAAGAACATAATTTTGAAGATACTGCTTTCCTCAGCAAAACTGTAGTCTTAGTAACAGCCAGAAGAGTGTTTTGACTGGCCAAAACCCCAACTTTGACTAAATTAGGTTAATTATCATTCTAAGGTGTTTGAAGATTATAAAGATAACTATCTTACAGTGTACCAATATTTCCAGTAAGTTTGAGAAAGTTCTCACATCACCAGATGAGTTTACTTAAGACTCATGAAACTGCCTCAATTTTGTGATTGACCAGTGTGGTCATAAAACCATGCTTCTTGTAAAATTAGGGTAGAAATCACACTTAAAATTGTTTTTTTTTCTCAGTATGCAACTTTGTGTATTCCTGCCTTCTACAAACACTTGAGGCAGTAAAACCTGATGTCATAGATATCCAGAAAAAGCAATTACAGAGGAACAACTCAGGGAGCATTTGTTTAGAAAGTCAATCAAATATTTGCAGACTTTTTCCCTTCCTCCTTTCCTTTCCTCTCCTCTCCTCTCCTCTCCTCTCCTCTCCTCTCCTCTCCTCTCCTCTCCTCTCCTCTCCTCTCCTCTCCTCTCCTCTCCTCTCCTCTCCTCTCCTCTCCTCTCCTCTCCTCTCCTCTCCTCTCCTCTCCTCTCCTCTCCTCTCCTCTCCTCTCCTCTCCTCTCCTCTCCTCTCCTCTCCTCTCCTCTCCTCTCCTCTCCTCTCCTCTCCTCTCCTCTCCTCTCCTCTCCCTGCTGTGTAGGCACAGAGGTAGCTTTACTTCTTTATGTAGACAATACTTTTCACCTGCAGAATTCCAACCCCTTTTCGAAACAAAGAGCTGATACATGCACTTCAATTCAGCATGATAATGCTGCCACCTGAACTGTGCTTGCCTGTCGTGTGAAGGGGGTAGTGTGCATCAATCCAAAACAACCTTTCTTGGTTTTGTAAGCATGCAAGCACTAAGGGGCACAAAAATGGCAGAATTCGTTGTAGTGAAGAGCACACTGGGGCTTTTTGTGACTGCACGAGGTGGCACTCCAGCCAAACCTCTGGACAGCTCACTGGGGATGAGGAGAAGGTGCAGTGTGCTACAGTGCTGAGGTGTCTGTCACAAGTCCTGCAGTAACATGCAGACCCCACCAGCTCTTTTTAGTGCAGGAGGAAGCATGGAAGGCATCAGGGAGCAGTCAGTGTGCGGCATGCATACGGCAGTCAGTGTACTGTTATCTGCCCTTCTTTTCTTTCTTTTCCTTTTTTATCCTATTCAGGTAGATTTGTCACAGCTTGAGTCAAATGGATTCCATTTGTCAGTTTTCAGGGTTTATGTGGTATCTTGCCTTACATCTTGATTGACTTTTCACTGTGCTTTTTGCTCTGCAGCTGCTCACAATTCTTTACTGTAAGTTGTCACAGATGTAGACTTTGACTCACATGCTTGCAAAGTGAATCAGTGGCAACATCTGTTCCCCCAGAGGCATGGGTGCACCAGCCTCAAACCACCCACAGCGTCAGTGCCTATGGAAGCTGGTATTTCCTGGCTTGTGTTCCTGCAAGTGTGCTTAAGAGGGAAAAAAATCAATCCACACTCCTGTGCTTTTGTGCATAGGTTTGAAGCTCTCCCTTGTACTCAGAAAGACAGACACAGAGGGAGTTATGTGGCATTACCAACAACATCCACCTGAAAGCTCCAGTTTAGTCCAAGGTTCCCTATGTGATTATTGCAGTTAGAGGTGTCATCTTGCATGCAGGGCAGGTGTTCCAGCGTCCTGCAAAGAGTTACTTTTTATTAAAGTAAAAACAACTTTGCAGGATTCATTTTCCCCTCTCTTGCTCTAGTAGACACTCGTGCATATACCTGTAAGAATATTCCACACAACTCTGAAAGTAGATGCTTTTGGGCTTCCATCAGCCCACAGTGGAAAATACTGTTTGATAAATGGCATATAGTGGGATTTTGGGCAGTTTTGAAGAGAAGGTACCATAGAGAGGATTGCACGCATGCGACTGGTTAGTTGTTGACTTCAATACTAAATCATGACCAAAATCCATTGTTCTTCTATGATTAGTTGTATATTCTCCTTCAAACTCTTCTGGAAAAGATCACACAATTGAAAACTCTCCAACTTCAGTGGTAAAATGAAGAGAAGCCAGAGATGAACAGCCACAGAGTCAGGAGGAAGTGATTTATAAGAAAGGATTAGAAATGAATAAAGGTTTACCAAGGTGGCTTAGTTTCCCTTATCCACAATTAGTGATGCAAGGAATGTTGTGAACTATGGTTGATATGTTGGTGAAGGAGGTTTGACAAGATGTGGTTTCACATACTTTTTATGGCCACACTCATCTCCACAGCATCCCACGTGGAGGTCTGAGAGCTCAGTGGAGATGCCCCTTTGATTCTCAGGAACTGTGGGCCAGGGGTATGGGCCAGCGAGAGACTCTGTGGGCGTCTTGATCTATGCGCATTTGGAGTGTTTAAATATTTCCATAGTTTTAGGACAGTGGCTTGGTTACAGAATCACAGAATGGTTTAGGTTGGAAGGGACCTGTGGAAATCATGTGTCAAGACTGCTATTTTTCAGGACAAAATCTGTAATGGAAATATCTCCATCTTTGATATGCGCATGTGCAGTATCTGAACAAGCAGCCTGAGATGGCTGTAGTTTGGTGGTTGCACCTGTGCTGAAGGACTCACAAGAGGGTTACCTCTTTACCAGACCCTTAGGGCACTGGTGTACAAATAAGAGGTCAGGGTACTTGAGAGATGGCCTGATGGGAACTTGATCGCAGTAGACAGGCTTGCAATCAGAAGTGGGGTCGCGAGTCTGGAAGTGCAATGGGAAGTGAGTTCATGAGTGGAAAAAAAGAAAAGGAGAATTGCTCTAAGAGATAAAAAACTCCTTCCTGATCCAAGTGAGTATTCACTTGAATCCTATTTCTTTGGCACAGTTCAAAACACTTGCCAGTAGGCTAACAACAATCTCCTTTGTGAATATGAGGAAAAACCTGGGAACTTTGTGATCAAGGACTATTTCTCATTTTCATTAAAGTGGCAGGAAATGGCTGAGCCACAGGGGATATATTTGGAGTCAAAGAATAGAACTTGCCTCGGCAAAGCTATAATGCATACGCACACACACACAACAGTATAGCTTAGGAATAGTGAAGTCTTGTATCACCAGACCAGTTTTGCTGTGAGAATATGATTAATGCTGTCTGTAATGCATGAGAAACGAGACTTAATAGCTATTTGTAACTAAGAGGGGCTATTTGTTTATGTGTGCCCTTCTCATGAATATAGAAGGCTAGTTTTTCTCAGTTTAAGTGAAGAGAAGGTCAAATAATCTCTCTCATTTTTCCTTGAAACTTGTTAATAGGGAAACTAACCGAGAGCATGTGAAAAAGATGGTGAGAGGTTTAATAAATATTGAAGTGTTAGAAAGGTGCTTTGTTTTATGCAAACAATGTAATCATTTTATGTGATGGTTAGTCCTGTTAATGCACAGGATTTATTACCTTCTAGTTTCTATTTGATTAGGAACATTTTCCTTAATACCAAAAGATTCTTATCTGTATATATCAGCTATGTCCCCTTATCAGGAGGTTTTAGAGACGGTTTCTTGGTCTGTAGGAGAGATAAGTGAGATTCAGGATTTCCTTAGAACTGCATTTCATATATAAACAAAGTTTCTCTCCATATCCCTGGAAGTTGAAATGCCACCTTTTAATCAAGAAACAATACGAGTATCTCAAGAGTTTTCCAGTTTTGAATAATTATTTTAATTGAGAGCACTGGGTTGTGTTCCCATTCCTACACTGAAATGTCTTGCAGGCACAAAGAAGAGGAATAATTTGTGGAATGCTGCATCAGCCAAGTCTTAACACACACTCTGGGAAGAACTGGCATAGGCTTACCTGGTTTTGCATGCAGTAGGGTGTTGAAGTATAGGAGTTTGGCCTCTCCTCTCCTCTCCTCTCCTCTCCTCTCCTCTCCTCTCCTCTCCTCTCCTCTCCTCTCCTCTCCTCTCCTCTCCTCTCCTCTCCTCTCCTCTCCTCTCCTCTCCTCTCCTCTCCTCTCCTCTCCTCTCCTCTCCTCTCCTCTCCTCTCCTCTCCTCTCCTCTCCTCTCCTCTCCTCTCCTCTCCTCTCCTCTCCTCTCCTCTCCTCTCCTTTTTTCATTAATGTTAAAGAATAGCAGATCCAAACTGCCATTTGCCTGCTTGCTTTTCTCATTTCTCTAAGAAGTCAGAGTGGTTGTCAATTGGACTTTTCTTCTTGCAGACAGCATCAGACAGTCTCCTCTCTTTCCCTCTTTCCTCCCTCATTTCTGCTTTTCTTTATTCCACCTGTTACAGTAGTAATGCTGTTTTTAACTTCAGCTTGCTTTGCACAGCTTTTCCTGTTGCCTCAATTTGTTTTTGCAGCCTGGGAGTTCTTATAGCATGTCAGCAAGTAAGATCTACCTGCTGTAATTGATTGAATGTATCATTAAGGTTATACAAAGAATTTTTTTTTTCTTCTTTTTTTTTTTTTACACTTTTTTTTTTTTTTTTTTTTTTTACTCTGGTGACTGAGTTAAGAAAATTGAGATTTTGGTTTGGATTAAAATGGATTTAGACTTTTTTTTTTTTTTCCCCCATTATTTTTTCTCCACAAAGAAGAATGAAAAGTCAGAAAATTACGTTGTGTGTTGAATGAAACATTCTGTCCAACCCAAAATAAAGCATTTAGTTTTCCAAGCATTTTGAAGAAAAGCAAAGGAAATGAAGGGATAGATTCACAAAACTGGAAAAAGGAAAGGAGGAGTAGGACACTTTTATACCATTGCCAAAGAACTCTTCTGTTTTGTCACTTTTCAACTTTGTTTAAACATTTATTGGAACAGAGAAATGGGCTCAGAGGAGTGTTCCAATGTGCAGGCTATTTGTGTCTTCTCCTGTATCCGTTTCCCTCAAAGATTCAAAAAAAACAACATTAAAAAACTAGGCCAAAAGGTACCAAAGGCACCATCTTCGCTCACATCACTGTTCTGAAGCGTAACGGTGTTAAAAACGAAGAGGTTTGTGTGCTCCTCCTTTGCAGAGCACAGCCTTTACCTACTTCTGCCCTGTACAGTTTATATCCTATGCACTACCAAGCTGCAGAGTCAAAAATACAGTGGATTTAAGACCCATTGCTGTAGTAAACGCCTAAATCAACAGGTTTTAGTGGGACTTCTGTCCCTCCTGTTGAAGTTCTTCCCCCTGTGCAGGATTTTTAGTCTCTAACACAGCTTTGGTAAATGAATGTGACTTCCCACTCCGATGAGTAGGATGCTGCGCCGAAACTGGCAATTCAGTAAATTTTAAGTAAGTTCTTTAATTACCAGTGAAACTAAAACAGTTAACAGGGCAGACTGAAAGGTTTCCCTGTTCTGAATACAAAAAAAGGTTGATATTATGGGTGAACTTCTGGGAGGTGAGGGCTGTTGGTTACATATCCTCTGGCAGAGGAAGGAAACTGGTGTTTTCTCACATCCACCTAAGATCTTTGACTGCTGTAATACTAGTTAAAAGAACAGCACAACTAATGCGTTCCTGTGTCTGGCTTTTTAAACTTTTCCTCAGTCCAAAATGATTTGGTGAGTTTGACCAGTCTGCCCTTTGCTCCATGTATTACACGGCAGATATTCCACCAAATGAAAAATAAATGTTCTTGAACATGTGTGAATTTACTGTGTGAGTCCAGAGTAAACAGTGGCTGAATGAAGCCTTTGAGGCAAAATTCACTTTTTCTTTAACAAAGTTTTGGAAATCAAGTCCACTCATGGTATTTCTCTCCACACAGGTAGAGCTACAGCGTAGTGCTCTCTATGGGCAATGAAGGACTTTGAACTGCAGGTTTTATAGGGTAGATATCATATCCTGTGGATACAGTTCTGTACTCTGTCTAAGCCTTTACTGAATAAGCTATGCTGAAGTTGCTTTCTGCATTTGGGTGTCTACAGAGAGGATACTAGAGAAGATTAAGAGGAAAGAGCCACTTCAAACTACTTTACCAATGAATACTTGCTGAGAGAGGCCTAGTGTAGGTCTGTAGATTTACCCAAATTGTACCTTTCTGTGGTGGCATCTTCATCAATATGGAAGTCTCCATGGTTTCAAGATGGAGATGAGGAATAAGGCTGAGGTTAAGTTGATTACTTTGACTCTGCATAGAAGTCAGTTACTCATACTTTGAACTGTGGAGACTTGCTGGCTATTTTCAGTTCAGTTTTAGAGTTCGTTCTTGGAAAGTACTTGTAGAGCATTTTTGTAGAAAATTATAACCACATATTTTTGAATATGCAAATTGAGAACTTTTATTGGCAGCCTCAGCTTACATTCAGTAAGTCTAATGTAAGTTGAGTAAAGTGCATTAATAACAGTCAAGTATTAACGTTTATACCTTGAGGGTAAACAAAGAGGGGGAGAAAAAAATAAGATTTTTTATTCCAATTTTTGGTCAGATCTAGAATAGATAAGAGTTAATAGCATAAGAGTTCAGAAAATTTAGAGAAAAAAAGCTTAGTCCCCTGAGTTCTATGCAAGATCTCCACTGAATATTCAGTTTGGTCTTTGAACTGGGGGCACTGGCATAGTCTACTGCGATAGCATTAGTCTCAAGTGATTTTTCCCCCCTTTTTGTAAGACTTAAATATCAAGATTTCTTGTGGCATTAACATAATATTTCAGCATGTTTCAGAATGACTAGAGAAGAAAATTACGCTCTCCAAACTTTACCACTGTATCTGAGTAAGTAGAAACACTTCATTTTTGACTGATATTACTGCACGTGCTTACAGAGTATTAATATTCAAGCTAAAGGCTACAAACTCACATATAATTATACTATAAAAACAAAAATAATTTCAGATTGATCAAAACCTTTTGTTTGACTCAAAGTCAAATATTTAGTTTCATTTGTGGTATTTTTAATTCTTTCTAAAATCTCTTTACAGTAATCGGACAATTTTAAAGTAAAAAATTCCATTTTGAGACAAGAAATGAAAAGAATACTAAAAACATGAAATGAAACACTCTGCCTGGTCCTTCACCTTTCTAAGGTCTCACTTCCAAAACTATTAATTAAATTTAACCTACCTCTGCCCCTTGTAAAAAAGGGTTTTTTCAGTGAGTGAAATGCTCAGAGAGAATAAATAACCTAATCTATCCTAGAGTCCTTATGCTGTACTTATTTCTCTAGTTCATGCACGTTGTTGTGCTGGCTATTATTTGCACGCTCAAATAACCTTTTTGATATTTGCTTCCCCTCAGAGTTGCACTCAGAAAAGTACAAGTACTCTTCAGAAATTTAAACAGAAAAATAAAACATAAAAGTATCCCATAATTACTGCAGGACCTGAGCAGCTGTCCTAATCAATTTTGAAAAGCACAGTGAGCGATGCCAACGTAACCACAGATAAGGCCGTGCTATCCTGCTTTCCATGACCTGCCTCCCATGGGTCTTTCTTTTCTGCTTCCCCATGGGATACCACGCTGGTTCTGCGGAACTTCAAGTTCAGTTCCGTGCGTTAGCAGAGGAAATTGGATTACTTTGTGCACATCCGTCTGTTTGTTTTGTTTTCTTCTGTCAAAAACATTTTACCTGAGAAAGAAGGAGTTAATAAAAATAGGCTTTCTGCTCTTGAAATGTCAGCCTCAGCTTCTCATCACCCCATGAAAAGCCCTCTTGTTTCCTTGCTCGGCTCCTCCTGAACTTCAAACAGTCCTATAATCCCTTTGACCTCAGAAGGTCAAAGATATATAAAAAGTATCATTCTTTGTGTAAAAGCACGTTAATCATTCTTACCTAGCCCATTTACTCTCTTTTGAGGGCCCTCTGATAATTTAATTCAAGAACTTTCTTCTAGCATTAACATACAAAATTTCAGCTTTTTTCCTAGGCAGGTAAACAGGAGAACTCCTTTCTTTACTTGCAATGCTGGCTCCTTGAGTACAGGCATGTAATTATTTATTACCATGATTAAATTAATTGCATAACTTAGAATGTTAATATTCACTCAAAATACATCTAAGTAATATATATACTAATTAAAAACACTTCAATAAACAGAGGTAGATTTTGAAGTGTGCTGTTATCCTTTCCTATGAATTTGGCAGGACTTGAAAGTCCTGGGCCTAACTTCTGGTGTCGTTTATATAGATGCGAATATGGGGTTTAATTCAGGTCAATGAAAAAAACCTGTGGACCTGAAGAACTGCATCCTGCATTGGAGGGGGAAAGTGAAGAAGCAGAATGAACGCCCGGCTAGAGGTGGGGCAGATCATAGCCAAACTTAACTAATGGTGCTGAGCCTCTCCAAGGTCAGTATGAGATCGGTGCAAGACCAAAGAAGGCCACAGGTGCAGGGCAGGCTGTGGAAGGAGCTGCACCAAGGCTGATGGTGACAACTCAGCAGCTCTCCAGCTGTTGTCGGACTCACTCGTGCTTTCTCAGCTGATGTTTTTGGAGGAGTAGCTTTTTTTCAAGTGAAAGATCGGTGCACAGGCACTATTATTTTATTTTATTATCTCATTGTTTTTTATTATTTGCAGCAGGATTCTGTATGATTACCGGTGGACTGGCAGGGCATCTTTTAACTCAGATTCAATGAGCCATGTTGAGATCATAGAATCACAGAATCATTACGATCATCTTGTCCAGCCATCAGCCTATCACCACCATGCCCCCTAACCATGTCCCTCAGTGACCAGTAGGTTTTACTTTGTGTTTAATTGGAGCTAAGAGGCTTGGGAAGGAAGTATTCAGAAGTCTTTCTGGATGGCATGGTTCAAAGGAAAACCGCAGAAGTGCTTCAAGATGCCAGAGATGTGGCAAAAATAAAGCCCAAGGTGATTTATTCTACCCTCTTTATTGATTTTACTTTATCTGTATAAACAGCCTGGAACTAAAAGAATGCAAGTAGTAACAACTGAGAACTTGAAACCAAATGGCTTGGTAGACCTAAGAGCAGGATAGTGTTGGCAAAACAAGAGAAGGAATTGTGAAAAGAGAAGAAAAGAAGAAAGTCTCCGGCCTAATTTCTTACTCAGTAGTTGAAGAAGACAAGGAAAATACTGGGTCTGAAAAGGTTTTTTTTTACCACACGGTATGTCCCATGATTGGATCCAGCTGTGTCTGCAAGAATTTTGGGCTGTGCTGATGTGCCAGGGAGGGTACATCAGTGTGAGCAGCCTCCTTTGCCTTGTTCTGTGCTTACTGTTCTAGGTCTGGAAACTGGCTCTGGGAACACATGGAGCTTCCCTAAAATTTGAGTATCTGATATGGCTCTTAGCTTCCTTCAGCCTTGCTGTCATTGTCCATTCCCAGCATAAAACCGTTGCACCTCTCTTTCAGTCTCTTTCTACTCTTTTTCAATGTGCTCTGTTTCCAGAAGTGCTGAGACAAAGTGTCTCACAGTGATTGTTTTCTCCTACTGACTATGGCAAGGCTGTTTCTGACAGCTGTGTGATCCTTTGGTATTTTTATCTTCCTTTCTCTCAGAATTAAGCATCTATGAAGTTCTGCTTCTCAACAACAAATCTATCTCAGGCAAAGGGCTCCCCACCAGCCCTCTGCTCTGCACACAATTGTCTGGTCTGGCTCAGTCCTTGGGCACTACCATCCTTGCAGTTCTGCAGCTTTCTTGATCTGCTGGTGACGGCTGTCTTAACTTCTAACACATCTCAGCTTCCCTGTATGCCCTCTCTTCCTTGTAGTGTAGGAAGGCCCAGTGGCTTCCTGCAGTGGTGGTCTCTTCTGTTTTCCCAGATATGAAAATAAAAAATTTGCCCCATGACCAAGACAAATAACATGAAGGACTCCTTCCCTGGGTCCTAGCAAATGTGCAGCACTCTGCTCCATGCTGTCTCTTCAGATATTTGTCTATTCTTTCTTCCAAATCTTCAGGTTCCTTTGTCTTGAATGAGCTCAGGTATCACTCTGCCTCCTGGGGAAGTTTCCTGTTTTAACAGGCTACCTTCTGCTCCAGTCTACCTCCAGTTATGCACTATTATTTTGGACACTGAGCCAATTGTCTGAGAGGCTCTTCCCAGTCCTTTTCTTATAGACACTTAGTGAGAGAGATGTATTTAATGTTCCTGGTCAGCACCTACTCCCTTGTCCAAGCTGTGGGTGGCTTGGCGTCCTAAGCCTGTTAAGGGTGTTATCTGAGCTGGCCCAGCCATTAAGAAATGCTTTTTGGCTCAGACGCATGATATGGGGTATGATTTTCTCTGATTTACCTCCCAGAATTTGAGGGGTGGGTCAATAGTTCAGGCCTGATCTATGATCTCAGCCCAGCTTGGGAAACCATTGAACTCAAACCCTCTCTTAAGGTAGAGAGGGCAGAACTCTCCTCCAGAGACTTGTTGAGAAAAGGATGTAGTTGCCGGCAAGTTTACTGGGGAAAAAATAAAACCATAAAAATTAACCTAGGAACCATCAGACCAGGTGCTTTACCTAGTGTTATGGGTTTCAGGGTATTGGCAAGCTCTGAAGTTGTTAATGGATGTCCCAGGTTTCCTGCTGGGCCACCGAGAAAAGGGGCATTTGTATTTTAGCAAAGAGCATTTCCAGATACGTGTGTGAAGGGAATTGCAAAGACTTGTGTGAAAGTTAAGGAGTCTTGTGTTTATATATTTGGGAACAATGCACAAATTATTCTGGGTACTTTGATCTGCAGGATTGGTCCTGTCTGTGCCCCCTTGCTTTGGTGGGTGCTCTGACACATTGCCTGCCTTCTCCTTGCTTAAATCCTTCCCAAATACAAGAAGTGTAAGCACAGCCTGATCCCACATACTGAGCTTCTACCTCTTTGCGGTGAAATGAGGAGGAGTTCAAGGGAAGTGTTTTGAGGCATACTCCTCATCCACTCTTTGCTTTCTTTTTCACTCCCCTTTTATAGCTGGAGCAAAGTTAATAACTCTGCCTCTGAGAACGGGCTTTTCATGTGTTACAAAGAAACTGGCTAGAGGAAGTTGACAGTTCATTGGTATCCAGGAAGAGGTTGATTTCCTTCTTTATAAACATCTCAGAATAAGGCTATAGAAGTATTAAAATACTAAAATTCCACCTATTTAGCTTTTTGGGCAGTCTGACAGTAGAGAAGTGAAGGAGAACATCAAAGAATCATCAGTGTACCAGTGCATACAGAAATTAAATAAAAAACAAAACGAAACTCAGTCTGTGAATATCTTTTATGGGTAAAGAGGAAAAACACATAACTTACTGCTGTTAGATTCCCTAACATCTACTCAGCCCTACTGTCTTCACTAGGGAGGTCAGCAACTTTCTGTATCACACTGGTTCACATGTTTTAGGAGGTGATTAAAGGAAGAACCTAGCAAAGACTCAGAGTTGTCTAAGACATTGGGATGGTGTATCTTTTCACAACCTGGTGAAGATTCTGTGCATGATATCTGTCTTAATTTTACTGGGTTCCTAATATCAGTCAGAATCAATTTAGGACTGTTTATGAGTAGCCAGTGTATGGATAACTTATTGTGAATAGCCAGGACTTTACCAACAGCAGCTCAAACTAATTTTGTTCATCAGGATTGGAGTTGGTTCTGACTTTGATGGTGTGGAAGAGGACAAAACCTTTCTTGCTGTCCAAACCCCAGTTTGCAGTCCTATCTAATTTAAGCTATTAGGAGATGTTGTAGCACCCAGATTTGGAAGGAGCTTGGTCATACAGACAGCCTGAGGGAGCATTCCTCGTTCTTTACCTGATGCCACATGACAAAGCCATCAGATCCAGGCAGAGTGTGGGCAGGGGAGCTACATTTATCAACAGGGCTGGACTAGTTTAGATGGAGGAGTAGTTTGGATGGAGAATGGGCACATTTGTTTCAGGAGAAGAAAATGAAAGGAAGGTCATTGCCCTTATGTCTGCTTGATGACTGTCTGCACTCTGATGTTCCCAAATACCTAGCAGTGAAGTAAAGTACAATGAGAACATGGAGTTATCACAAAATTAGGATGAGACTGGAACGGTAACATGAGAATTGGAGATTTGAATGTTTAGCTCTGTCTTGGACAGTTGTTGCCCACTGCCAGAGCAGGAAATGTTCTTTGTAACAAAACATAGAAAAAGCCATATTTTACTTGGAATGTGTGAGGTGGATCCTGGAAATTTGCTGTTAGTCTACTGGATTCAGATGTTTAGGTATAGAAATGTAAAAAGGAATGCAAACAATTTCAGCCCGAAGCATATCCCTCAAAGGGGAGAATGTTTGATGTGGAAGGGATGCAGTAGCTTAGCAATGAATGTAGGCTGAATACTGGTAGACTTCAAAGATGACTTAGGCTATTCTACAACGTTCCTCATCTCTCAGAGGTAAAAGGTGTGCAATGGGATAGATGCTGTCAGTTCTCCTGACAAGAATTACACTAGCATCACATTTGCAGATGGGATGTAGCTACTGCAGTCAAGTACAATTTGGGAAACAGGAAGCACTTAGCCAGATAGTTTGGGCTAGAGAGTCTTTGGAGGTTTAATTGAAAGATCAGGGACTAGAGAATGCAGAGCAGATTCTGGGATAGCAGTAGAGATAAAGTTCAGGCAAGGTAATGCAGGCAGGTCAGGATTAGGAGGAAGAAAACTCAGCAAAAGTTAAATCAGAAGCCTGTGCAGAAGGTTCAGGAGCTAAATTAGTGAGGTTCAATGGTGAAAGAAAAGAGTGATGTGCTGAAAGTTACCATATTCCCCATGGCAGAGCCTAGCCGTACAGTATTAACTAGGACAAAAAAATGAGTTTACACCAGGGAAGAAATTTTTGCAGGGACAAAACTTGAAAGATGCACTTGTTTTTCTTCAAAGGTAGAAGATTTATTTATTTGCGATAGAGGCTCCTTGCCTGGAGTACCTTGTGCACTCCTTCTACACCAATCTTAGTGCTTGCAGGGCTGTGCTCTCATATTTCTCACTCTTCCTTCCCAGCTGCTGCTGCTCAGCAGTTTTTCTCTTCCTTAGATCTTCTCTCCCAGATGAACAGAGTCACCCAAGGCTCAGCTCTGGCAGCGGTGGGTTACTTTTGGAGCAGTTGGAACTGGCTCTGATCTGACATGGGCTGGGCTCTGCTCACAGAAGCCATACTTGCAGCCCCCACTATCAAAACCCTGCCACACAAACCCAGCACAGATGGTAGTTCTTTCTTGCTTGAGGCAAATATATGGTTTCTAGTGATCAAAACCTTCTAATCTAGGCCTTCTTGTTGACTCAGAGGTTTTGATTTCACAGCAGGAATTACCGAACACCTTCTGTGGTCTGCATGCAGTGATCACAACAGTCCTCTGTCACCAAGTATCAGTATGTACTACAGGATGTCACACCTTAAGGTATCTGCAAGGACTCCTTACTCAAAGTTGTTGTTTATTTTCTTTCATCTGCATTAAAAACTGGTGAGCAGGGAAAAGAGGGCAAAGCCATTGCCATTTTTCTTTGTCTCAACAGGCTACAGACGCATATTGTCAACCTCAATAAAATGATGCTGGAAAGGAATTGAATATTTGGTGCAGAGCACTTGAATGAGCTTCCAGTAATTTTCCATGATTTTCCAGTTAAAAGATCAACATCATTTTAGTTTGAAAATGCTGACAGTGCTCTGTATGGCTGCTGCTGTTATGACTTCATTAGTGCGGAAGATTTCTTTGCCTCCCTTGCCTTGGTTTTACACTGAAGTGGCTCTGTTGGCTCACTGGATGCACATTTGACTGAGCTCAGTACAGCCAAGAGGAGAATCAGGCCATGAAAGTCCCAAGCCTAACTCTTTCAGACAGGAAGGAACTTCTGGTTTGGATCCCTTTGGTTTAAGAGGAAAAAAAAAAAAAAAAAAAGGGAAGAAAATGCTTTTGAAACCTCAAAACCAAACATAACCTTTATTTCCCCTCAGCAGCAGCTTTTACTCATGCAGTGATAGTATATGACTCTATTTAGCGTACTGGAGCTGCCTCACAATGATACAGTACATTTACTATTTCCCTTCTGGGAAGGAGCCGGCTCCCCGGCAATGATGTGTGGACACAGTTTGGTTAGCTGCTGAACTGGGAAACAGTGGGTTTGCAGAGCTGACGCAGTTTGGCTACATCTGCCATCCTCTGATGGCACAGAAAGAGTTCAACAAGGCAGACATGACCTAGAAGGATGTTTATGCAGTAAAAACAATGAAGTATTTGTTTCAGCAACTCTGATGACACTGAAATGATATCAGTAGAAAAGCATCTTTTCCAATGATAATTACAGCTTATTGCTAGATCTAGATCGTGACATCTTGTTAGTCTTCCTGACAATGTGACCCTATGTGGACGTAATGCAAAACATCAAGCTACAGCAGAGGTGATGAGAATGGCAGTGCATTGGCATGGTATGGGTAAGGTCCCACAGCAGAGGAGGCTGAAGGAAGACCATTTGAATTGCTTCTTGTCTTCCTAAGAAAAGGGAGAGAAGTGGATTTTTAATATATTTATATTAACAGTGAATTATTAATTGATTATGAACATCTGATAGTAGATCTTGTGGGTCCAGAGGAGGGCCACTAAGATGATCAGAAGGCTGGAGCACCTCTCCTATGAAGAAAGGTTGAGGGTGAGGGAACTGGGCTTGCTTAGCTTGGAGAAGAGAAGGCTCTGGGGAAAACTCACTGTGGCCTACAAATACTTGAAAGGAGCAAATAAACAGGAGGGGGTACGACTGCTTACAAGGGTGGATGGTGATAGAACAAGGGGGAATGGTTTTAAACTGAGACAGGAGAGGTTTAGGCTAGATATTAGGAGGAAGTTTTTCTCTCAGAGGGTGGTGAGGCACTGGAACAGGTTGCCCAAGGAGGTTGTGGATGCCCCATCCCTGGAGGCATTCAAGGCCAGGCTGGATGTGGCTCTGGGCAGCCTGGTCTGGTTGTTGGCGACCCTGCACATAGCAGGGGGGTTGAAACTAGATGATAATTGTGGTTCTTTTCAACCCAGGCCATTCTATGTTTCTATGATCTACTACTAATAAATCCCAAACAGTCATTCTTAAGGAAAACTACTCTCTATGCAATGCTTTGTTCCCCATTAACTTATGAAAATCTGATCTTTACAATGTGGAGGGCTTGAGTCACTCCCAGATTTCTCTCTGATGAATGAGAATTGCTGCCTGGATGTTGATTTTATTCAGTAGTTTGGCTTGAGCCAATCTATGACATTGTCTACACACACTTGGAGGTTTTGTTAACATAGGCATTTACAAACTAATCAGTCAGTATACTACTTGGCAGCCTGTGTTACCGCTCATGCAAACCATGTACTATACAACATAATACAATGGGATGAATTCATCAAAGTGATAACAGGGTCAAAAGGATAGAGTTGCCAAGACATAATTCACTATAGTTTAGAGGTGGGTTTAGTTTTATTTCCTTTTTGATTAATAATTAAACCTTGATGAATATTTTCCAGGGGAGAACAATAGAGCTGTGGGATGGATGTTTAAGTCCAAACTGATATTGCAGAACAATTTAAGCAAAAAATCTCCCTCAAGTCCCCCTAAGCCTATCAGCAACCTCTTCCAAGAGAGGTCCTTCATGTCGAAACAAACAGGCTGTTTCCCTTCCACCTCTGCTTTTCTGTGAATGCTGATGGTCTGCAAATAAAACTAACATGCTGACCATCTGTTATTGCACAGCTAAAGGAAATTTACAGACAATACTACTAGAACTCCCAAAGGCATCATCTAATCCAGTAAATAATTTATTTTCACAGTTCAGATCAAAAAGCTTGTGGATATTGGACACAGTCTGTTTTCATAACTTTTTTTTTTTTTCTGAAGAGAAAAAAGAGATAGCATTGATATGTCTGGAGATGGAACATTCACATGGACTAAATCTGGCAAAGCTTCAGTGTTATTATTTCTCAGGAAATTTTGACGTCTTTAAATTTCAATTCATTTTTTTCAATGAACATTCAATTCATTCAGCTAAAATACCTGTTTCAGCGTTTCCAGTTAAGTGTGAGTTCCATACTATATACTTGGTCATGAAGATGTCATTGTGTCTTTTGCTATCTCATTGATGCTAATGGTGCTATTTTTATTCTGCATGCTTCTAGCGCAAATGTGTGATTTGAATTTTGGCATTACGAGAATCACTGAAGTAAATTATTCTTAGGCATTAAAACTGTCTGCTTCTTAAGTTCTTTACTGTGAGAGTGGTGAGATGCTGGAACAGGCTGCCCAGAGAGGCTGTGGATGCTCCGTCCCTGGAGATGTTCAAGGCCAGACTGGATGGGGCCCTGGGCAGCCTGGTCTAGTATTAGATATAGAGGTTGGCAGCCCTGCATGTGGCAAGGGGGTTGGAGCTTGATGATCCTTGAGGTCCCTTCCAACCCAAGCCATTCTATGATTCTATGATATGATTCTATGATTGAGTGCTTGGAGGCCATGTGAAATGTCTGCCAATGAAGTTGTACTGCCAGAGCTCTTTTGCCAGAACTGCCAAGTATTGCTGCCAGTCCTCTTCTGTCAATAACTCTCATGGAAGCTTCACCTCTGTGAAGTAACTGCAGAGCCTCTACTCGTTGGTGGGATAGTGGTCTTCCCTGTTATCCTTCTGGATTAACTCCTCCCTGGTGTGATTGAAACTTCACAAGTCACTCTGGCACAGCTGAAAAGTTGGCTTGGTGGGTGGCTGGTTAGTTGACGACAGGGTTATTCGGGGTCTATCAATCTAGTACCAGAGGTTGTGTCATATAGATGTTATCAGTCCTTAAGCTAAGGAGCTTGCTGGGAATGAAAATACTGACTAAAACTGGAAGTTAACCAATCACTTGGGATTTGGTTTTGTTGTTGTCTTTTGTGTTTATCAGAGCCATCACATATGGTTCCCTACAGCCCAGTGAATGAAGAAGACAAGGGAAAAAAAGTGGCTTGTTGCAGGTCTCTGCAAGTTTATGTTCACCTTCCTTGGGGATAGGTGAGTGCAACTCAGCTGGAGGATCATACACACAGCTGGGTGATGATCTTCCAAGCCCCCTAGTCCTAGCCATTACTGTGGTGACAGGATGCCTTCAGTGACTGCTGGTGATCTAATGCTGTGTCATGGCTGCTGAGATGTAGGGCTGTTAGGCTGCTGCTCGTGGGGTCATCTTGCTGTTGTGATGATCCTACTGGGGCTGTGGCTGTGACTTTGAGTGATGGAGGTATTTGTTGAACAGGGGGTATATCCTTTGTGAGAAACTCACAGGGTGATGTGATTGTTATGCTACTGCTGTTTAAAAAGTCCTCAGGCTCAGAAGTTCTCCTTGCTCCATTTTCCACCCCTGCCCCCTGAGACACCTTTCACATCACTTTTTCTTATCATCCTCTCTAGAACATTAAAATGTCTTTTTAAAATCATCTTTGATGGTGCTGAGATCTCGTGTTGAACTATGTGTTAGGTCAGAACCATCTCAGATTTGAAGAAGGAATTTTTCACCCCAGGGTGGGGATATGTTTCTTGCTTTTATTTTTCTAGAACTGGCTGCTGATCTGTGCATAACACTGCTGAGATTGCTTGCCAGTAACTCTGTGTTGGGGGTAGTGGGAGAGTTTCTGAAAATGCCAGTGCCATACATGCTTCTGGATAAAGGAAGAAGGGGTCAGGTCTTCTCTTCAGACCATGCCATGCCCCAGGCCATTGCAGTGGATTAGGTGAAGTGGACTGTGGCTGGAGAGTATGGAGTAATGTGCTATGTTGGGTCATGTGTTGAATGATTTGAGCTGGAGAGATACACAAAAAAGCTGCAGAGAGGGACATGTGAGTGCCTCAGCTCAGGTGGTCCAAGGAGAGCATGGGAGCATTGCTATTGCTCTACAGAGATGTAGTACATGTGGTTCACAGCAAAATGTAGATTAATACCAAGGACCCATTCAAAATCAGTTTTCTCCTTTTATTTAAAAGATGACTTTTGATTTTACTTGGGTAATGAGGAGTGTTGCCTAATCTATATAGGAACCACATGCAATGGCTCTTGTACTGCTCCCAGTAAGTACTTTCGGGAAAACCGACCCTTTAAATTTGGGAGATCAAAACATCTGTGTTTCATTCATGGGTGTTTTGTGATTTGGTCCTCCTCTCTCAGCTGGTAAGGATTCTTAAATTCTTGAATCTTTTTCTTTTTCTTACGCATTTCTGAGAGAATATTTTGATTGTAGTATACTGTTTGTGATACCACTGGTAAGAATATTCTCTGTAGCAGCCTTGAATTCCCTGAGAAGCAGATAATACCCCCCATTACAGCCTGCAGAGTTTCTAGCTGTAGGAAAGCGTGCCCATGGCCTGAGATATGTGGTAAAATAAGCCGTGTTTCTTGTAGCTTCTTAAAGCAAGACAGATTGAGAAAAATGGCCACATTCAGATATATTTTGGCAGCCACTTAAGTTTCCCTATTCTTTCAGCCACTTTAAGCCTGTGGGAAATGAGAACTTGATTTGGTGGACTCAGAAAATATGTTTTGAGTTGCTGCACAAAGTATTTATGTCTAAACAGTGAGATGAACAGCAGGGCTGTTTGTAGTGCAGATCAGCATACATTATGTTAGTCCTCAAAATGCCAGGACTGGGGCTACTTATTTTTGAACAAGCTTTACTATGCCTTCATCTAAAACCTACTTATTTACACATATACAGGAATAGAGCATTTTTTAAGCACCATGTGCTTAAGGCAGTAGTTAGGTATCTAAAGATCTCATTACTTAAAAATTCCTATTGCTTTAATTTATTTTTTGTGTTGATACTGTATCATTCAAAAGGATGAAAGGGGGAGACGTGGGTAGTTACAGAGCAACAACACCTGTGCTCAGTGATTCTTCTTGCTTTAAAAAAAAAAAGTGAAAGTGAAATAAAAGATTAAAAATATAATGATCAAATATAACTGGCACAGCTTTTGCCATCTGTTAGTAAACTTAGATTGGGCCATAATAAAATAACAGATAAAGGAAATTTGGTTGATACTTTAAAATTGTTATCTTGGTAAAACATCTTCACAAAAGGTTTGAACAGCCATGGTTTGAGAAACGATATAATTTGAGTGTCAACCCCCACCCCCAACAAACCCCTATAATATTATAGCATAATCTTTACAAGAATAGCAATTCATATCCTGTGATGGAAGCTGTGTTATATAGCTAATTTCCTATATTTGCTAAGGATTTTCAAATAGAGATGAATAAATATATGTAAGTAGCATAAAATTATTTCAGTGATCAGGGAGAACACCAGTTGAATTTAACTGACTTGACTGAATAACAGATAAAATTCAGGGGAAGTAGCGTACCTTTGGATGAAACATTTTGAGCACTAATTAACTCTGTCACCCCAGAAAAGCACCTTAAACTGAAGCCAACCGACAGCAATAAGAATGATCTCTGAAATGAGAGAAGGTCATCTCAGGTACTTGCTTTATGATTCTTAGGTCTCCCACTGAGACACCTGGACATTGTGAAACAGAACCTGTGGACTGAGACTTTGATTCTCACCCTGAAGAGCAATCTTTTCTATCTAGTACTTGGCTTTATGTTCAGTACATATAAAAAGAACTTGAAGTAAAACCTATGGGTCAAATAGCTAAGATGTGGCATGTCAAACAGTTCTGATGTCTTTAAAGTGATGCACCTCCTTGGAAATACTGCTCTGTTCAGTCACCCTCATTTTAGAGACTCATTTTAGAGTTTATTCTAGAAAGGAGACGACTTCCTCTAGAGACATCAGTAAGGACTACCCTTGAAGATAACCCCATGGATGGGCTGGGGCTACTCCTCTGAGCTGATTCAGCATTGGTGTGTCTCTAGCATGTTAAAGGTTTAGGCAATGACAATTTCATTTCCTGAGCTTGCATTTATCTGGTTTAACAATGTAGTTAACTGATGTTTAATAAAATATCATGGATAGCTTTGAGTGTAATGAGTAGCCATGTCAAATTTCATTTAAATCCTTTGATTTTTGTCTTAGGTTTATAGCCTAGAGCTCTGTGTTTCATTTTGACCAGGATTGTTTCTCTAGCTGTTGGCACTGAGTTGCCTGTATTTACATACCTACAAAATAAAGATCTAGCCAAAATGAATTAAAACTTAATAATAATAAAACCCCCTCAGAAAATGAAAACAACAACTGAGATCCATACTTCACCTCCTCAGAAATCCTAAACCACAACACATCAGCAAAAAGTACCTTTTTTTGCTGTATTACTCAAGGCATGTTTATGTATTCTGGGCCTGAAATGAATGGGCCCTTCTTAAATAAGACATCTGTGTATTTTAAAGCAAGCAGTATCTTTCTGTGGGGATTATGCTAAATTGACACCCACGGAGATGACAGACTCTTCTTTTCATGTGGAGAGGATGTCACCCCACGTGTTTGTTTTTGTATGTGTGTGTAACCCATGCTCCCGCAGTGACTGAAATAGCTGCTTGGCTTGGGTTGGCTGGGGGATAACACAGCCTGTGTTGATGGAGCTCCAAGTCTGCTGGTATTTGCATGCATGCATTTGCATATAAGCAGTCAGAGACATATGTGCATGTTAAATGCCATATGTACATGCAGAAGAACAGGCCCTGTTGTTGTGATGTATGGCTGCAAGTATTCTGTAGCAATATCCACATGTGAACAGGAGTGCCATGCTTGCGTGTATAAAAAGCAAGCACAGGGCTATGTTATCCACTAGAAGTCATGAAGGCTTTTGATTCGATAGAGCAAAACAGAAGGAGGTATGTGCTACCCTTTGTTTCTAAAGGCTTGGTCATGGAATAAAACGTCTCTTTGTTTCCTGTGACTAACGTTTTCTCTGCAAAACTCTTTCCTATCCAATAGAATTTTTGCAAACTAGAATAAATTTTAAAAATGCTTAAGTCCTTAAGATGATTACTTGTTTTTGCTTTTCTTTTTTTCCTCCCACTAGAAAAGTTCTTAGAGGAGCTGGGGTGCCATTTCAGATTTCTTGAGCGGGAGTGTTTGTGGTTCTGACTTTTCTATTATGCTGTTCTGTTTGGTAACATCCTTATTTTGCAGCTTTGTATGCACAGATAGGTAAATGCAGCGGTTACCTGTATGCATGCAGAGCAGCCCATATGAGCAGAGCAGAGTTCAGAATATGAAATTCCAGTTGTGAAGACTGATCCCATTGTGTATTATATTATCTGAGAAACTGAAGCAAGCATGTTGTTTGATATATCTGTGATGAATATGAGCGATCCACACCAGATAATCTAGTACACGTCTTTCATATTCTCATTTTTGACTTCAATCTTAAATCATAAACCTGGGTGTTCTCCCAGATTAAATTTCTAATGAAACCCATGTTTACAAGCTCAGCGATGACATAACAAAGTGAATTTGTGAGTGTATTTTTCATCCACTGTGTGAGACTTCTTGAAATACTTCCTGACAGGCCAAAAGCAGCTAATATAACCATCTTCTTCAGAAAATGGTGCTCAGCTGTGCTCTGGTAGAACAGAAGAACCCTCTGAGGTAACTGCTGTGCATAGTTGTTCATGCCACGTTATTGTAAGACGTATTAGCTGCTCTTTTCTCTACCTTTTGATGCAGTATC
This sequence comes from Alectoris magna, assembly GCA_030625065.1. Taxonomy (NCBI): domain Eukaryota; kingdom Metazoa; phylum Chordata; class Aves; order Galliformes; family Phasianidae; genus Alectoris; species Alectoris magna. The sequence continues at coordinate 51,468,825 of CM060561.1, forward strand.
TTGAGAGAACAGCACTACAAATTCTCCAGGCGAAATCAAGACCCATGTTGTAATCACGTTTTCCCCCTGTCAAAATGCTTAACTAAGTAGCTCACGGGGGAGGTTTATTCCACATTTGGAGCGAGCTTAAGTGCAACAATGGATTTGTATGGAGAAGGATTAAGAGGAAAAGATCAAGACTGTCTTTCTGCCAGTGTCTATTTCTAAACCAAAGAACAAAATGGCGTATCAAATACTTCCCTTTTCATACCTCTGTAAATCACAAATTTATTTTCCCAGTTTTCCTTTATTTCATCTCAAGGCACTTTACTTTCAAAGTAGAAAAGATTATTTATATACTTCTGTGAATTTCCCCCCCCCCCCCCCCTTTCTTTAATATTTTTTCAAGGGTTGCCAAATGAGCAAATACTATGAAAATAGTTCGAGAATGTTGTAAGTGCCCTAAGCTGGTCCCCGTTAATGAAGGAGAGGTGATTGAAATGAAACATAGATGTGTCTGGGGCTTACTCTTTCAAGGCTGATAACAAGATGAAAAAGATGAAAAAAAAGACAAGCAACTGCTCCTTAATTAGGCACCTGTTATGTTGCACCATGATCAGTTCTGTACAGGACAAAAATGCCAAATGACTGAGACATTTTTCAGTTTGGAAAAGAGACTCTTCCTGCTCACCCTTTGCTGCAGAAATACAGTGTGTCTGCTTTCAGTTTGCTAATAGATACTTTAAAATCAGTTTTGGAGAAGTTATTCTGAAAGGTAAAAAATCCTGTTTGAAGTCAATGCTGTTCATCCGAAGAAACATCTGTCACAAGACATGAAAAGAATGATTTCTTTGTGACTGGGAAATCAATGAGACATTTGTTGTAATGTACAACCCAGAAATAATGTACCTAGTTCAAAAGGGAATCAGAAAGAAGGCTGGGTTTTGTCTGTTCTCCCCAGATTGTTTAGGATGGGATTCAAAAAGATATTTTGCATTAGCAAGACTTCTTGAGTTTGTGCCCTTAGCTATGGGGCCGAAGTGGATGTTTTTAGGACACCAGATTTTAGGGCTAGAGGAGCACTGGGTGTTCATGTGCCCTGACCTCATGAAAGAGCTTTGTTTGGGACTCCTTTTCAGGAGTGTGAATTGCTTGCTGGGCTGACCCTGCCCCATCCTCTTTGAGGAGCAGGAACTGGAGGCTGCGCAGCCTCTGGGATGCCTAGCTGGATGTTGAGTGTGATGCTCCCTGTGGGCTCCCACTCTGGGCAGGCAGACTCCTCTGTACATGGTGACACTGTGGTGGTTTGTCCTGCTTGTGTATTTTTTATCTGTCTCCTCTGAAGCCCATGGAAACAGTGCTGGGTCCTCATCTTTTGTCTTTCAAGTGCATATGCAGTAGATTTCAGTTTTCCTATCCTGGCTGTTCTTTGCAGTCTCTTCAACGTTCCAAAACAGTAGTACTGTGGGAAGCAGCAGAAAAGGGTTGAACAATGGTATACATCTCCTTATATTGCAAAGATTCTCCCCATAAAACCTAGACACCCTGAGTGAGACCTGATCTCTTACTTACAAGCCTTTGTGAGGACTAGAAGAAATCATAAACCGAGAGCTCGATTACAATCGTGTTGCTTTGGATTGGTGGTGTTTTATAGCTCCATGATGCAGGCACATTGAAGTTATGTGAGACAAACTGCTGGGCAGGAGGAAATGGGCTTGTTAAGCACAACTGGTGTGTGCAGAATGGAGTGTGTGCAGAACAATTGACCAAGCAGAGGTCTTTTTTCAAAGAGAGGAGAGAACAGCACAGGGAGATATAGCTCTGGCACTGTTTGAAATCTGAGATCAATGGCTTCCCTGGGAACAACAGGCTGAGAGTCTGAACAACTTCCCAGCATCTTGTGGGGGGAATGAGAGCAGCCTTTGGAGTTGTGCATGCAGCTCCAGCAAGCTGTGCTCAGTGGTGGAAGGATGGCTGCTTAGGAAATGTACAGAACTACTGTGATACTACCACCTGAGAAACACTTTTGGTGCCTTTATTTCCAATAATATTGGAAATCGGTATTTGGTCATATCCTCCTTGCCACTTGTGGTTTTATCACTTCTCTCTGTTCTGAGATTAACTGCTCTGTAGTTTTAAATCATCTTTTGTACAGAAGTTGCTTTGTGCTCCTTGTCATTCTTGGTGTTTTGCCAGTTTTGTTATGCCCATTTTGTGATGGTGGGATGAAAAATGTTTTAGTATTCAAAATGTAGATGCACAAAGACTCATAAAATCTGTAGATTTTTATAATAACAATATGTACATATTATAATATGTTTTGCAATCATGTTTTGCCCTCATCTAATAATTCCTGGCATATTATTTGCTTTTTTTGATGGTTACGGGGCAGCCAAATGAATGAAATTTTCTGTTATAATCCTAAAATCTTGTCCCTAAGTGGAAACAGTCCAGGTTAAGTTAGGATTTGTTTTTCCCATGTGCATTTTTTTACATGGGATTTCCTTTGCCGTTTTGTTACTCGGCCAGTTTTATGAAACCCTTGTGCAGCTCCTCACTGTCAGCCTCATCTTTGCTTTGAATGTCTTTGGAACTGAAATAAACTTATAGAATCATAGAATCATAGAATCACAAGGTTGGAAGGGACCTACAAGATCATCTAGTCCAACCGTCCTCCCATTGCCATAGCTACTGAAAAACCACTAAACCATATCTCTTAGCTCCTTATCCAGACGCCTCTTGAACACCGCCAGGGATGGCGACTCCACCATCTCCCTGGGCAGGCCATTCCAGTGCCTGACCACTCTCTGAGAGAAAAAGTTTTTCCTATGTCTAATCTAAACCTCCTCTGGTACAACTTGAGGCCATTTCCTCGGGTCCTGTCTGTTGCCTGGGAGAAGAGGCCAAGCCCCTCCTCATCACATCCTCCCTTCAGGAAGTTGTAGATTGCTATGAGGTCTCCCCCGAGCCTCCTCTTCTCCAGGCTAAACAATCCCAGTTCCCTGAGCCGTTCCTCATAAGAGGTTCCTTATATGAGGTTCCTCATAAGAGGGACGTATCCCATTTCACGGAGTATGAATGTGATGGAGGGTGTTCTGGACAGCATGGACAGAGCCTCTTGGTTTGTTCCTACCTCCCCATCTCTGAAGCAGTTACTTCTCCATTGGGACTATGCCATTTCCTAGGCTCTTGTCCAACCCAGATACTCAGTGAGGCATTTTGGAAATCCAAACTGACCAGATTTCTCCTGGTCCGCCCATTTGTTGAGTCCTTCCAACAGGATAGCAGTGTGATTTCTCTTTAGAAAAGCTTTGTGGACTCCTTATTTCTTTAGGAGAATTTTTTTTACCAATTATTTGCTTGTGTATCTGCTTATAGTAAGCCCTACAACATTACTTTCCTTTAGAGCACTGGTAACCGGAAGCTCTATAGATGACATAGGGGAAATCATATTATTGTGCAAAGCAAGCCAGTGAGCTTCTATGCTTGTAAAGCAAAAAGCAAATCATGCTTTTCCATTTTTCATTCTTGATTCACTTTAGATATTAGACAAGGCACGAGGGGACAATATTATGGTATTAATTTGTTGTATTGGTTCTTCAGCAGCATTACTGGATTTAAGATCCAAAGCACAGAAGACTGGAATCTGGTGTAATTTGTGAATATATCCCATTGAGTATTTCTTTCTTCTTTTTCCTTCCTCTTTTTTCTTTTCTATTTTTTTTTCTTTTTTTTTTTTTTCTTTCTATTTTGTGTGTGCATATGTGAAACTTGTAAGTAATCTTTAGGCTCTAACGGAACAAAAGAATGATAATGAGGCCAGCACTGAAATATTAGCTGAGAAATGCAAGACTTGAGAGGAAATTTAACTCTTGCAGAACTAACTTGTAGTTTTTATTGTTTGCTCAGTTGTCTCCTGCAGAGATTTCTTGGAAAAAAAAATAATAAAAAAAGATTAAGAAAAAACCTGTTACTGTTTCTTGTTTCAATATTTCCATGCTTGGTGATGGTTAAAAAGTAGCATTTTGCTTTAATTTCCCATCTTTTTGGAAAAAAAGTTTAACCAAAGCAAATAAAATTTCCCTGGATTTATGAACTCCCTTAAAACAGCCTCTGACTTTGCTTTTTTTCTGTGTACCTGTGTGAAACATAGACTACACTGAGAAGAGTCTGTTTATTTGATGCCTTAGAGACTTCCTTGATGTGTGTGAAAATGGTCTCTGTGCCAAGGATGCCCAAACATACGCTGAGTGATTCAAACTAGTGAGAAAGAGTGATGTACATAGGAACATTACCTCTGTATTTGATATATCAGCTTGTGCCTTGAAGATTACAGATAGGTACAATACAATTTACCCTTCTGCCCTTGATCCTTCACTGCTTGGTCAGTCTGTCAGCTGGGATATATCTGATACTGAATTCACAACGTACTAAAACTTCTATGGAAAACACCTTGTTTTCACACTTCATGGAGTACGTGTGTACATATATAGCCGTTTTTATTCAAGTGTACAACATGTCTCCCTGAATGCAAAATACCTTACATGAGTAAAGCTTTATGTATGTGTGCATGTTTGCAGAATCCAGACTGATTTTGTTCTACAAAGCATGATATTTCTGTTCTGACTTGTTTGTGCTGTTTGTTCCCTACTTTAACAGCAAATCATAATCGATGATTTGTATTCTGTGAGTGATGATATTTGCATTCCCCCACTGCACATTTTATTGATGGCTTCAAAGAAGGTGTCTTTTCCCTTATTTTGCAGCTGAACGTGGCTTAGATGAAGCATCTGGTTTTCAGCACAGCCGTGCTTCTTACCCAGTTGTCCAGCTGAGCTGATCAAGGTGTAAGAAAGATAGAAGTTGGGCCCAAAATCATGCAATGGGTTGTAGGCTCAAAGAGGATTAAAGCTGCAGGCATTTTGACCTGAGAGGCCTTTGTTTAATCCTCCTTCAAACTGAGGGCAATCCAAAACACAGATTTGAGCAGAGGTCTGAGAGGCTTTGATTAGATCTCTGTGACAGCCTCTGATCCAGTAGACTCCACTTCCTGCTCTGAATGGAGGTGACTTATCTATATCCAGTTCAAACAAGACACTTTTACAGGCACTAGATTATACTTTGCACCCAAAATACCCATGGGGAAAAAAAAATGTGGATGTAAACTTCAGCTTGCCTTTTCTTGGGGCACCTTGGCAGACACCTTAGAAGGCAATTCGTTCTAGAGGATTGTTCCTACCTGCCTCCCTAATTTACAGCTTTAATAGGTTGCATTAACCCTCTGTGGAGAGTACGAGAACTCTGCATTTGCTAGTGGGGTGTTTCACTAGGATGATGTTGGTATCCTGTCACATGGCAAAACTGGAGCTCTCTTCAGTAAGAAAGACTAGAGAACTAAACAGCAGTTATAGCAGAATTCAAATGATTTTTTCCCTCCATTTGAACTTATTAAAATAATAAGTAAATACCTTCACTAACTTAAAAAAGCAAATGTGACACGGAACCAGCTTCCATTAAGATTCACTTTCAGGATTAATCCTCTGAAGCTTTTACAGTCATTTAACATCCTTTGCTTTTCAATAGTAGAAATGCAACTTTCTGCTACAATCCATTGAAGTTGATGTGACCTCTTTATTTTGGAGCCTGAATGTTTTATTTGCTTTCTCTGTAGTCACGTCCAAATTTCCAGAGGTGTCCACTGTCTCTGTGGAAGCAGCTGTTCTCCTTGCTTCAGACTTTGCTGTTGCAAATGTTTTATAAACAATGAATTATGGTGCTATGTGCTCTATAACACTACAAATGCAGTAAGGTACAGTGCCCTCCAATACTTGTCATCTTTTGCTGGATGCCCACATGACAGCCCTTTCCAGGCTCTTGAATGAATGTTGCACATAGGTCCACTTTCAGCTCATGTATTTCTGTGTAGGAGTGAGGTCTTCTAAGGAGCTTCTGAGCAATTCCTTTTGGCCTTTGTCGAATAGGAAAACATTTGCAAGTAAGAATGTTTATTCTTGAAAAACATATACCATGCCATCTTCAGTCTGTCCTATTCTTGCATTGTACACTGTCGTCCCTTTGTAGGAAAGCTGTCTTTTGGGTTGCTGGAAAGGAATATTAATAAATGAATGAGCTATAAATAAACAAATGGAGACTGCTGAAAAAGGAGCGAAGCTGTTTAAATGAGTAGGACACCAAAGTAGCATAATTGTTTCCGGGAATAATCCCTTATTACAAAACTCTTAACTTTTTCCACATTTTAACTTCTGGATACAATTGTCCTTTAACACAAGTTTTAGTTCAGAATACAGCAAGAACTCATGTGGTTTCATCTAAAGTGCTGTGGAATTCAATTCCTTCATGATTTTTCTTTCTGAAAATTGTTATTTATTACTTTGTGGACACTATAGAAATATATTTAAAATGTACTCATTCAAACTGAAATTGAAAAGTGGAAAATTCCTCCTAGCACTATAACTTCACAGATAGAATCTTGATCATGTTCGATCAATGCACTGTGGATTTTCTAAAATGAATTCAGTTGATGCTTGCATTTCTGATTGAAGTTAGTCACTTTAGAAGATCAGTGATTATGTAACTGAGCCTGCAAATATAAGTAAAGAAAAATTCTTGGCACGAAATGCAGAAAAACAGCTTTATGAATTACATGGATCATTTATACAGACTGCATATATTAATTTGGCCTGAGGTAGGCCTCAGTTTGGCAGCTTACTTGATCGAAACTGCCAGCTTTATAACACGGCTTTATAACATGCAGAGTTTAGTTATCTTTTTCTCTGTGCATATGAAATCAAAATGCCAGTTTGTTAGGAAATACAGAACTACTGGACTAGAAAGGTCTTTTGGAGTTGCTGAGTGCATATTGCAGTTAGTTATTACACGTTCTGGGTTAGGGTCAGAAGACAGTTCCTCTAATTTTTATAAAAAATATTTTGGTTTCCATCTTAGGCATATGATTACTTTATAACTTTTGCTCTTATAGTGCTCTTGTCTTGCACCTGAGGTAACATCTATCAGTATTGTCACTGAAGTTCCTTGCTGTTTTTTACAGATAGCATTTATGTCTACTTCCAATGTCCTCTTTGTAGAGTATACAAATCAAATTGTCTTAGCCCCAGCCATTCCAGCAGCAAACACCTGCTTCGGTATGTTTTTCCAGGCATGTCTGGGACTATACGGCGTTAAAAAGGTAGTTCCATAAACTGTATTACATAATTGAATCTGCTTTCGTGCTGGATAGGGAAATAATTTTGCTTCCTTATACACTAGGATCACATTTTTCTATGATGGTGACATCATAGGTATGGTTCTTGGTCCTTCTTTTACTGATAGACTCATTCTTTCTTCTACTCCTCATCAAACTAATAAAATCCTAGCCTGTGACAAAAAATCACTGTGATTTCTAAATGCCGGGCCTTATGTTTGGCACTGCTAAAAGCTGATTGATTTCCAGAGCTCTGTACCTCGTGGTCATCTGGTCCTTCACAATGTATAGACAGAGAAACTGAGAACTCACTCTGGCTCCTACCAAAACTTGCCAGAAATCTCAATAGTACTGATGGGTATCCAGTGAGCCTATCATTACAGTCATCTGCTTCTTCCAGTGTCACACCAACTCACACGTCATCTTTAACATACACATGTTGCAGATGGTGGACAGGACACAATTTTTCAGCAATCTGATCTATGCCACTCTGGCTGTCCTTTTGATTAATGGGTCCATCCTTCTGACATTGCTTTTTAATCCAAAGACACAAAGAAAAATACATAGTTTCTTGAAGAACTCCAGGACAACTTCCCCCTTAGACCAATTGTTTTGCTGTCAGCACATCCCTCCTTGTAGTTAGTTTCTTACCATCTTACAATTGTTGGATTCGATTCCCATTTTATACAGCATAGTTTTGGTTTTTTTTTTCCTCCCATATGACACTGTATAAAGCACTTTAATGAAGTCCAGATATATGAAAACTTTTTCATTTCTCTTGTTTGAAAATCTATTTTTCTGAATTGTTCAACCTTTGATAAATTCATCTCACCATTTTATACCACCAATTTTCCACAGTCTTCCATTTATTTGATTTCTTTCTTATCTTCTTAAGCGTAGTTCAGAAGTCTTTAATTGTTTTGATCACTTTTCCTCTTTTTTAAGAGACAAGGTATTCTGTCTGGTATTTTCCAGCTTTTTAGACCTAATGTATCTTATTTTGAATTACATGGCAAATACAATAAAAAAAACAAAGTAATTGCAGAATCACAAAGAGTAGTAATGCACTTGTGTAGAAACCATGAACAGACAAGCTCGTTCTAAGCTTAGGAGGGGACTATAATAATTGATATGCACAGAAATATTTTTTTAACCGAAGGCCTAATAAGTATCTATACCTAGACAAACCTCATACAATTAAAAAAACAACACACAAAACAGAGATGAAAGAAAGACACTGATTGGAGAGTCTGAGAAATGGTGTTCTTTAGCACACTTCTTGCTGGTATCTACACAGCTGTGTTTGCTGAAGCTCAGAAGGAGCTCATCTTAGCTGAGTAACTGTTATCTGTGCAGCCTTCAGATCAGTGTGTCCTCTGCTGTGCCCTTTTAATATTCCCACCCTCTTTTGAACTCATTGGCCAGTTTCAACCAAATTTGAGAAGTTACCAATAATCAGCAAGCTTGTACATCTCTGCAAGTTTGGAGAGCTGGAAGAGAAAGAAATGTCAGCGTTAATGCTTAGGAAAAGCCAGAATATGTGCACTGGTAATATAGATAAAGATGTCTTGAAAACTCCAAGTCAAGTGACTGTGATTGAGAAAGGCCCTATTCAGAGTCATGGGACTGAAGGTCTTTGCCCGTTAAGCGTTCCAAGGTTTCTAACGTGGCCAATAGTAGTGCAAGTTTTTCTGCATTTTAGATGAGCTATGATTAAAAAAGGCCATCTTATGGCCATCAGCTCTTAGGTTTTCCTGTCTTCTTTTTATCTTTTCTTGAACATTTATCTGGATAATTTAATTTTGCTCCCCTTTCATGCACGAGTTATACAGTAGAAGAATTGTCTCAGGAATAAACAAAATCATTGAAGTTTTTGTTTTTCTCGGTTGTCAGGTTATTCCTCCATCCTTCACTGGTAATAGTAACAACAAGCTTAATAGATATAAAATGCTAAACATTTAGAAAAAAAACCACCACTATTTTCAATGTTGCTGCTGAGAGATAGGATCTTTCTCTTCCCAATTATCCTAGAGAAGGTCAGCTTTTCCACTCCTGTTGTCTGTGCCTATGGCATTTACTCTTGAGCATTTAATATTGTCTTTGCTTACATAACATTCTGTTATCAGACATTTGGCAGAAGCGTGGGTCTGTGAAAAGGCCAACTACCATAAGTTTCATACCTTCTCATTTCTTTTACTTCATTTGAGCTTGGGTTAATTTTTTTCCGTATTGTAGAAATAAACTCCATAACAACTGTGATTAGTGGCTAGGAGTTCTCTATCATTGTACAATTGTTTTTTCTGATGGGGGGTAGGAAGTTAAAGCAGTGATTGAGTTAGCCAAGGAGATGCTTGGAGAATGGGTTTAGAGAAATTACCCCAGGGAAAGGGATTGAATTAATTATCTTCAAATTCAATAGTATAGTACTACTTACTATTATAAATTTGGGGTAGTATAGCTAAGCAAGAATTGTGTCAACAGGATAGGAAGAGCTGCCTATATGGCAGTTCTTGATGAGAAAGTATCTAAAGTGGCTTTTTTTTTTTTCATCATGATTTGTATAGAGAGTCATGATTGCTATGATTTTTTTTTTCTTCCAAAAAAGATAGATATTATACTTTGATTTTTAAACTAGTTTTTGCCTGAAGGATGTTTGAAGAAAATTCCTGCTCTGTTCCAAAACAATTAGGGCTCAGATGGAGCATTGTGTTTGCTTTTGGGCTTTTACCTAAAGAAAAGCATCAGAGATTCAGAAAAAAAGGGAAAAGAAGAACGAGTTAAAAAAGTGAGACTGAAATGTATGAACTACCTTGATACAACCTTGATAATTCTGTGATTCTGTGATTCTGTGTTTCTGTGAACTACAGAAAAGGACGGAAACATGAGGATTATCCAGCTTCAAGAAATGGAGACTGAGAAGAGTGTTTTAGACTAGTGGAAAGAAGAAAGCAATAACATTTTCTCCTGGTCCCTGGTAAATGGGAGAAAGTTACAGAGAGTTTAAAAATGCAGCAAAAAAAGATATAGGAAAAAAAAAGCACCAAAAACATTCTAACAGGACAGACAATGGAGTGCTATAATTAATTGCCTGGGGAACACCAGAATAAAGTCTGGAGCAAGAAATGATTAGACAAACATCAGTCAAGAATGACTTGGAGACAATCTTGGGACAGAAGGTGAACTTGTTTATCTCATGTCAGATCTGTTTTTCCAGTCATTGTGGTCTTGCTGTCTTATAAATTACTAGCTTTTAATTTAGTCCCTCCAGTACAGCGCTGAATTATGTACTGCTAGGGTTAAATTTTAAGATCATGGCTGGTTTAGTTAGGCTAGAATTGATGCATATTTTAAAATTATTGAGTTCAAAGAAAAAAAATACAGTCGTGGAAAGGATGAATTGTGCCAAATTTAAAATGCGTATCAATGCTGGATTATACATAACACTCGTGCAGCATTTCCTGCCCAATTTGTGGATGACGTGGAGTATTTTTAATTTGTTGTAGAGAATAATGCATTGTTTTCATATTTTTGAGCAGCTGAACAAAATCCTGATGAAGAACACTGCTAGTTCCCTAGGACTGCAAGCAGAGTTGGAAACTATTGGTACTTTGATTGCTGATTGGCATATTGAACAATAGAGTCAAAAGAAGAATCCTCTCATATTTGCCTTTTATTCATGGACTTCTATTGAGCTCAAGACTTAACAGTAACCTTCAGGAAAGTATTTTATCCCTTCTCCAGACTGGGGTATACTGCAGAAGAAAAGAAAGCAGACTTTAGTTTTGACCTTGAGAGCCAGACAAAATTTCTCTCTGATTTATTCCTGGTCTGTCACAATTAGACCAGCTTTTAGAGAAACACTACTACATTGTATTCTTCTTCCTTACTTTAAGAGTCATGAGGAGGAATTGCTTGCGTTGCTTCTGTCTAATGAGGATGTGGCCCCAAATCTACATTTGTTAACAGAAGCAAGAAATTCTGTAGAATTGCTACACAAATGTACCACTATTCCTACATGGCAGAAAGATCAGCTTTTAATAACTTAAATAGCCCAGCTCTTGCTGTGCTAAGTTTTCAGTGGCTGTGCACATTTCTCACTATTCTGAGACTCATCATTGTCCTGCACTCAAGCAAACGTCTCTGGGTTTGAGTTGGCTCTGACTTCCCCTGCGGTCTGTTTGAAGTATCCTTGTTGGAGGCTGCAGATTTCTAGCTAAAAACCTCACAAAATATGAACATAGCTATGGCAAAGTCAGATTCTGACCTTTCATGTCTAAGGGAAACTGACTTCAGTTCATAAAAGGTCAATGAATTTCAATAGAGACTGGCAGATGAATGCTGCTCACTTCTGAATATGAGTAACTGCTTTTGGAGCTCATATGCTATTTGACAGTGTACAACTGTTGGAAGGGAGAATGTGTTAGTGGATGGTTTGTTTATACTGGTTTTAGTGGAAAAGCATTTGTTTATGCTCACTATAAACTCTGGAAGAACTTTGGCTGTAGTAATCAGCCAGACCAATAGTGGGCTGCCAGTTCACGGCAGAACAATTTTGCAAAGCTGCCTGGTAGGAGAATTACCCCTTCCATCTCTCCATTCCCCTCCCATGCACTGATATATGGTATTTCTCTTGCAGTATCTTATGGATGTTTTTGCTCTTGCCAGGTTATTTGTGAACTGAGGGACTTTGCAGGCTCTGCCACCACCTCAGTATGTTATTTGCTTTCTGTTGTGCTGTCTTCTTAATGTCTCTTGACACATTCATTCAGTAAATCCTTTGATCCTCTTTCACTCTCTTTGTAGTGATGTATCTATTAAGATCCTCTCCTCTCCTCTCCTCTCCTCTCCTCTCCTCTCCTCTCCTCTCCTCTCCTCTCCTCTCCTCTCCTCTCCTCTCCTCTCCTCTCCTCTCCTCTCCTCTCCTCTCCTCTCCTCTCCTCTCCTCTCCTCTCCTCTCCTCTCCTCTCCTCTCCTCTCCTCTCCTCTCCCCTCCCCTCCCCTCCCCTCCCCTTCCCTCCCCTCCCCTTCCCCTCTTCTCCCACCCTCCCGTTCCCCCCCTTCCCCTCCCGTACCTCCCTCCCCACCCCCCCTCCCCCCTCCCCCGGTAAAAAACACTGTAACCCCTTTTCTACTGAATTCAGTGGTTTTATTTCTGCAGGGCTGAAGCAGCAGGCACATGGTGTAGACGTAACTAGATGTCTCGCTTCAATTAATAGGAGTGAGAGGAGATTCTTTTAATATACCCAGCGTGAGATTAAGAATCAACGGTTCAAATGTTGGTCCAACCAGTTTATTACAAATCCTAGCCTTTTAGGGAGACAGGGAAGGGGAAACGGGCGATAGAAAAGGTAAGAAGAAAAGCAAGAGTTGTGGTAAGCGGGGATAGTCACCAACTCGATGTAGCAGTGTCCCGTTATCCATTGGTCCAGGGTCCAAGCAGGCAATGAAGAGCAGCGGGCTGGTGCCAAGCAGTACAGGTGGTGGTGGTGGAAGCAGCAGCCTCTCGTGCAGCAAGGCCGGGAGAGTCCGTAGACAGTAGGGCAGCAAAGCAGCAACAAGGGATCTGAAGGCTGTAAACCCTCTCTATCTGTCTCTCTCGCCTTCTCCCTCATGCTACTTCATGATTTTTCCTGTGCCCTTTTATCCTATTTTTTTCCTGCCTATGTGACATTCCCGGGGGCTTGGGTAAGGTTCATGTGAGTACCCCCTCCACCCCCACCAAGAGAGATGGCTCTCTTCCTCGAGATGATGAGTCCAGACAAAAGGTTTCCTCCTGGCCATCAAGGTGCTTATCCTTCGCTGCCTCCAGTTAGCTAAATCTTTAGAGAAAGGAATTGCTCAATCCCTGGCCAGGACTGGCATGGAATAGTCCATCTTCAGCAAGTTTTTGAGACAAAAGCACAACAACATGGCCTCTTACACTAGAGAGACATGCCAGGAACTGCTTAAATCCACCAGCTGGGCCTCCAGATGAGACTATGGTGATTTGGGCTGGTGGGGTCTGCTGTGGGAGAAAGTCCAACATGCATACAGCATAACACATTGCTGTCTGGTACAATTGGCAAGCAATTGCCCAGCCTTGGGTAGGGAGGCTCTCTGCTCAGAGGTGCTGAACCCACCCCACTGTCAACAGGTAGAGTTATGTATGGGCTGGACATGGTTATGGGGAGGATTAGTTTCCTCTAGTCTTAAAAAGTTAGTCCTGGTATGAAAAGATTGGTGATGGTCTGAGTTGGGGTTTAGGGAAACAGGTGGGAGCAGAGGGGAGCAGACTGAGGACTGGGGAAGAGCAGAAAGGGTGATTTCTAGAAGGAAGTGTATAAAACAGCAAAGTTTTCAGAAAAGCAAAACCTCAGGAGAGTGTCTTTGAAGAGCAACTCATGCAAGCTAGTACCAGTGTTTTTAACAGTACTGACAGGTTTACCAAACCTGTTGCCTCTAGTACAAAGTAGCAACTGACAGGCTTTATTTCCAGATGTTTGCAGTTAGAGAGGGAGTCCTGGGGCTGAAGGGTGGGGTGAGTTTGTGCACTGTATTTTAGGAAGGTGGAAAGTAGCTTTGGAGCCTTAGGGGAAGCAGGATGGGTCAAGAGGGTCGAGACTCCCCACTGAAGGGAATACTACTTCTTCAGAGAAGGTGCATCTTAGTTTTGTGATATGATGTGTTGGGAATAGAGGCCTAAAGCTGTCTCAGACTTTAGACATGTGAGGGGCTGGGAGAAGTAGAAAGACACTGTTTTATGGATCTACATGGAGGGTACTTCTTTCTCTATAAAAGTGGTTGTTTGCTTGTTACTTGAAGCTCCATTTTTAGGAAAAAAACTGATGCATTCTCCTCATTCTTTTGAAAACTGCTACTACATCCTTGCCCACGAGAACTGCTGAATGACCTTCTCCACACAGTGACCATGTGCTCCTGGCTGTTAGAGCAGGGAGCTCCTTGTGACACACCCGTGCTATGCTTGTCACTGTCATGTGTTTCGTTCTCCTAAACTCTGCAGTGCTTCCTTGCTGATGGGCAGCTCCGCTCATCCACGCTGCTCTTTGTACTGGGTTTACGTCTCAAAGTTTTGGTAGTGGGGATGCTGCAAGGGAGGCCTCTGTGAGCAGAGCCCAGCACTGCCCCCATCTCAGCTCAGAGCCAGCTCTGGCTGTTTCAAAAGAGACCCACTGCTGCTAGAGCTGAGCTGTGAGTGATGGTGGGTGTGCTCTGGGAGAGCAGATTTCAGGAAGGGAAATAACACCATGGAACAGCAGCTGGGAGAGGGGGGTGAGAGGTGTGAGAGAGCGGCTCTGCATGAACTAAGGTCAGTGCAGGAGGGGAGGAGGAGATCCAGGCACACAGCAGCAGCTCCCTGCAGCCCAGGAGAGGCCCATGGAGGAGCAGGCTGTCCCATTGCAGGCAATGGGCACCATGTGGAGCAGATCTTCCCGTGAAGCCATAGAGGAGTCCATGGTGCAGCAGTGGATGGGGCCTGAAGGAGTCACAGCCCATGGAGAGCCCCCACAGGAGCGCCCTCATTTGGAGATGCAGCCCATGGAGCCCCACATCAGAGCCTTGGGCTCTGATGGACAGCTGAACTCCACCACACTACAATATCATTCCCTCTCCTCGAAGAAACAGGGGACAAAATATGAAAAAGGGTTTACAGATTGATAGGGACAGATTTTTGAAATCCCTCTCCCTAATAGAAACCATATTCTCGATATGTAAGGAACCAAAATCTTTATGTACTTTGAAGTATCACCATCAGAGCAGCTGAGTCATAAATATTCTTCAAAATCTCACCGTCTGGAGACTGCATTGCAAAACGTGACTGAAAAGTGAAATGATATTTCCAATGAGATTGACCTTTTTCAGCCAAAGACTTCTTTAAGCAGTGCTATTCTTGTGTCAACAAAACCACCATTTTTATGTAAGAGCACAAACATTTGTTTTCACGATCGTGAATCTGTAGTTTCCTTGGAAATGGTCTATGCAAGCTCTTGGGCAGAAAAGAATAGCTTGCTTCTCTGGTTCTTCTTGAAATATTTCCACCTGATTCTTCCTCTCATGTTCTTATGTGCTTTGTATTTAGTCATCAGCTCTTTGACCCTCTGCCTGTGGTGGGAGAGGCAGGGTGTGCATTCAGTGATCACGTTGGAGAGGAATGTGGTGAATAGTTTTGATTCATAGTTTGCTATTTTAAGTCTAGATTGTTCTTTTTTGGCTCTTAGTGGATATTTCTCTCACAGTGAGGGACGGAGATCTAAGAGGTGCCTGTTTAGTATTTCTCATCTTGTAACAATACAGGATGTCATCTCAGCCTAAGTAGATGCACGTATCACCAACCCCATATCACTGGTCTGAATAATAATAAAAAACCCATTACTCTTCATACACATACTTGAATATTTGAGTGGACAGAAGGGAAGGGAAGGGAACCAGTAAATGAAATCCTTCTAGAATATGAAAACAGTCTGCTACTTCCTCTTAAAATGTTTACAAGTAAAAACATCTTAAAAAGTCTCCATTTTAATTTTTAATGCTTATTTTTGACCTTAGCACAGTTAGGGGAATCCCATTTCCAGGTATCTTCCTTGTGTATATGATAGTTTTATAGCAAAAAACCAATTATGTGTATTCTTAAATTCAGTTATTTTTTCCACTAATCCTATTAGCTTCTCATTACACATCTTAATGTAAATATATCACATTCTGAATTCAATTACCTTACCTGTTTCTCCCTCCCGCTATGAGGCTTTCTTGTATTTTAACTACTCTTGCTCTTGTCTAGACTGTAAGCTTGCAGATGTAAGCACTATTCATTGTTTTGTATTTAAGGTATTAGCATGCTATTATACTCAATACCTTTTAGCTTGTTGCTTATTATAATGATATGTATTAAAAATTATTATTTAGAATAACATTGTTTATTTACATGGAAAACACTTGCTTTGAAGCTAGATATTGCCACTCATAAATCAGGAAGTATTCTACTCTGCATATAGCCTGTATTCAATACTTGTTCACTAAAGACCTTGTCCAGTGCAAAAATTAAGTCTGTGGTTTGCTTGAATTGAGTTAAGGCTATTTGAAATCTTGAAGCTACACATGCACTTATGTGCTTGCTGAGTAATTGCCAAGGACCTGTCTTGCATCTTAGTTGTAAGGGTAAGGTTGTAAAGTTGTAAGGTGTAAGCCTTCACCTACGTTGTGATGCTGCAGTAGCTTCATGCCTGAGGTCTGTCTCACAATGCCGAGCATTCTGGCTGAAGCCAGAACATTACTTACGTTGTCAGTACTTGGAGGATGAGTCTCTGATGGCCTCAATCCTGTCAACACTTCTACTTGTGTTTAATTTGGGAGTATTGGTGAATTTACAATGAAGTGCATAAGCAAGAAATGGCAGGATTTGATGTACCCATTCATAACTACTAAGAGAGATTTCTTAACATACCCACTGTGTCTTAATTTTTTTCTTTTAATTAATCATGATGTTTACTTCAGTCAGCAAACATTTTGCCTGTACTAGGACACTACATATTAGCAGTAATCATGATGCTCACAAGTGCTGGCACTGTTTATTTTTCTGCGATCAACAGGCATTTCAAGAACACCCCCATACTGAACATTTCAGTATGAGACAGCACACCAGGCTGAACCTCAGATGTGTAATTTGAGAGGCAGATGAAGTGTCCATCCCATGAACTACTGGTTTCTCACTTAAACACTAAGCACTCCTGGAAACAGCCTTTAGACTATCCTGATCTAGTTTGATAAACTTGGACTGTTTCGTTATTTACCTAAAGCTGACTGCTGACTCTCTTTGAAGAGAAACAGCAAAGTTTATATCTAGAGGCATTAATGCTTCAAACATTTTTTGTTCACTGGGGGATTCTGTGCTGTTGTTTTTACATGTTGTTTTCTATTTTGGCAGATGTAACCACGTACTCTTTCCCTGATACTCTACCTTGTCAAGTCATTGCCATTATCAGATGAAGGTACCTTTATGTGACACGCACTCTGCAGGAACTTTGAGAAGTATATTGCTGAGACATCTCCTGAATTCCTCACATGACATTATTTTCACTCAGCTTTTCTACAAGTGTCTTTTTTTTTTTTTTTTCCCCCAAAATAAGAGCAGTTTGTGGTTAATATTTTGTTAAACACAACTTCTCCGGATTGTGATTTTGGGCAGAATTCTCTCCTATTGTGTTTCTTATGTATTTGCTGCAACTAAGTCTGAGTAATTCAACCTTTTGTCATGTCATGTCCCTCATTGCCAGAATGAGTGGCGATGACATGATGATTGTGGTACGTGATTGAGTGGAGTGTGTGATGATGATCATGAATTATTAAAAAAAAAAAAATAAAAGAGAGAAAAAGCACAACTGGCTTAGATGGAGGCTGCTAATGTGTCCTGTTGGGAGATCTGCATAGCAGTCCTATTGGTTTGGGCTTTTTGTTTGTTTGTTTGTTTTGAAAAGGGTATTAATTACATAGGCCTTTATTCTTTTTCTCATTCCTTTCAATATTTTTTTCTGCTCTGTTGTCCCATTTACTTCCCATTGTCAAATCCTGAAGCTTCATCCCTGAAGGAGCCTTAGGGAAGGTGGAATCTGACCTGGTTTGATTCCTACCGTTGTCTGATCAACTAGCAAGTGTTGGAGGGAATTAGCTTTAGTATCTTAAAAGCAGATCCATGGGATGATCCACATAGCATCACTGTTGTAAACATCCTTATCTTTGCTCAGACATTTACACTGTGAAAGGAGAATCTTTGGCTTATTTTAAAGTTTACTGAGAATTTTCTCTTAGTAAAATCTGCCTGTGGAATCACCCAAACTGCTTGTTTGCTTCAAGTTGATCAGATCCAGGCATTGCTGCTTTATGAAATATAATGGTTTGGAGTGGCTCCCATCCTTTGCGTTTTACACATTCTTATGCCATCCCTTTGGAAATAGCTATGGTCAGCCTAATTCTAACTTCACTATGTACTTCTGCCGTTTCTTTTAAGAGTGATGCAGTGTGTGACAGGTGATGGGGACAGGGCCTCCATCTCCGCCAATCTTCCTGCTGTGTGATGGCTGAGTAGAGAGCTCTCAGTGGTCTGTGCACTAATCTGTGTGTGCTCTCTTGGCTTTATATATATACATAATCAAATATTTACTACAGTGCTCAGTACATAAACAGTGGCTAAATGCACTGTGAACTTCTCTCCATTACCCTTCCACAAAATGTTATTATCTCTGGTAAACACATTATATCCCAAATTAAGGGAACATTTTGTCGTATTACTATTAGCAGATGGATGCTGGGAGGCTTTCTAGAACAACAAAGATATGTCAAGGATATATGCAATTTTGTAGCCATATTGTGACATTTTGTTTTATTAAATAATATAGAAAATAAACACTGATAAAGGTTAGCTTTGTGATTTGAGCATCTAAAATGTTCTTTAAAATGTGGCACAAGTCAGGTTCACTGCATTACTAATGCTTACCCAGGGCATTGTCACAATAGTAATTCGTACTACTGCACTGTTAAACCCTGGAATAACTGGAGTGAGTTCTTTTCAGCAGGTCAAATGTATTGTACATATTAAAAACAAACAAACGAAAAACCCACATAATTTCAAGATATAAACTGAAGTTAAAATGAGAAAATTACACATGCATCAAATAAACTTTTTGAGTGGTGGTAGATCGTAGGAGTATCATACCAGCACCTTCACAGTAAAATCAGTAAAAGGTGAAATATTGTTGACCATGCCATGGTAAAATACAGTACCCAACAAAAAGGTGTTTTTCTGAAACCTCCACCGTGTGCAATAAGAAAATGTATGAGCTGTGGTATATGTGTTTATATGGCAAAGCTGGAGAAGAGCCATGGCGATCATGTAGAGGACAAGTTGTTATGGCTGAGCTGGAGGAATTAGTTGGGCTTTCCATCTTCTGCTGAACTCTGTGTTTTTCTTGTTTAGGCATTAAATATGAAGCTCTCAATCTCAGTGCAGGTCTTTTCATATTATGTGGAAGTCCCTTTCTTCTGCCACGGAGCAATGGCATGAAAGAGAACAAGTTTTTTTTTTTTTTTCAGTAGGGTATGGACCAAAACAGCCATAAAGTCCTAGGTATTTTTCTAGTTTGCTTTTTAACAGTTTTTCTGAAGTGCCCCAAAGTCCAGTAATGATAGGTACCCTATGAAACCCATGTCCCAAGAAAAATTCATTTTATTCGAATGCAGTTGTTCTGTATTCTGGAGCAAACACTCAGCTCTCTTTTCTTAACTGCAAAAAAACCCAACAAACCAACAACAAACACAACCTCAAAAACCCTCAAACAAAAAGAGACGTTTTCCTTCTCAGAACAGCATCTGTTATTTAGCAACATCTGAATTTCCATAAATAATCCCAGATTTCCCCTGTGCAAAGATATAAACAACTATCCTGCACTCAAGTCTATCCCAGTTCTGCTGCCTCTCTGTGCAAGGAGATGGCTGCTGGGTCATAAAACTCTTTGGCTCTGTGGAAGCCCTCCGTTGGATGGGACTTTTGAGATTGCTTAGTGTTTTGAACAGCCAGACTGCCATGTGGATTGGTGATCCTGCCCAGCTTGGCACACTGGGATAGGCTGGTCATCGGGATGTGAGGATGCCACCCTCCCTCTGGCCTGATATGTGAGGCTGTGTCTCTGATGAACTGTTCGAGACTGGAGATCTTCCACCAGCCCAGGCTCTGGGATTCTTTAACATACTACTTCTGTAGAAAGGGACAGAGGAGGAGCTTCTGAAAATTCTCTTTGTTCGTATATTGGGAGGCTGTTATTACTATTTTTGTAGGTGCTTGATAAGTGG
This sequence comes from Alectoris magna, assembly GCA_030625065.1. Lineage (NCBI taxonomy): Eukaryota > Metazoa > Chordata > Aves > Galliformes > Phasianidae > Alectoris > Alectoris magna. The sequence goes on from CM060561.1 coordinate 51,488,863, forward strand.
ACAATTAAAAGAGTTGTAATTGAACAGCAAATAGTAATGACACAAAAAGAAATGAGTGTTTCTAGAGGCACCATCTGCTTCATAAACGCATGAAATCCATAAAATTCTGCTTTGGGGTGCCTTCTGTAATGATACTTTATTCTTAATGCATGAGTATACCATGTGAGAAACAACTTTCTTTAAGGGGTTTGTTTGTTCTCTTTGGCAGAATATATTCCATTTTTTATGCTGAGCTTAAGTTACCAATGAATTAAGCAGTGCCTTCAGCCAGCTTAATTTACGCCCCTCTCTAATTAATTTTTTGTTAAATTCTCAATGTCAGGATGCTTAAATTTCTTCAGTAATTCGGGAAAGAAAACCACCACTTTTTCCATTAAGGTCTTGGAATGGCTATTTAATACATCTTATACATATATAAGAAAATCAATTTATCTGGGCCAGAGTGCCATTTCACAGGGTAGCTTATTTTTCCTCCTGTTGATCTTGCTCCGTGGTTATTTCTCTTCCATTCCACCGCTTGTGATTGCTCCAGGTATTTTTTCCTGTGCTTTTAAGATCTTGCAAAAATCACTTCCATTCTTAACTTCAACGTTATTCCTTGATTCTCCAGTGGATCTCTTGGGTCTGTCTGGAATACTGATCTTTCCACTTACTTCTGTTTGCACTAATTCTCTTTTCAAGGTGAGCTTTGGCTTCAACGAACTTGCCTACTCAGGATTTGCAGTGTGTTTAGTTGGAGAACAGCAGCAAATAACCCTGAAGTTAAGGGTTGCCTGGAAGGGTCAGGGAAAGTTGCATTTGTATGTATGAAAATCTGGCTGTTTGAGCCCAGGTCCTGTATAAGGGAAAAGTCTACAGACAGTGACATTGGCTTTGCATCTTAATGTACTAGAGCAATGTCATCCTGCTGTCACCTGCTTAAGTTGATTTGATTTGAATTCTACAGAACCTCAGAAATGCCTTTATACTGCTGCCTGAATGTTTTTGCATCACCTTAGGAAAACTTTGTATACTGACTCCTGGAAGTTTTTTTCATTGCAGCTTCCTGACAATGAAATAATTGTCTGTGATAGGCAAAAAGAAAGCAAGAATAACTTAAGCAGAGAAGTCTGGCAACTTGGAATACTCTCTATCTGCTTTTAAAACTGTAGTATACATACATAATTAAAGATATAATAAATATATTAAATATATTATATATATATAAATATATTATATAAGATATAATAAATATATTAAAGACTTATAAATCCACATTACTTAAGCTCAGTGAGGAAATTTTGACTTTCTATGCTAGCCTTTGTTCTCATCAGTGTGAGTGACTACTCAGAAAAACAAATTATTTTGCACTGGTACTGGGAACGCATCTGTGAGTAGGACCCCTAGTTTCCTGTTAGCCAGACTAGCTTTTTATCTTGTGGGTCCTGCTGCTTCCCTAAATATTTCTCTTTAATTTGAAGAACCTGCTTTCCTGGTTGAAGAGATTTCTGGGGAGGGGACCAGAGACCACTGATGTTTAGCTGGACTCTGAGCTCCTGCAGGCTGCCAGACCAGAGTCCATAATCAGCAGTGGGTGAGAGCTCTCTGATGCCGTGAGGATAAGGCACCTGGATAAGGAAAGGCATTCATAGTCAAGGCATTGAGCACTGATACTTCCCATCGCAGAGAGTGGTGGAAAGCTCTCCTTCCACCTCTAATATAAAAGCTCACAAAGAAGCTATTTTTTAAGAAACGTGCAATTTCTCTGAAAGACCTGATACATTGTTAGAAATAAAAGTATTTTAAAGCATAAGACACCCTCATTTTTGTTTGATTGTTGCTTTTCCTCCTTACCCTAAGCCCCCAGAGTGAATATGATCATAATGATGAGCACTGTTTAGCTTCAGGAACACCTGTGGGCTTAGTCTGTTTATTTGGAGTTTTGCATGATGTCACTTGGTGATGTTTTGGTATGCCTTATCGATGTAGGAAATGAAATTCAATGTTTTGTCTTGGACATGTGAATAGCAGAATGGCATGAGATCTAACTTACCCTTTTCCTCTCTATGCTATTGCAGCTGTGGGAACTGACAGAGCAAGCACCCTTTCAACCATGTGGATTTCTTGTGGCTGTTTGGGATCTTTCCCAGCTGATTTATAACCTTTGTGCTGAGCTTCCAAATCTTGTTCTTTCTCAGAGCCCCGTCGAAAAGGATGGCTTGCTGTTGGCTTTGCTGAGCTTCAGATTGGGAACTGACTACCTTGGCCTTCTGTGGCGGTAAAAAAAACCATGAAGTTTTGTTTAATGTGAAATGTGTATTGATGCAGTCTGCATCAAACATCCCATCTCCAGTGTCTAAACAGAGGAGAGGTAAAGGTGGTTAACATGTGCATGTGAATGTAGGAGGTGAACACTTTTATCTGTGTTAATGACCTTCTCTAAACAGCAGCTGTCCCTCTGTGGGCACAAGCACAGTGTAAAAGCCCCGTGAGCTGAAGGGCAGTAAGGGATTGTGCTCAGGCAGTATTATGGCACAGCTGGGAGGGAAGAACCCCACTGCGCGTATATAGGTTATGACACTAAAGCACACAGAGCTCAGATCAAAGAAACATTAAGGTTGGGAAAGACCTCTGAGATCATCTAGTCTAACCATCGGCCCATCTAAACCACAAAAACCATGGTTTTGCCCACTGAACCATGTCCTTTAGTGCCACATCTACTCTCTTCTTGAAAACCTCCAGGGATGGTGACTCCACTCCTCCAGTGCAGGCGCTTGGCTATAGCAAAGATGATTCTTAATCTTTGCCCGATGCTTGAGCCCACCCAGAACAGGCTCTTTCTTGAATTTTGAAAATATTCCACCACATTATAATGAATGGAAAAAAAAATGCCATTCATCTCAAACACACCCTCTTCTTATAGGACATATATGCTGCTAATTTATGCTGATGGGGGAAATATTTGCATATTTTGCTGTGAAAAAATGCTGAGATTGTATGATAGAGGTCCTTCTTGAAGCCAAAACTTTCAAACTGAAAACTGAAAAAAAAGTTGTGATAAACTTTGTGGGAGAATCTTTTCTGAAAAGCCTCACATCTATATTTTCTTTTCTGTGCCAAAACAAAGCCACATAGACTTGGTTTGCTTGGCTTGAATTCAACTCAGTTTTTGACTTTTCTAGCTTTTACATGAATTCTGTGCTTGTAAGACTGGGGAGGGATGGAAGGATATGCCCAACAACTGTGCTGCTACTGAACACACAAATAGTAATATATGGCCTCAGTTTGCACCAGGGGAGACTCAGCTTGGATTTTAGGGAAAATTTATTCTCAGGAATAGTGTTGAGGCAGTGGCACAGGCTGCTCAGGGAGGTGGTGGAGCCACTGTCCCTGGTGGTGTTTAAGAGTCGTGTGGAAGTTGCACTGAGGGACATGGTCAGTGGGCATGGTGGTGGTGGGTCAGTGTTCGGACTAGATGATTTTTGTGGTCTTTTCCAACCTTTATGATTCCGTGGTCTATCCAAGGTCTTCTAGATTTTGCTGCCCTGAAAATCATTTGGTTTCATGATTTCTTCTCTGCAACAGTATCAGATTTTCTCTCACTTTTGTGATGCCTGGGATCCTCAGACAAAGGCTTAATTAAGAACAAGGATTCAGTAGCTTAAACAGACCCCAAGTGCCACGCACTGAATTTGCAAGATTGAAGTCTTGCAAAATGGGCTTTTTCTTACAGGTAGGGTCTCTCTGCTCTATTGGCTGGCTGTAGCGGGTGTGCAGTTGCAGAGCTTAATCCAGTGCTCTCTCCTGCAGTGCAGACAGAAGTATGTAAGACATCTGTGTAAATAAAATGCACTGACAGGAGTTCTTCCATTGCTGCCAGTGACTGAAGTGGCACAGGCAAAAATCACAGCCAGATGAGTGGGACTGTGCCAGAAGGGATCTGTATCACTTTGACCCTGTTCTTGATGGATGCAAATACTGTAATAGATTCACTGAGTTTGTTGAAGCAAATATTTAGAAATAAAGTTTCTTTAAGCTCCCTGAGGTGCTGCTAAATCTTGTATTGCAGAAGTTTGCTGTTTACCAGAAACCTGAATGACTTTAAGGCTCCCAGGAGTTCTCTCACCTCTTCTGCAATGAAGACCTTTTCAGGGAGAGATGCCCAGTGGATTTCTGCCAAGATAACTATCCTACCTACAGTACATGCAGGGAGGAGAGAGCACCTGGAGTGCTGATGCTCCAGTCTCTGGCTGAGGTATGGGTAGGGCTCTGCTGCTTCTTCTCTGCATGTGCAGGAGAGCAAGGAACGGGAACAGCTGAGGCTCCTATACAAGATCCCTAATTGCCCCTAGGTAAATATTACATTCATGGGGGAATAAGCCCTCCTATCCTTACAGGCAGTACCCCCTTTCTACATATCCCACCTCCTGCACATGGAGCATGTCTGAGGTCTTGGGTCCAGGCTGTTGCTGTAACACAAGGAGACTTCATGTGTGCTCACATTTGGATGAGTATGGCCACAAAGATAGAGTCCTGGGCTCAAGAGATCTCAAAGGGTTGGTTTATTTTTCTTTCCACCTATGTGGAGTTCATTTTTGGATTCTGTCCTGCAGCACTGTTGCAGTTATTAAGAACTGGTGTCTTCAGATGTCTACCCTTGTGGTCCCAAAATCTTTGGAGCCTTCAGCAGCAAACAGAGGTTACGTGTTAAAGGGGATGAGAAGAGCTGCTCTAACTAACAAAGCTAATTCTTGTGGCTTTCACAACTCTGTGATGACAGTGCAGTGTGCTGGTACAGGAGGAGGGATTTCTCTGAACTCAGAAGAACATTTGGTATCTGCAATGGCCAGGTTTTTGAATGCACTGCAGCTTGTTGCTCCTTCTGAGCTAAAAGAAGTGGCTGTGCCATTCCTAAATGATAGGGATGCTTTGTTTCAGCAAGCCCACAACTAGTGATTGTAAGGCTCCTTCAAAATGATTTGCAAGAAGATAAAGAACCATACATAGTTTTCTGTCTTTTGTATATAGGTGAGAGAGCAACTGAGTATCTTCTGCTTCTCCACATGAGCTATCTCAAAGATGAGATGTCACTACAGCCCAGGAGATGATAATACTAGGACTACACCTCCATGCAACACAGACCCCTGCCTCCATCTCTCAGGCAGACTGGTGCTTGATCCCTCCTATAGCAACTCCCTGGTTAGTTTGAGGTCTGCTGCATCCCTGGGTTCTTTTATACTATCATGACCCAATGGCTGGTGATACTGGAGATGGTTCGTGACTATTTTGTACCTTGTGCTATTTGTACATGTGCAAAATGGATTTTAAAAGCTGTCAGACACAATCAGAGGCACTTTGTGCATGCCATCTGAGTGCCTTATATCTGTGGGGATGGCTGCCCAGTGTGAAATCCCTGGCAGAGAATTGGACCTGATCTAGGTTTTGCTCTGTTATGCCAGAGTCCATGAATCATTGCAGCACAAGAGAAGAAATTAAGCCTAGGTTTGTCTAGGTTTGAGCATTAGCTTGGAGATGGATTAAGACTTTTCAAAATCCATTCTGTCTATCCCAGCCTCTCATGCTTCCCTTTCTAAGTAAATGTGTTGATCTGTGTACTGATAAATCTCCCTCAGATGCAGGGTATCTTTTGGCTGCATCTTTGGCTGTGCTGGAAATAACTCCCTCTCTCCCATTCCTCCCCTCCACCCCACTCAAATTCTTCAGCTGCAGCAGGGCAAGCAGCCAACCTCATTTCTAAGCGTCTCTTGTCTGAGGCACCATCCAGATGCTTTCAGGGAGAGGCCTGATCAAAGCAGACAGTGCTGCAATTGAGCCTGGTTGCAGGGAGCCATGAAATGGTCGTGGGCTCCCAGGAAAACCCTATGACTATTTGTCAGGCTGCTTTGATGAAGCCCATCACCAGTGATACAGTTGTCCCCGGCGCCCAGCATGGCACAAAGGACAGAAAGATGGATGCAAATATTTGGTTGGCAATGTGAGCAGTGGAAAGTATTGCATTTTCTCCATGGCAAAGCTGATTTTTGAGTCTGTTCTGTGATATAATTTACCCTTCCATCCTTTCTTCTGTTTTAACTCCAACAGGCTGACTGGATTACTCAGCATTTCCTTGCCAAATGATACATATAATTTGATGATGGAATAGTAAGCAATAGCAGCAATAGTAATTACTATCTCAGTATCTGCAGAAAGAGTTGCATTTACAATAGATTTTTTTTTCCAGTTTGTATTTAGTAAAAGTTACATTTACCACAGAATGCCACAGTGTATATCACAGCCTATAAGCTCTGGAGCATTTTGAACTGTTACCCACAAACACTGCTGACAGTTTTCTGAAAGGCTCGATAGAAAGCTGTTCAGCCTGCTGAAGGAGGGCACACTTGTCTGCACTGTAACTAGTACATATGGTATTTACAGCCACACTCTTCTTTCTGCTATGCATCTCATCATCTGCAGTCACTCTTGCACTCTATTTTATCTCATCTTCAACAGTGCATGTGAAGTGAGTCTGACGGTAGCCTTACCCAAACCTCATTATCACAAGCAGCTTACAGTGGTCAGAATGTGCACGGTCACTTTGCTGTTTGGATGCTCCCTGCACTGCTTGTTAGGCATGTCTGCTGCCCCACTGTTGTTTTGGATAAGCATCATGCTGGGGTGCTGGAAATATGGCTACGTACATAAATATTAGATTTGCATACAAGGCATCCAAGTCACTGACTTCTTGATGTGAATCTGAAGTTACAGGTACTTTCTCAGATCATGCTAAATTGTTGCACCAGCTACCAAAAATTGATGTTGGTCCCATTTCAGCATGCCTGAGGTATGACTGTGCAGCAGGCAAGTAGATGAAATGCCAGCTCCGTGGGCTGCATGACTGTCCTGGACCTGTGATGCATGATGGGAAATCTGTTGTTCCCATTTTACATGATCTAATAGTGATAGGACAAATGGGAATGGCTTTAGACTAAAAGAGGGGATATTTAGTTTAGATATTAGGAAGAAAATATTTACTCAGAGGGCGGTGAGGTGCTGGCACAGCTGCCCAGAGAAGCTGTGGTGCCCCATCCCTGGAGGTGCTCAAGGCCAGGTTGGACGGGGCCCTGGGCAGCTGAGCTGATGGGGACAGCCCTGCCCACAGCACAGGGTGGGACTGGGTGGGCTTTGAGGTCCCTTCCAAAACAAAACATTCTGTGATTTTACGATTTCACGATTCCTCTGTCAGGAGAACTCAACATAGACAAAGGAGTGGCAAAAGTGTACATATCACAAATGTAAATTCCCATTTTCCTTAGTGTTTTGCTGAAAAATTACTTTTTTTTTTTTTTTTTGTATCAGCAAGCTTTCTCATTTCTCTTAATTTGGACTGGAGATGTTCCAGACAAGATATTTGTGTGTCCTGCTTACCTGGCTGGGATTTACCCTCGTGTCACGTTGATGACCCGAAGGTGGAGATATTGTAAAACATGAAGTATTTTTCCTATAAACTGGAAAAATAAACAGCTGGAAAAAAAAAAATCTACATTTCTTTTTCATTAAAAATGAAAAAAGAAATGAAGACCCAGTTATGATTATTTTCCTTCCCTTCTAGCATTCTGTTATGAAACACATTTACTATTTGCAAACTGCTCTGGTAGAGGGCAAGTCATGTAATTCCCAGAGAAGGATGATCTCAGGATATGAAAGAATCTAAAGTGAAGCCAGATGAAAAGTGAGGATTTGGGGAGATTTCCTTTTATATCTCTCCCCTACTTGCCAGTGTTTTTGGAATATGCCTATGTGCAGTTGTGACTGTATGTTTTTTTGAACTGAGGCTGCAGCAAATTTGCAACGGTCTAAACAGAGATTTGATAACATGGCATGTTGTAATTTTGTAGGCAATTTTTAAATATTAGCATGACCCTGATTAAAAATCCGATGGTGACAAATGCTTGAGAAGGTGAGGGAAGCAACCACGAAGAAGTGGCAGAGGCGAAGTGCTATGGACTGACTGCAGTCCCCATTTCCCATTCACCTGCAATGGATGGGGAGAAGGTATCTTTGGTTTGATTCTTTTAATTATTTTTTTAATTTATTTTTTGGTTTGGTCTTCTGTGACCCTGTGGAAAGGTTCTCTTGTGAATCCCTTCTCCCTACCCACTCTGCTTAAGAACTTTCCTTTCTCTTGGAGAATATTAAACAACGCCCATGTAACCAAGCCTTGGTAATGTCTGAGCCGGAATTGGGGATGGGAGGTTTCCAGAAATAAATGAGAAACCCTTTCTAACATGATTATTGCCAGTGTGGAGAGCGAGGTTGCTCAGGGAGGGGGAGAACAGGAGGGCATGAACAGCAGCAATACGGTACTTAGCAGGTGTTGGGGAGAGCAGAATCTAATGAGAATCATAGAAACACTTGAAAGCTTTTTAACTCCATACAGGATTTGCAGGAGCTGTTGATAGGAAACAGTAGTGACCCAACTGACAGTTAAAGAGATGAAAGGGAAGCCCTTCGGATTAAATAAGATTTAGGAAATAAAAGGATTAGTGATACACAAAAGCTAGATTTAGGGGTTTATTTAACCAGTGCAGTGTGGCATGATGGGATGTGGGCCATCAGAAAGGAGATGAAAGACAAAGTAAAAAGAGGAGTGGGGGAGGTAGCAGGGAGGCAAGGAATCAGCACAACATCTCCAAAACCCCTCACAAATCTTCTTATAATTGAAAATGGCACAAAAAAGTAGTTTTCATTAGAAATCCTGGCTTCTTTACATAGTAACAAGAAGTGTTACAATGACAAGAAATCCTCTGTGATGGGACTGTCAGCTCAAATCCATGTCACACAGGAGGAGAGACTACGTTGTCAGTTCATTCACACTCATAGATTAGATGTTTGATGAAGTAAAATCAGATTTATGTAAAAATATCACTTCAGTAGATTTATAATTAATTGTGCTTTCAAGTACAGGCTCCTGAAAGAAAATTCTTGTTTAAAAGATCTCCATTTGGAGGTCTCTAGTGAATTGGATGTCAGACACAGAAATGAGAGGTAAGCACGTGCCTTTGGAGCCAAGAGCAGAATGCCTCCAGCAAGCATCCATCCTGGGACCACTTCATTTTGTAGCTGAAGAAAGAGGACCGATAATTTTCCAGAGCAAAGCTGCTGGACTTCTGGCTGAATCATCTACCTGTACTGGTGACCATTTGTGTTATTAGAGAGGTACAGAATAAAAGGATACAGTAAAGTGTTTGACTTTAGTTCTTCAGTTGTTTACCTAGGGACTACTTCAAAGAGCACTGAGTACAGTAGAATGGCTACCAAGGGGATTTGGCTCAGAACTTAAGACATTATAGTCAAGTAATTGTTGATACTCTCGGCTTCTTGTAAGTGCCAGGTGGAGAAAACACAACATCCTCTGTTTCAAAGAATATCTAACTCCTAATCTCCAGGTCATTACTATTTACGGACTTCTCTAGTGTGTCAGATGCTATCAGGACAGAATTGTGGGCTCATAGAATCATTAAGGTTGGACCACTAAGACCATCTAGTTCAACCATCAATCCATCACCACCATGCCCACTAACCACATCCCTCAGAACCACATCCATATGTTTCTTGAATGCCTCCAAGGATGGTAATTCTACCTCTTCCTTGGGCAGCCTGTTCTTTCCTCCCCCCTGCAGCCCTCACTCCCTCCCCTCCCCCTGAGTTTTTATTATCTTCTTGTCTAAATGGAAAAAAATACATCTTTTGTGACCTCATTTTACCAATATGAAGATTTTTTTTTACAATCATGGATAGTTATGACTACATTAGGAAGGTTTAGGTTCATAATGTTTGTGGGATGTTCAAATTAAAGTAATCCAGAATTACCCTGCCAGTATTTCTGGAAATACATTAGTGTAGAAATGTTTCTACAGATAATGTTTACATTTTACTTTTTCTGCAATCACATAGGAATGTTAATGGGCTTACAAAACGTTTCAAAAGTTAGGGAAATACAGTATTTAAGTTTCTTGAATATCTTTCATTTGGCCTTGTTTTGCCTGTGGTACTTGATGGTTTAGTTGCTAGAATGTCCCAGAGTAGTTCTTCTCTTTTTCAGTAAAATCTGTCCTGAACAAGAAATCTAGGTCTATGTAATAGATTTAAGCTTTACTTACGATTGATTTGCGTGTTTTTTTTTCCCTTCTTCTCTGTGTAAAGAGATCTGCATTCCAGTTGATTGGATTTGGATGGAAATGGAAGCTTGACTAAAAATTCACAGAGAGTGCTTAGGGGGCACTTAATTTTTTCAGTAAAATGACCTGACTGCATAATAAAATCATTGTAAAATACTTTTTGCACCTAAATTACCCCTTCATTTAATTTATTATTGTTTTAGTCCCCTTGATGGAGAGCAGATAAAACTTGTTTTTCTTAATGAGCTGTTTATCACAAAAGCAACTTGGTCCCCATGCAGAGACAATTTTCAAATTTACTTGTATGTCTGTTTGGATATTGCAAAACACCTGGCTGTATGGAGTGTCTAGTAGCTTCTGATGTCAGAGAGCATAAGTCAGCATCTGCAAATACTTAGGGGCCCTTGAAAGAGGGATTTTCAAAGTTTGCTGTACATAATAGCTTGCCTGGGACCCACTGGGGAAACTCTGGGGCAGAGGCAGTGGCAAAATCCACCTCTCCAGAGATGACTCACTTTTTGTCTTCCCTGCTGCCCCAGCCTCCTTGAGTATGTCTTCCCATGTCTATGCAAGTACGGTCAGTTCCAACAAGGAGGACCAAACATGCAAATAGGTCCCTCCTGGCCTCTGAGCCCTCCAGCCTTCATTGTACTATGTCCTTGATGCTTAGGGCTTGAATTTACAGCCTGAACAAATGCTGTAATCCTGTAACAGGAGACTGTCTTCATATGCCTGAGGTGGTGAGGGTGGGTTTGCTGTCTTGGTCACAGATTATTTTCATCTTTTCCCTTCAGAATTTGACATCCTTCTTCTAGAGCATGAGGATGGTACTATGGGTATTTGTTAGTCCAACAGAGATCACTGTTACTTCACAGTGGCTAATTTTGCCATGGATACACAGCTTGCTATTGAGGTTTCTGTTTGTTTTTAGATCTGAAATCAATTATCTATTATGATTATTATTATTTTTTTTAATAAATAACAGTTGGAAAACATGTTTTAAAAAAGTGAATATGAGTATATTAGTAAAGGGTAATTGAGTCCTCATATTAAACAGTACCACCAATACTGCATATTGGTAGTCCATGGATGGTTGCTTTAACTTTTATTTCAGAACATCTCGAGACACTAATTTTTACATAAATGCATCCCTATAATTAATTCCAAACTTATTCCAAAATGTTACTTCATTACTGCTTTTTAAAGTTACATTTCATTTGAGCGCTACTGTCTCTTTGTTGCCTCTCTTCCAATCAGAGTGGATGAAATGTTGAAATATTGTTGTGGTAGACTTGAAATTCCTAAAACAGAACATACCAGAGGTTTCAGGAGAACAAAAGCCCCTTTTGTCCTACAGCACATTTTTCTGTTGCCCTAATACCTCTCTGGGGATAGCCTTCACAAGGAAACAATCTTTGGTCACCAGCAGCAGGGTCTCACCTGGCAGTTCTTGCTTTCTGTGTCCTCCTACCAGCTCTCCTGCCCAAACTGCTGCTCCTAATCCAAGTACACTGAATTGAGTAGCAGGAATCTAACATCCCACTCAGACATTATCCAGCATCTTTCTTTCATCCCCCAAATGAAACTGGCAGAGCAAGCAACAGATTCTTCCATGCTTCCTGAAAGGAGATTGTAGTGAGGTGGTAGTTGGCCTCTTTTCCCGGGCAACAGCAATAGGATGAGAGGGAATGGCCTTCATCTGCATCAGGGGAAGTTCAGGTTGGATATTAGGGAAAATTTGTTCTCAGAAAGGGTGGCACGGGCTGCCCAGGGAGGTGGTGGAGTCACCATCCCTGGAGGTGTTCAACAGCCATGTGTATGTGGAACTGAGGGTAGTGGTTAGTGGGCATGGTGGTGGAGGACTGATGGTTGGGCCAGGTGATCTTAGTGGTCTTTACAACTGTAGTGATTCTATGATTCTGTGGTTGTAATTACACATTATAAATAGCCACAAAATAAAACGGCTACGGAAATTCTATGTTTTTATCTTACCTCTGGTTTATTCGCTCTCCGAACAAACTTCTTCTACAGATAATACATGTGGTTTACACTTGGAAAACTTTTGATGTCTCTTTGGGAAAATACAGGGTTATAAACCCAACTTCACTCCTGCTGCCTGTTCTTGCTAGTAGACGTTATATATGAAGATGATTTCTAAGTTTTCTTTTGTTCCACTGTGGTGAGTAACAGAGGTGGGATGCTATAATCACAGCTCAGATGGGCTGGCTCTCTGTAACAAAGGCATCACGATGAAGCTTGTAGAACTCAGACCCTTTCTTACGTGATGTCATTGTGTTGGTTTTCTCAGCCTTCTGGTCAGCTTTGATGTGAGCTGCAATATTTCTATGACCTCAGCCTAGGGATAAGCTAGTGGCCATGCACTCAGCAGTGGTTAAACGTGAGTATAAATAAAGCCAAGATTTGCTTTGTGCCAGATGAGGTTACTTTCAAGCACACCCACAAACTTGTAGAAAATGGATATATTTGGTTTATTGAAAAAATGTAATAGTAGCAGAAGAAATAGTATTCCAGGTAAAATAATATTTAAAGTTTATCAGCTCATGTACTTTGGCTCTGTGATTTCAGTTTGCAGAAACAGATCAGCTTGTATCTCCATAAATATGTCTTGCCAATTTCTTTTCTCTCTCTTTTCTTTTTTTTTCTTTTTCTACAGATTAAAGAGTTTATACCCTTCCATTTTCAGCTTTTTTTTCCTTAAGCCACTAAAGTCAATTTTTGGGGTCATTAAGGCATGTATCAAATGCATGTGTATAACTTTGGATAGTCATATTTCTTTTTGTCCTTTTGGGTATTTGAAGGAAGTTAAGTATGAACTATCAGCAGTTCTTAAATGAGTGGAGTCTTTAACTGCTACGTTTGGAAAACAGATGGTTCGCCTGTGACTATTGAAGGATGGTATCCTATATTTTATATTTTCAAGCCAAAGGCAAGGGAAAATGTAAGTTCACATAAAAGATGGTGGTGCAGAAGGGATTGCTTAGATCTTCCCAAGTAGAGTCATCAGTAAATTATGCAAAACAGAGTACATAGAGGAAGTATAGGAAGCCTATACTTGGTATATACTAATATAATTAATATAATTATATAGTTAATATAATATATAACTAATATAGTTAATATACTAAGCTGGTGCAGAAGAAAGAGGAAAGATTTTTGTACAGACAGAGATGCATATAGACTGCTTTAGTAGTCAACTCGAACAGTCAGTTCCATTTCTTAGGCTAAATCTAAGCTGTACATAAAGCTGTATGGAGAAAAGGTTGCTTCACTTTTCTGTGTCTCTGTGTGTGGAGCTGAGCAGCATGCTCTAGAACTGCTTTGATCCTTAGTAATTGTGTTCAATTTTGAGCATTTTAGTTAATCTTGGCAAAGTTATGAAGTGTCCCGTTGGGACTGAGGTTGTCCGAGAAAACTTATAGGGTGGCTATGGCACAGGATGAGTCTGAAAGATGCTGAAGGTTCCCTGTGTGTTCACCAGAGGAGAAAAGACCTTTTGGGCAGTGATTCTTCCAAATAATAATGAGAGGCAATGAAGTTCTCAGTGCAACCCCTGAAAATTAGGGCTGTTTTGAAACAGTAATGCATTCATTGTAACAGGTAATGGGAACATTACATCTGGACTTCTTCAGGATGAGTCACACTTTTTCTCTTTAATTCTGCAGAGACTTGGCACCTCTGTGTGATGAAATCCAAATACTGGCTGTGGTTACGGAACTGAGCAAAACACAGAGCAGATGAAGAGATACAGGTCAGTATGTGCATCTATAGCTGTTTGCCAAGATGACACGGATCCAGAGGAATGTTTGAACATAACCCAGAAATTGTCATTCCTGAATATACATCCACTGAGATGACCCTAGAGAATACACACCTGGTTTTCACTTAACCAATTGCAGAAGAGATACCAGCTGAAAAGTACTGAAAAGCTGGAAAATTTTCAGGCACGTCAATGATGTTTCTAAAATATCCCGGGATTTGGAGTGCACTATTCTGTACTGTTTCTTTTGCTCCAAAACTAGAAGACACTGTCCTAATAAAGAGGACAGTACAGAATGACTGTGGCATTACTATTTTGATGAACAGGCCCCTTCTTTTTCTTTTCTACTTGTTTGCTTTTGTTCTTATATTACATAAACAATGCTAGTTTTAAGAAGTGAATTCTGCAATGAATGATATTTCCTGCAGCTGCTGTCCCTTACCTGGAAGATGATGCTTATGGATGGGAACTATCTGACAGCTTTTGAGATTAGCAATGCAAGATTGAGTTTCCCATGCAGACTGACTTTAAACCAGGAGGATAAAACAATGTGTACTAAGCAGAGGTATTTCTATTCAGGTCCCTGGGAATGTTCCACTGCCTTGGACACAGGTGAAAAAATATATGATGTTTAGTCTAAGTTTTGCCTTTCTCGGAGTTATCATTATTTCTAGTTGCTACTCTCTTACTATCCTAACTTGTTTTTTGTCTGCTGCCTGTTTATTTCTAGCAGATGCTTATAGCAAGTTAACATATGTCCCCTCAGCCACTGCCTAGCTAAGCTGTATGCAAAGCAGTAACTTCTTTCAATTTTCCCCACATCTAAATCCGCTCCTCAGCTACTTAATATTTTCTTCGTTTTCTCATGGCTTCTAATATGTCTGCAGAGCTGAATGAATATCCTGGGAGTGGCAATTTGGTTTTTAAAGATATAAATAAATAACTACAAACACAATCTTTTTTTAATTAAAGCTATTTATTATTTGCAGAGCTGTAGCTCGCGGGGCCTCATTGTTTGGGAACACCACGTAACAAAAAGAAAGGCCATGCACTGAGGAGCTGCTGCGTCTGCAAGGGATCTCTTCAAAACAGAAACCAAACAATACTGAACAAACCCAACAATTTACTCTGCAGCCAACAATGGCCGCTGCCAAAGTCTTGTACCTGGCAGAACTCAACAGGTACAATGCTTGTATCTGCTTGGTTGTCTTCCTATCCCATCTGTTGTTGTTGCTGCGTGTGTTCTACATGACTTAATTCAGTACCTGTAGGTAGACTTAGGCTTTGCATGCAGTGTGGCTGTGGCTTTGGGAGCCTCTGCTTGTTTTCAAGTTGGCAACAACTGGCAGCTTCTGGTTAAATCCAGCTGATGATGAGCACTTCTGCGCTCGAGGCGCTGTGCGAGCAGAGGCAGACAGAGCAATCCCAGGCCAGCAAGCTCTGGTCTCATGCCTGGAGACATCCTTGGGAGCTCCAACAGAGACGTGGCGTCGCCATGGCGAGGCCTGGAGCCTAGGGATGGCTCCTCTCCTTGCGGATGGGAATGATGGCTTCTGTTTTCAGACAGCAATGGTTCCAGAGATGCATCCCTAACTGGCTGGTGTCCATCCTGCAGCAATCCAGGCCTTCCAGTGGCTGTAAGGCCTGCTGAGATGGAGAAGTGCTGAGGTTGCAGTTCTCTGTGTGACTCTGGGACTTCTGCACCATGCACAACATGGGGAGCCTGACTGAGGACATGAAGGATGCTTGTACAAAGGGGACAGTCAAGCTAGGACCACATGCAAGTGAAGTCACTCCTCAGTTTCTCCCTTTCATGGCATATTCACATCTGAAAATGGTAACATGGAGAGTCGAGAAAACAGGCTGTAGATGAAAGCAACAGTCTGACTTAAAGGGCCTTAACTACATAAAGGGCCTTACATACTTAAATATTAATATACATCCAGTGTTATGGAAAGCATGAATTGAGGTGAGATGCTTTCCAAGAGCAAATGAGGGATGATTTCTTCTGACACTGACATCCATTACATGTATGTAGATAGGGATCATCAACAACACCAACTCAAAGCCTTGCTATTGTCTACAGGGCCACTAGAGAAAGCAAACTACTAGGTGGCATTTCCAAGCAGTCAGTTCTTGTTCTCCAAACACATGTAGATTAAAGATCCGTGATCCTGCAAATGCAGGAATTGTGCATATAACATACTTTTCTAGGAGTTTAAAGGTTGCCATTGAGAAACTTGTCTTACCTCCAGTGGGTAGAACAAGGAGAACATTCGCACCCAAGAAACACTACTTTTTCAGTGTTAAAGTTGTAAAAGGCACAGGAGAATACTGAGAAGCAGAGCTGCAATTTTCTCTGGCATTTTGCTGTCTCCTTTCATTACATTTCTAGGAGAAGTAAACAAGATCTGATGCATTTCTATTGGAAACAGTTTTAGCAAAATTGGAGTCCTTCTGCTGCAAATGGAGGAGGTAGACATGATTATCCACATTTTGGGTCTGCTGCATACATGGGGCTCATTCTGCCTTCAGTTCCAACACCGCTTCAGCCCTCAGTTCATTAGGTTCACTTTGTTCAGCCTTCAGCAATGTGGCTCCCAGATGTGTTTTCCGGTATTTCGTTTATAACTCTGAGGAATCTACAGCATCCAGTCACCCCTGTGTCTTATTTTTTTTTTTTTCCTGGCATTGAAGTTCTTTGAACAGGACATTCTTATTAACATCAACAGTCAAATATGAAATAAAGCTAAAAAAACCCTGTCAGGTTTTTATTCTCACCAGAAAAAAATTTAAGGTAGAACTTCAACAAGCATTCTCATAGAAATATTTGCTGGTAAGGCTTTGGTTTTTGTTCACCACTGTGCTGAAATGGTTTTCAGCTGACAGCTTATGCTCATATGTAGCATCTTTTAAGTCTTCTGCTTTGTGAGTATCAGTGTCAGCCTTGCAGCCATGATAGTTCTGGGATGTAAATGGTTTATTTTATTTTAACAAATTATGTAGCTTGAGAAAAAAATGACCTGGAGAAGGGCATGCATGTCTGAAAACTTGTCTGTTTTCTCCAGATATACGGACTTCAAAAACGCTATCTCTGTTGCAAATCTTACTTTCCTTTGTATGCATGTGGTTGGATAATTACCCCTAACTATTGCTTGGATAAATGGTTTCTGAAGAATTTGGGCACACAAAGTCATAGTTGCTAAATTGTCTAAAGATGATTTCTTAAATGAAGTGATTTTCTCTCTAAGTTTATTTCAAGACGCATGAAAATACTTTTTGCCATATGTATTTCTAGGCCACTTTTTAAAGAATGCAGAATGATTAGGTCTTATAAATTTTCACAGGCATAGCAAAAAATGCCAGCAATCGTTTTTGTCTAAGTCATTTTGAAAAGGTGTCACTATGTCTGACTTCAAAGTGCCTGGTAAGTCTGGATCAGAGAGGCAATGAATTTGAAATATTAAATCATGCGTAGCACAGAGCATTGGGCAAAATTAAAAAGGGAGGCTGAGTAAAAGTTCATAAAAAAACATAGCTCAAGCAAGACTGTGGTATTTTGATTTACTTTCATTTTTTTAAAAACCAATACTGTTTTGCAGGATCCCCCTGTGCCTCCTGCCACCACGAGAAAAGAGCTTCAGCACACTTTGCTTTCCAGGCTTTGCATTTACAGACTTTCCACCTGGCTCTGGAAGGAGGTTCATGAACTCTGCTGCACACAGCGAGTCACTTCTTGCCTACGCATAGTTTTAATTGTAGTATTTAGCAATTGGTTTATTCGCTTAATTGCAGGGTATAACATCTCTGCCAAAAATATCATAAATGATGATAACTGAGTATTTTTCATTTCTCTATCTCAGTATTTGAATCTTGATTGTGCCTTGCCCTCCCCTGTTCTTGGGACAGTGTGTTCCTCATTTCAATTCTATGCTTTACAGAGAAGCACTACTTAATTTCTTTGGGTATTGCCTGTGCTTTATTGCTGTGACAATAGAATCCAGGACAGGATGAAGAAAGGGCCCCCTCTAGTACTTTCAGAACCTGCGATAGTGTATATGCTTCCATCAAATCCCAGACTATCTTTCACTTTTCTAATGTTAGCAATTCCAGTCCTTATGAACTTGCCTGACAGGAGAAGCTGCTTTTTGGCTAGTCCTACCTCTACCCTCACTGAGATGGCTACTCTTCCCCATTGTCATGAAGCCAAATGACCTGGCTCTTGGCTGCCCCTGATCAGGAGGTTTACTCCAAGCCCTCTGTCTTAAACTCTCTTTCTTCCAATTAAAATGGTTATCAGGACCTTGTCTGGTATAAGACAAGGTTACATTTTGCTTGTCAAAAAGGTGTTTTTTCTCTTTTACATTTGGTTTTGATTCTTGCATTTTGTGTTTGCCTGATCTCATAATCCACCCTGGCCCGCATGAAACCCTAAACAACCATTTCACCTGTTAGTGTTAGTATTACAGTATGTTTGTTAACCAGTACACTGTTTCAAGGCTCTTGTTGATGGCTGCTGCACAGAAAGTTTATTGCTTAATGCTATCTTTTGTTTTCCAGACTGTTTCTGATCTTGTTTCAATTTTTCGCCTTTCTCCCTGTGAGCATGCAATGTTTATATGGTTCCTTGAAAAGACCTTGCAGGATGTGTCACTGCTGTGTCGGGGCAGGACCTCAGTGAGCTTCAGAAGGAAATTTTCTAGTCCCACTGACTGGGTCATCAATACAAAGTGTTGTCTTCAGAAGGGATGGAAATCCAGCAGTTGCAGTTTCAAACTCGCCCAGCTGTCAGCTGAAAAATATGTACAAAAGCTTGCTAAAAATATCTGTCAAAAGTTTAATTTATGACAAAGTAAAAATGCAGTGTGAAACATACTGAACCCCAGTTTTGAAGCCTGTTTGGAGAACTTTTTAACCTGAAGCTGGCTTTAACTTATGTTTATCTGCCCTATAATAGAATCATAGAATGGCTTGGGTTGGAATGGATCAAAAATCATCCAGTTCCAACCCCCTCACCACTTGTTCTTGCTGCTCTACCACCGCTACCACAGCCTCTCTTCTGTATTTTTTTTTTGCTGCAACGTGGTCTTCATCGTTAACACAGACAAATTTCAAAGTCAGACTCCACACTTCTCCATTGTTACTTCTATTAAAAATATTTGTGTAATTTTTCCCCTTTTTAAAATGTGGAATATGCCACGGCACAGTCTCCTGAGGTTTATAGTTCTGCAGCCTCAGTATTCTGCCTTGTGGGTAACATTAACCAGGATGACTTGGTCTTTGAGGCAACATAACAACCATCCTCAATCTAAGTATTTTCATTAGTTCTTTTTCTTCTTTTCTGTGCACAAAAGGACTGAAGAGTCTGCAGTAGGGAGGGAAAGGGAAAGAAGGCTTTGTACTTCTTTCTTTTTTTTTTTGACCAACATCTAGTTGAGCTTTCAAATACTGCTAAAATCTAATGTACTCTCCAAGGCCTTGTTCTGTGTATTATAATCTGTAATCATCTGTGTTACAGTTTTCACAGAAGTGCTAAAACCATTTTACCACCACTTTGCTGGCAAGAACATTTAGAGTCTTTCAAAGAATGAAACTTTTCATGAACTACAAATAGAAGACATTTGTGAGGCTTTTATGAAAACTTGGCATTTAACTGACTGTGTTAAGTCCAAGAGTAATTTTCAGATCTGCAGTATATAAAACTGGTCCTCAAGATCCTTGTAAATAGCAGCACAAAGTAGGACTCTGAAAAGTCAATTGTCTGTATCATAATTAGTAGGAGATAAACTAAGTGTCAGAAAACACATTTGCAGAGGAGAAAATGTCTCCATACTTTTATCTTTCTTTCAAATTGTACACTAAATTGAAAATTGTTCTCTCTTATTAAGAATTCATGCGTTAGGTAATATTATTACTTTTATAAAGATATCCACTCTAAAATAAAAAGGACCTTGACTCAGAAGAAATGTGACTCCACGGGGTAAAATACATATCATTTTACTGGTTTTCTATACCAAATTTTCAAGACCAAATTCTGCAGAAAAGAAATAGAAAGGAAGGTACAAACTTTTTCAAACAGAAATGGTGCAAAAAGGAAAGTTCACATTCTCTCTCTCTTTTTTTTTTTTTCCTTCAAACTGGCTTTAATTTTCAGAGTACATCTTCATCTGGAGCTTTCAATGTTTTTCAGTTCACTCCACTTTCCCCTACTCTTCTTTAAAATACAAAAAGCAGATATGGAATACATTTCTGATTGCACTTAACTGTGACTGAAATCTTGAATACATCAATTCTACCTGCAGAAAACAAGTGAATGGCAAATTGGAGTTAAACCCTAACTGTTTTGATTGGACATGTACATGGCATGTGAAGAATGCATGCAAACCAAGTCCAGAATGTTGCTGTCACCCCAGTTTTGGGTGAAGCATGTGCACTTTTACCTTTGTGATCTCACATAAACGTCAGCAACGCCTTTGCTTTTCAAATCCCACAGATCTTTCTCAGTCTGTGAGACTGTGTAAATGCCAAAGCAATCTTGTTCTTGACATTTGATCAACACCAGATAAGAGACCTGAGCCTGTACTTTACCAAGGTTTTTGTGAGAACCTGAATAGATTTCTCTCATTCTTGCTCACTGATGCAGTGAATTCAGTGCTGAAATGACAGTAAATCTCAGGGAGGTGAGGAGAGTTACTGAATGCTTATGAATCAGTTATGGTGCCTGGACTCGGAAGATGTGAAGAGTTTGCCATTTAATGGCTACAGGAATTTGTTCTGAGATTCTTTCTGAATCTTGTGCTGTGCTTACATGTTCTGAGAATAATTAATTATACAAATATCTAACACTTCTCTTGTGCACAATTGCTTTTTCTCCTAAGACATCCAGATACTGGAAACACTCGTGTGATTACATTCTCTGCTTTACTGAGAGGAGATGAGGAGCTCAGTGAATTTGCCCTTGCACAGGAGTTTGTGGCAGAATGAGAGGCTGAGCCCTGTTTCCTGCACCCAGACCAGTGCTGCAATCACAACGAGTGTGCCTTTCTTCAGGCACTTTCCTTGAATGATGTTTACCATGGAAATTAGTCTGAAGATTTGAACGTAGCTTCTCAGTTCTGACAATGACATGTAGACATCAGTGGGCATCAATATAAACACCTGCACTCCTTCTAGCTCAACAACTGCCTTGGAGATTTAGTCAGTCTTGGAAGTACTACTGCACTGTCCTGCTGATGAGAAAGTGAGAGAAGCCATTACGCAGTTGTGACAGTGAAGAATGAAGCCTCTTTCCTCAAGCAATGAAATGTGAGCAGCTGTGGTAATTTACAGACATTTTAATCCCTTGGTTTTAATACGGTTTTGGATTGAAAAGATGCAGGATCTGTTTCCTAGAGGTGACAAGCTAGATTTCAAAAAGAGAAATTTATCCACAGCAGACAATAATAATAATTTAAATATTGATACCAACATTTATTTCATGGACTCATAGAATCACCAAGGTTGTAAAAGACCTCCAGGACTATCCAGTCCAACTGTCCATTCATCACCAATATTTTCCACTAAACCATGTCCCTCAGTGCAACACCTAAATGTTTTTTGAATACCTCCAGGGATGGTGACTCCATCACCTTCCTGGGCAGCCCATCCCAGCACCTGACCACTCTCTCAGAGAAGTATGGTTATATTTGCTTTATACATCACAAGCTTTTAATCTTCAAAACTTCTGAAATTCAGCAAGATGTCAAAAGAGCAGCAGCAATTTAAATTGTACTGTAGGAGCACTAGATCTCTGGAGACAACCACTGTAATCTCTTATTCCTATAAAAGCCATGGCAGAATGTTAATCATTCTTACAAACTGGAGCTGAGCACTCTGGACCAGTGGTATTAACCTCTGAAAGGTGAATGTTGACAGGTGTTTCCTAAGGTTCCGTTCTTCATCCCCACTGCAGCAGCCTCTCCCTTAAAACACTGTATTAGAGTTGTGAGCTGTAAATATGTCATGAGCATATCATAGCACCGCATTACACGTAACATTTCAGATTGGAGCACGTCTTAGCGTACCATGTGAAGACCTCATGGGGCAGCACCAGTAGGTATACTACGTTTTCCGCATCCCTCTTGTTTCAATAGATTTTTTCAACAACCTGAAACAGTAGGTCACTTACATAAAATGCATGTCCCAGATCTTTTGAATTTCTCTGAACCCCACATCTTTGACTGGCTGCAGCTTTGGGGTTTTTAATGGGAAGCATTTCTGTGGAGTGAAACACCTGTTGATTCAAATGTATGAACCAAGAGTGAGCTGAACCAACAGCTAGGATGGAATTTACCAACTTTGCTAGCAAGGGCAAAGACCCTTCTAACTACCATACAGCTGCAAACTTGAAGACTGAGAGCTCCAATACGATATTTTTGTATTTATCTAAAGTAAGGGCTACATGAGCATTTGCAAGCAGAAGAGAGCCTTCTCTATCCTTATTCTGAGCTGACTGGAAGCCATATAGCAAACTAGTGTGGCATTAGGCCTAAACTAATATAGCTGGCTTCCCAGCTGAACTTTATTAGCTTGGGCTAGGTGCCCTGCTAACCGCAGCTGTGGGTTTCTTGTCAGCTTGGAGTACAGGCAGAACAAGCTCGTGTCTCTTTATAGGTAGTCCTATAGGGTTTTAATGTTTGTGAATAGTGCTAGCGTTAGAAAATTCAATGTTTCTTCTTTTTCTCTGCAGAACCAATTATGGAGTAAGTTGCCTATTCTCTCTTTTACATCCTCTGTATCAGCAAATGTATTTTTCAACCTTTGCCTGCTTTGTCTTGTCATTCCTTATTTGTCATTAACTAGTCCTTTTTCTTTCACCTGTGCTGTTTTTACATTTAAATAGTCTTATTTATTTATTTATTTTTTCCTGCTCTTATAACCAAATAAGGCAACTCTAGATTAACAAAGAGAGCTGAGGAAAGACTTGACAATTCATGTGGAAGAAAAATGATGTTTCTTTGAAATCTCTTCAAATATTTAATCAACAGCTCTGATCTAGTAGTTGGCTTGTTTGTAAATAGAGCTTGTCCCAGCAAATGTTCAAATTCTTCATTTGAAAGTATTCTGCTGGAAACTGTCTGTTTGTTAAAATCAAATGCTTTATTGTGCTTTATTAAAATATATGTATTTATTTTAATAAGTAATAATTATTTATTAACAAGTTTTATTAAAAAAATGTTGATTTTGTTGAATATGGTGTGGTGGAGAGCAGAGAGGCAAAATCTAGCTTGCGGCATTGGGGATAATGGTCCTTCTGTAGGTTCTGTTTCAATCCAAATTAAGCTGAGTGGAAAAACTCTGCTTCTGAAGAAGGTTTCTGGAGTAAGAACTTCATTATCCTCATTGTGGTATTTGGTTTTGTGTGAGTCATTACAAGGTTTGTGGTTCAAAGTTCATAGCACTTACTATTAAGGAGTATGCTGCTGAACTGTTGGCTAAAGTGGGTTCTCTTTTTCATTTTCCACTTCTGCTCAACCCAAACACCTGCTACTACTAAAATAGATGCTTACCTCCTACTGACAAACTTGAGCTCCTAATCAGGGCTTTTGCCCAGCAAAACTTGCAGTGCCTGCTTGGTTGTTCTTTCTTGTTCAGAGTAGCTCAAACATTTTCTCTAAGCTTCCTTGATTTGAACAAGGTGGAGGCATCAGAAGAATAATGTTATACTCTTTTTTAAAGACTTTAGGTAAAGATAGAAGTTAGCAAAAATGTTTCTGCACATAAAACTATTTTCTTTTTTTTTTTTTTGTAGGTTTTGTGTGTGATCAACGTATACAAGTTTTTTACTTTATAAAAACTGCTGTTAGTATGCATATACTTTTGCAACTGTGAAGAATTGTCTCAAAATTTGTTGATCTTATTGCTAAGGAGATATTCAGAGATCTCTTTTTCTAGCTCACAAAAGAAAAAGCAAACGAGCGTAGGTTTTCTATGTCTGCGTTTCTCTGTGAAGTCATGGGACTCCCTAGGTTTGCCTAGGGCAGAATATGGTCCTCATTTTGGAGATATGGTGTAAGCTGCAATTATGAGCTGTATGACTGTGAGACGCTGCTATAAGCCAGATCAGTGAGGAAGTGAAACTTAGGATTTTGTATACTGTCTGATGCCTCTGTGTTGGCACGGTTCATGCTGTTGTGGAGCAAATACTGTTATGATGTACTGGAAGGTAGTGTAGCCAACCTACTTTCTCCTTCACTATAGAGTGTTAGTTCAGTGCAAGATTGCCTTTGAGCAAATAGACATTGCTTACTACTGGAATTGTCATTTAACTTGGCTTTCATATTGTTCATTTTTGTACTAGCAGGAAGGATTTTATGCCACTGGTATAGGACGGTATTTGGAATGCTGTTTTCTGCTGATGGAGATAATATAATGATTTTGTAATGAATGTTTCTAGAATCCCTGGCAACTGTTTTTTATACTTCTATAGAGAAAAAGAAGGATGCGTTTTATTGTTCATCCTTCAAGGGGAAGAGATGGAGGCTCACATATCAGTGAGGAGAAAAGTTATTCAGGGAGGTGAGAAAATGGTTCCTTACAAGGCACTAAGAATGTACAAAGGTTAAATGTGGAAAGTATAACCTGGCAAGATTATAATTCCTAGGCAAATGAATATTTACAAAATAATGTTTTCACTTTTCTACTTCTTCTGTACAGGTATTTTATACTTTGAATGATCTCCATGAAAGCTGATGAAAAAGAGATGTTGAAATTATATATATATATATATATATATATATGTGTGAGTGTATATATGTATATATATGTATATATATATATATATATATAGTTAGAGACAGTTTTCAGAATTCTTTTTCTACACAACTTTTATACTAGTCAGCTATAGAGAATAATTTAATGGGGGTGGGTCAAGGGGGAAAAGGCTTTTCCTCATTTTTATTTCTGCTGTTGTTGTAGTGGATCACACAAGTAGACAACGGTTTTTTTTTTTTTTTTTTCCTCCCTTAAAAAAGTTAATCAAGCTTCCGCCATTTGCTGAATTCACATAATCCTCTGTTCCACTATAATCACCTCTCTAGCAATGGGAAAATAATATCAAAAACAATGTATATTTTCAGTAGAATTCAGATTCTGATTCAGTAGAATGTTATGAGGAATGTTACTTAGGTTTTTGACCAAGGACAGGAGTGGCAACACGTCACAGAGATGAACTGGTAACCAGGTTTCTCACAACCTGCTCAGAGAGAATCCCCACTTCTACACCATTTCTTCAGAGTCCCATTTCCCTGTTTAGACATGGTAACTGGATAAGATGGAAGACTGGGGGTGGGGGTGGGAAGGAAATCCTAAGATTGATTTTTGTTGTTCCCCTCTAGAATAAAACAGACACTTAAACTACTCCTGGGGGGGTGGGGGGAGGAATCCTGAATTAGTTTAAACTGGGCCTTAAAAAAATTTCATTAAGCCTTGAGTCTGGTGTTTCTTCACACTAAAAAGAGTCCCAGTAAGTCATTGCATTTTGGGTAGCATAAGGTGGTATTGCTCCACCTTGACAAACAGCTATTTCTGGCTTTTATCTCTGTGTACATGCTGCTTTAAACCAGGAGGTGGATTATATTTTTTAAAAAAGTATTATTAAAAGATATTTGACCTCTCTCTAGTCATTACTCCGGATAGTTTAAATTAATAAAGAAACACGCGTATGCTAGACTTGCTCAATAGTCTCTTTGTTCTGAAAATAACTGTAAAATGTCTAATAATTGACTAAAGTTATACGAGGCACTGCATTACAGGGTGAAGATAATGGACATATGTACATGAACTAGGGAGATATTTTTTCCATCTATCTTCCCCTTTGATCACAGGTGTGTTCTGTCATTCCACGTCAGTAACCAAAAGATTAGCTCCTAAAATGAAAAATAGCTTGAAAGTTGATATAAAAGGTCTAGTGTCCAGACCAAAATTAAAGGAGAAGGAAGACAAGTACTTGTAAATTACACTGGCTTCATATTGTGACACTGGCGGCACAATTTTCTACAAAGGATATAATCTTTCCTTGTACCGGCCAGTGAGGTACCCAACCCTTGCCAGAAGCAGGGAAAGTCACTGTAAAGAATGTGTCAAGTTATAGTCTGCCAAATTAAACATCAGCAAAAAGAAAAATATCTGCAATCTTGATATATTCAGTATGGTGACAGCTAGGTCACCTCTGTACGCCAAAAAAAAAAATCTAGATTAATGAATATTACTCATTCTTTCTTCAAGAAAAGTTGAGACACTGTGCTGTCTCACCCTGAAACCACTGAGCTCTATTCTGCTAGCAGTTTCAGGGAACAGTAGCCTCATAGATTTTGTTTTCTTCCCTTCTCTTCCTGAAAGAACAGAGGATGTAGCTATGCTAGAGCTTTCCTTTCTGCGCTGCTCCTATCTACCACAAGTATGGGAATTTGAGTTTTTCACTTTTGGTGATATAAATATGAGACACTAATGGCTATTGTAACATTTATTTCTCTTAGACAAGAGCTGCAAAAAGTCGTGAATGGGTTGGCTGACTGACCTTGAGAAGATAAAGAATCATAGAACGGTTTGGGTTGGAAGGGACCTTTAAGATCATGTCGTTCCAACCCCCTTCTATAAGCAGGGACACCTCCCACTAGACCAGGTTGTTCAAAGCCCCATCCAGCCTGGCCTTGAATGCTTCCAGGGAAAGGGCATCCACAACCTTTCTGGGCAACCCGTTCCAGTGTTTCACCACCCTCACAATAAATTATTTTTTCCTAATATCTAGTCTAAATCTACCCTCTTCCAGTTTAAAGCCATTTCCCCTCATCCTGATGCTATATGACCTTGTAAAAAGTCTTTCCCTAGCTTTCCAGTAGGCACCCTTCAGGTACTGAAAGTTTGCTCTAAGTCCCCCTTGGAGCCTTCTTCAGGCTGAAGAGCCTTAACTCTTGCAGCTTGTCCTCATAGGGGAGGAGCTCTAGCCATCTGATCATCTTTGTGGCCTTCCTCTGGACCAGCTACAACAGCCCCATGTCCTTGTGTTGGGGGCCCCGGAACTGGTTGCTGTAGTCCAGGTGGGGTTTAATGAGAAGAGTGTAGAGGGGCAGAATCACCTCCCTCAACCTGCTGGTCATGCTTCTCTTGATGCACCCAGGATGTGGTTGGCCTTCTAGACTACAAGCACACATTGCTGGCTCACATTGAGGCTTTCATCAACCAATTGCCCCAAATCCTTCACCTCAGGGCTTATCGTGAGCCATTCTCTGTCCAGCCTGTATCTATGCTTGGGATTGCCTCGACCCAGGTGCAGGATCTTGCAGTTGGCCTTGTTGAACTTCATGAGGTTGGCATGGGCCCATCTCTAAAGCCTTTCCAAGTTTATCTGGCGTGTCAGCTGCATCACTCAGTTTGGTGTCATCTGCAAACTTACTGAGGGTGTACTTGATCCCACTGTCCATGTCACCTACAAAGAAATTAAATAGCACTGGTCCTAGCAGTGATCCCTGAGGAATCCCACGCATCACCAGTCTGCACTTGGACAATGAGCCACTGACTGTAACTCTCTGAGTGCTACCAGCCAGCCAATTCCTTATCCCAGTGAGTGGTCCATCCATTAAATCCATTTCTTCTCCAATCTGGCATCCAGGATGTTGTGTGAGACAGCATCAAACATTTTGCACAAGTCCAGGTAGATGACATCTGTTGCTTTTCCTTTATCCACCGATGCTATAACTCCATCATAAAAGGCCACTAATTTTGACAACCATGACGTGCCCCTGCTGAAGCCATGTTGGTTGCCACCAATCAACATTTTTTTAAAGAACCTGTTGAAGAGTTGTAGCTGATGGCATGAATGTATCTTCTGCACACAGAAATAAATATGACAGTATTTGTATTGAACACACAGCAGCAGTATGTATAGAGAATACCAAATGAACATCTCCTAATGTGCCTTCTGATATTCTCCACCACTGATGCTCACTGCTATGGCTCTTTTAATTGAAACTGTTTGCAGTGATTTGTGTTGCAAAACCGTTGACACCTAAAATGTAAGCATTGCTGGAAATCCAAAGTGAACTTATAGCCCGGGGGTTGCTTCAAATTTAGATTTGAAGATCTAAATTGTAGTGCTTGAGACTTTTTTTTTTTTTTTTAATTTTTTATGCTTTCCAAAGTGGATTTTGTTAGGTAGAGTGACTTCTAAACAAATATGTGAAGTGATGGATAAATTAAAGTAGTTCCAATATATGAAAAGATGACAAAGCTCTTTCCTGTTTGGTTGTATTTTTTGGGTCAACATCGGTGCTTAAATTACAGCATGCACTGTAAATCTCAAAGCAAACACTGGAATCAGTGTGATTTACTTAGTTGCATACTGTCAAACTCTCCCACCTTTATATACAGTACAGGCTTTGCATATTCAGAGAAACCAGCTAGCTGCAATTCACTGTTTGCAGAAAGCAATGATAAATCAACTTTTCAGCAGAACTAGTCCATAAATCAATGAACAGTATATTCCTTTGAGACGCTCAAACCTGCACAGGAAAGCCACTCTAAAACCAGATTAACAGGCATCCTGATTTATGGTTGAATCAAACAGCCAAGGTCTATTTTCAGAGATCTAAAATACAAGACTTATGTAACTTATCAGGGTGACAATCTCATGGCTTTCTACTGCTGCTGTTTATTCGTTTCTTGTAGATATGTGGGAGCAGAAATATACTCTGCTATGTCTATATGTACATATGTTCTAGTCTTGTAGGGGGCTAATGCCGTTTGACTGTGATATGCAACACCATAACTGGTACTGTAGAACTATGCCTGGTTACTCTTTTCCTTCCATTCACTGTTTATATTCTTGTTATCTACCGTAGTCAGTCCTTGAACATCGAGTCTGGGACCCTTGAAAAGGAGCAGGTGGTGCAGGCTTTCAGAGGGGCTAAGGAACCAGTACGACTGAGTCAGCAAACTTTATTTCCCCTTGTTGTTGTGCCTGAAGTCCAAGGTATATTGTTATTGCTGCTTGACCTGGCTGTCACAACAGGCTATTTCACCATCCTATGCTTCCTGCTAATCAGACACTGGAGAGCTGCACCGGGACAGATAACAATGAGAACAGCAGAGAGGCAAATTAAGAAAATACTTTGAATAGACCACATGAATGAAAACATACTGTGTATAATTGGCTGCCCCTAATTAAAGGTGTGGAGGTGTTTGTGGAGTTTCAGCTGGGATAAAAAAATACTTTTACAACAATAATATGATCTGAATGAAATTTAAAAAAATTAGCTGGACAGCAGTGCAAAATTCCTTTACATTCCAGGCTCTAACTCACAGAAAACATAATTTTAGATCCAGAATGCCATGTGCTAGATACTCCTAATTCCATTGCTATATGTTTCTAGTTCCAATTATTTCACCACTTAGCTTCTCTCTTTAAAACTACCAAATTTGAGCATCAGAGGCTGATTGAGGAGTGTGGTCTGTGTGAGTACCTACTACCCAGCAGGTTACCGGGCTGCCTTCCCCCTGTGATGGAGGTCGCATGCAGTGGAAGTGCACTGCAGCATGCTGGTCTTAACTATCTGGTCTGCAGCTGCTTTCCTGGTAGCATTTTTCAAGATAGGAGCACCAAGAGGTGATGCTTTTTGTATCTTGCACAGCAGCAGGAACCAGTTAGGTACAACTGGAAACATGCTTGATTTAGATTTTTATAACCACTTATTTTTAAAAGACAAAAGCAAAACTTTGCTAATGGTACAGGAAATTATCAATAATTAATGCAAGGGTTGAAATGAAAGGACAGTACAATGGTTTGTTCTTGATGCCAGTAATTCTGCTGTCTGAATTATGCATAAAGCAAACAACATAAGGAATTACTAAAAGCATACCTCCAAAATTTAAAATACCTTTAGCCAAGTTTGCCAAGATAACATTAGCCATGCATTTTACTGCAAGCAGACTGTATCATCTTTAGTTCAAGAAAGTTGCTGTTGACTTTTAAATTTAAAAACTTTTTTTTTTCCCTTCCAGGCAAGAAAACCAAAAGGCTGCAAAACCTTTCAAAGCACATAAAAATGACTTGTCCTTCTCCACATATTTGTAGCCAAAATTAGATGTAATTTCTTTTTTCATTTGTTTTAGTATCTTTTTCTACCATTGAGAAAAATCCTTATTTCTGTTTGACCTTAGGCTAGTGTGTAGCTCTGCTTTACTAGTTAGAAATCCTGACCTGAGAATTCGCCACCTTGATATTTACTTCAGCAGCCCTAAACTGAAAGATGAGTTTCTTTGTCTAGACTTACAGCCTCTATCTCCCAGGGCTGCCTTTAGAGGTAGCCTCCGTACCTGGCTCTTTTCTTGATCTTTCGAAACCTAAAATTATCTCATTTTTCTGTTCTATTGTCATTTTTCATTTTCCCAGATATTTGTTTATCTCTATTTTTAGCTGCCAAGGTTTCATTATTCCTCAGGGAGGGAAGAGGAAAGCTTCTTGGGGCTGCGTGTTTATAGATATAGTTGTTGTTGTTATTATTATTATTATTATTATTATTTTGGAAGGGTGAAAGCTAGTAAATCCACTTAAAGTATTTCACTGTAAGATATGCAGTACAGACTGTCTCCTTTCATCAGAGCCAGACCTTGTAAGGAGGAGGGAAGATGTGCCATGTCCGGGTAAAACACTTCTCATCAGTGAGCTGAATCTATTATTGGCATTTTGAATACAAATGTTATTTAACTTAGAGCTACCTAAGTCACGGTGAGGTATATGTAAGACTGCATGTAATGTCCTTTGCTGTCACTTTTCATTTTAGAGGGGATGTCCTGCTGAAATACTTTTCTTGATACTGGATACACAGTTTAATCCTTATAATTGCCTTAAAAATCTCCCTCGGTTCAGCTGACTGGCGTGTTAAATGGAGGATTTTGTTACTGGAGTAAAGACTGGAGTAAAGACTTTTTTTTTTTTTTTTTTTCTTGCTTTCCCCATTATAAAGTGCCTATCAGTGCTCTGCTGGGAGGCAGCACAACTGGCATATCCACAGAGCTGTCCTGACACACCTTTTCTGATGCTTCAGTAAAACATGAAGTCTGTTGCTCAGCCTGTTTCTTGTGGGAGAATAGTGATCATAGAATTATAGAATGGCTTAGGCTGGAGGGGACCTTAAGGCTCACCCAGTTCCAAACACTAGATCAGGGTGCCCAAGATCCCATCCAACCTGGCTTTCTGGTTGCCTGGCCTAGTGATGTGGCACAAAGCTGTTTTCCTGGCTGAAGGCAAGTGTGAGGAAAGGGGTGGGGAAATTCTGAAGCTAGGCAGAGTTGAAAAAAAAAAATAAAAGCTGAGTATCACTTCTAGGGACTGATGAATCCTTCAGAGAGTATAAGTGCATTGTGAAAATTATGAGTGTGTTTTGTAAATTTCTTCCTCCATTTGTCATGTGTGCCTCTTATTAGAAGCATCCTTTCTTGTTTTCACATTCATCTTTACAATTGCTTTTCTCTGTAGTTTTTATTCCTCTGCCATGTGCTCTATTACTCTCAACAGCTTGCCAATCTTTTCTCTTTTAATTTAGATAGTGTAAAGTAGTGGGATAAGGTCGTCCCCACCGAGCCTCCTTCTCTCCAGACTGAACACTCCCAGTTCCCTCAGCTTCTCCCCATAATACTTGTGCTCCAAACCCTTCACAACTTCATTGCCCTTCTCTGGACATGCTCCAGACCCTCAATGTCTTTCTCGTCATGAGGGGCCCATTTGATAGAAGCCAAGCGTAAGCGGGGAAATGTATGACAACAGAGGATGTTAATTAAGCTGTGGAGTATTGTTCCTTATTTAAGTGTACTCAGTATCTATCTAAAATCTAAAATTGTACTCATTCTCACATTCTAGTGTAAATCCTATGCCTTGCATGCAAAATGTATATTGGTGGATGAACTGGCTGTAATGCAACAGCCATATTATCCTACCTGATGGAATACACACGTGTGTGTCAGAACCACTATTGGTGCAGACATGTTTTAGAAGAAATAAATTTACCTAAGCACATGTGCTTTTCAAACTGTTGAATTGGGTAGTTGTCTAACTGCAGTAGGAAGCTCATTGAATAGTTTGTAATAGCCTTTGAAAACCTAGGCTAAACTTGGATGCTGGCAAGTGTGCCTAGATTATTTACAGTGCTCGGTGTTTAACTTCAACTGGTAGAAAAGGGAAGGAAGCAGTTTGAATAAATGTGACACTCCCTTATTACTGTAACTTGGAAATTAATTTATGGCTCCCTAAATTCTTTCATAGTCACCACTGTTGAATGCCGCATTTTCAGAAAGACAGGCTAGGAAAGTTGTCATTGTTTTTAAGGAGCCTAAGTCATACAAGATCCAGTTAAACTCTTAGCAGGATTTCCAAGAAGCTTTGGTACCAACATCCCTCTGGAGCGCAGTGGGATTTGGATGAATTTTAGAAGAGTTTATTCTTTTATTGTTTGATTCTGCTGTATTAGCAAGTGGAGAGCTTTGTAGCAGAGACTTACAGCGCTGGACTATGCAAACACAAAGGGAAAGAATCCTTCACAGTCAATCCTCTAACAGAACTCAGTTTGCTTCTCCACAGCCTTGACATTGGCTTCCAGCATGTTTAAAGCCTCAGCAGAGATTCTGCTGCCTTGACTTAGCCCGTGGAAGCTGTGAAGAACACCTTATGGCATTGTTTGCCTTGGTTATTAAAGGAGCATCTTGGCCCAAAATTTCACTAATTTTTTTTTTCTCTCTCTTTGGCTCTCAGTGGTTCATTCGGGCCCATGAGAAAGACAGGCAGATCCATTATCTCGATCTGCACTGTGTGGACAGACACCATGGAGATATGCAAGCCCGGTGCCTGTTTTCTTGGTGACCATGGCATAGTGGAGGAGCTGGCCACATCAGAAGCACTGGCTGGGCTCGTAGTGGGCCTCAACCTGAGTGCTTTGCCAATAGAGAAGCAGTGGTTGGCTTATTGTCTTGGGCATGACAGGCCCATGCCATGCAAATCGCTCCAGCTGTTGCCTCTCAGCTTTCAATTTCAAAGCCTCCAGCCCTCCTGGAAAGGGCGGTTGCTGTTTTGCTTTTGGAGGCTAACAGCCGCTACGGTTCCCTGGGAGCTCTGGAGGTCAGGCTTTCATCCGGATGCCTCCCCCATCTCTCTGTTCTGTCCTTATTTTCCTGGAGACTGTAGAAGGCTGTAAAATGCTTTGATAATTAAGCAGGGAAAATTTCCACAACCCATAAAACTTAAAAGGTAATACTAAGCCCAATTTAGCTTTTGAATGCCTTTCAAATAATTTGTATTTAACACACGGTAAAGATACTTGGCTGGTGCTCTTGAACAAACAAATCTCTGAGCTTGGTTTCAGTGTTCTGTGTTGTAGCTGCTCTAAAAGAATTCCTTGGTTCAGGTTTCCATCGTAAACTTCAATGTGGAAACCGGTGGAGATAAAATAAAGAGCTGACCCGAAACTTTGCCCCAACCATGGACTGGACATAAATTGTTCTTCTGAAATAATCTTTGCTTGTTTTGTGTAATCTTTCTTAGCTAAGGCTGACAAACTTGGTAAAGGTTGGCAACGTGCTTGGAGAGAATTTTTTTTCAAGTCTGAAAGTGTTTGGAGAATTGAACTGAACTGTGTTCTGAGATGACAGGATGTTGGTAGAAACTGTGTCAGATTAGTTTGCATGAAAATGGCAAGAAAGCATTCAAAGAACTCAGTGCTGTGTTCTTCTTCAAAACTTTAAATGCAGGCACAAGTCCGAGAAACTGAGCATGGGCTCCTTCAGATTTAAACCACCATGTTTCACATGCTTTTGTCATGGGTGGAAATGGCCATCATGAAATATGTTTTTTTTTTTGTTGTTTTTTTTTTCCTTACAGCTAGACTCTAGATAAATGGCAAATTTCTTTTCTTTCAGGCCAATCACATTTTATGAATTATGGTAAGACATTTGGCTCTTTATGCTGATCTGTGTTTGGCATGTGTTGGCGCATCTGCACAGGAAGGAGTCAACATGAACAGTTGCTGCCCCTGGGCCTGGCAGAGCTGGCTGAGGAGCCCCTCAGAAGTAGCTCCAGGTATTTGGTTCTCTCCTTCCATGTGTTGAATAGCAGAAAAAACAGCGTGGCTGAAAGCTCCTTTTTGGACTTTCAGATGCAATCTTTGTGATTTGAAGGAAATTCCCTTTTTGACAGGGATGACACTGCAAGGTTGGGAAAGTGTGGGCAGAGAGGATCAGCTGGTATAAATACCATTCATACAGGCAGATCAATCATAAACACTTGTTGCAGTTTTTGGGGTCTTTTCTATCTTTTAGGTGTAGGAAACTTGGAAATGAAGGGAGGTGGGGTGGGACATGTTTTTTAGAGGCAGGCACCATATTTCGGTGAATGTGAAGATACGTAATGATGATGAGAACAATGAAGGAACAGAAAACTGAGGTGGGTGGACAGCTTAGGAGAATTGGAGTACAAGGACAGGAATTCTGGATACTGAAATGTGGAAAGACCTCCAAGGTGATGAGCTGCAAGTCTAATCTCACGAAGCAGGTGTCCAATACATGTGGAAGACCCTTGAGTTTTTGTTTCACTGACCAGGTAAATTCTGAAAATAATGGAGATTTGCAACTGTCCAAATCAAATTATCATATTTTTGTCCATGGTAATCTTAGTGAGAAATCTCTATCAGTTGCAATGGAGATTGTGATAGCTTGTCACTGTGCTGTCTAGTTAAACGTTTGCGAGGCCAGATTAAGGCGCAGCTGCTAATCTTTCAAGGCTTACACTGCTTAAAACCTGGTATTCTTTGAGTCTTTTAAAGATAATTCCAATTCTAACTATCTCCTTCAGGTTTTCCCATGGCAGAGCTGGCGTTACACATTCTCAGTAGAGGCTAACATTGTGCAAGGTAGAGTTTCACTCTCCCTGCTTTAAGTTTTATGGCTGATCTGCCTTCAGTAATCATCCATGCTATAACACCCTGGCTTGATAATTCAAAAGCAGAATGCAATTGATTCTGCCTTTAAGGCTCATTTTGTTGCTTCAGGAAAGGTTTTAGCACTGTCACGATCAGTCTTTGCAAGTTCATTGAGTTAGTGCTGCGTAAATTCCTGAAAGAGTGCTCTTACTGGAAAGCCCAATTAATTCAGCTTTTAGCTAGATGTCAGTGACTGGGCAAGATTGATCTGCAAGTTGGATGTTCATTTCCTGATGCATTTTTAAAATTCTTGTTGTAAATAAAAATCTTATACTAGTTCCCTGAAATCAAACACAACACTGACAAGCTCTAAACAATTTGTATGATAGTTGCACACATTTATTTCTGTTCTCAAGAAGCATGCACCATGTTTCTGTCAACTGTCAGCTGAACCTCTAACTGTGCTTCTATAAACTGTCAGATGTGTTTAGCAATGAATTTCAAGCAAGATGAAAGCTTTATACTGGGGAAGGTCTGTGTGTGTGTCTCCACTATTTTATCATTTCATTTCAAATTGAGAACTAGCAAATAAAAGTCATGCTTCAGAGCATTCTGAAAGTCTGCAACATAAAAGAAACAATGCCCAAAACAAACAGCAAAGCCAGCTAGCCAGATTGGTTGATGCTCCCTTTACGTATAGTCATGCACAGTTATTTAGCCAGAGAGACGCTTTTTTTCTTTTAAAGACAATTAAGTGACTTTCAGGGGAAAAATGCATTGCAGATGGTTTTTTTTTGTTTTGTTTTTTTTTTTTTAATTAAAAAAGAGGAACTTTTTTTTTTTTTTCTGCAGTATATTGAGGGACTGAAGGTTAAGACCTTTTACATCCTCTAATATAAGTTATTGCTCCATCTTAAAATGAACTTCATATGCTTCCAGTGATCCTAGGT
This sequence comes from Alectoris magna, assembly GCA_030625065.1. Classification (NCBI taxonomy): domain Eukaryota; kingdom Metazoa; phylum Chordata; class Aves; order Galliformes; family Phasianidae; genus Alectoris; species Alectoris magna. The sequence continues at coordinate 51,524,687 of CM060561.1, forward strand.
CATTTCCTCTAGACAGAAATCAGCATGGTGTCTTAGAATATATGTGTGGGTAATTAAATGTAGGGCCAGGCATAACACTAAAAATTCAGCCCTAGTTAATTTTAAGGAGCAAGATGGTAAAGAATTTAATTGTACCCAATATATTTCAAAAGGTTTGAAAATGAGTGTTAGGTTAAAAAGGAAATTGCAGTAAAATGCATAATTTTTCTTTAAAGTTTTGTTAATAGTGCCACAAAGATAAAGTAACTAAAATAAAGGCACACTGCTTCTTGGTTTACTTTGAAGTCCTACCTTCATATGGGAAACAACCTGTGTTATATTTGGACTCGGATATAGATCCATTTTTGCCTTGCACTGAAGACAGTGCCGAAATTCCCCTGGATTTATGTGGTATTAAAATAAGATTATCTTCATTTACACAGTTAGAAAACATAGAGATATTGTAGTGCTAAGTTCAATAGAAAAGTTGATTCTGGACTCAGCTCTGTTGGACTATCATCTATATGAGTACTTTGACAGATATTTACAGAAAACTCAGCTTCACCCCAGAGAGAGTAATCTGTGGTTTCTCCAGTCATTGGTGGAAAAATAAGATTCCCCAAGAGGTGGATTCAAAATGTCTAAAACAAGCCCTTGTAGTCAATCTTGATTCTTGAAGAAGGCGTCTCTATAAGGTCAAGAGGTTTAATCCTCATTTCCAATAACTTAGGAAAGGCATATATAATTATCAGTGCATAGATGTTCTAATGTTAGGAATTTTCATGGAGTGTCACAAATGTGTTTGTTATGTCCATTGGTTAGAAACATTATATTTCTACTTCACTGATACTCAGACAAAATAGAATGTGTGGCTCAGATGTCACTTTACACTTTTCAGCTGAGTGTTTTCATCTGCTGAAAGGAGAAACAGAGGGTATCATTCAACAAAGTTTCAGCATCACTCTTCTTTGATTAAAATCTTTGCTGCTTAAATTCTTTTCTTATTTTAGCAGCTTTTTTATCTATGGAAAATTTTATGGAACTTTACTATTGATATGCGACTGTACCATATTCCAAGGTACTTAAAATTATCTCTATCTCTCTAATTACCATATAATCAGACATCTTTCCCTAATTCACTAATAGAAACATGAAAGTGAAGCTATTATTTAATGTATAAATTAAATTATAGAAGGAATTTTGAAATAAAGTAGAGAAGGATGTTGTTAATTAAGTTTCCTTGCAATGCTTACAAATGTATTCTTCAAAAGAGGGCTCATTAACGTCTATGCTGTAACTAACTTTTCATTTAATAAGCTCTTGAGTTAGAAATTTTCCAGAGTGAAAACACTGAGTAGTTGATAATTGGAGCATAAGAAATTGGCTGCTGCTCTGTCTCTGATCTCCTCTTGGCTCTGCTCCATGGTTTGAGAGAGATTCCATGTTTATGGCATGCTCGAGACACGGTAACTTTACAAGCTGTGCTCTGAGCAACAGAAACATTAAGAAATCCTTCTTCTGTCTGAGGTTAGAACGTGTTTGATTTGTCAGAGAAAATGAAGTCAAGATGCGTGTGATAATGGAGATGAATTGGTAAGATGGAATGCCAATAAGTATAAACAATTACAGGTTTGAGGCTGTGCTGCTGTTGCTCCAAGAGTGCTCAGAGCTGAGATTACTGCATTGCAGAAGCATAATACTGCCACAGCACAGATAGAAAATATACATCAGTTCAAATAAATCCTCTGTGTGGAGGAATAATTCTAGGCATTCTTCAAATGGTGTTATCTCCTAGGCTCTCTCCTCTCTAATAGGAAAGCAGGATGAAGTGATGAGATATGTAGCCTGGGAGCTACATATCTCAGATCACAGACCTGAAAAAATTGACAGCAGTGCTGCCTATCTGCTTAGAACAGAGGATGGCTCAGTGGACAGAATTCACATGTCCTTACTAAGTCTGTTTTTAAACAAAGCTCTTTTTAGTAGGGCATGCTTTGGTCGTGCAAGAACAGCAAACTTAGGTGCTTGATCCTGTGACATGCAAGTGCTTTGGAAATGCTATGAGTTTTGTAGGATCCTGTGAGATTATGGGAAAGGATTCTAACAAATTGCTAAGAGATTAGATGTAATTGACAGAGAACAAAAAGACTCAAACTTCTGAGATTTCAGTGGCCAATTTTAAATTTGGATTTGGGTTTTGAAAACCGAAGGATATCTGGGGGCATTTTAGGTCGCTAGAGTATTTATCTTCCTTCTTTTCTGCTTTTAGAGGAGCCCAGATTTCGTGACAGACAGCTAGAAATAATACAGCTGGAGATTATGGCAACAGGGGAACGTACTCATAACAAAACCACAGAGTACTAGAACCGACAAATATCTTTTTATGATGTGTACCTGACCAAGGCAGATTAGTGTAGGTTTCTTATTTTCTTTTGTACAGATGCAAATCATTAAAAATACTACAAACAGGTTAGGTAGTCTGGAGCAGCTGGAAATCCTTTGGAAAACTGTTCCGGTCAGTCTACAATTATAAGAGAAAATGCCTGAGTCATGAGCTTAATTAAAATAGTGGTAGATCCCTCATTTCTCTCATGTCTTCTAGTTTGCTGACTTAACTGAACTAGCGAGATTTCTTAATGCAAGTGCACATCCAGCCTGAGTCTTTCCTTTTCTACAGCCAAAATTTAGACCCTTATTGATACCACTGAGGTCATCCATTCTCCTACATGGTCCACACTGGAAGAAAACTGGACTATGTATGATCTGTGAGCTACGCTTATTTTGATAAAGATGCCTTTAGGAAATGACTGGTGATGTGTGTCTTTTTTATTTTTATTTTTTTATGATTATTATTATTATTTTGCATGCTTCTACGCACAGCAAAGCCCTTTAGTATGGAGGTTTCTACAGTGCTTTTCATGTATCTTCTTCAGTAATGCCAACACAGATTTTTATAATGCTGGGAAATTATAACTGTCATCCTTCATTAGTTGTGTTTGCCTGTTTTGGTAGTCCTACACTGTGGATGCCCTGTGGTACTGAGGCACCTTATGTCCTGAATAGAGTTACATGAAACAGTGTTCTCAAGAGCAAATGATCAGTTGGTCCTATGTAGGTAGAACCTCTTTAGTCTATAAGAACACTGTAAAAATGTACAGTCTTGGAGGCTTTACCTGTATGTAGATATGTATGTATAAATACACTTACATGTTTTTTATATTTATATAAATACAAAAAGTATTTTATATCCTGAAAGATGTATTTTATATAAATATATATATGTGTGTGTGAACTTGGTTTATGTTCCACAGAGCTCTGCGTCTAGCTTAAATATTCCAGCATAACCTTTAAATCATAGAATCCTTAGAGTTGGAAGGGATTTCTGAAGGCCATCTAGTCCAACTCTCCTGCAGTGAACAGGGACACCATAGCTACATCAGGTTGCCCAGGGCCTGATCCAGCCTCACCTTGAAAGTCTTCAGGGACAGGGCATCAACTGTGTCTGTGGGCAACCTGTTCCAGTGTCTCACCACCCTCACTGTAAAAGTCTTTTTCCTTACATCTAACCTAAATCTACTTTCTTTGAGCTTGAAACCATTTCCCCTTGTTCTATCACCACAGACCCTGCTGAGGAGTCTGTATGTTTTCTTCCTGTAGCTCTCCTTTAGATACTGTGAGGCATCTATCGGGTCACCTTGCAGCCTTCTCTTTTCCAGGCTGAACAGCCCAGCTCTCTCAGCCTGTCCTTGTAGAAGAGGTGTTCCATCCCTCGCATCATTTTTGTGGCCCTCCTCTGGACACACTCTAACAGGTCCATGTCTCTCCTGTACTGAGGATTCCACATGTGGATGCAGTACTCCAGGTGAGGCCTCATCAGAAGAGTAAAAGGGCAGGATCACCTCCCTTGACCTGATGGCTGCTCTTCTTTTGATGCAGCCCCAGAGAGACTAAATGTAAAGTGTGACTGACCATTTTTGCTTTGTGAGGTTCACTCAGAACAAGAAGTTCTTAATGTTGTGCAGCATTTACCATAAATTGGGCATAACTATTCTATACATATATATCTATACATATCTATACATATATAACTATATCTTCTTAGCTCTAGCTATATTCCTCTCGATTCTCTTGAAAATCCTTACAGTCGCATTTGATGGGAATTTGTGGAAGCACCTGGCTTGTTATTTATGCCTCACACTTTTATCTGTATAACTATTTTGTTTTGGTTCCCGTAATCCCAGCTGCTCTGTTCTTTCCATAAACAAGGATTGCAAAATCCAGTGCTCATTAACAGAGATCACACGACAAACAAAACTGATCTTAACATCTGCTAACCTTTTGGACCAAATTGGATCTGAGCTTCAATTCAGACCCATAAATATTAAGAGGCGGATTGTATACATGGGTGTGGAAAAACTGGGGTGTTAACCAGCTCTGTTCTGAAAGTATTCCAAGTGACTACAGGCTTTGTCTCTATCCAATTTCATTAAGGGATTAGGAGATTTGAATTCTGAGGATTGAACTAAAAAATCATAGAAAGCTTATGAGAAATTTGGTATGTAAAGCAGAAATTCTTCACTAATTTTTCTCTGCTGTGATGTGGGGAAGATTAAGAGGGAAACTATAACTTAAAAAATGATCACGTGGTGTGCATGGAACTGTTGAGTCAAGGCCTGAACCACTGATTGATCACCTGAGGCAAGCACTGGGTCAGCCATGGGAGTACAGGTGAAGGCAATTCACCTGAGTGACCAGAAGGGGTGGAGCCTGGCTGCACCTCTCCTAGACCCCATTTAAGGGTTGACTGCCACTGGTGAAGGATCTCCCTCTGGAGATTGTTCCTCTTGGAGTTTTCTACTGCAAGCCTAGAACATGGGTGAGCGTTTTGTTTATCTTTGATTACCTCTTCCCATTGCAATAATCTTCCTAATTATACAACCTGTAAAATACCATCCTAAGTAAGCCACTCTGCTAACTGTACGTTTGTTGATTGTACACAGTGCTTCGGAAGACAACTGAAATCCTGGCTTCAATTAAAGCTTTTTAAGAAAAATTGCTTTGGTTTTATGCAGTTGTGTGTGTATCTGGGACATTAACGTAGCCTGTAATTGATCCTGGCAATATTCCCCTGAAGAAGTCTGGATATTCCTACACGGTTATTCAATTTTCAGGTTTTAAATTGCAATAGCTATCTTCAAAATGCGGTGAAATGTGCGAAGTTGCCAGCTTCATTCTGCAGAATCTCCTTCATTAACAGATATAAAAGTAGCCTGTCAGAACTGTCTGTGGTTAATTATAATGTCACAGGCTAACCCAGGTTGATCTCAACTCCAGCTTGCTGCTTGAAGCAAGAAACTTGGAGGTGACACAGTCACAGCCCTGGGGCCATCATCTTGAGAGACACAGCTCCTTAAATCTGTAAAATTGTACACAGTGGTATTTCTCTTTTATTATTGTTCTTTATTTTCTTCTGGTCAGGCCCGTGCTGCGTGTAATGTGTTTGAGAGAGATCTGCTTAGGGAATGAAGCATGAAAATACTCTTTAAGTGCTGTGTTAAATGTGGGTCAGGATGGGCTTGTGTTTAAAATGCTTCTGTAAGGAGTGAGCTGCTCCTTGCTTCCGCCCCCCCCCCCCCCCCCTCAATATAAGTAATGCCAGAAGTTATTAGTCTGTGATATAAAAACACACTGCTTGAAATCTTCACTGTGATATTTGATTTTCTTCTTTAATCAGAGCTGGATTCATAAGTTGGTAATTGTGAAGCTGGAATCATATGATTGCATCAACTTCAGCTTATGCTTAAAAGAGTGCACTCCTTGAAAACAGCGATGGAATATTCACAGCACGATTTAATCTATCCCAATTTAATTCAGAACTGAGGATTTAATGCTTTCAGATTCAAACCCGACACAAATGCCTTGTCTCTCTCACTAAGCCACATTTTGCTTCACTTTTATTATTTTCAATAGCTTAACGGAAGTTACTTCTGCCTGTTTAGCCCACTTCTGTTTATGGAGCATAGGGTGTATGTGACCCATGGAGCTGAGCAAATGCAGAAGTGACAGCTAGCTTTTCAGGCAAAAGTTTGAACACGGCAATGAGTCATCTGAAAATATAAGTTTCTTAGGCATCCTGCTTTTGGTTTAATTAGAATTTTTGTGGTCTTTTGTTGCCAGCTGGAACTGAATCATTGGAAATTTTTACAGAGTCACAGAATTGTAGGGGTTGGAAGGGACCTCCAGAGATCATCGAGTCCAACCCCCCTGCCAAAGCAGGTTCCCTACACCAGGTCGCACAGGTAGGCGTCCAGGCGGGTCTTGAATATCTCCAGAGAAGGAGACTCCACAACCCCCCTGGGCAGCCTGTTCCAGTGCTCCGTCACCCTCACCGTAAGGAAGGTCTTGCGCACATTCATGTGGAACTTCCTATGCCCTAGCTTCGTCCCATTTCCCCTTGTCCTGTCCCCACGCACTACTGAAAAGAGTCTGGCCTCGCCACTATGGCCCCCACACCTCAGGTATTTATAAACCTGGATCAAATCCCCTCTCAGCCTTCTTTTCTCAATTCTTTTTGTGATATTTTTTTAGCAGGTATGCATCTGAATATTTGTTGCTGTTATAATTTTTTTTTTTCCCCTCACAAAATTTTGTTTCAAAATGCATTATTGGATTTTCACAGTTGAAGAACTATGAGGTAAGGTGATAATACTCAGCTTAAGTGAGAGTGATGAGATGCTGGGTTACATGTACAGCATCCATACTGAACATACTCACTCTGTACAGTTGTGAGAATAGGCCAGAATGCAGTAAGTTTCAGATCAATCCTAGTCTTTACGGAAAATGCTTTACAAGAAAGCCGGGGGACAGACCAGCTAATGTGTTCAGCTATGTATTATGCTGCCAAAGAGTCTATTAGCAGCATTTTGGCTCTCTAGATGTCCTCAAGCATGTGGTCTTTCCAAAGTTCCATTTAAAAAAAAAAAAAAAAAAAAAAAGCTTCAGATCAAGCATTTGATTTTCTTCCCACATTTGTCTAGATGGAAAGTAGGCTTGTCCCCAGGAACAGCCCTTGTAGCCCACTCAAAAAGAGATATAGTGCCCAGATAGTTATTGAAAAAACATACAGGGAATTCATTCATACAATGAATAAATGCATCAGACTACACTGTATTTTTTGCCCAATAACAGACACAGCTGTGGCTTTCATTCAGCTGTTTCTGGCAGACGCAGCAGTATACTGTAAATTGTTATTCAATAGAGAGGAATTTGGCATATGAATTAAGGTGAGCGATTTTATAGCTTTATCCAGAATGGGTTTCCTAGTGTATGACGTACTCCCTTAGGAATGTTCCCAAAAAGGCTGCTGCAAATTTTCCCTTATTATCTGTGGTAGGGTCTGTTCATTTTCAGAGATTTTTATCTTCCCAAGCAACTTCAAAGCCCAATAAAAAATCTACTTGTTTACAGAGATAATACTCTAGAACAATCCAAAATGTGCAGTCAGATTAATTTGCATTTAGATTATGTCTTTCCAATGGCTCTGAAATACATTACAAATACAAATTAGGTTTCACATCATGACTGTAGAGACCTCTATTGCAGTGTTTTGGTGTAGGCAAAATTAGTTATGCTGTGACCTGAGAGACATCTTTACTTCCAAGCCAGCATGCACTGCAAATTGAGCTGTAGAAATTCTGTCATATGTTACCATGAGAAACCATTACTACTGTGGTCTCATTTGGGGATCTCTCCATTTATCAGGCTGTGAAAAGGAGATGCAGAACAAGTTAGGTGATAATTACTAGAGCAGCTGAGAAACAATAAAAGACTTGTGTTTCCCTGGCTTCAGGAAGCACTTTAGAAAACTGGTTCTTGTCAGGGTCCTACCTTACCTGAAAGCAGCAACATGGAAAGCTTTGGAGACTCTTTATATAGTTTTTAAGAGCATCTGTAATTTCATGTGCAAAATGACACAAGCCAGGTTTGGGGCTCTCCCAGTGTCTGCTCAACATAGAATCATAGAATGGCTTGGGTTGGCAGGGACCTCAAAGGTTATCTAGCTCCCCAGGCGATATGATATGCTCACAGGCAAGCGTGAGATTTGGAAAAACAGTGGATGAAAAATATGCTTGGAAGAGTTGGTTGCTGTTTGATCGTAGACTATTTTAATTTCTTATCCTTTTTCCTCCTCTTATTTCAGTGGCTTCTGCAGGGATATCTGGTGTGCTCGTGTTAACTTCACATTAATATGTGGAAAGGGACTTAACTGAGCAGTATCACCTTGTACAATGCTAAAAATGTGCCATGGCCTGCACCGTCCGGCTATGTAGTTGGCCTGCAATGCATCTCTGGACTATGACAGGTACCTTTCCACACATGTTAGTGAAAATCAGTTTTCATCTTAAATATTGTTATAGTGGTTCAGTGGAAAGATTCAGTGAGATGAGCATCCTCTTCCAGCTGATTGCCAGTACCTGGTGTCCAGGGACAGACACGCTGGTAGGTCAGTTAAACAACATTACTTTCCTGTTTTATTTTAATAGTTTCTGGTAAACTACCATCAAAATCCTTCTCAAGCTGAAGGCTCCTTTTCTGTTGTCCTTAAGCTTCTTTGATTGACTTCTCTGTGTATTAGTCTGGTTGCTCTCAGGCTCCTTTTGCTTTTAGTCTAATATTACATTGCAATGACTTATGCTGTGTGGAAAAGAACTTTCAGCATCTTGTGTTAAATCTGTTGTCTTGTGGCATCGTATGAAATTTATCATTTCACTGTTCACATTCTCCACGCCCTTTAGAAATTGCAGGTCTCTATCATGTCTGTCACTTATTGCCTCTTTTCCAGCCTGAGGAGATCTGGCTAACTTCATTTGAATCCCTCACGGATAAATTATTCTTTAGTTCCCCTACCATATTTCTTTTTTTTCTGTACCTTTTCTAATTTAATGTAAATCCTTTCAGTGACCAGCTCTGCTCATGTCATTCAAGTGTCAGACCTATCACAGATGTGTATCACTATTTAAAAAAAAAAAAAAAAAAAAGATTTTATTTTTTGATTTCTCTATTAGGCTTGGTAGCTTTCAGTAAGTTATTTTTCTTAAAGGACTGCTTTTATTATTTATTGCTAGTTTCCTAGAATGTTTTTGAATAATAGACAGCTTGCTAATCCTCCTACGCAGTTAAGATTATTTTAATTGGCATATTTTACTCTACAATTAGCGGTGTGAATTACTACCTGAAGTCTTATTGTCCAGTCATGCAGAGATCTTTTTATATATTTCCGCAGTAGGTTTTAATTAATACAATTCAAAGAAGCTTCATGTTATGAATAGCCTTTACTTGCTATTCAACCTCTGATACAGATCAACGGATCCATTGGTTCCAGACCCATTGGTTGAGAAATGGAGTTCATGAAGCAAACATTCCTCCTTTGAGAACTGGCTGCTTTTTTCTTTTCTTTCCCTCTCTCCCTTTCAAGAGGTTACTATTTACAAGTTGAGTATTTTTCTTCCTTTTCCATGACAGCTCAGCTCCTTTATACATCTCCCAGTCTGCTAAGGCTCTTTGAGAATCCAAATATATTACAAAGTGAATCATCCCATTTACGTGTTTATTGGTGTATTCAAAAAAAATGCAATACATTTAGTAGGTATGGCAGCCCTGTATAAGACCTACTTCCTTCTTCTCTTTTAAGATGTTTATGGGTATATAAACTATTAAAGTTTCAAGCATCTGCCTGATATAGAAACCTATGGAACAGGATTAAAAATTTCCTTGCTTCTGAGACCTATTTAATAAGTTTTTTCCCCCTTCTTGCAGCCTTCCATTTTTCTGGGCTGGGTGCCCTTAGAAGCCATTGAAATGATAAATGTCATACTTAGGATTTTTATACTGGTTTCTCTAGGACTGCTGCATGAGTGGCATTTGGTCTTTCAGGCTTGCTACAGTTTTATTTACCCTATTGGCACTTCAGTTAGCATTTTCAAACTTGTTTCAAACACACACAAAAAAATTATTCTGAGCTTTTCTAATATAAACTCCAGTACAAATTATTAAGTTCTGAGGCAGTCTTATCTTCGCAGACTCTGACAAAGCTCTTGATGCTTCGCTTTTTGCAGGACTTTTATGATGAATTGGGATGTCTGTGGCAAGATATTCTTCAAAATGTTTTCTGATTTATTGTGTTTTTGCATTTAGCATATAGACTTCTGTACTCTTCATATTCTTCACTTGGATGTGACCTCTACTTCTAAATAATGTCTTTCTACTCGTCTTTAGTCTGACATTTATAAATGCTAGGATTCTTTTTTGTTTCCATTTGAAACTTCTAAAGAGGTGACACGCATTTGCTCTGAAGTCTTTCTAAAATATTTTACATTGTCTCCTATTTGACTTCAGCTGCTTTAACCTTTTAGCAACTTATCTTGTTTTCTTTTGATTAATCTCTTACTTCTATGTTTTTCTTCAATGATGCTACAGCCGATGTTATTGTTTTCACCCCTATTCCTACAGAGACTTTGAATTTGAGTACATTGTGGTAAATTTTGGGTTTAGTCTGGTGGATAGCTTAGAACTAGATCAATAAATGTTTTTTCCTTTGTCAGATCTTTGGCTGTTTGCTCCACAGTGTATCCATTTTTACCACATAGAACCGAAGAACTGATTTAAGCTTTTTGCCTCATGACTAATTGTGTCACTCTTCTGGTTTGCGCAGGAGTAACCAAAGTTTTTTGCAATTACTGCCACGAATTTGCCCTTGCAGCGTTTGTAATACGCTTTAGAATGTCTCAGACACCTTTTAATCCAGAGGGATTCAGTAGTTGAGGCATCCGCTTTTTTTATTTGCCTATGGACTGATTCCAGGTTTACTTTATTTTGTCACTACCGTAGCATTGATCACATCTGGGTGATTTCTGTTCTGATCTCATTTGTTTATCATCCTTCAATTAAAATTTGAAGGTGACTTGGAAGTGATTTTAGTCAGGTCTGGTTGCCTAATTTCATACAGTAAGCTTAGATGAATCTTTGTTTACTGAGACTGCTTTTCATGATTTCTTCCCTGGATTTCATTGCCTTTATCCCATACATTCCTGCAGTGTGCTTTGACAGAGGCAGAAGATGTAGTGATCCATAGTGATTATGTGAATCACATGCCTTAGAGAGATCTAGTTAATCAGGAGAGATTTAGTTAATCAGATGAAGAGCTGCAACTAGCTTGAGAAGGGAAGAAGAGAGATATTACTTAGCAGGAAGAAAAAGGGAAGAAGTTTATCAGCTCCGCTCCCACTTTCTCCAATCACCCATTGAGGATGAGATGAATTCCAAGGATTCAGAGCAGAAGAGGCCTGCAGAAGTCACAAGAGAACTTCTGGACTGGAATGTTATGTCTTCAAAAGAGTTGCTTTCTTTCTGGTTTGATGTGGTTTTAATTTCATGCCCTGAAAGGATAACAGACACCATGGACTGGTTTGTCCATGTTTTTAGGGAGTGAGAAAATGTAAATGCCTCAGTGGGGAACAACAGCCATGTGAGGAAAGCAGCCTGGGAAAACTACTAATATATTCCTGAAAGCATGTTTTTATTTTTATTTTTTCCCCAGGATCAAAAAGAGCATTTATTTCAGACTAAGTAAAGCTGCTCAGGAAAAAAAAAATTAAAAATAAAAATGGCATTTTTTAATCTTACACAACACTGATTAATTGAAATGAGCATGATCTACCAGAGAGTACGAAGTGGGTTACTGGATTTCATTTTGCAGAATTAACCTCTTGGCTTCCTAACTGGCCACCTGGCTGATGGTGGGAGACCGAACACCCTCAGAAAAGACAAAGCTTCTGCTTCCAGTTGTAGGCGGCTTAATGGTTTTAATGATCTTTTTCTATGTTATGCCTGCTTCTTCCTAGGCTGTCTGGAATCAAGGGTCTTGGGTTTCCTAAGATGAAATGCTCCTTAATCCACTTTTTAAAGCTCAAGAAAACATGGAATTATTCAGAAAACTTTCATGGGATTCCTCTTCTCAAGTGAGCTTCAACATTTCCGTTTCTTGTTCTGTTATCAAGCCAAAATGTCAATAAAGTATTTAGATTTCCCCTTGAATGGAAATTTTCGGCCCAGTGCTCCTCATAGTTGAAGACTGAAGAGAGAAATGTATTGATTAGTATATTTGAGGTTTGGTAGGCTTCTAGAATGTAAAGAGAAGAGTTGTATCTGAAATTAGTGTAATACAGGCAATAGTAGACCTATTACGTTGGTATGTACCACTGATATTGCTATGTTAGGACCCTGATACAGCCTAAACCGGGCTAAGGCTAAACTGGGTTAAGGGCTTTGTGGTTGCATTGTTCATTTCCAACTTTTCATCTGTATTAATGAAGAAGCTGAAGATCTGCCCATCTGAGGAGAATGTGTTATACAACACTAAAAAGAAGCAAAGAAAGGAGATGTGAATTTTCTTTCACATGCAGATTAAAATGTATTGCCATATGCCTTGAGCAGCCCCCCACTTCCCAGCACATGCCCATGATGCATGCACACAAGCTACAGAATAGCATGTTTTATTCCATAATCCGGTACTGTTATTTTATGATTGCAAAGCCTTTTAACTTTGTTTCAAAATTTTTTTTGGAATGTGGACTTTTAAAGGCATGAAGGTTTTCATTAAGTTGCTAGACTAGCTTACACTGTCATTAGAAGTCAGCACTAGTATCTGTGCATCTCAGGGGATACAGTAATAATCTTTCATCTCTTGGCTAATTTTTAAGCTGAAACATGCTGATATTAGTAAAACATTGATGCACGTTAGCAAATACAGAGTCTGAAAAATTTTCATTCTATTTTCTGTGCATGTTTCCTTTTTTCCTTTTCTTTGGTAGTAATGCAGATGTGGTATGATAGCTTATGTGAAAGAAACATCTGTTCTAAAGGTACACCATCAATTTGAATTGATACTTCAGTTGTTGACTACACAGTACTTTGTGTTAAAAATAATCCCTAAACTTCTTATGGCTGGAAAAGCTTGAGGAAGAAACTGGTGTCTGTTCTTCTAGCCAGCTTACAACATCATTCTTATTTGACGCTGTTATGTGTAGTTTCTTCATTTAAATCAGATGCTTTCTCCATCTGTTGTGAATGTGAGCCTTCCGTCCATGAAACGAAGTGTGTACGTTAGTGTAGATAAATCTATCATACTAAAGGGGGAAAAAAAAAATTCCCTGGCAGATATTGTAGCTTTAGGAGTGGACAGAAATCCGGAGACCACTTTTAAGTAGTGATTGACTCAACTTGATTGAACTCAACAAGATTTTGTCTTTGCTCCAAAATCTGCAACTATGTCAGGAACTGTGAATGAACTGACAAAACTGGTGTTCACAAAGTGTACAATCAATGCATAGAGCTTTTGCTTCCTTCGATCTTTCTTTCTACCTCTCTCCAATTGTGCAAATCCATAATTTCAATGATAATGGGTTACATTGTGTCTAAAATAACACTTCCTACTATTTCAGAATTCGAGCTAAATCTACAAGAGATATTAATATATTAAATTCAAGTTGTGTGTGATGGTTTTACAGCATCTTGGATTTACTTCCCCTTTGATATTAGCTGAGCTATGAGAGAATTATAGGAAACTTGAAATAAACATATATTTTAAAGATGTTATTTGCTCTCAAGGGGATTTCTTTTAAGGTATATGTCAGATGCCTTCTCTACTTTTTAAAAATGAATCGTATTCCTTCTGAGTTCATTTTGGAGATATTCAGTTGTGAACTGAATGGAAATCTTCCAGTGCTCGATAACAATATGTAAGTGAAAAATAGTAATAATAATCTCAATGAATGTACAAGGGTTAATCTGGGCAAACAGCATGCAGGCATTATTTGTAATGTGTTTTATCCTTTCTGCTCCCCACCCTTTTTTTGGCCTCAGTGTTGTCAACACATTTTTGTTTTGTTCTTTAAAAATATGTTTGCTATTACAAGATAATTGTGGAAAAATTTAAATTCTTAGGAGAATATGAAGAATATGAAAACCAAGACATTCTCATTCTGCTGTGAATTGAGAGTATGCTTTCATTCACTCATGAAATCAGCTATTGGTATGAGCAATCGCTATTACAAATCGGAGTTTAATTTTCTGGGTGCACCCCATTTTCCTGCTGTTTCACTCGAAGTGTATGCATATGAAGTGAACTCAGAAAGTGTAGGAATGCTATCAAGGAGAAAAAGTTGGCTTAATTGGATCTATTATTGAAAACATCGGGTCACTTCAAGTTGTGAGTAGTGGTGTGTGCAGTAAGATGACTAATGGCGTCTTTCTCTGGTAATGCTCCTGTTCTCCACTTGATTTTACTTTTCTGATTGAGAAGATCAACAGTGATTTTCAGAGGTGGACTGGTCTGATTGGATCTAAGTGGCTGCCATGGGTCTCAAAAATGGCAGTACCAGACGGGACCAAATGTCAGTCTTCCTCAAAGCTGTCTCTATCACTGACGATAAGCCGGACCTCTAGGATGAATAGGCATACCGGGCAAATAATGTTATCTCCCCCACCCTGCTCTGTGGAGAGAGGACTACAGATCTATCCCTAACCACTCCACATCCCTCTCTGGTGGTTTTGTAGTTTGACTGGAGGTGCTCCAAGTCCTCTCTCTTCCAAGATGTAGAAGTTCAGACTCTGTGCTTGTTTATCACATGGTCACCTTTCCACTCTGCTCCTCACCTGCCCTGCGCCTCTCGGAACAATTCCAATTTAAATTGTGTTCCACTCTTCTCCAAAATGAAGGCACATGATTTGAAAGGTATTTGTGAACCATGGCTTGGCACAACTGCAGCAAAAATGATTTTGCTTTGTTCTCTTGTTTCATTTATTTGATTGTTCCTGATGTTTTCACTTTCATTCTATGGAACCATCTGTCACAGTGTTAAGGTCTTGCTCCAGAGTGGTAACTCTTAGCTGGGAAACCATTGCTGTCTGTGCAGAGCTAAGATTGTTTTTCCCTTCATGCATTAATGTGATGTTTACACACAATGAATTTCAGCTGTTTTTTTTTTTTTTTTTTTTTATTGCCTAGCTGTTCGGTCTCGCCAGGCCCTTCTGCAGTTCTTCAGTCTGCTCATGTTCTTATTCTTCTGCATAAATCAGTGTCATCAGCAGTCTTTACCTCATGCCTTACCCATTTTTCTAATAATGCCTGAATATATCAAATGGCTTATTTCTCAGCACAACTGCCAGTATGGATGAACTGGTGACCTCCCTCTGTTGTGCACACTGACCACTCACAACCTATCTCTTATTTTCAGTTTATTTATTCATGCAAGCTTTCCTTATCCTACGGTCAATTTTCTTTGTCACCTTTAGCAAAAGACTAGAAACCTTGGCCTGTATGTTCCATGGATGTGAGCGTTACCTCCAGCATCTCCATTTGCTGCCTGTGCCACTGGTATTTGGGCAGATCACCACATCCTCTTTTCCCATTTTTCATCAGCTCCTGTCCAGGTTTCCGCTGAAATCCACCTTCACCACCTCTCAGCTTGTGATGCAGGCTCCCCTGCGGCCCCTCCAAGGTCACGTACCCTGTTGTTTATTTGCTTGATGACTGAATCTTCCATTGCTCCAACCTGTTTCTTCCTATCTGGTCTTTGATCTTCCCCTCGCTTCAACTTCCTCTAAAGAAATCTGTCCTTGGACATAAGAATGTAGCTTCCAGGAATTTTCTGTGTGGTGAAGTTTTGTTTAGAAGTGGGAAAGGAAGGCCTCTTCTGTCACTTCCTCCCGAGACCCTCCCCAAGTGCAGGTGCTGCCTGTGAGCATGCACAGACTGAGGTATGCTGCTTTGCATGCAGATAGTGATGAAAGGGATAACGACCTATGGAGAATTTTTAATGAAATCATCAGATAAAAGGATGAACTAATATATAATCTTAGGTATTTAAAGCTTCCATGTATTTCTTCTGGACTCAGTTTCTTTGTTTAACAGGAAATTCCTCCCATGTTTTGTACAGGATTCTTTCAAGGACTGTGGTACTCTGTTTGTACCCAAAGTTTGCTAATTTTCATCTAGTCATAGCAACGCTTCCATTCTATATACTCCTGTATAGGCTTTTGAAACACGAAGAACTGTGATAATATATTTTCGTTGAGAAGAAACTTGCTTTCTTCCAGATACAAGAAAAATAAGCAACTGAAGAACTGTAATCTTCCTTTCCACCCCCTCCCCCCCTTTAAATTTCCAAGGAGAACCGGATGGCATTGCTTCACCAGTGTTGGCTGACGTGTGTGCTGCAGATAATCGCACTGAATCTCAGCTTAGTATCTTTTACAGCAGTTAAGAATAACTCGTTTGTTAAAATAATACTTAGAAGAACTTCATTTTCTTTTTTTCTAGGGGAATTTCATTGCTTTTATATTTGTATGTCAGGTATTACTGAGTAAACCTAAGAGATACTGGATAATATCTGATGGCTGTACGCTATATTGCACAAAATTTAGAGATTTAATTAGATGTTTGGGGAAGCTCTTCACCCAAAGGAGGGTGAGGTGCTGGCAGAGCTGCCCAGAGAAGCTGTGGTGCCCCATCCCTGGAGGCGCTCAAAGCCAGGTTGGATGGGGCCCTGGGCAGCTGAGCTGGTGGGGGCAGCTGAGCTGGTGGGGGCAGCCCTGCCCACAGCATGGGGTGGGACTGGGTGGGCTTTGAGGTCCCTTCCAATCCAAGCTGTTCTACCATTCTATGAAATTCCGCTGTATGCCTCAGTGGTGATTTACAGCTTAGTTTGAATCTCTGGCATAATCTCCTGAGGAAATAAAATCTAGAAGTCGAATAAGAAAAGTGAGGAAATGTCTTTAATATGATAATGCAAGTATTCAGCAGGTGAGTGTGCAATTTGCAGTGAAATAGCTTTGAAACAATAAATCTCTGAATGCTTTCTGATACCCTGTGTGGGAGATGGGGAAGAAGAGCAGCCAGGCAGTTTGAAGAAAAGCATGCATACATGCTTCATAGTCAGCAAAGTTACTCTGAGAGTTAAATATCTGAGATGCTGTTCAACCATTCTTGACTTAACAGGAAGCGACTGTTTCTTACAAAGGCTGGAGTAAAATCTAAATCATACCCAGACGCAGCTCTGAGCACTGGAAGGGTGGCCTTCAAGGCCTTTTCCCTAATGTGCTGCTGAGTGCCTGAGACTGTCAATGTCCTTCATGGTTTGGAGGGCAAATATCAGTGGCTGCCCATTCTTTCTTTTGAGCACAGACTAGTCTCAGTGTTTTTGCAGATGACAGTTTACTCTTTTTTTTTTTTTTTTTGTAGTGATAGCAGAGCTGGCTTAGCAGGAAAGTCTCTGCTAGTAGCCTCTCCAAGGCCCTAACCTACCCAAATGTTCAGTGGATTTTACAGGTGGGAAGGAGTAGGGAAGGACTTGGGATTTTTCCCTTCTAAGAAAATAAAAGAGGAAAACCAAACCCAAACAAAGTTAAAGGAAGAAGCTGCTGGCTGGGTGCCATGCTGAATGGCCTTGTTGTTCTCCAGTTCTCTGGACCTAATTAAGCAACTCAATTTCTACAGGCGATGGTGAAGTCTAATGGCAGCAAACAGAAGATAGTTAACACATGGGACATGCCTGTGATGTGGCTTTCTGGAATGAGAGATTGTGATCGCGGGACGAGGAGAGGAGGGATGAGGAGTAAGGGGAGCAGAGGGAAGGAGGTCCCTCCACAGAGACAAAAGTGGCAGACACAGGAAGGAGCTTTGTTTCCTCCCAGCAACGCTGGGAAGAGCTGGAGAGAGTTTGATTTCAAAGTCCAACAATGAAGCGATGGCATTTGTTTCCAATTCGGCAGGAATGAGTGTATGGTTTGAACAATTCTTTCGAGGTTCCTGGCAGGGGGAATATAACTCATCTCAGCTGGCTGTTTTTGGAGATCAAATGACACAAAAAAATTCACTCAAAGCTTAGGGTATCCTTCTGGCAGCCGGAGACCATGCACATCTTCACAGATTTGCTATTTGCTCTAATGTGGACCAAGAGCTGCGTGCTGTGTAGAAAACTGCTTGCTTACAAAACAATCTTATTACTGCCAGATGTTGGCTCCCTGCCTGCTTTTACATAATTCAGGCTTTTCTTTGCTCAAGATGTTACAATTTAAAGGTGCTTTAGAAGTTTTATTTTAAAAGCCTTGATAATGCTTTTATCCCTATTCTTTTTTTCCTCTTGCTCAGAGTGGCTCTTCCACCACCACATGCTGCAATCTGGTGTTTGTGGGGTATGTTAATGTGTATAACCAAGAACAGCGAAACTCTTTCTTAGCTCTACCCCTGGGCTGATTAAAACAAGCATAAAAATATCCCTAAGGCTGTGCTGTCTGCATCCTGGTGACTCATATATGCCAAATATAATGCGCATCTTTTTCTTAAATGCTGTCCCAGATAGTGTATGTATTTATATGTTTATGTATCTATATATTTTTAATTAGATATTTAGGTGAGGGATTACTGTAAGTGTCCATGGACTGATAACAGAGGCTTAAGCCAGGCAAGTGATGTGCTGTGGAAGATTTATCCAGGCTGCTAGCAGAGCTTTGCTCTCATAGACTTCATTCTTCATTCATGGACAAGTAACTACCAAAGAAACGTCGTCATGATCCAGTGGCAAGTTCTTCATTGAATTTTCAATGATTACACAAACTAGCAATGAATAATAATGACAAGATTATCTTAGCAGGTTACCTGTGGAGTTGGAAATGGGTGCTTCAGTTCTGCCTCTTTTTTTTATTTGTTGTTGTTTAATATCCTTCAAAGATGGCTACTGCAGCCTGGCCATCAAAACTGTGTGGTTCTAGGGTAGGCTAATTCTTGAGAACAACTTCAGGTGCCCTGACACCACTGTTTGTGCCTCCTTTGCCAGGAAAGCAGAATATAGTTGGTCCTTTGCTAGGAAATTGAGCTGTATGTAGAAAACAGTAGTAATTTGAAGGAAATAATGTAAAAATGAAAACTGTATGTCTGACATTCTCCTCCAGTTCTAGACAAACATCAAAGTAACGTCTGTTTGAAAAATGTAAGTTTAAGCTAATTATTTCACTCTGTCTTTGGACAAGGAACACTGAAAAAAACCACAGGATAACCCTACCATGTGAGTTGGTCATGGATGTTCTTCTTCCCGCACCCACAGCCCTTTCATATTTAGGCTTTTGAATGCACCTTTCTCTCTAAGTTCTAGAGTATTTTACCATGCAAGTTCACAATTTTCCAGCCACTAAAATGCTTCAAAACAAAAAAATGCCTTCATCCTTCAGATAAACACCATTGTAAGTAACAGAATAAACAAATTATAGCAATAGTTGTTGGAAAAATAAAGCGACAGTAAGTAATTGTCATTTGAGGATTAAGATCTAGCCTATATTTTGCCTATTTATTTCACAAGTTATTGCTCTAAAGACACTGTAGCGATTAGAGCAGTAAGAGCATTTTGGACTAATAAAGTGGAACTTACTGTTGTGCCCATTAGTAGGGTCCCTGAAGACCAGTTTGTGAATAAGGTTACCCATAAGGACTACACACACGATTCATTTCTAGGCAGTACTCTCTTCTGTATATGGAAGCACTTTTTTTTTTTTTTTTTTTTTTTTTAATCTCTGTTGCTGTCATAAGAATTTAAAATGTTTCTCACACTTCAGAGTTGAATTCATGGGCCAATATTAATTATGTGCTCTGCTGGGACTTGTATGATCAGATGTTGCCCTTTACATGCCAGTTGGGGTTAAGACTCACTGTGTTATTCTTCAGTCAGTAAGAGGATCTGGTAGACATTAGGCATTTTTATCTTGTTAGATACATCAATGTTTGGAAATGCATTTTGGTTTGACTTAGAATGAAAACACATTGTTTTAAGTCCTGGTGCAAAACAAACTGCTTCAAAAAATGAGGATGTATAAATAATTGAACATTTGTTTTGAAATGCAAACATTTCAAAACATTGGATTTCATGTCTCTTTAGAACATTTTTGGTATATTTTTTTTTCCATAATAAATGGAAGATTTGCCTAAGAAGACATGACATAGTACATAAATAATATAAAACCAATTTTCTCTTAAAATCAGATTCTTTTCTCAAATAAAGTCATGCTGTTTCTCTTTTAAAAGTGTAGTCATTGAAATCAATGCATTTTTCAAAATGCCTCACTTCAGAAGGGAAGGTTTTGAAAATATTTGTGTGAATGCAGCTGGCAAGAGCTTGTTTTCTGAAACAGATACCTCTTAGACACACAAGAGGCAAATACAGCCTTGTTGACTAACTGTTCTCTGTTACTGAGAAACTATTGAAAAAGGCTTTCTTTTTTTTCTTTCCATAAACTTTTGCTATTTTTCAACGGAGAAGAAAAGACATGTTGCAGCAGGCACTAGTTTGGCTGATGTACTGAAAATATAAGAGCAGAAGAATGAAGTCTGCCAGTCTTTCCCTACTCCCCCCAACCCTCCCTCAGGGCTTTCTATTCCTCAAATCCATCTGTGCATACCAAATGCATATGTGTGTGCATGCACCCACATGCAAAGCGAGGGCATTGCAACTCCATCATGTTATCTGCAGTGTGCATTTCCCACCAGGTGGTGCTAATGGAAGAATCCTGTCTGTGCAGCTAAAACTCTGTTAATGTATACAATTGGGAAAATGGACACATAATACAATTCAAGCTGAGCTGGGTACTATCTAAGTTTGAGATTTAAACACGTTGCTTTGAGCCCACAATAAAGTTCAGAGAATGCGCTGTTACAGAAGGACGTATGTTGTGTGATATTCTCACATAAATTATAGCTGTTGGTTATTCTCCAATGGAGAAACTGTGTAGAAAAATGCAGCCTTTTTTTTTCACACTTTTTTTTTTTTTTAATCTGCTTCCAAGAGTGTTAAATAGTTCATAGTATTGCTTTTCAGAAGTATAGAACAAACCAAGTGAAAGAAAAGGGAGTAGGGCAAAGAGTTCTGAGTTTATTGTTGAGCACCCATTTGATTCAAGTAGATCCTTTAGTTTTACTGCTTTCCCAGTCATAACATAGGTATAATAATTAACCATTTCTAGTGCATTTGTAGCATTATGTTCATGCTGTTGGGATTACTTGATGGAAGGATCTTTAGGAATGCAAAATGTCCTCACACAGATAAACAATCCTGTTAAAATTGCAAAAAAAAACCCTTTATTTTATTGATGGAGTAAAACAATGCCCTGAAAAATAAGCTCCTCTTCACAGGGTCATCTTAAACAACATATCTGAAAATGCCTTTAGGTTTGGAATTTTCCAAAATGATCAGCATTTTCCTGCCACTGGAGCCAAAGGTGAATCTCCCATGAGTCATGCCATCCCACTCCAAATACCTCCTCGATCGCTTCCCAACCACAACAGAATTGAAAAAAAATGTATTGAGGAGAAAGACTTAATCAGCTTTCACATCTAAAAACAGCTAATTAGAGCGTGTTTGGTTCCTGAAGTTGAAAACAGAAGATACAGATGATGTCACTGTGAGCTAATTTTAGTGTATGTTGCTCAAATGTGTTACAGGGCAAAAACATTGTAAGCTCTGTCAATGCAGTATCTTTTCACAAGAGAGAACTATAGGATTGTAGAATAGCTTTGGTTGGAAGGAACCTGAAAGATCATTGAGATCCAGCCCCCTGCCATGTGCAGGGTTGCCAACCACTAGAAGTGGATTTTGATCATTGGTGCCCCTAAGCAGCAAACTGCTTATGTGACATGCATACAATGTAATGGATTTGAAGGCAAAACCTGTAATTACACTGCGTTTACCTGGGCTAACTCCTTCCAAATCAGGAAACTCTGCAGCTGATGCTGGAGGAAGAGTCATTGGATAACACGAATGCTCTCCGAGCAGAGCACTCTTCGCAGATGTCTGTTTCTTTACTATTTATAGGTTAAAAAAGGAGGAAGAGCCCTTCAAATGACAGGTAAAAATGACCAGTGATTAATCTTGTCAGTAGTTTATATGTTTGTCTTAGGAGATGGCAATGCCTTTTACAAGAACAATTTTCTTCTAAAATGGATAGATCCCCTTGGATCGCAGTGCAAGTTATAAGGATGTGTTGTAGGTTCAGAGATTATGAGTGTGAAACTGATAATGTGACTGGTCTGCCCAAAAGGAGAATTTACCTTTTGAACCTCTAAAGCAAGAGTCATCTATGCTCCTTTAGAGTCACTTCTGGAAATAGGCACTTTCTAGAGCACAGCCCACATTTTTCTTTAGATGTGCATATTAGGGTGAGATGAATCATAAATCAACAGCCTACATTGGGGTTGACAAATCCCACTGCTGGCTGCAACATGTATTTCCAACATGCAGATAGAAGACATGCACACTGCCTCCCCTTTGGCAATGTGCAAGCTTTCCCTTGCAGAGCTGCGTGCGGAGAGGAACCGGAGACAATTGGTACTCTTGGATTGTTCTCCAGGCATTTGCTGTAGGATGTTCCTCTCATTCTTCCATCCCTCACGGAATTTCAGGCCATTCTGAAAATAGATAGAATCATCAGAATACATATCAATTGATCAAAATAGTTCAGTGTGAGTCGAAGGAAAGTTAGCCTGAGACACTCTGACAATCAAATTATGTTCCACCTGCTGATGCTCTTTAAAGCTGATCTATATCAACGGAGCTTTGCGACAGCCTTGAATGGCCTTTTGCCTTACATTCATATGTAATCCTGGAGGTTTTGTTTCCCCAGTAGAAACAATAAATACGTAAGCAGAAGTTATCAGCACCTATATGGGGAGCCCTGAAGTAATAGAGAATCACACTGGTCCAAATGATGCAGCCCTGACTCTGATAACTCTGATAACTGTGGTGGGAATATATTCTCTTGTATCAAGATGTGTAATTTCAGTTCAATCTTTTCTTAGCCATTCCAGCAGACTTTCAAATCCTGTCACTCTGGGATGATATGCCCAGATCTCTTCCAGTCATGACCAGCAAGGGTGCACGATAGGATCTGAGAGTGAGAGGTGTGCTTAGATCCCACAGTCAAGACAGCTTCTTTGTGTCTCATAGTTGTTGGGTTTTGTGTTGTTTTGTTCTGTTTTTTTTCCCCCTCTCTTTCTTTCCCTCTGTCTTTCTTTCCCCCTTTCCCCCTTTCCTTCTTTCATCTCATTTTGGTATCTTCCAAACTCTGAGTTTAATTGCTCTAACTTACTTATATGGGTGCTTTTCTCAGTGTGACTAGTGAGAGGAATGGGGTGAGTTGATCTCACAACAATCTTTGAAGGAGAAAATATATTATAGACACCACTCTAATCTTGTGCTAGCTGCATATAGGTGTAATTTTGCCAGTGTCAGTGGAGCTCTGGGAAAAAAGTGCGAGGACCAGGATGACAGCTGAAGTTTTCAAATAGCCATTTAAAACAAAACAAGAGCAACCCCATAACCCAGTTCTTACTGGATATCATCCACAGCCCTCTGATCAGTCTTATATGTTGTGGGCTCTGCATCATACATGGTAAAATATCTAGCTGTGCTTTCCTCACTTGTGTTCCCAGACAGTTGGAGGCTGGATAATGGTATGCTATTAAATACAATAATAACTCCCAGCAGTGCCAACATACAGCCATGTGTTCTAAGGAATTAAAATTAGAGTGTGTAAATGTTTTAAAAGGTTTATCTCCTGGTGGGAAAAGAAAATCTCCCTTTTAGGTAACGTTGTCAAGTTCTCCAACAAGAGTAAACAGCCAGGATCTTCTGGCACAGAAGGCTGAAAGTAAATTTGATCTTTGGTGTAATAAAATTGACAGATTAAAACTTTATTCTGCTGTTATTTCTAATAGATTATCAGCATCAAAAAGACAGCAAAAAGTGTGATTAAACAAACAAAAGCCCCAGCTGAAAGAATTACTTTGATAGAACTCGTAGATCTAAGGTAGATTTTCTTCAAAATCAGATCTTTCACTTATTATTCTTTTTTAATTGAGGTGTGTTTATACTTCACAAGCAAGGGCGAATTTATCAGTTGTGTGTGGAGCTCCTCAGGAGATTCAGCCAGTGTCAGTTCAGAATATTTTGCTAAAATATTTCCCAGCTACATCAGAACATATTTAACAATAAAAACAACCATGTCACTCAAAAAAAACACATTGGAAAATGGCTTTCTTCTTTCCTGTGCACTTCTGTTCTATTAAAAAGTCGGTCAAATTTAAGCTAACTCTGGTAAAACTGAAATCAGTATAAAAGCAGTGTTCTTTTAGGGAAAAAAGAGAGATGACTTGAGCATAATTATTTTCGAATTTGACTTCAAATCCTAGATAAAAGCATATGCTTTCAGAGCTGCATGGTGTCTTGACAACAAAAAGGTATTTATTACAATTAAAAACCAGCAATATACAAAGGAATTTTTTGAAATTTTCTCTTTATTTTTTAATGTAGCAACAAAAATAAACCTCACCAAAGTTAATCCTATTTGAAAATCTAAAAAATGACTTCCTTCTTCACATCTCTTGCCCCAATTAATCACTGTGACCTCCCTTCATAGTAAAGCACAACACTGTTGTGTCAACACTGATGAGAATATTTCTTTTTGTTGTTTTGTGTGGAAAAAAAAGGGAAAATAATAATTGAATCTTCATTTTATCACAAACTCTTGGGTTTGGATAGTAAGAGTTTCCTTTCTACTACTGCTGGGAGGGAGAAAGGCAATTGAAATAGTGTGTTGCACAAGAGTTTGCTTTTCCAGTTGCTTGATCTGGGCCTGGCTGCAGATCCGTAGGGATTACAGACCTGGCCAAAACTGTAGAAGAAAGAGTAGTCTTCAGAACGGTAACCACCGTGGAGCAGCTTGTGTTTCCTCAGGGATGCATCCTGGGAGACCTGAAAGCTGTTGCTGGTGCGAGGCCCCATGGTGGCATGATGGCCAGCTGGGGCATAAGGCTTTCCTCCCTACATCCTGCCCAAGTTTTGTTCCTGGGAAAATTGGGTAAGCTGATCAGGTTGGAGCTACTCTATACCAGCTGGTGCCTACCTTGGATAAATGGCGAAGTAGTACACATGATGTGGATGTGTTCCAAAAGAGAAATCTTTGTTCAGTCAGAAAAGATACCCAAAATACCTACAGGTACTTGCTACCTGCACCCTGGCTTTGTTGTTTTGGGAGCAGCAATGTGTACTGGGAATAGACACTAGGGGAAGCACCTTGACCACCACAGAGATGGCTCAGTGCTCACTTTCCAAATTCGTGGTTCGCTTGCCAAGTGCAAAAAATGTGCTTTGTTCTAGAAAGATCTTCTCTTCATTCATCCCTAGCCTTGATTTTGACAAAAGCTTCTATCTCGGCTAGAGTATCATGGGGTGCAAACAATGGGATTTGTGAGTTGCTGTTAGGAGTGCTGTATTTGTTATCTACAAGTTAATTACACTATCCTTATAAATGACTACAGCAGAAATGCTAAGTCAAAGCTAGAACCAGTGATCAAGCACCTGGTGGGAAGGCAGGGCCAACCCAGGGGAGCTCAGGGGCATACAATGCCCCTGAGTGACCAGAAGGACTGGAGCCAGGATCCACCCCTTCCCAGACATCATTTAAGGCTTGGCAGTGGAGGAAAGGGTATCTCACTAGAGATCGCTGCCTACCTGGGGCCTTCCGTGGATAAACGGATTATTTCCTTTGTTTCTGTGCCCACAGCTGCTGCATTTGAGCATATCCTCACTTGCTGCAGCCTAGGACTTTGCTACTATGCTGCTATTGCTGTGCATTCCATTGCATTGCAGCATTATAATGATGTATGGTTGACTTGTTGGGTCCAAAAGCCAAACCTACAAATAAGATAATACGAGAAAGAGTGGTTCTATTTCTGTGGCTTAAAGTAATGTGTTTTTCAATGAACTCAGTTACGTAAATCCTCTGCACACAGAATATTTCTGCATTTTAAAAGATTAAAATTCCCTGGTAGTCCGGTTTCTCTATACATGGAACAGACACACTCATTGTATGGTCTACACATACACTCAAACTTACCTAAATATAAATCAATTTTCTTTCTTTTAATGCAACCAGTATTCTCCTTTAAGTTGTCTTGGTCAATGTATTTCAGTTTCATTTTCTGTGTAAGAATTTTATATAATTCAAGGTAGCATGTATTCTCTAGAAGGCTGAGCCAAAAGCCTTAGTGAAAGAAAGAAATAGTCAAGAAATAACCTCAATGAAAACAAATTATCATATTATTTCGTTCTTTTTGTTCTCATTTTTCATTTTCTAGGGGTAGAGGGAATACACTTTAAAAAAAAGCTGTTTGGACCTATTCAGACCTTTCTTGTGCATTTGAAAAGTCCATCTAGTATGAGTGAAACAGTAAGCATTAAAGATTTTTTGTTTTCTTTCTCTCGTTCAGATAGTTTCTTGGAAGCAGTTTCCAAACCAATATATTTTTTAGAAAACATACAAGATTTGAATCACACATATTCCCAAAATGACTCCAAGATGCTCGTAGGCAAAAGCATGCATATGTGGTATAAGCTGTGATCGTCGCCTCTTGGAACACAAAGGTAAAATCAGCAAGGTAATTGTGCTTGGTGCTAAACTGATGTTTGCCTCATTGAATTTGTTTATTGGCATTTTCACTAGTAAATAAAATCATATTAATAAGTGCTTTATTAAATAGCAATTTAATGGATTAGATAAGAATAATCAAGACTTGCTATTGTGGGTATGATTTAGAAACTTAAAGCTGAACTTAGACAATCATCTAAAAGTTGTGTATGACTGTTACTGTTGTTTCAAGCACCATTTTAAATCTAGGTGTTATTTATACCAGGACAAGGTTTTTCTTGATGAAAGAAAATGTGATTTTCCAGCTGGAACTGAATGTGTTTGCTAAAGGCTGCATGCCTTCTCCTAGTGACACAGGCCCAGTTCCAGTAGTATTTCTGTAGGGAGCAGTCTTATTGCAACTGTCTGTATGGGCATTTAAAATGTCATTTAAAACGTTTTTTAGTTAATGGAAATTCTGTCACTTGTGTGCACAATTTTTAGTTTTGGCCATGTATGCAGAGACAAAAAGTTTGTATGTGAGAAATGAGTTGAGAAATCAACCGCTAGCTTTTCATCTATAGTAGCAGGTAAGAGTTCACTCTTGCACTGCAAGGAAATGAGGTCTACGTGTGTGACTTTTAAAGAAGAGAGAGAAGCCACATGGAGATGCCAAACCAGAGGGAAAGGCCAATTTTGTTTAGTGATATTGCTTGTTGCTGTGTTGCTCAGCTATTTAGGGATGAAGAAACACTGGAAGGGAGGGATACAAGGAGGAGCAGTTATCCTTGAACCAGTGCATGGGAGCCTCGGTCAGCGCAGAGGTACTAATAGCTTTTTCCTACCAGGATCACAATCAGCATGCAGCAATAGAAGGACAGCTGCAACTGCCCTTATTAAACAACTAATCACAAATGTACATGTTTTTTACTAGGAATGGTTGTGCTGTAAGGGAGTATAATCATTAATTTTTAACAGGCTAGAAATCCTTTTGTTGTAAGAACTTGTCAGAATGGAATCCTCAGGCATTAAGGACCAGCTAGGACCTGATTTCTTTTCCACTTTAGTCCTTCTGTCCTTTCTTTGTTTTTCTTCAGTATAGCTGGCCAAACAGGACCTGACAAAGATTCCTGACCTGCAATATCCACTTACGTTGCAGTTCATATTAACACAGTGGGCTTCTATGTATTCTGATCCAGTTCCATTACCTCTGAGGGACACATGTAAGAACCCACTTGCTCATCATAGGAATATTAAAGCAATTATGCTTCAGTCTTGTTTTCTACAGAGCTACCTGTGGGCCACTGCTGAAAAATACTGTGACCATGCTTAGTCTAATGCACAGACACTGCCATGTCATTGTACACCTAGTGCCTGTTTCTCTGTCCCTATGAATCTGTTGGATGATCAGTGGTTTTAGATTTTGGATTTTGGCATGCTGAACTCAGCTCAGCCTGCTTTGTATTATATTTGCTCCTGTAAAACTCACTGAAGTCACAGAGACTTAGACAGTTATCCAAGCCCCAGGGAGCACACAACTTATACTTTTCAATGGGCAATATTGTTGCTGATCTCTAACACTTTACCGCGCAGGTGATGGAGTTCTGGCACAAGCTACCCAGAGGCAGTGGGGTCTCCTCCTTGGATGTCTCCAGAAGCTGCCTGGGCTTGGGTCTGGGGGCCTTGCTAGAGCAGAGCTGGGCAAGATGGACTCAGAGAGTCCTGCCAGTCTCAGCCGTTATGGGATTCTGTGAGTTTAAGCCACATACTTCTTTGAAATCCCATGGGAAGTGGTAATGTGGCCATGGCAGTGGAAGATAATCCCTATCCACTTAACAAGGCCT
Organism: Alectoris magna; assembly: GCA_030625065.1. NCBI lineage: Eukaryota > Metazoa > Chordata > Aves > Galliformes > Phasianidae > Alectoris > Alectoris magna. Next base: position 51,553,015 of record CM060561.1, read on the forward strand.
CCAGAGCCACCGTATCCCACAGCCAATCCCTCCAAGGTGTTTCCACGTTCTTTCCTTACTACAGGGGCACTGGGGACTAGTGGGAAATGTGCATTGGACTTTTACTGCTTCTTTTTTGCTGTCCTTATGAACTGTGGCTGAGAGTGGTTGAGATGAGGTCATAGCAACAGCTTCTTCTAGCGAGAAGTTTTTGGAGAGACACCATGGAGAGTAAATAAATATAAGTCTAAATTGTGCCAGCCATTAGCCAGTGACTGGAGAGGCTGAAAGACCCTACAGGCTTTTGGAACCCCACTGTGAGGAAAATAATGACTGTGATATGAAAATAAAGAGAATATTCTAGTGCTTGCAAATTTCTGGCAGAGTTTCATTCAAATGCAGAAGAAAAACAATTCTGCTTACCCAGCACTTCCTGAAGAACCCTTTGCTTCTTTGCACCTCCTGTAAGCTAAGGTCAGAAGGAACTAAAAGGAACTTAGCATGTAAAGAGTCAAATAACCATCATGATTGAGACACTATACTCAAGGGGGGAAATATGCCTCTCAGCCATTTTCACTACCCTTTGCATGTCTAGCATCTCCTCTTCAGCCCTCTGAGTCTGTCTCATGTTAATATCTATTCAAGGTTTTGGGGCATTTGCAGAATTTTTAATAATATATCAGACCAGAGCAGTGCTAGCAAATCTGTGCTGGAGACTCATGTCTGGGTCAGTGTGACCCTGGGCTCTTCTGGGGAAACCTTCTGGGGACAAAAGACAAAACGTCTTTGTTTTGCTTCCTCCAGAGAAAGCCCTTAGAAGATGGAATCCATTCTTTTTGGACTAGGTCTGGCTCATCAACTCCCCTTACCATTTTTTTTTTCTGGAAGTCTCTGTGGATCAAGCCTAAGCCCAGATAGTTCTAATGATAGAAACTCTACTCCAGAGTATTTAATGAGAACAGTAGAATGGATTTGATATATCTGAATGAATTAATAATTTTCGACTTAGGAAAGCCCGTTTTGGAAGATTAAGGAAACAGCATGTCTGAGGTGATATAATTGTTGTTTAATTGAGGTCTAACTTGTTGCTACAACAACCAGAAGAAACTTGTGTTGCGAAGGGTCTTGCTGTTGTTGATCCTGCATGCTTTCAGCAACGTGAAAGGACTGGGGCTGTTAGCCTGAGTCACTACTTAGGCAAGAGGGGCATAGCTTTTATTACTTAAACTGAGCTACCTTTTTACTCACCAGTATTCAGGTGATTTTGGCAGCTGAGCCATTCTCTCCCCTTACAGAAGTGATAAAACAATAAGTTGAACTTATAGCACTGTAAACAAAAGTAGAAGAATAAAATCTGCAGCCTGGAAATAAAAAGATAGGACTGATGAGAGTCAAATATCAGCTGCCTTTGTGTGATTAACCAATATATTCTTTAGTTGTGCTTAAATGGTTCATAGAATAATAGAGTAGTTTGAGTTGGAAGATCACCTAGTCCAACTCACTTGAAATGAACAGGGACACCTACAGCAGATCAGGTTGCTCAGAGCCCCATCCAGCCTGACCTTGAGTGTCTCCAGGGATGGGGCACCCACCACCTCTCTGGGCAACCTGTTCCAGTTCCAGAATCAGAAGAAAGATTCCTCTGTGCAGCTTTATTCATGATCAACTTCTCATCTGGCGTCTGATTTTTCAAAGCATTCCATGCAGATTTTTTTGAACTCACAGGTATTACTATCTCAGTATTTCCCGATGGGAGAAATGTAACTGTCACAGATCAGTCCCTAAATGAGAATGCTTATATCAGTAACTGAGATTACTACTTAAAATATCTTTTTCCAAAAAAAAATGTTGCTGACTCTGAATTTGTCCACTGGAGTATTTCCCAGAAATTTATTGATATGTATCTAGAAATATAAATGAAATACAATATTTACAATAGATTTACTATAGTTGCTTTCTACTGCTTGAGGTTGTCTAATGTTTCAGCTGCTCAGTTTGCTTATTAGCAGATAATAAGACCAAGGTTTTTTATGAAGGGGAGGTTTCCCTAGTAGATTAACTTGGTGCTTACCCATGGGCACTGGTTTCATTTCTGCAGCTTCTCAGGTTTCTTAAGCCAAAAGATACAGTAAATGACCCAGACTCTCCTTTCACTGTGGTGTGACTGCCCTGAAATGAGAGCCAGTCTGTACCCAATGCTGCAGACACTGTGAAGTCCCTTCCCAAACAATCCCAAAATATCAGCCTTCAGTAGTCTGTTTTGATATTACAAATGAAAAAACATCCTTTCCTCAGGAAAACAAAATAATCACAAGCTAACGGAAGCTTATTGATGTAGATTAGGACTGCTGCTTGGGGTAGAGTTCTCAACAATGACAGTTCTGCCTGTAAAAAAATAAAAGGATGATAAAGAAGAGAGTTATATCTCTAAAGCTTCATCACTTATGCAGCTGAAAGGAATGTACTGAAGGGGCTGAAGGGGATCATTAAGTTCTGCTGCTTTCTTTTACTATTTTCCAGGAACGCAGTAAAATTAAAAGATAATGGGAAAATCCACCAAGTGTATATTTACAAAATGTTTGCAGCTAGCCTCATGTCTCCCATCCCTTTTTTCTTCATACTGTGAAATTCCATTTCCAGATTTGCTTAAGACCTCGTAACTTAAACTAAGAAGGACTAGTTGATTCAAATATCTGACAAATAGCACAGATTCTTATTCACATTAGAAGTCACCCAGCTGGAATAAAAATGCCCCGCTGCTTGCCAAATCAACCCCATCGCAGCTCAGAGAGATAAAAATGTAACTGAATACTCTCACAGGCACAATGAAACTGTCCTGAAATGCTCCCTGCTACCAGCAAGCAGTGTGACAACAACTTATGTCTTAGTAGTGTTAAATTTTCTGCTTCTGAGGCTGTTTTTCACTCCTTATTTCCTTATTTTTTGGGGCTTATCTACTGCTAAATCTCTCTCTTTGGGAATATTGTATAGAATCACAGCATTCCTTAATTAGAAATTACAATTTCTTGGTGGCAAGAAAGTACTTGACATTAGGGCAACCAGTCATCAAACACTGAATGATGTAGTTTTGATTTATGAATCCCATAGGCTGTAATCAACTTGTTGCACATGGTAGCACTGGAATGCTGCCCCTTTTTAGAAGTAGTAACTTCATCCATGGAAAGTCATTATGTGTAGGGCAAGTGAGAGGTAGAAAGTGGGAGGTCAAAGATTATTGGAAAGACACCTCCAGAAAGGGTCTCCACCTTTTCTTTCCTCTAAGATGCTGTTTTAAAGCCCATAAAATTGTGTGGCTTTTGCCAAATGACCTGTGAAATAGTATCCCCAGCTGTGTTTGTAAGAACATTGCGTACCACTGCTGGTCCTCACATTGATTTGATGAAATCTTTTAAATATGAAATCCTCAAACCTTTGAAAAGATGGACCTGTGAGTCATGAAAGGGCACGACACACATTTTGCAGGAGCAAAGGATCACAGCCATCAATAACAACTGCTGTTGAAGATAAAGTTTTCTAGGAATGCATCTGAAATGGCAGACGATCTGCTTTGGGGACTATGCTGGCATAGCAGCGGAAAATCATGTGCAAGTCACTCTATTGCTGGAAGAAAATCTGTATAGGAACTCTGATCCAACTTATTCTGTGGGGAGAACCAAATTATAGTTTTAGTTGCGGTTTAGTAGCCTCTGATTTATATTTAGGGCTTATTTGAATCCCTTTTTTTATCAGAAGCTCAAGATGTGAATGAAAGGTTTATACAAATAGCAAGGCTGGATTGTGGAGGCTATTTATTTACTAAACCATATGGTACTTCTTTCTTTTTCTTTGTTTATTGTATCAGAACAACAAGTGGGAAACTATTTCCCTCGAGAAGAGAGTCAGAGTTTGTGATGCTCTTTTCTCCTTTTTTTTTTTTTTTTTGTTTCTCCATGTTTTTCCATCATCATTTTAATCTCTCCTTTCTGCAGCCCTCCCAGTCAGCACTAACATTTTACAGGCTCTGTGGCTGTTCCTTTGATGAAATCAATGCCACCATCTGATGCCAATCACATTAGTGATAAAGGTGAATGGCTGACAGTCTTGTTGTCAAGGTTTCATGTTAACTGCTTGAAGTGATGAGCAGAAAGGTGGAGGAATTCCTGCTGATCTGATGGTCTCTCTTTTTTTTTTTTTTTTTTTGCCTTTTGCCCTCTTAAACTCTTCTAAAAAAAAATGGACTATTAGATTCTGCTGTGCATTCCACGTGCCTTGTACATCACACACAAGGGGAGCGTGTGGCTCTACTTATTAACCTCATTGACAGAGAAGAGTGGAAAGATAGCCTTGCAGGTGACACAAGTGCAGATGGCCAACCCCACCTGAATTTGCTGCCAGGCTTTTTGCAAGCACCTCATTCTTGCACTGCATGCCTACAACTTGCTGGCAGGAGTTGGGAGATACCTTTGAGACTTCCAAGAAATCAGTAGGTAACATTTTCCTATATGCATAATTTATCTGGGAGATGCTGTTTTTCTTCTGATTTCTTTTTTTTTTTTGTCCAGAAAATCTACTTGAAATCTACTTGCTCACTGAAAGATGGTAATGCATGTGCTGTAATTCCTCTAGTTCAAATGAAGCTCAGAAGGCTGGGATCCTCATGTGGTGAGATAGAAGAGAGAGAGATGCGCAAACACAGTCCTCCCTCAATGCTGTCTTGCCATGAGCTGGGATTTAAACCGGGGTTCAGGCATTAATAGGAAGTATGATGGAGGTACGCTTTTGCCTTTCAGACCACAGGATGGCAAATTCACAGAGGTTTGTCACAGACACAGAGCATCTTTCTTTTATTTAACTCTCAGAAAGGTGAGAAATGTACAGAAGAGTACTTGTCAGTCCCTGGGAGCATGTGCCAAGGAGTGCAGTCCCATGCACCTCACTGTCTCCCAAAGGCAGAGAGGGAACCACAGGTCTCCTCTTTGACATGCTGCCCTCAAAATCCCATAGTTTCAGGTACTTTCTCCCATGCTTTCTTCACTCCAGAAAGCGAATCTTGATTGACAGCCCCAGGAAGACTGTGTTCTGTGGGATTCTCTGGGAATGAAATAAAGAAGAATAGCACGTCCCTCGTGTTGGAGTATCTATAGAAAGCCCAGAACTGATTTGAAGCAAACATTCCGAAAGCCTTAGTGGTTGCAACAGCACAGTCACACAGAGTTTGTAATGCTTTCTCCATGTTCCTACTTAGACTACAGTGAGTTTTGCATACAAACCGGTAATTTCCAGGATTTGCAAGCTGTCTACCAAAGCAAGTTTACATATCAGCTCAGCAGGAATCAGTTGCCTCTGAATCATAAATCCTGTGTAGCTCTCACAAGTCATTGGAGCGAAGTGGTTGTAAACAAAATCTGGATAGATCTGAATATTTTTTTCTTTGACAGGACTCTATGTTCATTTAAAGGCATGTTCCTTTGTTGAAAGCCATCAGTGAATTCTTTCTTCTGAACTTGTTCTTCTTTCCCTCGTCTCTTTAATCATCATTTCCAGGTGCTCTAGTCTTGGGAAGTGCTTAAATACAAGAATACTTCTACTTAAACAGGGTTGAGTAAGCAATGACCGTACAGTTTATAGAATCACATAATAGCATGGGTTGGAAGGGACCTCAAAGGCAGGGCTGCCACCCACCAAATAAGCTGCCCAGGGCCCTGTCCAACCTGTTATTGAGCACCTCCAGGGATGAGGCACCAACAACTTTTCTAGGTAGCCTGTGCTAGTGCCTCACCACTCTCTGAGTAAAAAATTTCTAAGTAACATCTAACCTAAATTTCCCTTCTTCTAGTTTAAAGCCATTCTCCCATGTCCTATCATTCTCAGATCATGTAAAAGTTTGACCCCCTCCCGCTTGCAAAATCCCTCAAGTACTGGAAGGCCACAGATTGTTCTCCCCAGAGCCTCTTCTTCTCCAGGCTGAACAAGCCTGGCTTTCTCAGCCTTTCATCATAGGAGAGGTGTTCCAGTCTTCTGAGCATTTTCTTGCCCCTCCTCTGGACCCACTCCGAAAGCTCCGCATTCTTCTTGTGCTTTATTCTCAAATAAAAACGAAAACAAAAACAACAACAAAAACCACAAGAACTAAACAAAAACATTAGGTTGGTTTGAACTTATGTGAGTTTAGCACTTGCATCTTCAGACATTAGTGTGAAGCTGCCAGGTGCTGACCTTCACTTTGTTGGCCATGCTGAAAAACTTAGGGAATCACCAAGTTCAGCCAGGAGTGGGCCTCTAGTTTCCAGATTAATCATCATTAGCAGCTTTGGGAATATTTTCATTGCCAGCCTAACATCTCTGTTGTTGATACATGGTCAGACTGGGCAGAGTCGGTGCGGCAGAGTTGGATGGAGTTCTTGGTGTTGGTAGTAGTAGCTTAGGAAATTGCAAACTCTTAAGAACTGATCTCACGTCCAGAGCCCGGCCATTCCTTTGTTGATATAAATGTCCACAGAGATGTATCCACTGCCCTCTTAGTTTCTCACCGGTTGTGGGTTTGACTGCTGGTGATTTGTATTCTCCCTCTCCAGATACTCTTTATTGCTTCATAAGGTCATAAAATCATAGATTCATAGAATCATTAAGGTTGGACAGATCACTAAGATCATCTAGTCTAACCATCAGCCTATCTCCACTGACCATGTCCCTCAGTGCCACATCCACACGGTTCTTGAACACCTCCAGGGATGGTGACTCCACCACCTCCCTGGGTAGTCTGTGCCACTGCCTCACCAGTGTAGGTCAGCAATAAAGAGGTAAGGAAATGACAGTTCATGCAAATAGTTGCATTTCTGATCAGATAAATCTGCGCTCTGCACCAGCCCATCTTATTCTGAGATATTGTTATTGTTAATAATAATATTATATATAATAATGATAATAATAATAATGTTAATATTGCTTAATAAGGTATAGACCAGGAGTCTGGCACATGGCATCTCATCCAGTCCGGTTACTGCTTGTGCCTTTGCCTATTGGCAGCTGAGGGCAAGCTTGCTTTCTTTTTGGGAAGTGCTTTGAGAAGCACTTAAACCTATACAAAAATCCAGACTCATTGCCATTGAGAATCACATCCAATGTAATTGGAAAAGAAAAAATAAAATAAAATCACTCTGGATTATTACCAGAAAGACTGGCCAAATTATCAGATTCCTGCCTGGTTCATGGGAAATTCTGACATTTGGTTTAGTTCTGATTTGGAATGAAACCAGTTATTTCAAAACTGCCCACAAAAGAGAACTTTATGGGGAAAAAAATTAGGAATAGGAAACAGTGACGCATGGTATTTCCAAAATAAAATGTGTTCCTGAGAACATGCTTCTTTCCAGCCTTGCTGCTGCCTGTTATAGAGCGAGATGTCAAACCAGAACTGGGGCTGAGAGCTTATGCTTGGGGACTGCTGACTTCAGCCAGGTCTCCCAGCTCTATTGGGCTCCTGGCTTGGTGGCAGTGGGCCCACACCCCCTGTGTCCCAAGCAGCCCACCAGCTGTTAGGAAGCCAGGGGGTTCTCAGCTGGAAAGCAATCTGTGGTTTGATACTGTTTCATTGAAACAGATATGTTTTAGTGTGAAAATTTCTGGCCCCGACGGATCAGTGATTTCCAGTGAAATAGCATCTCATCAGAAGTCTCATGAGTGCCTCTATTTGCCACTTTAATGATCAAAATCTTTATTGACCAGAGCCCCTTAGCTTTTGGGCAAGCACCAAAGATTTTGAGTGGAAAAAACCCAATGAACCAACCAAAAGGCATATTTTGTTTGTACTCAAAAATGGTGAAATTTTCAGGTCTGCTTTTGAGCAATCATTTTATGAAGGAAGATTCTATCTCCAGGGCAGCAGTGCTTGGGCCACGTACACCTCCATTTCGGTCTTATCACTGATGTATTAGCTTATACCCAGCTTAGAAGCACAGTACTCCTACCTCTGAGTGGAAGACAATGGCCTCATTGCCCAATGAAGCATGTTGTCAGGGTCTAATTAAAAACAGGAACTTGCTCATGAGGACACTGTTTATTCTTGTTCTTACATTGTAAGATTTCAGTACCTTTTTTCTTTTTTTTTTTTATTATAATAGAGAAAGCTGGTTTTTTTTTTGTTTGTTTGTTTTTGTTTTTGTTTTACTATTACAGTGTTTAACAGAGCCTTCTAAAACAATAATATTCAAAAAATTAATAACCTTACTCAGAAATAAAACAATTGTGGCTGAAGTCAAACTTCAGTGAAAAGGTTCCCGTTTCTGAAAATGCTGCCAGAGAGTTTCTGTGGTCTCACAGTGACCTCACAGTTCCCATGGTGGGGAGAGGATTTTGCCCCTTACAGAGCAAAGTGCCTCAGCCCTTACTGGAATTGCTAACTCCTCTAAGAGCTAAATTTCATCCTTTCTCTGAGCTCACCTCCACCTTGGGCAGCAGGCAGTGTGGGAAGTGTAACAGAGACAGGCTGGCAACAGTCGTGGTGTCACCTCTGCTCAGACCCATGTGCCTTTGACCAACTGAGGAATGGCGGTGTTGCAGAAGGAACACAGAATGGCAATGGGAAGGTGTACAGAACTGTATGGGAACAAACCTGGATTTTTTTTCCCAGAAATATAAAGCTTTTCCTCATACTTTTCATTGCGGATCTAGAAACAGGAACTGAATATGGCTTTATGTTCCCCAGACATTTATAGTACCTTCTTCTCCACCAAGACTTTGCTTTTCCAGTTTCCTGGCTTCCTTCCTTGCTTTCCAGATTCAAAACTGAATCAGCCTCTCAATCCTCTCAAATCTGAAACAATCCATCTTCAAATCTGACCTGATTAGATACAACCTGCATCTTCAGAAAACAACTCAATATTTTGCTGATAGGTCTAATGTTACCTTCTTGTTCTAGAAATGTTGGCATCTCCTAAGATTTCTTCCTAAACCAGTTCTAAAACTGCAGTCTTAGAGCTGAAGATGACTAGCTTGATATGTCAGTACTGAGAACATACGTTAATTTCCAAGGAGCTCAAGACAAAAACAAAAGAAGCAAAACTTCAGGGTTTTGGCAGGGATATGCACAGACCACAGTAGCATAGTTTAGCAGTATGTGAGGACAGATTTGTTGCTGGAAGTAGTCTAATCACAGCAGTAAATGTGGTCAAGTCATTCTGCCTCCAATGCCCCCCAAAGTCTTTCACCTCTTTAATACTGTTCAGTGTTCAGTGAGGTGTTGCTTCATCTAACCGACGGCTGCGTGGATATGAAATAAAGTGGTGATGCGGTTCCATCTTCATTATACACACTCTGGAGTACCTATTTCTTCAGTAGAAAGGCTGATTTGCATTCCTCTGTGACAGAAAGGGTCCTTTGCTTTCATTCTCTGTCCCTACAAGGACTAGACCCAAACAAAGTCCTACTGAAACCCACTCCTACTTTATCCTGAGGGGAGATTCCAGAAGCATCTTCATCATTATCTTAGGTTGGGTATGTAGAGAGCACAGGACTGTAACCAGCCTCTGGGCCTAAAGGCACAAAGTTTTACTCTTTTGGGCATGGATGGAGGCAATCTGCCTCTGTGTCAGGAAAGCAGGAAGAAAATCTTTTAAGAACATTTTCCTCAGAGTGTTTCTAAAAGAGAGCTTGGAGAGAAGGATGCAGAAGGTCAACTGACCCCTTGCTAACACATGAAAAGTTGTTTTCCCAATTCTCACATGGTGATTTCTGTCTAGGCTGGATCCACAAAAACACTGCTAAACTCCTACTGAGACTCAGTAGGAACCAGGTGTCTGAAAGCCCCTTGCAGATCTACCCTTCGCTACCAGGATTTGTATCCTTCCTCTCATTGATGTTCATGATAAAACAAGCCCCATAGAATGAGTCACAAAGCAATGGTGGTCAGCCGTTGATTATCAGTGTTACTGCACTGTTGCTGTTACCTGGTGAACCAGAAGTAATAGGGAAAAGGATAGCTTATGAAAGATTTGGTTTTGATTCATTTAGGATTGCTTGAGATTGTTTAGGTTTTTATTTCAGTTTAGTAAATAAAACTCCTGACAATAATGAGGAGGACTGGAAAGTAAAGTGTCTTCAATTTATATCTATACAAGAGATTGGTATATCCATGTAATGGCTGACCTGCTGATTTCCGAAGACTACAAGGATGGTGTCCATTACATCAGCTGTGTGTTGTGAGCTGTGTTGTCCAGGACTGTTATTAATCCAGGCAAAAAAATGCACTGAAAAGAACCTACAAGCTCCAGTGTATTTAAGAGCTTTGGGCTGGTGTGAGCATGGCAGCTTTTCTGGACATCTCACTGGGTAGCTTTCAGTATGGGAGTGGAGTCTATGCTGATATCACTGACAAAAGTGGACCTGACTTTCAGGCTTATGGGGTCAATCCCAACCAGGGTGTAATAGCCTTTGATAAAATCATTCTGAACCTCACTTTTCTGCTGTGCTAGGGACGCTGCACCCAGGCTGGCACCACAATCTGTGGCCAGAAAGGGACATTCACCTGCTGCCAGTTGGATCCTCATCAGCTTAAAGAGCTTTCAGGCCAACTCTGCCTTTGCATGAGCTTCCCTACCCAGGAGTTTTAAGTAGCTGTGGAAGGGGTCTGTTTTCTGTATCTTCTCTTGGATGGTGTCTGCAGGCAATGGATTTTATGTGGGCACAGCTACAGTCAGTTCCCAGGGATAGAACAAGGACTGTGCTCTGCTCAGAGATGTTGTGAGTGCCCCTTGTGCTATGTGAGGTGGAGGTTGTTTGTTGGCTTTACATTAAAGGTTTCTCTGATGGGGTCAATACATGATGTGGGATGTCAGGGTTTTTTTTGTTTTTTTTTTGTTTTGTTTTGTTTTTTTTTCCAATAAAACAATTCTTTTTTCTTTTAATTTAGAAAATCTAGCCATAATGAGTTTCAGAATTGTGCAATATGTCTTAGGAAAACAAAACAGCCCTTTAAAGGACTCACTGACAAGTTCTGAAAGTCACCGGTTCACGCTATGGAAGCAGTCAAACTAATTTTGTACTCAGAAGTTAATTGGTATAAATGGTAGAGGAACCAGCTTCTTTCCTTGGCCTTACATTTCCAAACATCTCCTGGAGCCAAATCAAGACACTGCACAATGGGAGTTTAAATACACTTGTCCCTGTTCCCCGCCTCGCTGGAAGCAATGTCTGGAATACAGGTTGTAAATCAAGTCCTACGGTGATTGATCCATGTGCCAGCAAGTGAAGCGTAAAAATAGCAGCATGGTTGAAAGGACATAAAAAAAGGGAAAACAGACTATTATTATTTCTGAGCTAGAGGGAAAAAGCGGCTGAATCTGACATGCTGGCCAAGTCTGGGTAGCCCTGGCCTTTCCAAAAATCACAACAGCTTTACTCCCTTCTCTGTGCCGTATGCCCCCTGTAAACAAGGAGCTGGCCCCATTCTCTGGCCTATGAATCTGACACCTGGAAATCTGATTCATTTCAGGATCTTCTTTTGAGCCTCTTTTTGTCCACTGAATTGACTTCTGTGTTTCTTTGGATGTGAAAACGTATTGGTAGGATGAATCACATCTTTGCTCTGTCTTTGTAAAAGCTGCTGGCATGTCATCCATGCATTTGAAGCACATTTTGCAACCCCACCCTTTTTTTTTTTTTTTTGGCTGAGAGGAACATTTATTGTGTGGTATAGTATTACTACAGGTTGAAAATCAGTGGCTTAATTAGACTCTTTAGCAGGGTCTGTGGTGATGGAACAAGGGGAAATGTTTTCAAGCTCAAAGAGGGTAGATTTAGGATAGATATAAGGAAAAAATCTGTTATAGTGAGGGTGGTGAGGCACTGGAGCAGGTTACCTAGTGATGTAGTTGATGCCCCATTCCTGGAGACTTTTAAGGTGAGGCTGGATCAGGCCCTGGGCAACCTGATGTAGCTGTGGTGTCCCTGTTCACTGCAGGGCAGTTGGACTAGACGGCCTTCAGAGGTCCCTTCCAACACTAAGGATTCTATGATTCTAATTATTCTGACATCTGGGAATCAAAAAACCTGTCCTGTTGATGTTTAAATATCAAGAACTGCTGCTGTAGCAGGAAAGAACTATGATAGGATAGTATTATTTTTATTAAAATAGGAAGATAAAAATTGAGATAGTATGGGAAAATCTGCTGCTAACTGATTTTGTCATTGATTAAATCAAAATATTATTAATAAGCATTTCAATAACTTATGTCTCTTGAAAGACTCATTAATCTGACAATATTTTGTTATAAAGGAGTGCTGTTGTAGGACAAGGAAGACTTTTCAGGCTCTATGTGTCTTTAAATATCATTTATGTGCTTAACATAGTCCTCAGGTATGCAAGGGACAAAGGAGTATTGAAATTGTTTGGTAACCCTTGCTGTTTCCATTGTGCATAATGTTTATTTCACAGGAGAAAATTTAATCATTTCCTTTCTTCTGTTGCATATGTTTGGAAAACCCTGGTAAATATCCTTGTCACCATTACACACACACATGGAGAGTCTATTTTATATGTATAAACTATATTGTATATATGTAACATAAAATTTTGAGGGACTTTGTCACAAGGTTTTGTCATTATTTGGGTGGCTCTGGTTCAGGAATGTGATCTCTAGTAGCTTTGACACAGAAAGAAGTTACTGTGGAGTAATATAACCAGGAGTGAGCTACTCCAGGGTAAAATTTTGCATTATGTGTTCCTTGACCAGAGCATCTGTGGTAGAAGTGACATTGTCTGCCAGGCAGTGAGGTAGCTTTTGCTTAGTTAATCTGTTTTGCCATTCATGTGCTTTTACTGGGCCTGTCTCCATATTAAATAAAATGTGCCTAAGTGTGGCAAAATTTAAGGCAATTAGCAAATACATCAAAAGGTATTACTCAAACCTTTATACATGCCTATCAGCGTTAGTATAATAAATCCAAAGTCCTGAGTGACTGACTCACAGCATGAAAAAAATCTACAATATTATTCAAAGTTTCTTCATTTACTGAAAAATGGGCTTTTCTGACACTTCAAAGAAGTTTTAATGTGATATGAATGCTTAGTTTGATTTAGGAATGGCTTGCTTCAGTTTATTTTAAAGCCTATCATCCTCAGGGCTGGGAAACTTGGTCACATTACAGCCGTTTGATGAGCTGCCTTCTAGTGGCTGGCTCTGCAGTGAGGCTGAGTCAAGCTGAGGGAGGATTAGGCCCGCCTGTCTGCCTTTGCTCTGGGGTAAGCAAATGCATTTCGATAATCCTACCAGCTTGCCTCTGACAGGGAAAGAGAAATAAGACTGTGTCTAAAGGCACAGTAAAATGCATAGAACCGGTTGCCAATGTTCCAGATTAAGAGACCTGTATTCTCTACATTTCTGTAGCCTGCTTCTTTGATATCCATCCCCTCACCTTGCAGTCTGTTTAACTTGTTCTTTTAAATGGGTCCTATGAAATGACGTGATCTGGAGATGTTTAAACGAAGGCAGTAAAGTTACTTTCTTATCATGCCCAAGCAACCAGTATCGTGTGGTTAGGACACATCTAGGGATCATTTTGACAGCTGAAGCAGTAACCTGTATAGACTCTGAAATGCCAGCTAAAATCTGTCTATGCTCTTCTTTGTTGATACAAAATTGTTTTTTTTTTTTTTCCATGCTGATGCAAATCCATCTCTTTCACGTAGGTTTTGCAAAGACAATCACCTAATGTGAGATGAGGACTCAAGAAAAATCTAAGATCTCATGAGATGCCCAAGGACTGGTGACCAGAGTTATGGATAACAAAAAATGAGAAAATTGCAGGCGCTAAGGAAAAAAGATACAAGCCTGGTATTATTTTTCTGAGTGCTTCAGATTGGTCACTATAAGGACAGTCCAGCTGCAGTAGAAAGAGAAGGGAGGAGGAGACAGGAGAACAAGCCAGCAACTTCATCATGTGGATAAGAGGCATTACCTTTACTGGCAGCTCAGAGATGGATGAGGTATGCACAAGCATGAGTTTGACTTTCTCTGTGTACATTAGCCCGACTCACTCAGAAAGGAGAATTTTAACTTATTCCCATCATGTCTATCACTGCTTGATACCTTGCACTAGGGATGCTTTCCCAAACTGTGCCAGTGTATTTAAGACCTAAGATTTCATGCTGATGATGTTAAGACTTTTGCTGATGGAGATACTAACTTTTGAGATGCATGCAAGCTCCAAGTACTGTGTCCATGCTTCTTCTCCCGATGCCGTTGCTTATCCCACCACAGTAAGAAGGGGGGGGGGGGGGGGGGGGGGACATGACAGCAGTGGAAATTGTTCTTAAGCTAGCTCTAAATATATCTGCTAGACTTAAACAGAAAGGAGCATCATTTCCTAAGTCAGTTGACTTAGTTCCCTGTATAAGGCAGTGTAAATAACCCCCTTTGTTTTGCCAGGCTGGGGACTTAGAGGTCATTAATAATAGACATACAGAGGCTTCTCATCAAGAAAGGAGAAAAATCACGTGGGGTTCAGTCCCACTGTAGCTGAAGATTGTGGTGCGAAAGAGCCTCTAGGGAGCCTGTGTAGAAAATAATCACTCAGCTGTGAACTGGACGCATTTCTTCATTGCTTGGAGACTGTTGTCTCTGAAATGTGTTTGGTTTGATACACAGTATTTCACATGAGAAAGGCTATTTTCCCTTGATACTGCCATCTGTAGGGAATCTGCAAGGTTTGGAGATTTCTTGCGCTTGAAGTAGTAGTATTGCTCTTCTCCAAGGCATAGTGGGGAGCAGGAGGCTGAGCAAGGTGCAAGGTAGTTGGGGGTCAGGGGAAGGAAGATCTCATGGGGACCATCAGAGCATTATGAGTTGTAGCTGAGCTACCAGCCTGTCACCTAAGCTGCTATGAGGCATAATTCCTCACAGCAGTCCATTTACTGTTTCCATAGACTTACTGTGGATTATTATATCCTGTGTAGGAGCAAGACTTCAGGCTGTTTGGTGCCAGTTCTGCAACTGGGGCATAGGTGCCCTTTGTCTCTTTCCTTACACCCCTGCTTTGTCCTGGATGGCAGTGCTGGTTACCATGACCTATGCAGATGATGCTACAGCATGGACTTTTTTTTTTTTTTTTTTTTCTTTTTTTTTTTTTTTTTCCCACAGAAGCCCCAGGAGCAGGTGTGGAAGTGGTTTCCAGCTGCTGCTGCTTGCTGGACAAACCTCAGGCATTTCATGTACAGTTTTGTTTCCCCATCCTCCAGGCCCGCACTGTCCTCTTCCCCTTGCATACAGCCCAGCAGAGCACAGCAAAATGCATGCTTTTGTTGAGCTCCAAAGAATCATAGAATCATAGAATCACTCAGGTTGGAAGGGACCTCAAAGATCATCAAGTCCAACCGCAGCCCAACCATAGTACCCTAACTCTAACGACCCTCTGCTAAATCATATCTCCGAGCGCCACATCCAAGTGACTCCTAAACACATCCAGGGACGGTGATTCAACCAAGAATGCATTACCACAAGCCACAGTTGGTAAGAGAGCAGGCCAAACTGGGAATAGAACTGAAATGGCTGGAAATTCAGATTTCCTTAGGCTGAATCAGTATACAGACTCAAACTCCCACAAATCTACAATTTCCACCATTTTACTATTAGCTTGCTCTTGATCAGCCAGACCTCAGCATTAATGTAAATTGGTGTGTTTTACTCTCTGAGCTGCTGGGACAGCAAGAGTTAAGGAGCTGAGCTGGGAATCTCATGAGATCAGTCTTTTCTAGTGGGAAGATTTACCATACTTCCTGCTTTTTGATGTACTGGAAATACTTTATGCTCAGCCTTTCTTGTGGTATCTTGGCACTGCTTCTGTAAATAGTTGGAGGGACATCATCAACATAACAATCATGCTTCTGTATAAAATGTTTTTGTTACTTCAAGTCACGAATAAAAGAGTAAGAGATTCAGGAACTTCAGCCTGAACCAGCTTTCCTAAGATTTGGCCATGCCTAAGAAGATTTAAGGTAGTGATTTATGTCTGTGTTGGCATTTCTGACAATGCTGGTTAAGGAACTTCTGACAACTTTCTCCCATCTATTTCTGCCAGTTTGCTGCCCCTTCTGTTGTCCTGCTATCATTCTTTAATTGTCTGCCCAGTCGCTGATGAGGCCATACTTCAAGTGCTCAGTTTCAGGCACCTCACTGCAAGAAAAACATCAAGGCCCTGGAGCATGTCCAGAGAAGGGCAACAAAGCTGTGAGGGGTCTGGAGCATGAGTCTTATGGGGAACAGCTGAGGGAACTGGAATTGTTCAGTGGAGGAGGGTCAGGGGAGACCTTATCACTCTACAGTGACCTGAAAGGAGGTTGTGGCAAGGTGGGGGTCAGCCTCTTCTCCTAGGTAACAGTGACAGGATGAGAGGGAATTACATCAAGTTGCACCAGGGAAGGTTTGGGTTGGATGTGAGACATTGGAACAGGCTGCCTAGGAAGGCAGTGTGGAGTCACTATTCCTGGAGGTATTCGAGAAATGTGTTGATGTGGCACTGAGGGATGTGATTAGTGGGCACAGTGATGGTGGGTTGACAGTTGGACTAGATGGTCTTTGAGGTATTTTCCAAACTTATGCTTTAATGATCATTTACAGAATTTCTACAAAATGGCTTCTTCTTCCTCTTTATGAGAGGGAGAGAGAGAGTTATTGTTAATCAATCATTTACTGACCTTGGTTTTACAATTAGACTCCAGCATCTGATTTTGAGTTAAACTGAGGGGATTGATACAAAGCACTCGAAGTGGGTAGCTCAGTGACCTGCAGACAGAAGCATTTGGTGTTGCTCGCTGATGCTTTGCCTGTATTTGGGTTTGTATTGAAAGACCAAAGGCTGATGCATATGTACTCAGAATAGTTCCTCTCAATTCACCCGCCTTCAGGTTGAAATGAAGTTTTTGCTCTTTGCTCTTATGTATTCTTGATGTGTTGCAATGTTTACCTGCATGCACAGCCTGAGGCCTTTATCCAGTAGCATTTCTGGTATCTTCACCATGTTGTCTGTAACCTCTGAAATAATGACAATGACAGGGCTACCAAACAAGTATGAAAATCCTGAGAGTTTCCTGTGAGAAAATATATTTAGCAACTAATGTAGGAAAGGTTCCAGTCATAAAACTTGTATTCAAACTGGCTGGAATTTTAGCCAAAATTAAAGGCTGCTTGGAGATGGTGCATTTAATGGGCATTATTGGTCTGAGAGCAATTCTGGAATTACGTGAGTTTTATAAGTGCATATGTAGGTATGTGCTTATAGACAAGTGCTTCTGATAGAAACACTGGCAGTGAGATGACACTTGGAGATGCACTGGCATGCTTTTGCAGCATGGAGGTGTGGGAAACTTGTGCACAGATTGGTTTTAAGTAAGTCATGAAATGTGTTTTCAGAACGTGAGAAGTGTGCAAACAACTGTCCTCAGGAGTTCAGCCCTATGTCATCTTTTCATATGTACCTCCTCTCCCTTTGATCTCCTCAGCACGCAGTGGGTGCTCTTTTACTCACTCCGGAAGGGTGTCCTTCTCTTGTACAAACATGTACTTCCTCCTTAGTTCTTGTCAGCTTTTTACTTTAAATATTATTTTGTATTTTTTTTTTCTTTAATTAAACTTAAAAGAATGAGATTTTTCAGATAAGGACATCTTCAACAACAGGACCAAGGAAATCCCATCTTCCTGGAATACACGGTCATTTTAGTCTATGTAGAGAAACTGCATACATCATCTGTGATGCAAATATGAAATTATCTGGTTTGAGTAATATTTGAATCTGAATGCAAATGCTCAGTAAATTTTACAGACTGATCTGTAAAATGTGTTTGATGATACTTACATATTACTATTGTTCTATGACATTTAACAGGGTAGAACTCATCAAATTTAAGCTAATGAAACAATCAGGCAAATAGGAAATGTGATGGATGCTGAATTTTTAACACTAAATAAATATAACAATAAATATAAATTAAACAATAGGTACATGCAATCAAATATAAAATGTGGAATTTCTGATGATCAGTAAGCTTTTATTGAGAAAGGTTTGGTAGAAATCTGTTCACTGGCCAGTACTATCTGATGTTCCTCCTGAGGACATGATGTATCACCAAGACTGATGTCCTGAACTTGATTTTTTTTGTAGTTAAATTAAAAGTTGTATGTCTAGCTATAGAGAAATCAGGTCAGTTTTATCTGGTGGGAGATATATATAACAGAATCGGGTTTCTGAAAAAAGCTCTGGGTATGATGTAGTAGTTAAAAGGAAATGTTATGATCCTTAGATATCCATCAGAGACAGAACGTTACTAGTATTCACAATGCCTCTGCCAAAGTAAAACCTTTCACTTTCATCTTTCTTTTGTTCTTTCAAAAGTATATATGGTCAATTAAAAAAAAAATAGCAATCTGGGGGCTTCAATCTATGTTCTAAAATGAAAAAAATAAAATAAGGAATCTAAATTTTATAGTTTACTTGTGAGAAGAAGTGAATGATTTAATAAATAGCATTTTTACAACCTGTAAGCATTTGTACATTCAATAACAGTTTCTTTAACTTAAAAGGCAACAGCACAGCATTAATAAACTGAAAGAATGACATAGAGAAAGGAGTCCCTGATGAAAACTGTAGGCAGGTATCTTATTGGCTTTACATTTTTAAACAGATGAAAATAATCATTTTAAGATACGGACTGTCCTTCAACCAAAATGTTTTGGCTCTTGTAATAGAATTATATCAAGATATTACTTGTTTTTTTGTTGCAGATGCCTGGGGGAAATTATTGTTACGACACTTTTTCACTGAATCATAGAATGGTTTGGGTTGGAAGGGACCTTTAAGATCATAGGCAGGGACATCACCCACTAGACCAGGTTGCACAAAGCCCCATCCAGCCTGGTCTTTAAGGCCTCCAGGGAGGGATCATCCACAGCTGCTATGGGCAGCCCGTTCTGGTGTCTTACCACCTCCACAGTAAAGGATTTCTTCCTCCATTTGGCCTCATTTCTAGGAATATTCCTTAAAAAATCAGCCCACTTTCCTATCCCTGATCAGAACAATCTGAAGTTGCCAGAAGAACTTAAGCTTTTATTTCAGAGGACTGGCAGTTAACTGTACGCAAAACTTCTCTTTAATTTCCTTTTATTACACAACTCTTTATAGAACTAAGGTTTTCCGCAGAATGTATGTATTCAAACGACTCTGTTATATGATGCTGTATTTTGAATCCCATAGCATATGGAAATAATTCCTGTAGAATGAAGAGGTATGATTTTATAAAGTTGAGATTTTCCTTGCAGTGGTGACTCAGAGTAAAAGGAATATCCCATTTGGGCTTCCAGTAAGTGACAGAACAAAGCAGACTTCCTTGTGTACACATTAAATATATGCTAGATATATGCATGCTTGAATTTAGTAGCTGAAAGTCCTGACCTCTGAGTTCCCTGATTGACTATACCACATTTCTCCCTACCGCAGAGGGCCTTTGCCTATGCACGATTAAAGTTTTACTTCAGTGCAGTTCTGAGCCACTTGCATAGGCTGTGTGTGGGCAGCAGGTTTTACTCACTGAAAACATTTAAATTCAGTTTGGAAACAATTTTAATAACCAATGAAGTATTTTCTTTTAAGCTTTTACAGACCAAGGAATATTGTTGTGTAATTCCATTACTGAATCCAGCAAACTTTTGTTAAATTACAACACCTCTCTTAGGAAGATATTATGAAATGATTTAAAAAATGTAAATGTCTGACACATTTATCACTTTCCCTAGTATCTTATTCCATTACATAATAGCCTCAATTTATTTCCACTTTGAATTTGAGTTATCAAGCCATTGAACGTTAATGCGTTTTGCTGCTAAAGTCTTAAGAATCACCACAATTTTAACAAAACACGTTAAAATTGAGAGATAAAATAGAAAAATAATTAAGAAAAAGAATGAGTAATAGTAATTACACAAGTCCTTTCATGCAAGAAAAGGTGTTGATTTTTCACTCCTTGCATGCACAGTGAACTCCTACTGTAGTGTTTGAGTTGAAGAGGGAAAAGTCGCTTTGAGGATGGTGACTGTTAAGCATTGGTTTTATCTGGCTTTCTGTACTACAAATTCTGATTATCCATCTGCAGTAATGCCAGAGGCCCTTGCAGTTTAGCAGTGGAATGCTGAGACTTGACTTCCATCTTGTTGAAACGTAGAATCATAGAATGGCCTGGGTTGAAAAGGACCACAAAGATCATCTAGTTTCAACCCTCCTCCTATGTGCAAGGTCTCCAACCACCAGACCAGGCTGCCCAGAGCCACATCCAGCCTGGCCTTGAACGCCTCCAGGGATGGGGCATCCACAACCTCCTTGGGCAACCTGTTCCAGTGTGTCATCACCCTCTGGCTGAAAAACTTCCTCCTAATATCTAACCTTTATATCCCCTGTCTAAACATTCCCCCTTGCCCTAGCACTATTAATACATGCAAACAGTCGTTATCCCTCCTGTTTATATGCTGCTCCCTTCAAGTATTGTATTGGAAGGCTGCAATGAGGTCTCCCCGGAGCCTTCTCTTCTCCAAGCTAAACAAGCCCAGTTCCTTCAACCTTTCTTCATAGGAGAGATGCCCATGACTTCTGATCATCTTAGTGGCCCTCCTCTGGACCTGTTCCAAGAGCTCTGCATCTTTCTTGTGCTGGGGACCCCAGGCCTGAATGCAGTACTCCAGATGGGGCCTCACAAGGGCTGAGTAGAGGGGGACAGTCACCTCCCTCTCCCTTCTGGCCACCCCTTTTTTAATGCAGCCCAGTATATAGTTGGCCTTCTGGGCTGCAAGCACACACAGTAGTAACATCAAAGTTCTTACAACTCTCTAAAATGAATTAGACTTTGAGGTGAATATTTAGTGACTTGGTTAAATATTTAGCAACTTTTGGGCAGCACAAACACAGGCTGTGGCAAACAACAATCTTCAGCCTTTTCTTCAAGGTGTCTGACCAGGGCTGAAGGTAGCAAGCAATTTACTCGTTATTGGAACACAGTCACCAGGCTGGGACCTCTTCGCGTTGACTCGCAAAACCCTTTCATGCTTATCAGCATGCAGCTGGATTTCCTCCGCTTTATCACACCAGCACTTTTCCTGTATGGCTCTCAGCTTTGTTTGGAGTTCTCTGTGCTTGCTATTATACACAGTTCTCTTTGATGCCGATGATAGATCTTCGACTGTGCTCTGTGAAAGGTGTACCTCTCCTGAGGTGTTGTGTAATTTCAGGATCACTCTTATCTCATCAATCTTAATGTTTTCTAATTTTTTTGCCCTGGGGTCTTGTTTGAGGCATGGCACAAGATATCCCTGAAGATTTCTGAACTGTTTTGCTGAAATTCTTTAGAGCTTCTCACAGAAAGCTTTTAATAAAGCAAATCTTTGGGGATGAATGTTTATTCAGTGCAGTTTCCCTTACAGTAGGTTGTTTTGTAAATGCGGGAAGTATTTAATTCACTAGTAGAATGACTTTTAATTGTGCTTGTTATGTTAAGGAAAGGACTCTGGGCAGTTTCATGCTAATAAAACTTTTCCTCTTTCATCATAGTTTCTGCTACGCTATTCCTTTTCATCATTGTCTCCTTCTGAAGTTGCAAGCTCGTGTAATCCCTCGTGACTAAAATGCTGAGAAAACTAACATATCAGCTATACACTGCTCTGCAATCTTATGAATGATTTCAGATTGATTGCTTCCAGTTTCTTGTGTTCCTCACTAATGACAGCCATATTCCTTGTTTTGTTCCCTACATATTAAATTTCTTCCACCTGTACTTTGAAGTTAACTGATTTTGTGTTGTCACTTCAAATTACCTACAAATTAAAATAAACCATTTCTTTAAGCTAAGCCATTTTTACCTTTTTTTTTCTTCATTTTTCTTTTTCTTTTTTTTAAAATTTGTTTTGAATTTCTTTTGTATTTGATATATTTTCTCCTCTTCTCTCTTCATGCCCAAATGCTTCCTGGTTGCTGCTCTATTAAGTGTAACTGCCTGTGATTATAGCAGGGAATTACAGCAGAAGAAACTCAGCAAAAGTAATAGGGTAGGCTGATGCCTAGAGAAGCTTATGAGTAGGTGTCATATCTAAGAACAGAGGAACGGTGTATGCTACGATACCCACTTGATCTGATGAAGGTGTAAGTTTGGGATGTTTGCACAGCAAGTGAAAAAAGAAAGTACTTCAAGAAGGTCAGCCTTTTATTTTATTTTATTTTTTTTCGAAAGGTATCACCCACACTAAGATAATTTCAGCCTCTCAAAGTCATCTTCTTTTGGACTAAAGCTGTAAATGGTGGACATCAGAGAGCCCTCACAGATTTGAAAGGGAAGGTAAGAATTAAGATAACTGTAGGGCATGTGGTGCAGGGGTGGGAGTGAGTGCTGCATGCAGCCTGGGATTATATCTGTGGAAGTATGACACAGTTTTCCCTAATAATTACTACTGAGGAAGCTTGGAGAGAAGCTTACTTCCTCACAGGAATTAGACAATTCCTTCATCCCTAGTGTGGATGTCAGTGTCATTCTGCTCATGCCAGAAATACATAGGGACAACAAGGCTAGTCCTAGAAGTAAAGGTAGTGTTGTAGAAAGAGTGTGGATCTCCACCTTAGCTTAGGTGAGAAACAAAATGCATTGATACATATCTTTGCCCTTTTATCATTCAGCCTCTGTCCTCCTAGATAGAGACAAATGCTCACGATGAATCACTAACTCAGCCAAAGTTAATTAATAGAGAAAATGGTACAGTTCTCATGTTGCACAGTAACAATGGCTAACAACATTGAGACTGCAGTATGTCAGAAAAGCTCTATGAAAAAATAACATATCTAATTTTTTTTTAGGGAATGCATAGCTGCTGACAAACACCTGCAAGGATTAGGAATAATCAGTTCTGTTTTCTGGTAATAAAAGTTGCAGGCTGTAGCCTAAGATGGGTTGGCAGACCTGTTATACATCAAAAGAGAAGACTGGGGCTTCAGCTTCAGAAGATCAGATTTCACAACATCCCCCTTCGTTGAGTGCTCACTAATCACTGGAGTTAATAATCAGAAAGGCAGCCAAATTAAGTCTGTTGGTAGGCAAAACCCATGCTATTGTTCTTTGTGTACTGTGTATTCTTTGTGTATTATCATCTGGGTCACATCACCCTTACCATATTCAGGGTAGAGACAAGGAAGTTTAATCTGCATCTTGGCCTTCGCACCCTTTGGCAACATATAAAGAGAGCAACCTGGGTAAATATATTCTATAATTTCAAGCTGCCTGGGTATGACAAACACTTCATCCTCAAAGTGTGCTTTTGGCATCACTTTTTACTGTTTCTAAAATAAACTTGATCATACACTTCAGCTTGTTTAATTGATACAACCTTCAAAGGCATGGAAAAAAAATAACCCCCCTGGGCTGCTGCTATGAGCTGTCACCCACCTTTCTGCACAAAGTAAAATATTGACTGTTCCAAGTATTCCCTTCCTCCTCCATAATCTTTCAAAGGTCAATATAGACCTTCATATCCAAACATAGCTAACCTAGAGGACTGAAAGCGTTACTGACTGTTGTGTGAATAGAACTGCAGTCAATATCTGGTTAATATTTGCCATATGTGATGTGGAATACGCTTTTGTGATAGCTGAAAGCTAACAAGACTATTTACAGAGCAGAGAGGGTTAAGTGAGCCACCCTTTCTCCCTTTTTTTTTCCCAGCTAAGAGAACTGTGTTTACACTCGCTGAAATCAAGACTGGCTGTGACCTCAGCTGTCAGAGATTAGTTGAGTTTTTATTTGCTCTTGATGGGTGAATGCAGACAGAGACAAACCATCCAGTCTCAAGTGGACAGAAAATAGAGACATGGGTTCTCTACTGTAGCAGTTATGTGTCACTGTTCCACATGGCAGGTAATGAAGGGAGAGATAATTAGGGGAGTAATTTCACTCCTGACTTTTAAGGTGTCAGGTTGCTTTTTACAAGACTGGTATGTAAGCACTCCAAAATCCCTCTGAGATATTTGGCATTAAAGTACTTTGTGAAGCATGAAGGTGGCCATGAGTGTTTGACTGAGGAACAGTTTGAAGGGACAGGTTTGGGGAAAATGCTGGGCCCATGCGTCAGAACACATGGTTACCTAACAAGGGTCTGAGAGAGGTAAGGGCTGCTCGCAGGTATCCTCCATCATGGTTCTTTGGCTGCTTGATATAAACATACTGTATATGAGCAACAGCAGGTATGAGTCTGATGATATGTCATGTGAACTCTCTGAGTTCTTCGAAGTAGGTAAATCAGACCAGTGGTTTCAGAAGACCCTTGTGAATGAAAAATAATAAAATCAGTGTTCACACTGAAGTGCTGCGCATCTTTCTGGGAACACTGGTGAGCACTTAGTGCTGGCTGCAAGGCGTGTTGGACAAGTAGTCTGACCCAGCGTGGTTCCCAATGTCCTCAACTTTTTTCATCACATCATGATTTCTTCCTCTGTTCTCCAAGTGTAGCTTAAAGGCTGGCCTTACACCAGTAGGTCTCTCTTCTGCAGCGATAAGATATAAAGAACTAAATCATGGGACATAAGTAACAACATTTTTATTTCTAATGGAAGAGTAAGTGACAAATTTTAGAGAAATGTTGTAAAAGGAGATATTAAAGTACTTGTTAAATGATGGAGTTTTATGCAAATAAATTAGCAGAGAAGGAGGATTGCGTTTTGTATAAAACTGATACACTCAGAAAGAATTTTTCAAAATCTCATGACTTTTCAATGCCTCCTTTCTCTGTAATTGGGGCAGAAGAGTGATTCAATCAGAAGATTATGTCTGTTGGTTTAATACGCAGACTGTGGTTGCAGAAAAGCATTTATTTCCTTATGCACTGGACATCTGGAAACATTCTCCTGCCACATTTTATTAGAACATTGAAATCACCTCATTAAATGATATGGAGAGGTTCCGAAAGTAGGGTAATTGTTGGGAGATCAATCACAGATTAAGCTTCCCATGCCATTTTAATATGTTCTCATTCACTGCCACAGACACTCAATCTGACCATTGACTATGCCATTTAAAAGATTTTCATCAAAGACTTCCAGGTTTCCTGAGCCTTCTCCTGGTGAAATGACCTCCTGCAGCCCTTTCTTTCTTGAGCAAACAACCTGATAAGCAATGAAGCACATATGCCAAACTGCTATTTCACTATCAAATACTGTTTTTTTTTCTTGAGGCCTACATAGTAGAACTGGGTCTGGATAGAAAATTTCAGTTGTTTATTCACATCTTTCCTCTCCAATCCCCACTGTTGTGATGAATCTTCCTGAATGGTCCAGGCTCTTGTCAGTGGTGTAGTTCCACACCTGGGAGGAAGCCAGGTGTTGACCAATGCATTAGTGGGAAAGAGGAAGCTGTTAGTTCAATGGGGAAGTTGCTGGAAGATTCTGAGCATCTTAGATAAAATATTTCTGAGAAGGAATTACAAAATAGGAACCTTGCTTGGTTTACGACACAGGTGATGGGACAGAGTGGGCAATACTGAAGAAAAACACATCATCTTTGATGAGAGGAAAATATTCCCAAACTGCCCCCTGTATCAAATGTTTTACCTTCTCTGCAGAGAGAACCAATTCTATGAATACAGTATCTATATGCTGGACTTCATGGTATGTGGTAAAGGTTTTTGCTTCAAAACGATGAATTTGATGAACCTATATATGTCCTCTTTTCTTGTGAACCAGCATATTGGCAAGAAGTATTCATCAATTTAATTTTCATTCACACTTCAACCCCTGTTTCTGTCCCACTCCAACATAATGGTGTGTGGTTTTGTCCCTCCCTGTTGCAACTGCAAATAGAAAGCTGACAGGAAGTCAGGGCCATTGACAAAAAGCAGGAGGAAGAGAAGAAAAAGCCCTGGGAAAATAATAGACATACACAGCATGCTTTGACCTCACCGTAACGAGGAGGCTTGTAAAGACTTGTGTCCATGGATCATTTCCCCCTGCCATATGGGATGTTTGTTTTACACGGTAAACAAGGATCACAGCATTCGAGTTTTAGTCAAATAGACTTTGGATACATTTTCATGACTGAACTGGGATGGCTTTAATACTGTGCAGTAGCTCTCAGTGCTTTTCTTTTCTCTTAGTCGTGGCTTTTTAAACGTTGTATGACTATTGACAGCCGTGGGAGGTAGTCTCATGTCACTTTTTCCTTGCCTATCTGGTCACTGAAAAGAGAGAGATTTTTTTTTCCACAGAAAATTCTCTTCCAAATTCTGCTGGCAGCCGTGGAGTTTCTCTCTCTCAGTGTGGCTAATTTTTTCTGCCTGTCTCTGTTTTGTTAGCTATGATTTTAGCACAAGTCTGAGATACCTGGACATCGGTGCTGCTCCCGTTGGCCTGCTTTGGGTACAAAGAGACTGGCTTGCCAAGCATGGTAACCCAGATGGATGGCAGGAAACCAGTATAAACTCAGTCCCTGCCCTTTTGGACAAGTTGGTTGTAACTGTCTTGACTGCAACACAGATCAAGAGTAATCACTGCTGCGCTTAAATCTGCACTTAGCAGTTTGTAAAGAAAGCAGGAGGGAGACCAACTTTTCCCATGATCTAACAGTGATAAGACAAAGGGGAGGTGGCTTTAAACTAAAAGGGGGGAATTTTAGGTTAGATGTTAGGAAGAAATTCCGTACTCAGATATTGGTGAGACGCAGGCACAGCTGCCCAGAGAATCTGTGGTGCCCCATCCCTGGAGGCGCTCAAGGCCAGGTTGGATGGGGCCCTGGGCAGCTGAGCTGCTGGGGGGCAGCCCTGCCCATGGCACGGTGTGGGGCTGGGTGGGCTTTGAGGTCCCTTCCAACCTAAACCATTCTATGATTCTATGGTCTCTGTTGTTCAGTCTTCATGCAAGAGCCCCAGACAAGGGGTGTGAAGCAGTGGCCTCTTCTAGAAATGAAAGACTGGCTTGTACTTGTCCAGTGTTATCTATCTCTGCACAATTTAGGTAGAGACCTCTTCACTCAACGAATGGGACTCCTGCTTCTGACAAGTTTGCATTTGGTCCCTTCTAATACTGTTATTGACTGTCCTTTGACGTTACTCACAGTATTTGGAAAGCCAACATTTTTTTGTTTCTGCTCCTTTGCTCTTTTTAAAACTGAAAAATACTACTCTTGTGTATGGGAACTGTTGAGTCACAGCCTGAACCACCTGAGGCAAGGACTGGGTCAGCTGTGGGAGCACAGGTGAAGGCAGTTCAACTGTGTGACAGGAAGGAGTGGAGCCTGGCTGCACCTCTCCTAGACTCCATTTAAGGGCTGACTGCCACTGGGGAAGGATCTCTTTCTGGAGATCTCTCCTTTTTGGAGTTTTCCATCATGAGTCTAGATCCTTGGGTATGGGAGAGTATTTCTTCCTTGATTGTTTCTTTTTCACCAAGATCATCTTTCCAACTTTAACACCTGTAAAGTACCATGGTACTCTTCCAACTGTACGCTCTTGCATCAGATACCCTTCAATGATATTTTGTGGGAGTTTTGTGAGTCCTCTCATTTTTCCCAGGGCCCCTATGCTTACAGTAATGATAATTTTGCTCCCACTTTATGACATCAGGCTGAATCTGGCTAAGATGAGTGCATATGTGTTTCTGTTTGCCCGAAGACAAAATCTCTTGACAGCTTGACCACATTCCTTATTTGCACCTACCTGCTGTGCTCCTGTGTATCAGCTCAGTCTGTATCCTTTATAGGGAGCACCTCACCTGCCTTCACCCCTGAAAACCTTCCAGGCTCCCTGAGCATCAGGAGAGCATCTCTTCACCCAGAGCCTTTATGGTAATGGCAAAATGGCATCTTGAATACCAGGTCAGTTCTCACCCATGTGCAATTCCTCTGGGTTTTGGGAAATTCCCAGAACAGAGACAGCATCAATACTGGCTTAAAGACTTCCTAACCCAAGGTGTGACAGCTACAACTGTAATTCCCAACAGCAAGACCAGTGCTGGTTTCTAGCCTTTAACTGTTTTCTGACAATGAGACACCTATACCACCTACACCACGCGTTTTCCTGTCTTACCCCTTATAAATATTTTATGTTACTCTTTATTTAATTGGATGCAGTGACAAAACACAGAGGGGCCATGGTGTCAGTGCAGGGCTGTCATTTCCAAGGTAGTGTTGATAAGAGTGATGCTGATGCTGGGGCCTGAGCAGGGCCTGTCCTCACCTGGTCCTCAGCTGCAAAGACTGCGTTCCTGCTGTCGCCAGCTAAAACTTTGCTGTTTCAGTGGAAATGCCACCAAAGGCAGCCAAGATAGCACAGTGGAGGACAGGCTATTGGCAAATCATAGAATCATTAAGGTTAGAAAAGACCGCTAAGTTCATCTAGTCCAACTGTCAGCCCATCACGCCATGCCCACTGACTGTGTCCCTCAGTGCCACATCCACAACAGTTCTTGAGCACCTCCAGGGATGATAACTCCATCACTGCCCTGGGCAGCCTGTGCCACTGCCTCACCACTCTTTCTGGGAAGAAATTTTCTCTAATATCCTATGTGAATCTCCCCTGGTGCTACTTAAGGCCATTCCCTCTCATCCTATCACTGTTACCTGGGAGAAGAGGCTGACCCCCACTTTGCCACAGCCTCCTTTCAGGTAGTTGTAAGCTCTCCCCTGAGCCTGCTCTTCTCCAGACTGAACAACGTCAGTTCCCTCAGCAGCTCCCCATGGGAAGAAGACATCAACAACTGGGCTTAGCAAATATTTCAGTAGTATTTTGAAGTTTCAGTGAAAACAGAGAAAGACTTTGATGTCTACACACTATCTACCCCACCATATACCTCACCCCATTCTTTTAAGTGATGTTTAATTAGTGTTCCCTGAGGCCAGGGGGATGTGAGAAGCAAACTCCTGGGCCTAGAGAAAAAAAAGAAAAGAAAGAGTAGGTAAAGTATCAGGATGAAATGAACAATATATTAAATTATTACTATTATATTATTCATTTATTTTAGCATGAAGATATTCATGCTAAATGATCCATGGAATGATCCATGTGAGAGAAGTAGCTAGACATTTTTTGGCTGCCAGCTTAGAAGTCCTTGCTGTCACCAAAGCAGTATTGATGTCTTCTGGCAGGAATTTACTATATTGGTTTCTCTAACAATTATTTTTTTTCAACAGAATTATTGCTTCTATGGATATTTTCCATACATTCATGACTCCAGGGAAAATTCCTATCCATTAAGCCCATTCAGTGTGCTACTGTATTTTCCTTCTTTGTATTTTGTTTCCCAAACATAAACATTAATAACAACTTCTGGAGCTCATTGGAAGGCTCCTAAGTTTTGTTTCAAAACAGCAAGGAAAACAAGTAGGATCCAGAATGCATCCAGAATTTGGGATTTCTGTGTTGTCTGTGGGGGTGTTTGAAGGGGAGAATGGTGGATCTACAGAAGTTTGATTCCAGCAGATCTCTAACCTGTTTTCCTCTCTTGCTTTAACTCTTTTTTCCCTTCTTCTTCCTCCCCCATTCTTACTAACACTGTTTTCTTTATGTGAGTAGCTTTTCTCATTTTTCCTGTTCAGCCACTTAATTGATTTTTTAAATTTCCTTCCTCTTTCTGTCCTTCCTTTTTAATTGTTTACCTTTCCATCCTCTTTTCTTTTCCTTTTTCTCCTAGCTCTGCCTTTCTCTGTAGGAGCTGACACTTTTATCCCCAGTTTAGTGTGGTAACATGGGAAAAAACCTTGTTTTCAGAGGTTCCCATCAGTCTCAGGACAAGCAATGCACAGGGCCATCTCCTTACTAAATATAACCCTTTTGTCTGGTGTATGATGGCTTGCCCTGGTTCAATGAAATGGCTTTGTTTTAGGTGTAGATAGTACATCAGGGCTGCCTGGCAGGTGCATCTTTACAGTCAGTGTCACCAAGCAGTAAATTCTGTAATTACAGGTCATGGAGGTGGAGTTCTCCTTTGATGTGACTTTTTTTGTTGTTGCAAGCGGATACAATTTGCCTGAGATATCAAATGCAGATAGCAGTAAAAATTTAATTAACAAATCAAAGCTTTTATCTGGGGTTTTAAGAACTCAAGCCAACAGGTTTTTTCAATTTGAAGACATCACAGACAGAGATAGAGGGATGAAGGCAGTGACTTTGTAGTATATTCAGCTTACAACTTTTTTAATGATGCTTGCAAAGATAAAACTTTTTTAGCTGTTGCTTTTCAGTCTGGAGAAGCTTTTAGATCTTCCTCAAAAGCAAGTATGTTGTTCATTGTCTGCCTTATTTTCATAATTCTAACTTCACCGTGAGCACACATATCTCTCATGGCTCTGCAGATTACTTATCAGGAGAAGGTGAGGAGCAGTCAGGCTCCAAATTCATGCTGGTTAATTCCACTTGCAGTGAGCCACTTGCTCATGGTATCAATTGGCCTAAACTGTGGGTGTGACATTTCTTCCATGATTCGCTTATCTCCTTAAGAATGGAAGCCTGGTGGGGAACTTATCTCTTGGCTTCCTTATATGCATGTGGGGAAGTTACTGTTTTCCTTCAGTGCTTTCTGATCATGCAGTCATGATTGAAATGGCCAGGTCCAGAAACTGAGTGCCTGAGTCACATTGCGTATTCTGCTGGTAACTCCTGGGGGTTGGGGGAGCAGTAGTCTGCCCCTGTGCCCTGTGTGTGTGTACTTACTACTTACTGCCTATGTACTGAACATCAGGCAAGTGTGTAAGGAAATCTTTTAAAAATCCACATACCCAGTGCCACTTTTGCTGGAAGCCACTTCTCAGTGCACCCTACGTTACAGTCAACTGTGACCTCTGGCTTTAAGGATGACAAGTGGAGGCAGCACTCTCTCAATAAATGCAACTGTCTTGGATTCATGGGTCAGCTGCTCCTTGGAATTTATTTCTGGGGATGTTTAGAAAACAAAATTATAAAATTCTGCAGAAAAGATTAAAAGATAGCACTGCAACGACAACAACAAAAATCACAGAAATTCACCATAATGTTATGTACTTGACTTTCCAAGATTGACAAATGCTTCAGATGAAAGTACACTGCACTGCAAGTCACACTGACTGCCCTTCTGTGGGGTCTGTGAAGGCAAGTTGTCGCATATACCCTACCTATGTGTTTCTCTGTGCATCTGGGATTAGCCCAAGCATTTCTGCAAGTGTGCACACAAAGATCTTGGTTCAGGAAATATTCTACCAGTATTGGATAGCACTTAGGAAAGCCTTAAGTACAGACACACTTAATCATGGGCTTAAGGACCTTCCTGAAATGAAGCCGGAGAGCCTGAGTCAGAGACCTCAGGAGTCAACACAGCGCTGTGAACATGTGCTTATGTGTATTTAGAACTGTGGTTCCTGAATTTTAATGTACAACTTCTGATTTCTGAGCTGACTGCTTAAACAGCCGAATGGGATGACTGAAATAAAATCCTCTTGAGCATGGATGAAGGGGGCAAAGGCTCCTAGTGAACTTATAGTATGGAGTATTTATAGTGCAGTTACCCGTTAGTATAAATTGTCAAGCAATTGCTGTTGCAAAAGCATCAAAAGCTCTCCAGAGCTGTAGCAGGAATTAAAAAAAAAAAAAAAAAAAAGAAGAAGAAAGAAGAAAGGAAAAAAAAAAGATTGGCCATCCTTGTGTTTAAAGTATGCAAATTAACTTCTTGACATTTGTGTTACTAATTTTAATGCTTTGATGGAAGAACTCTGTTACCATTCTTTAAAGCCCCAGACATCACCTCACAGGGCTAAGAAAAAAGGAGGAAAGAGTTCAAAGTGAATAATTACCTGTTGATGATGTATTATATTTAAAGACTTTGGCTGTGGATTAAAGCTAGTTCTCAGGTTGTTAATAGCCTGCAGTAAACAACTAGTGAATCAAAGAAAAGGAGAAAAAGCAGCTATAGACGAAGGGCATTCTCATTAATACCAAAGGCCAGAGTTGTAGTGTCAAATGTAACACAATAAAATACAGTCATTTCACACCAGAGTGTGTAAGAATTCAGGAAAATATTCACAGGTGAATTATTAAGGGCTTGTCATTTAAGCTTTGTTCTCCTAGCACTTTGATGCCACGCACACTACCAGGTTTTCCGCCCCTCTGTTTTTTTGTTTCTGTAGTTTAGCTGTGACTTTTATGTGGTGTAAGAAAGAGAACAGATCTGGATATCAAGAGCTATACCTACAGCAGTGGCGACTAACCTTACTGTGGAAAGAATAGGCCTCTGGAGAGGGCAAAAAAAGCTAAAAGGAGGAGGCATGGAACAGAAAATGGTAAGAAAACGGTTGAAAAGGGTGCAGGATAAACTGGATATCTACGGGGATCTTTCTGGCTTTGAACTACTGAGAATTTTGATAAAACGCAAAAACAAGTGATTCACGTGGGTGTGGTGGGGAATTATTTCAACATACTTTAGCTAAATAGATGACAGCAGAGCTTCTATCTGGGGTCCTTCAGTCCTGCCCCATTCTCTTCTCACCAGAGCAATGCCTTTTTAGCAACTGGCAGTCCTCACCAGAGCAGGGATGTAGGGCCCTTATTTTGTACAAAACTGATTTCAGTTTTGTCCAAAATCCAGTTCTGATTCTCAGAAGCTTTAAAAGAGAGAGCTTTGCTTTTATTTAATGTGTGGGAGCTGAGATTTTTTGTGAATTCTGAACTCTTTTATTTTAGGAGAAATATAACACTGTGAAAATGCAATCCATCAGTTTGGTATGTATGACGGAGCATTCTCTGATTTTTCACCTTGTGTCAGACCTTAACTTTTAAGGCTGCTAGATCTTATCAGGGTTCACACATGGGGTATAAGAGCTGACTGAAAGTATGGGAAAGCAAAGTGTGGAAGATATATTTCCACTGAAAAGTTGGTAGGTATTCCAAAGAGAACAATTATTTTTAAGGCGTAAGAATCAATACATTTCAAGAAATAAGCCATTACGATAGAAAGCTAATTATGTTCAACAAATGATCTACAGATAATCCTCATCTTTTCACGCATTGTGGTGAGTTAGGCTAACAATGCACCTTTCTCAGGTAAGTTGTAAAAGAAAGCCAGCTAATCAGCAACCTTCACATACAGTCTGCAGTGTGTCTGAAGCATAAGCTTTAAGTTAAGAACAGCAGACATTTGCATACAGTTCATGTAAAGGAAGAGTGCTTGCAATGACAAAACACATGCCATTAGCCTTGCTTCACAGAAGCAAGGTCATAGGTTCAAGATCTGCGTGGGAAAAGTAATGGCAGGAGCATGGAGCCACACCAGTAGCATTACCCCCACCAGGAAGAAAAGCACATGTGGGGAACTTAATTGCAAAATGCCACCTCATAGGAAGGTTATGTGGAAGAAAAGATAAGTGACAGTACTCACTGCTTCCTCTACTGTGGTGCTAATCCTTTCTCCAAGCTATGTGCTTTCTACAGTGGGTTTCTCATAGCAGATACTTGGCTGTGTTGTTGGGTTCTGATGAATGAAATATCACTGAAAAGCTTTGTTAGGCCAAATGAGAAACATAATAAACAAATGTGATGGTCTCTATTCCAGAGCAGCTGGAGTGTCCTAGGCATTCCAGCAGCTTGCCCTCAAATCACCATCTTGATAATGGCTGGGCTATGTATTTTGCAAGTGTGATCTTTGCATCAATGAAAATTAAATGGGAGGGAGGGAGTCCAAAGAATAGATGAGTGGTTCATCTGCATTTTCTGGATATTGGACGTGTCTATTCAAAGGATCAAGGGTTAGAGCATGGCTTTGCTGAGAACAAGTGGGCAGAAGTTAGTGGCCAGAGCATGTCCTGCACTGCCTACTACGTTGCTGTGCTTTTTGGAGAAGGCAAGGGAGCCACAGGACTGCACAGCGCTTGTCTTATCTCTATCAGTGTGGCGTCCATCTACATTGGCATATGTATGTGGAGGGGATAGTGAGGCAGATATTTCAGATGTTCCTCCTCACTTCTTTTTCATTTCAGAGAGGTACCACATATGTATGTTAAAAAGATAATGATAATAATAACTGTCTCTTTGGGGCTCTTTGGTGAGCCATAAACTGGCTTTTTCCATGTCCCCTGCTACCCTTGTTCTCCACAGTTCTTACTGCTTGCTCTGGGGAATGCGTCTTGAAGAATGTTTTGTGATGGACTCCCAGATCTCTGCAAAGTCTCAGGCTGGGCTTGCCAAAGCATGCTGCTCCAGTGCATTATTTGTATTGTAGTCAATGCCCAGAGGCCCCTCTCTGCTGAGCAGTGTCTGTGTCTGGTACACATGCAGCTGTTTGTCCTAAGGTCCAAGATGTGCCCTCACACCACCAGCCCTGCCTCTGAAGCCCATGATGTTCTTAGCCATCGTTAAAGCTTAATATATTCCATTTGGCATTAGCGTGAGAAAGCTATCTTGTTTAGGGGAAAAAACTTATTATTAAGTCCAAAGCAAAGATGCAGGCCCTTTTTGGTGATGGTGTTGATTATTTGGAAAATGTCATTCCCAAGCTGCCTTGTTTGCCAAGCGTGAGACATGTGTTAGTAATAAACAGCACACAACAGAGATCTCTTCTATAAATGGCTGTTTCAAAACACAATTAATAATAAAACAAGGGGACCAGGAAGTTCCCCAGATCTAACACTGTACCTCTTTTAAAACTATTATGGCCTGCAGGCAAGACTTGTCCTCCCTTCTTCTCTTCCACATTGCTTTTCTTCCTCTAAAATCTCAGACCTCTTCTCTATTTCTCCTTGTATTGAATCTTAGAAGTTTTTATTTTATTCTTTCTTCAAGAGACAGTTGAAACATATGTCTCTTCAAACTTTTTGCTTACATTCATGCTAAACTTAGTTGAATGTCAGTAATGACATGGAAAGTTTTCCAAGGACCTGAAGGAGGAAACAGTTCTATGAAGCTTATTTCACTGCTCATATGGACTTTTTATCTCTTCACGTTAGTAACTTTGGACAC
Organism: Alectoris magna; assembly: GCA_030625065.1. Classification (NCBI taxonomy): domain Eukaryota; kingdom Metazoa; phylum Chordata; class Aves; order Galliformes; family Phasianidae; genus Alectoris; species Alectoris magna. Next base: position 51,587,967 of record CM060561.1, read on the forward strand.
AGATACAAAGTGCCATAGGTTGGTAAAAGTCAGAGGCCTGATTCAGCTCTCATGTCACCACCACCTTAATGTGAAGCCATTAATTCAGTTGGCATGCTTTCTGAAGGCATCAGTGTAGTTGGAATAATTATTGATACATCAGCTCTTAAAGATTTACAGCGGAAGGGTTTGAACATGCAAATATTTATGCAGGTGGGCAAACCTGTAGTCTGTTGTTGCCACAAACCTTGTTGCACGAAGATGTTACTGATCTGTAGTGATGTGGGTAAAAGCAGGATTTTAAGAGATCTAAAAAACACTCAATAATGAGTGGTAAGGACAAGATATTGTGCATAAGAAACATGCTACTTGCATGAGGCACACTTGTAAATAACAGAATGGAGTTTGCTTGTTGGATACTTGATGATGCAAGATTATTTAGTTGTTTGAGTGGCTGGGCTTCATGCAGGAGACTACTATTTCAAATGTGGTTGGAGCATAATGATGTGTAGTAATGTGTAATGGTGGTAGAAGACCAGCCTTCTGATAATGTAGCCTCATCTGTGAGTTAGCAAAGAGAGGAAGAGAAGGAGGTACATATGACTAGTGCAAAGATACACTTTTTCTTTTTGATGGATAGTGCTTTTCTTTCATGTCTTACTGGACTCATTGCTGTGGGGCATCTGTGTAGGAGAAAAATTGGTTTCTATCTACTTCTGCTTTGCCTGTTCTTTCCAGTGCGATGCTAGTTGCTGTGATACACCCCCAGTAAATATTAGCTAACTATTGCAATATGTTCTGTGTGGGGTGTAGAATAAAACAGAAGTGGATGCAAAATACCATAATCCATTTTCCAAACAACAACTGTGGCCAAATTGCTCCATGCGTTACATGGAGGATCAGCCCAAAGAGCAGAAATCTTTCCGCTGACATAAAAATCTTTGGTTCAAGTCTTCCAAGACAATGGTACGTGCTGGTTTCCCCCCAGAGTTAAGTAAGACTTACTTAGGAAACATCTCTGAGAGTCTGACCTCTGTCTTTTATCCAGTGTAGCCAGGAATGAAAGGAAATCAGAGATGAATTGGCACAGGAGAGGTGGTGCTTCTTGGCTGGAAATGGAGACAAACCTCTGCTTTATTCCTGTGTCTGAAGCATCTCATCCTCCAGGCTGAGGAGATTTCTCTGTTCCTTAGATAGAAGAAGGCAAGTTAGTCTTTCCACGTGGAATCAATACTTGTTGAACTGTTCTTCCAGTTCACATTGGTTGTTTTCCTCTTAAAGCGGGAAAGAAAGATAAACGATGTCATTTTTTGTAAGGAATTGGGTTTGAATTACTGTTCTTATCTACTTCATATCTATGTAAGCCCTGTGTATGGTTTCTTGTGCATCAAATGAAGAGGAAGCCATAAATAGAGGCCTTCATTCCCACTTCTCTTAACCCACAGTTAGAACAGAAATATATTTAAATACAGTAGTTTGACTTACCATTTATGCAGATCGCATGAGTATGGTGCAGCCTGATGGCATCGCTGGTTAGCAGCAATTCTGAGGAAGTGTTCCAGCAAGGATCAGGCACCATGACCACTACTGTAAAGAAACAAATAGAACAACAAACATCAAACAGCCCAAAAGCAACAAGAACAAATTATAAATAAAAATATCCACTGCCTTCCTGATCCTAGAGTTGAGCCATTACCTTTCAGCTCAGGGTGAAAACTTTCAATTGTATGTTTTGAAGACATGAAAAAAAACAACAGTGGTAGGTTCGATAAAGTAACTTCATCTTTTTTTATTTTTATTCCTCCCAGCTACTCTCTGTGAAATTGCATCCTGGTAGCACAAAGCCAGTGATCACCACTCTCTACCATAGCCTACCAGGATCCACAGGTGGTGGTAACCCCACAACAGAGCCAGAGCTCTTCCTCTCTCCTCCCCTTTACTACCACATGAGCTATGCTTATCTATGCCCATCTGGAGAATATCTCCAGATGGCTCATTCAGCTATTCAACAGCTGGCTGAACGTGACCCAGCACTTTGCCCAGGTGGCCAAGAAGGCCAATGGCATCCTGGCTTGTATCAGAAACAGCGCAGTTAGCAGGAGCAGAGAGGTGATCATCCCTCAACACTGGTGAGGCTGCACCTTGAATATGGTATTCCCTTTTGGAACCCTCACTACAAGAAGGAAATAGAGACCTGTGGAGGAGGGGGATCTGGCGTGACAAAGTTCATTGTCTCCATGCATTAACTGACTTCTCTTCAACATTATTCTTTCTAGTGGGAGCAAGAGACAATAATATTACATTATTGCTAACAGTAGGGTCGGTGTTGGGATATATGCTTTGTTGACAGGAGCTGAAATCTTTGAGGTATTTTCCATTGGGAGCCCATTCTCATCCCTCCCGGTTTGTATTTTATATGCAGCTATGTTGCCTTGGTCTCTTGGCCAGCTGGCTGATGTGCAAAGGGGATTCCTGGAGGAGCACTGTGAGGCTAGCTAAGGCCCTGGGGGGCCCTTACCATGTCCCTGAGTGTGCACTTGATGCTGGCATGCTGAGTGATTTAGGATCAGGCACTTGCCATCTTTGCTCCCATTTCCCTTTTTGTGAAATGCTGCTGGTGGCACTTATTTCACAAACTGTGCGAAGCTGTGCAGCTGCCAAGCTCTCTATGAGGCAGCAGCTGACATTAATTAGCTGTGTTGTAAGGCCTATTACTGAGAAAGGAGAAGGTTGCTCTGTCACTGTGACACAGAGAATATTACATTTTTCCATCCATCTTGAACAGACAGTTTTGTACGGGAAGACTGAGAATCAATTTTGTACTGTGCCCTTCTGTGTTCAGATACAGAAACAAAGTGTAAATATGGGGATAATTAACTTTTATAATCTGATCTAAGAGAAGATTAAAATATCATTTGTATTCTTTGCTCTGACTCCATTAACTGACATTTTACTTTTCTTACTTAATGGACATGTAATATGCAAAGAACTAAAAACAGACTAATAATTCTCTATTGTCTTAGTGCTCACACTCTTTCCCCAATATTACTTAGTGTTCTCCAAATATCTGTGAGTTTCTGTGAGTTGTACAGTAAGGAACATCTGATTCTTTTGAAGTCAAATACACATTTCCCATAGACTTCAGCAGAAACAGAAGACACCTTAATGCTTCACCAATGCTTTTCAAAGATGAGGATGCTATTCCTTGGATAAGATGTTTGGGGCTCTTCTGACTAGGAGTTAATTCATTAAATCCTCAGTTTCTGTAAATGAGAAAAATATCCTTGACTCTTTCTTTCATTTAAGTTCCATAACAAAATGTGCCACATTTGTTTGTAATTAATAGTCATTAAACTGTGGTATTATGGTTTACTATATATTTTTCTCAATGCAGAAAAGACATACAGGTTAATTTGAGCAGCTGATTATTGCTGTCCTGGTTTAACAAGTGTAATCACAGCTAAAAAGTTTGTAGCACGGGATTGTTTCTTTGTTCAGCATTCTCAAGATTTCAGATACCTATTTTTACATAGTTTATTGTAAGACCTCAGAATCAATTCGATAGCTACATTATATTTTATATGGGTTACTAGAAATTAAGACTTTCATAACAGGCTGTTATTCATATCTTTTGTTGGGTGGGATGGAGGCATGAAATCTGCTCATTATGAAAAAGCCAAATCACATTCCTGGGCTTCATGCACTTGTTGAATCTCTGGTTTTGCGTTCACTTTGCGATTGCCTCCAAGACGCAGATGTGGAAACAGATTCAAGCGCTGTGAGGGCTCAGGTTTGAAAACATCAGGGCTATGTGGTGGAGTGCTTAACCAGCAATAGAGAAGGCGAAGGGCCTGCTGGAAAGCCCATGGTTATGTTTCTTAACTCAAGCAGTAATCACTATGGCTTCCTTTCCTTTCTCAGTTGTTTCATCGTGCACCCAGGCTTACAGATTTCATGGCTCCTGGCAGCCCACCAGACTGGCTGAAGAAGAAGGAACATATGTGTGTGATGAAAACAGTGAAAGCTTTATGGGTTCAGTCCTCATTTCCCTTCCTCGTACAGCCGCTATCTCTGTGGTTTTCCTGAAAGATCAGAAATAAAGCCTTCTTGGCTTTGGAGCAGAGAAAAGTAGGTTTTACAGCAGAAATGCAATGCTGAAGGTGCTAATGCAAGTCCTGTTTTTTTGGTTCTTTTACATAAAACAACGGTGAGGTTGCCCTGCCATATTTAATATGGCCTTGTTACCACTATTAGGAAAAGACTTTAATACAGAATGAGTTTAACAAGTCACAGTAACATCACACCAATATCAATAATCTAAAGTAAATTACCTCCTCCCACTTCTTCTGCTTGCCTTTGCATTTTGAAATGCTATAGAACGTGTATTTCTCTGAGGTGACTGCAGTTCTTCAGTGGCAAGTGTCTCAGCCCTTTAGCTGTGAATCACATGGAGCTCCAAACAAGACGGCAAACAGCTAGGAATGTCAGCTGTGTGCCACCCTACTGGGAATTTCAGATTTTTTGGAGGACAAAAATATTTGCCTTGGCTAATACTCTATAACAGTAAATAATAATAATAGAGCTGTGCTTTCAAAATGTGTTTTTCTAACCTTGGAGTCTGAATAGTGTATATCACACACTTTTAATTGAGACTGCTATTGTTTGATTAGGTTTCTATTACCCTTAAGTCTTAGGAACAGCAATAATGCAAAGGAAATGGACTCTCAGCTGACGCAATCCAGAATACCTTGGATTTATGGGAGTGGGTGATCAGTCTTGTTTTACCAATTTGACCGTTATACTAAGGGCAGACACGGTGTTAGTATTTACTAAGAAATAATTACCTTGAATCTGAATGATTCAAGCTGACTAGTTTGACATCACAGTAAATGAAGAACAAGCGATCACAGCTTTGTGATTTGTAGTATGTTTTTCAAGCAGATATCTGAAGGTGTGCATTCAGCAGCTTTGAACCTGTTGGCTCACTGTCTTTTTGCACTTCTCTTTTTTTCTCTTTCTTTGTTCTCTTTGTTCTTGTTCCCTTCCCTTTCCTTTTTTCTTCTGTATTTTCCTTCTTTATTTTTCTACTTTTTTTTTCCTACTTTCCCCTTTCTTCCTCTTTTTTGTTTTGTTTTGTTTTAACTGTATTGTTGTGTTTTTGCCTTTTTCAAGGTTATCTATCTGGAAGTAAAACAAACATTGCCTTGCTTTCTTCCAAAGGAGATTTTGGTTGAAGTCATAATAACACGTTTGTGGTGAGCAGCAAGGGGCCATCTGTTCACTGTTGAAAAAAGTATACACAAAGTAAGCATATCAGTGAAGTGCAATGAAAAGCACAAAGCAAAGCCCCCCACAGTGCTTCTCTCAAGGCTATTAAAGATTTCGGGTTGCTTCAACCTACACAGCTTTAAATAGAGCTTCTGAGGTTGTCTGGGTTAAAGATACCCACTGTTTTACTGAGTGACAGCCTACGCTCCCACATCTTCGGCTACTGCTCTTTAGGCAAGCAGATACAGACCAACCCTAAGTCACATGTGCAGAGGCTCCAGCATGCTTGTTCAAGCCCACCAGACTTAGCATATTCACATCTGCCATTAAATCAAAGAGATATATTGTCTGAATGGCCTTCCCATAAGCTCCGCATGTTGATTATTTGAAAGGCATGCTTGCTCTCAGTGTTATGTGTTGAAAGCTATTGATTAAAATTAATCTCTCTGCATGAATAACTTTAGGCAGGGATCCTAAGGAATGAGCTCTTCCTTTTACATTTTCTTCCACTGTCAGGTGTGAGTCGCCTTTTAAAGGAAGAACTGGGAAACTTGGCTCCTTCTTCAGACTCCTGATACTCCAGCATGTGACAAAGACAGCAAGAGCCTTGCCTGCTCTTTGGCTGATGAAAGCCTGCACCTTGTTGCCACCTCTCATGTGTGCCAGCTCCAGAAGAGGGTGAGATATGAAGATCCATCTGCGTTTGCTGCTGTAATAGTTATTTTGGAGGCTCCAATCACTGTAACCCTGCTGCTCAAGCTCTTGAACTTCAGCCTACAACATGCCTGTCACTGTGCTGACAGGTGTTTTGAGCCCAAATAAGGGGTACTGCAATGAATTTCAGACTTAAGGTATGAGCTATTCTGTTCTACTGACATTAAAAGGTCCTTATTCCCTCATCACAAGAGGGAATATATACAGGGCGGCTGGAAAAAGTTCAGAGACAGGCAAGAACAAGTACAAGTAAAGAATGACTCTATATGAATCATAGAATCAGATTCATTAAGATTGGAAAAGACCATTAAGACCATCTAGTCCAACTGTCAGCCCGTCATACCATGCCCACTGACCATGTCCCTCAGTGCCACATCCACACAGCTCATGATCACTTCCAGGGATGGTGACTCCACCACCTCCCTTGGCAGCCTGTGCCACTGACTCATCACTTTCTGAGAAGAAATTTTCCCTGATATCCAACGTGAACCTCCCCTGGTGCAACTTAAGACCATTTGCTCTTGTCCTATCAGAATAATGAAGAATGGCTAATGTTTAATCTGAAAAGAAATAATGGAGGAAGAGATGATCAATTTACAAAATCTAGAAGGCATGAAGAGAATGAGTAGAAATTGATTTTCCACTCTCTTCCAGTACAAGGTGGGAGGCATCAGATGAAGCTAGTGCTGGGCTCCAAACAGAACATCATCCCAGTCAGCTGACCTGCAAATCTCCTTGCCAAAGGATGCTGTGGGTGCTAAAGTTTTATGTGGGTTCAAAGACAGACAGAAGAACTGAATTAAATCCCCTGAGTGTACATGGAAACCACAACTGCCTAGGGCTAGATGAATACTTTCCTTATAACTGCAGCTAATTGTACTTTGGTGAGAATGATTCTGAGTAAAGTAGGATTTAGTTCTGGGTATAAGGGCTTTTACTGCAAGGTTTTAAACACACACCAAATTAAGGTTACAGCTGTTAGGTAAGTGTTCTGAAAAAAGCTCCTTGAACATGACTGGGAATTTCTCTCTTTTCAAAGGCCAGTGGACAGAAGTAATGAAACCAATCGAGTTCTACCTGTAGTCTGAGGAAGCTTCACTTTGAAGCCTAGTACTGCTGATATTTCACTTTGTATTTAGGCACCATATCTGAAACTAATTAAAAGGAAGGTGACTGATAGCTGATAGACGCAGATTGCTGGCTTGTGTTGTACTCTCCAGAAACATTACATGACCATTCCCAGCTGTTGTTCCAGCATGGGGCACCACCAGCTGTCTCATTAAATCCCACCACAGAAAAGTATAGAAATCTTCCAAATTCTCCTGCAACAATAAAACAACCACCACCACCAAAACCCCCCAAACAAAGAAGAAAATCTTAAAAGCTGTTTGTTTTATGTTTTTTTTTCTTCCTCTGATTACATTCTGCCTTCCAGGAAACAGATGTAAACACAGTGCAAACTCATTCCGGCAAAGTAATCACCACTCTTGTTTTTGTAAATGTATCTAAACTGCTA